>JAWNNU010000962.1:2802500-3402500 GCA_035044585.1 Scaptomyza polygonia | reverse complement strand
GAATTAGTCAATTTGGTCCTAGCATTTGCACTATCGGATTTCCAGCTGGATTTACACGTGTCACAAGTCATCTGGCTTGGATACGTCAACGAACTGGCATTGCATACTAATACTATGATTTTCTAACATTTATTAGGACTACCTACAAAACCTTTTGTATAACCCAATATTAAAAAATTTTAAATAAAAATTAATAGCAAATGAAGTTGCACATGAAATGTATTATTAATTGAGAATGACTATTCTTTCAAAGGCTGATACATTTAAGAGGGAGGTGATACCATCAGAACAATAATCTAGATGCTGGCAGCTTCATATATCATCCCAACAGAAAGTTATCGGTATAGAACCCATTATGGGAGAAAACTTCATACGTAAGGTAAATAAACAATAGTTTATTCAAATAATGCATTTTAGATAGCTAATGGTTTCAACCATTTATTATCTTTAATTTTTGTAAGCTGTCAACACAATCCATACAATTTGTTACGAAAGCGATCATTAGTTGTCGAAAACCACTATATAAAGAAGAAAACATTTAACACTTACAATGTAATCATAAAACTGTTGGTAGGAATTTTATATTTCGTTTTTGCGCTAGTAAAAGGCAATGAGACAACTGAAACTACCGAATCTGCCGAACCCGACAACATCATAGCCAATGGTATCCCGCGCCCTATATTGTCAGTCTGGTGTAAGGAACATACGGAAGCAGCCAAACCAAGTTATGCGGAGATGCTATCATTTCAAATGATTTTGTGTTGACTGCAGCACAATGCTTATCCACGGACTTTGTGGATATTCATTATTGTTCGAATACAAGGACAGGACAATTCAGTCACCGAATAGAAAGTGCCGTTTTCTATGTTCCAAATGAATGGTCCTGGTAGCAAGGCTATGATAGTGGTCAACAAGGTCAATTTGCCATATTCCTGCCAACGGACAACTTGCCCAATTTGTGCAGTGCGTCGATCTCGAGCTCATGACCAATTAATTGTGTGCCAGATTCTATGGTCCTCTAGCCCAAGGAGCGATGTGAGCACGAGTACCTGGTGGTCGATCTACTTGTGACGGCGACACTGACGGGCCACTATGTTACCTATGAGAATCCCACTGTGGTTGGTACTGCTGGCATTCCAGCTGGCTTTACCAGTGTGTCTGCCAACTTAAATTAGATACGCTCAACAATAGAAGGAGACTCAGTCTACTATCCAAAATCCATAATTTCAAACTAATTACTAATATGAGGAATATCAGCACATAATATACGTACGTCAATCCAATGCAGAAATATTTAGTTTTCTTTACAACTTACCGATGAAAACCGCTGATGGGTAAACTGACATCTGGCAGAAACTCTGTTAGCGGTGCAAAGTAGCCACCGTATTCGGGCATGGGCAATGGATGGGGATGCGCATTTGTGGACGCCTCGGCTGTGTTACGCAATTCAACATTATCTTCCTGTCGCAGCTCCGGATCATTGATTAGAATATCCTCGGGACGTGGCAGTATCGAGGGACCCGATGCAGCACGTATTTTATCAGCGCCACGTGGTGGACGACTGCCGCCCGTAATAGGTGTAACAGCAGCAGCGGCTGCAGCAGCTGCTGCCTGAGTATACGCACGTATTCCGCTATCTGACTTGCAGGTGCTGCAAGCATATGAGAAAACTTCTTGATTACAATTGCAAGTCAGGTGTTATGCAAAAATATATAGCACTTGCCCAATTTTAATGGGGTCCTCGCCGCTGTGTCGCTTTGTGTGTATTGTGCCCTTTTCCACAGTCAGATCTTGTGTGCGCGAATCATTAATTCCACCCGCAGCTTGTCCTAACAAACAGTAAGAAATAATTAATTTAATTTAGAAGCCACAATCCGGTTTGGGTGTAACTCACCATCAGCGCTGTGACTGGATGCCTTCCGCATGCTGGTTAACCTATAGAAGGGTGGCGTTTCAGTTCGTTCGATAAGACAGTTGAGTGTCTCCACTGTCTGCAGTTCGGCCATTAGCTCATCCAGCAAACGATCCGGGCAACTGCGAGCCAGATAAAGAGCAACGCGTTTTGCCTGCAAGTACATCATTTAAAGTGTTCGAGAAGCGTCGTAGAATGCAGGTACTTACATAGGGCAAAAGTTCGGTGGGGGCCATGCCGCTCATAATGACCAAATAGCGTAATATGACCTTTAGATTGTTGGGCCAAAACTGGCACAATGTGCCCCACAGTTCCTCAATATCCCGCGGATGCGCATCCGAAAACTGTTGTTAGACATCCAGACAATGAAAAAAACTTTATACAATCTACAACGCATTCGTACCTTTGCAGTTATGTAAAATAGGTTATTCAATATCATTTCTGTGGCCTCGGTTGAACCGGTACCTTCTCGGCGACCGCGTGTGCCCGAGTCAGGAAAATACTATGGAAACAAATTATTAAATTATTGGAAGAGTAAGCAACAAGTTTAACACAAATTTAAAGAGCAGCTAGAGCTGAATTACCATAATGTAGGAGAGTGGCGTGGCGGGTGGCACACTTGTGGCAACCAGTTCCATGTTCTGCAACCAGGGAAGCAAACACTGCAGCAACAAGGCACGCACATCATCGCGTGCGCTCTGGAAACGATGCGTTATCTCTGTAAGAAGGCAAAGTAGATAGATTCAAATCATTTCAAATATGCCCTTGGGCTTTACTCACCCGAAAACAAAGACATGGTTAGTTCTGGCCGCAATTGTGCCAGCTGCTTTGAAAGGAAACGCTGCGAACGACAATAGGCGCTGCTTAGCAAAACATCCAGCGTCCCCACTTTGTCATCTTCTGCAAAGACAAAGAAAGTAAAAGGCATAAGATGAGACTTAAACAAGAAGTAAGCAATAAGAACAGAATGTAAAAGTAGGTTAAACAAATCAAACCAAAGGCATTATTCGCAATCATTTAATGGCTCTGACACGATTGAGTGCTCGGCAACAACTGAACTCAAATGATGCCCGCAGCAGCTTAATATTTCCAGCTTAGGTCGAAAAGCTTTTTGCCGGCGCTGGAAGGCAAAATGCCTGATTTTGCTTACAACCAAACTCGGTGACCAACGCAATAACAACATAAATTACAAGCAATGGCACAACAAAAGCTGCCCCTAGCAGTGCTGTCATATTGTTTAGGGGAAGCACGCACTTGTTGCTTCAACTTTAGCCCTGACCTTGTCACCTGTTGATTGAATGGATCAAACGACGCCATTTGTGCAACGCGCCGACGCCAACATGTTGGCTAAAAAGCTCTGCGTCAAATTTTGGCGCCTTCCAATGGCGGCGATGCACTCGGATTTGCTTAAAAAGCCACCGTTGCCATTGTCTCGGCTTATTTACGCGCGTATTGTCATACAGGCTACAGGTCCTTGCTGAAGAAGAAACAGAGCACCAAGCCAATCGACATTTAACGTGCCGACGGTAAAGTCAATCAAGCAATTTTTGGACTAACGGATTGAACAAGTTTTTTATTACAACAATCACAAGTTGCTCAAACTTTACAAACAAACAAAAATGAATCAGTAAAAAAAAAAACTTTGGATGTGCTCTTGTCCAATTTAAGTGCGTTTAATAAAGTTCAGTTAGCAATATAAAATTGAATCGAAAATAAAAATTTTCGGAAAGTTTTTGCACAACTTTTGATTTTTCTTGATAATTGTTTGCCAATTCGATGTGTGAAAAGACTAAAAAATAATTTAAGGCAAGGAATTTGCAAAGTCTCCAATCTAAAAACTTGTACACTTCAGATAGGAAACTTTATATGCAGACTGCAACTTTATTTTCAATTTTTTTTTTTTAACTGTCTACATTGTTTAATAAAGCAACTTATAACTTATCATTAATTTTTTGAGTGCGCCTGAGAAATTAAATCAACAAGATTTGGTGCTCTCTAGATTTGTAAAATGTTTTACTGAACTGCATTGGACGAACTTTTAAGCAAACTAAGTTCAAACTAATAAGACTAGGTACTTACAGCTCATCCGAGATTTGTGCATTGTCCATTCAACTGAAGAATGAAAGAAACTTGACAAAGCAGAAGAAGCAATAAGCTAGCTGCTGGTCCAACTTGTCAGACAGACAAAAGTGCCATTGTGAATGTGTGTGCAACGACCACTGAACAAAACAGAATTATGGCTAATCCTTACGATATAACCGCAGCGACAGTTATGCCAAAAACCAGCCAAGACACATTTGTGGCGACGGCAACACCATTACCATCAACAACAACAACAACAACAATTTTCAGTTACACGAGTGATAGCAGCAGTAGAAATACCAGCGGAGAATTGGAATACATGTCCGTTGAGGATGAAGAATTTATGCGGATTGCATTCCTCATCAGTGATTGTGTGAATAGATACTATGTGCCTATCATATGCTTAACTGGCAGCATTGGCAACATTCTGTCCGTTTTTGTTTTCTTTATGACAAAACTTCGGAAACTATCATCGAGCGTCTATCTGGCCGCATTGGCAATTAGCGATACCTGCTTTTTGTTCTGCCTATTCATGCTGTGGATCAACTTTCTGAATGTGAACATTTACAATCAAAACTACTTCTGTCAGTTCTTCACGTTCTTCAGCTCTTTGGCCAGCTTCTGTTCGGTTTGGTTTGTGGTCGCGTTTACCGTGGAGCGTTTCATTGCCGTCATGTATCCGTTGAAGCGACAAATCATGTGCACTGTTCGTCGTGCAAAATTCGTGTTACTTGGCCTAACATTGGCCGGATGTGTGCATTGTGTGCCCTATATACTGATTGCCAAGCCCGTCTACAGTCCCAAGTTGAATGATACTATTTGCGATTTAAACACAACATACAGCGTAAGTATAACGAACAGCAACTTTATTGATATTTGACACAACTACCCTCACTGCAGTCTCAAATCAAATATGAATTATGGTGACCTGCTGTCTTCCGTTGCATATTTGTAATTCAAAAACTGGTGTCCTTTGATTTGGCATCCCATTGGGTTGCCAATACCAACTGGCTAGGCAGAACAAAGGGCACAGAGACTAGATGTTTAGAACGAAATTCTATTGTGTTTGTTCGTTTGCTATTTGTCTACTTTTCCAAAATTCTTCGCTTCGTTCGTTGTTGCCATTTCTATGGAACTAATACGATTTCGCAACATTCATAACTTAACAAGAAGTCAAATCAAATTCAGACAAATTGCAATTTCAAACCTATGCATAGGCAATTGTAATGTCACTGTGAAATGTTACTTGGAATTTCCTGAATACTTAGCACATCAACATTACTTTACTTTTATCTATTTTTGGTTGCGTTGCGTGAAAAACTTTAAGTTTGAATAAGATATTCTTGGTTTACTGAGTAGAAAGCAGCTACTTTTTATATTACTTTTTCTTTTCTTGCTTGCATAATTTATTGAATTGAATATTTGCAAACAGGATATTAAATTCAATTGAAGGTTAAGCTTCAATAGTCGGAGGAATAGCCGCAAAACACTTGCCAAATGATGTCGCAACCCTTCCCTTCCTTGTTTGCGAATCATTTCCGTTCATTATACGAAACCCCACAATCGTTGACCCAGTCTGTAAACATTTCAAACACCAAGCGGAAACTTAAATAAAAGTTCTTTTTTGCTGGCTGTCAGCTTAACTGGCTGCTAAACTTTTTGGACAAAAACTAAAACTAAAGCTCATCCGCCTCTCATAATTGGAATCTCTTTAAGTTAGCCTTTGTTTTAGGCTTTGATAAAGAAATAAATTACATCAATTGTTAGTCTTAAGATGAAGGCGTTATGTATAATGCACATTAAAGCAAGACAGAACAAGAGGAGAGCAAAACAAAAAACACAATGATATATAAAAATTACCTAAACGTTGCCAATCAATCGAACGCACAGTTTGTTGAATCAACTGCTGAGTGAGCTAGGCGTTAATTAACAATTTATTAGGCAAGCCCACATATTAGAGCCTCAAATGTGGCACAAAACACAGCAGCATGTCATCGAATGCCCAAAAGGAACGATTACAACAAGTAGAATACCTCGTAGGAATAAACAATCAATTGACTGAGGCCCAGCTGTTGCTGGTTATTCTTATTTCAAATGCAAAGTAGCAAAAAGAAAGCATCTTTATCATTATCTGTTTTTAAATTATACTTTTCAGTTCTGAATCCTGTACAAGGGTGTCACAACCCTTTCTTAGCTCTAGGGTATACTTAACGCATTGTACAAAGACCGCAAGTTAGAGCCCAGACAAACATTATTTTCTTTTGACCGCATGGCAAAACAGCAAATGGCTAAAGGGCAGCAGCAGGGTTAAAGCCTGTTAGCATTTTATGTTTGGGTGCGTCCCAATGATTGCCACGCGCCACGAAAGGTCTTGGGCTCGTGACAAATTTGATAAATCTCGAATTTCTGTTTTCTTTGGCGGCGAAGAGACAGGTGTACATAAAATTCAATGCTTTTTTGAGACAGTGCAATTCAAACAAGTCACTAACTTAAAGCGATTGCATCGATTAGCCAAATTAGCCGCGACGACAAATAAAGCTAGAACTCAGGCAACAAAGTCGCGCCCAAAATGTTTGATCGAGTGCCAAATTTGTTCACATCATATTCAAGTACATTATGTCCACCTGAGACTTTCAAATTTACTCAGCTAACGAAGGAAAAACAAGAATAAAAACCAACAACCAAATATTGGCACATATTGTTGGGCGAACGTGACGTATGAGTGATGCGCCCATATTTACAAAATTTGCTGTTACGAATAGGCAAAACCGCCTCTAGGGCGTGCCTTTTGCCGCATTGGCGCAAATTATTTAAGGTTGCTTTGTAGTTCGATGGTATTGACATAACATCAAGCAATATTGAAAAGTAAAGACTTTTGTGGTTGGTAGGAGACCATAAATGCATAAAAAGTAACCAAAGCGCAAATATTTTATGTTTTTAACTTTGAGGAGGGTTTGACAAAGCTACATTGTATAAGCGTGTTGAACAGAGCCGTTAAAGGTTAAGTAACTTTATCACTTAATATATATAAGTTACTCAAACTAACCGACAGACAGTAGGAATTGCCTATAAACAAATTGAATTAGGTGTTAATAAGGTTGCGAATAAATTAGAATGCCATTTTGGGTAGACAAAAACAAATAAGATAAGTCCTGAACAGACACAAAGATACTTCCAGGAAAACATGCCAGACTTGTGGTTCAAGTTTCTTTAATCAATCAACTATGTTCAAATAAGTAAGACGCAAGGACACAGCTGAGTATCAAATGGTTTATAACAGAGCTTGTCTAGGTCTGATTAAAAATGCGCAGTTTCAGCAATTTAACAGCAACAGCTGGTCATATGGATGTGTGTTGCAGCAACCAGGCAGGCAGCTGCAAAATTAAATTGAAATTGAGTCAAGTGCAAGTTGCCCTGCGGAAATGCCTACACCATAAACAATTTCCAAGGAGTTCTGTTACCACATATGATTTTATTAACGCTGTTTTGCAGAATTGACATCTTGACCGAAGCTCTCATTTCCCATTTTTCAAGTGTCTAATTCAGATCTTAGCTGGAATTGCAAATTACCGCCCTGAACAGAACTGAAGTTCTTCGAACTTAATCTGCCTATTGAATACGTGGCTTTGAGTGAACTCTTTTATGTTTAAGTTCATAAGCTACAGTTGATTTAATATTTATGAGCTATTACCCTTTGATCAGGATGAACAAAAATAATCAAAATGTTAAGAAAATGAAAAATAAATTGATTTATGTTTGTATGCTTTGTGAAGACTCAAAAGCTATAAAGTTGGCTGCTTTACAATACTTTTTTTAGAACAATTGAAAATGCATAAATTTATGTTAAATCAGCCTATGAATTCTTTGTTGATGTTCAAATACAGTTTTAATTAATCAATTTCAACACTCCAAAGCGTTGAATAAAATATAAGTTTGTATGAATAATTTAATTTGGGAGCGTTCAATTATTACGTAACGCAATTTTTTAAGATTTTTGAAACCCCCACTCCCCCCCCTTATAACGCATCGTAACGTTTTAAAAAGTAAACCAATGAAGTACAGAATTGCGCAATATTCCGTGAAAAGGTTAATTGATGCCAGCAAAACTGTTTAAGCTCAATGCCAAACTTGCGTCTCAAGTGGCCAACTACAACTATAAGAAATTCTTAGAAATTATATGTAAGTTAGATGACCCACTTGCAATTTGTTGCATTACAAACAGGTAAAGTATTTTTTAATAACCTTACATAACTGCTTTACAAAGTTTCCTTAAAGCCAATACACAATATACACTATCAAATTTTTTTCTTCGAATTTTGGTTAAAGTATTTTTTTTTTGATATTTTTATTAACTTGAACAAAGTGCCATGCTGTGGATATCAGTTTTTTAAAAGGCAACAGTAATTCTATTTGTAGCGGTTGCAGTGAAAGTGAATTACGCATACGCCATGTTGTGGGATCAGAGTTCGAATCTAATCAAATTATTTGTGTACATTTTTTTCCAGGAACAACTGACTTTGTTCAACTATTGGGACTCGATTGTCGTGTATGCGGTGCCTTTTACAACTATCACCGTACTGAACACCTGCACAGGCTGCACTGTTTGGAAGTTCGCAACTGTTCGACGGACGCTAACAATGCACAAGATGTGAGTAGATCTCTGAGACAAATAAATTGTAATATTTATAAATATAAGTAAAGTGCCGATACAATTGCATCTGCACTATTCAGTCTTAACTCCTTTCTCATCTAATCAAGCCCAATTGTATTGCCTTGTATTCAAGCAGGAAGCCTCAGTTGACGAACATAACAGCAAATGGCGAAGCTAGAGCCAGCACATATCGCCTTTCAATAAGGCGTCAAAAGTCAACGGGCACACACCCGTGTGGCAAGCACAGTGTCTCAAGGCAATCGGATCAGCAGCAACAACACCAGTGCGAGATTGCACCAAAGCCAGGTGAGACTTTGCCAACTTTTCCAACAGTAAATAGTTGTGGCCAATTGACATGAGTTTAAGTGTAAGCTGCTTACTTCAAAAACTAAATGGCAAGTAGCTTGACAACTTTTCCTTAGGCCATTAGCTGGCAACATATATGTATGTATAAGAACGTGCAAAGTACTGTGAAAATGTAAGCTACTTAAAAGTTGTACCAACATCATGGCAACCCGCAACTTTTCACCCTGTTAATTTGAATAATTTTGAAACTTACGAGAGTGGCTGACGCTCAACTCATTTAAATTGCAGCGCGTCGCAACGTTCAGAACTCATCGCAATTGAAGGTTACCAAAATGCTGTTGATTGTCTCAACGGTTTTTGTTTGCCTCAACTTACCCAGCTGCTTGTTGCGCATCGAAACCTACTTGGAGGTGAGTGAGAACATTTAACTTGCACCACAAGCACATCTAAATATAGTTTGTGTATTATTCAACAAAATCAAAAACTAACTAAACTAACTCAAGAGAGCGTTGCCTTAAGTTGTGACTAATTAATTTTAGTTACAGCAACGATTACCTAACATTTGTATCAGCTTTATTGTCATAACGTTTAGTAACAGGTGCAAAACTTGAACCCCTACAGCTTAGCACAAACAAATATATTTAAATATATGCAACTTTCTGTCGTATTGTTCATTGAACTGTGTATAGACAAAGTTAAGCTATTGTTTGGCCAATAAGGGACACAAAACTATTTATAGCTCCATGAGCGAACATATCTTTGCTCAAAAACAATGGTCTCGCACTAATCTAGAAGTCCAAATGGGTGGGTGAGATTGGGTTTTGATAATTATCGTTTGAGTTTGTCATAGGTCAAATGCGTGACACGAATAGCTAAATATTATCATTTGAAGTTAAAGAAACTTCTGATGCAAAGGTAGGAGAAATACCTGTATGCATTTTGTCAAAAGTATGTTGGCTCAAAATGCATTAGAATAAGCTTGTCAACATGCTTAAAGTTAAAATGCAAAACTTTTCAGCGAAAGTCTATTCAGAAACTTTACTCAGGGTGTCACCTACAACAGATAAGCTATTTTGCGTGTTATACAAGGAGAGGTGATGCCAAGCAAAAGCATTGTACATTTAGGGAAGATAGACTGATATGTTGCTGCGCTTGTTTACTTTCATCCTGAGTTTGTTCTTATGTAATTAAACATTAATTAGTTTGTGTACTTTTGACACAGTCGCATCGTACAAAAAAGAAGTGTTAACAACACGTAAAAACATTAAATACATAAAGCATACATCTTTTTTTAACGCTTAAGACCAGCTAAAATACTCAAACAAAGTTAACCAAAACGTAAGGTTTTTCTACGGTTCATTTAAAGTGCTTTTCATTTGTGCGCTTGGTGTTTCAGTTTCGTTTTAAATCAATCTAAAATTCGCTTGACTTAATACAACATGCCAGATTTTATAGGCTTTTTTTGCGCTGTAAGCACCAATAAGGGAATATTTTCATCGGAGAATAAAAACTGTAAAACATGCGGATATGTGTTCGGCTCAAGTCACGCAATATTGAGTTACCATACGGTGTTTTTTTTTTTATTTATTTTTTTTTCATTTTCCTGTCAGGGCTCTGACAGGCGAGGGTAGAAAGCAGAAAAAAAAAATGGCAAATTGTTTGGGCATGCGGCAAACATTAAACATTGATTGCGACACAAATTTAATTGAGCGGAAGAGTTTCCGGGGTACTGAGCAACAGACTGGAAATGTCGAACATGGGCTCAACAGGTTATTATCACTGTTCGAACGAAAATGGTGTGAGAATAATCTGTTAACAGAATTTTGAAATTTGAGTGCGAAAGCGAGTTCACACATAAATAGAATTTATAAGTCAAAAATCTTTGCTAATTGCTATTTTTTTTTCTTCCCACTCCATTCGAAATACAGACACAAACATCCAAAACCCAAAATACAACAATTGTTCTGCAATATATTTTCCATGCGTTCTTTATCACAAATTTTGGCATCAATTTTGTGCTTTATTGCGTAAGCGGACAAAATTTTCGGTAAGTACTTCAAACATTTCCAAAAGCTAAGTGCACATACGTGTGTGGAGCATGACTTTCAACCATATATCATTTTTGTTAATATTTTTCATTATTGCGACAAACTTGAAAAACATTTTACGGTAATTATTATTTGGTTTTGCTTGCAGCAAAGCGGTGCTCAGCATTTTTCGGCGCGTCTCGTCGGCTCAACGGGAAGGCATCACTCAAGTGACAGGTAAGACAACGAATCATTTTGGCATTCTAAACTCAAAGAAATTGGAAAATTCTTATCGTACGAGTGAATTTAAATGACAAGAGAAATGCTCTGCAGACATGATAACAAAATAAGACAATTTATCATCTCATAAGGATTTTTTTAGATAGATTTTGATTAATGCGCTCGTGCATGAAAAGTAAAGTTAAGTAGCCTATTAAGGTAAACTTAGCATCTGCAACTTAAGGTTTATGCCAGATTTCTAAGAATGCATTACGTGCTGCGCTGTTCTGACTAGCTGCTTTCTGAGAATTATACACGTAATGAAGCCGGCAGGCAAAATAAATTTGCCAGTTTGCAAAGTTGCAGCACATAACAGCTAAGCTTTTTATCCGTTAAGTTGTTAGTAAGCTATACAGTTAAATATGGTTATTAAGATAATCAAAGGGCGGAGCATTGTACAAAATGTTTTAAAAATAAGTTTAGAAGACCTAGCTACCAAAAAAGTTTTTAAAGTACATAATACAATTAAGAAGAAGAATTGGAAGTGAGGCCTTTCAACACAAGGGGAATGCATTCAGAAACTTGGACTTATGTAAAAGAATTTAAATAAATAGAATGGACAAAGTATCAAAAGGTCAAATCACACATTATTTTACACATCAAATCAAAAAGGTGTGTGCCGAAAGCCAAGGGCTTTGCAGTCCATCGATTTTGGTCTATTTGGCTTCATGGCTTTTCAAGTTGAATGCACAATTAATCAGAGCAAATACAACCATATTAGTTTGGCAATTTTAGGTACTAGAAAGATTTAAAGACTTACGACTGAGAAACTAACTGAGAGCCACGATAACGAAATTAAGTTTTTACGAATTGGCATTGCATTTGACAGCCACATAATACATCAAAGCTTAACTTTGAGGCACCGCAAATGGCAGTTGCCACATCAAACACATTCGATTAAACATTTCTATTGTTATTTGATAGTGAATCGAGCTGTAAATTTTGTGAAGCTCAAGATGCTTAGTATTGTGAAGCATGTGAAAAGCAAAATCGTAATGTAAATCTAATTTAACATTTAATTTTAAAAGCTCAAGGGCGACGATGGTGGCTGTCAGGCATGCAGCCAAGGTTAAAGGCGTCCAAAGAGTCGAGAAGGGAAGGTTCCTTATCTGTGCGGGAAAAGGGCTCGTTTACAGCAAATGAAGTTAGCGTTGGCATTGTCACAAAAAAACAAGTAAGAAGGCTCTAGTCGGGAGAGCCCGACTAGAAGATACCCTAAACCCAGTTGCAATAAATATTATGCTCCTTGCGCCCTAAAACTATGCTTCAAATAGTGATCAATTGAAACAAAACTTAAAACTGACTTTACTTTAGAATATCTCCGGTGTTTCTTAACCGATTTGGACGAAATTTTGAGAAAAGTTCAACCCCCATTTTTACATTTTCCGAATGTGTATATCGGAAACCAGAATAGTGATCGATAATTTGAAACAAAATTGTTCTGCTTATGGTATAGGAGAACTTATATTCAAAATCTCAAGTCTCTAGCTCTTGTAGTTTCTGAGATCAACGCGTTCATACAGACGGACAGACGGACATGGCCATATCGACTCGGCTATTGATGTTGATCAAGAATATATATACTTTATGGGGTCGGAAATGCTTCCTTCTGCCTGTTACATACTTTTGCACAAAACCAGTGTACCCTGATTTACCCACTTTATGGGTTCAGGGTATAAAAAAAAGTCTGACATATTCGCACGTCTTATCAAAGTATGTTTCTATGTAAATTAGCTGAAGAGCTGCGACTACTGGATGATGCTGCCTGCTGGGCTACAGCTGCAATAAAGCTCACTGTGACAGACGCTCTGCGAGTAGTGTTAGTCAAGTAAACAATGGCGTTGCACTCACTGCAGGATAACCAGCACATCTGCAATTTTAGTTCAAATATTTATTGAGTCAAGGACAGGAAACAAACGAGTGGCTTGCATTTGTCGAATTCTATTTAAACATCACTTAATCTACACAGGTGGATGTAAGCCAAATCAGATTAGTTGTGATTTTTGACTTGATTGCAAACATATTCAATGTGAAAGGTGTCCTGTTGTGTCTTATGTTGAACTAAGTTTTAGTTCAACCATTGCTAAGAACATAAATGTCAAATTTTCCAGAGTAAATACAATTTACAACTGCGCTATTTATTGCTCTACCAAAATGTGTTTACTATTTAGTAGAAAACTCATTAGCTGCATTGAGTAACAAATGCCGAAAAAATAGTAAACAACAGAACGAAATTCTTGCCACTAAATCCATAATTTCGATCATTTCACGAAATTCAACTTAAATTGAAAGCGCACAAATGCGCTTGTGTGTATGTGTGTGTTCGTTTTGGGGAAAATTAAATGATTGTTTGCTGGGCAAAGTTTTCAACGTGATGGCAGGCAGTAGTTAATCATGACTTTGATTCGTTATAGTTTCTTGCGTATACTTGTTGTTAAATTACGTATACGCTTTGTGAAACGTGCACTGAATGCAATGCGTTACACACACAGGCCCGGCTTATAACCGCTTTTCGTCTATTTGAGCCCTATTTATATATATTGCCAATGCCTTGGGACGCACTTTGGCAACAACAAGCATCCCAGCGGCAAAACGTATTGAATGCCAAGTCAATCAGTGGAATACCCTCAAGACTTTTGGCATATGTTAAGCCATTAATACTGACAAGAAACGTGCATAAATATTTTAGAATAGTAGACCCCGACCACGCGATGTTAACTCTTTGAATAATGTACACACAATAAATTGTAAATCTTTTTTCGGCGAAAGGTTTGCGGTTGATTTTGTGCCCAAATGTCCAGAGCCTGTTTTGCATATTTACATAAATATTTGTATTACAAGAAAATGCAAAAGAAAAAAAACCTTCTCAATTGATAAATTGCTATACATTTTTTACACCACTTTTGTAACTATAAATAAGACACAGCTCTGCTTATAAATTAAAATATCTTTTGTGGGCGTTGCACTAAGCTCTTAGATAAGAATCACTCGTGACTGCTTGACATGTTTATGAAAACGAACAAATGGAGAGCCTTTGTTTTTTGGACACATAATTTAGTTTATAATTCAGCGAATCAAGGACAATACACTTTGGCTTTGAAATTTATATACATGTATGAAAATAGAAAGTCGCTGACACTTTATAATTGGCTAAGTAAGAGCCCTTGGGCCCGGCGGCTTCAAGAAACTCTTGTTAACATTTAACTAAACGCAAATTGTTTGTTACAACTTTTGTTAGGCTATCAGCCAGTTCTTGGCTAAAGGAACAATACTTAATTGTATATAACTACACGCAGTATGTTTTCTATTTGTATGTAAATGAGTATCTATGTAACATCAAACAATAACACACCCAAGCCGATATTACAAAGTTGTTTAACAAGTTTCAGACAATCCGTTAAAATATTACGCACGATGACAGACAATGAAATTAGTTTCGGATATCCATAACTGAAAGAAAAAAAAAAACTAATGATATTTGGGAAAATCTATTTTGCTTGTTTGTAAACAATTTACATTTACATCCAGATCCATTTGTCAAAATGAATAACTGACCGAACTAACACCCGAATTTGTGTTTTGAATGCAAATGCGTTTGCAGCTGTTGATAAAAACCACAACGGAAACTTAATTATATATTACTGCCAAATGTTGACCAACTTTAGGAACAGTCCGGCAACTGCGCTGTGCTGATAAAGCAAATATCCTCTTTTGAGGTCACAGCAGGAACCAAAACATACAAAAAGAAACACGTAAAATTGCGGCCTGCCCCTCCCAGCTAATGCAAATATAAATCTAAATTAAAATCAAGGCCTTCGCGGTAAGCAAGGACCAAAGGCAATGGGCTTGGATTCAAAAAAAAAAGGATCAAAGCTTGAAAGAAAAAACAAAAATAATGCTCAAACAGTAGATCAAGTTGCAGCACGATGCATATTACTTTAAAGGTTTTTACTTTAAAGATTTCAAATAAAATAATTGTGTATTTAGCAAGGTCAGCAAAAAAACGTTGGTTTAGCTTTTCTCTTCAAATAGGTTAAATTACATTTCTAAAAACTAAATTAAGTAAAACCAACTGATGTAAATTAATATACCTCATTAATAGTTCATTTAATCAAACACACACAATTTACACTCGCCAGCACACACCTTCTTCACACACACACACACGCATAACATGAAGTCAATCAAGTGGTTGAACTGCACTTGGCTGCCACAAAAAGCAACGCGCCCCTCTTAATGAGTTTTTGCCACAAAGCGCGATAAATTATCGCTGCAGGTTTTCTAAATGTTATTTGCTTGCTTTTATTTAATGTTTCTTTGACAGTTTCCGAGTATTGCCGCAATACGGGCACATCGACTAGAAGACGCATGATGACGCAGCATTGCTGGAACGAGATGCACGAACTGCATCCACTTAAGTAAAAGAAGTTTCGACTTAATTGACTAAACTAAGAAATTTGTGTTGTAATTCAAAATGCAAAACAAAAAAAGAAATTCAATTAATGTTGATACAGCAAAATAAAATCAAAAATATATATGTTGTTTGATGTTAAAAATTCCAGCAAACAATTGTCCAAACCAACCCAGCACGCATAAGAATTCCCGATGTCAACTGTAATCGTAATTTTAATGAAAATTTATGCATGTGTAAATTGAATTAAATGATGCTTAAGGCGTAATCGCTGTCATTAAATTGAAATACCATTTATTTAAAAATACCACATCAATTACACTAGAGCAAATTCAAATGTAATACGATAAAAAACATTCAATTAACAAGTGCTAACAAAATATATGTATGTGTATCTGATGAATTAATGTAATAAATACTCAACACAATAATTATGTTATTCAATTGCTGGTACGGTTTAATCATTGAGTTTAGTTGCCATTCAATTCAGTTATCTAACCAAAAATGACGAATTTAATTATTGAAATGGATTCGATCGATTTTCGTTGCCCAGTGCACCAATTTGAAATGTTTTCCAAAGCAAACTGTCGAAGCTGGCCAAAAGTGCTGAGCTTCAAAAACTAAGCTGCTTAGTGTTTATTAAAAGTTCAGCGCAAAGCACAAACTTATTCTTTACACTTGACTTAAAGAACCAAAAAATTGTCCAACTTTAAATTTTAACATTTTTGATTATGGTCATAAGGCACGTGCAGGGCCACGTTTACAAATTGCTTCTAATTGCCGTGGCAAATTAATGAATTAAGTCGGTCTTTTGCTTACACAAATTCAAGTACTATATGAAAATATCTTTTGATTTATGTTTACTTATTAAGTTGCTTATAATTTGTAATCGCTGCAAGTGTTTTAGCCAGAATTTCAAAATTAATGGCCCACCGAACATTTTACATAATAAATGGGCATGAATTGGCTGGCTGGCTGGCTGCTGTCGCAAGAAGAAGAAGAAATTCCCTTGCGTTTACAAAGAAAATTCAATTTAATTGCCGTACACAAACTTTCTCCCTTTTCATACCAAGCGAAAAGTGAAGCATGAGGGCTTGAAAATTCACTCGAAAGATATAGGATACCCAAAAGCATGGCAACATACGTTGAACAGCAGTAGACTGTAAGCTTTATGTGTTGAAATTACCAAAAAAAATCGATTGGTAATAATGGGAAAAGCTATTGTAAGTAAGCTACCTACAAAGAGAAAAAGGTTGCCAGTTGTAGCAATAATTCAACAAAAGACTTGAGATGCATTACAATTAAGTCAATTGGGCTAAAATATAAATTAGATACTCTATTGACAGGTGTAAAGTTTTCAAATTGAATTTCAAATTCGCTTGGGCTTAAGGAACATTTGTGCTTTTTTTAGCGGTTTGTTTAAGTTAATTAGTTCGTTGGCAGAGAGTACTATAAAGGCAAATATTTTGATTGAAAAGTTTCGCAAGAAAACGCCAAAGCATAAGCAAAAATTTAAGTAGATGCAATTATAACAAGTAAGAAGGCTCTAGTCGGGATAGCCCGACCAGAATATACCCTAAACCCAGTTGCTGTCCTTGCGTTCTAAAAGTATGCTTCAAATAATGATCACTTTAAAGTTTAAACAAAACTCATAACTGACTTAACTTTACGATATCTCTGGTGTTTCTTAATGTATTTGGACAAAATTTTGAGAAAAGTTCTACCGTTACCTTTTACAAAAGCCCCCATTTTTACATTTTTCAAATTCGATATTTTTTGTTATCGATTCCATGTGTATATAGAAAACCAGAGTAGTTATCGATAATTTGAAGCAAACTTGTTCTGCTTATGGTATAGGAGAACTTATATTCAAAATCTGAAGTCTCTAGCTCTTGTAGTCTCTGAGATCTACGCGTTCATACAGACGGACAGACGGACAGACGGACAGACAGACAGACGGACAGACGGACAGACGGACGGACAGACGGACATGGCCATATCGACTCGGCTATTGATACTGATTAAGAATATATATACTTTATGGGGTCGGATATGCTTCCTTCTGCCTGTTACATACTTTTGCACAAAACCATTATACCCTGATTTACCCATTTTATGGGTTCAGGGTATAAAAAGCTTTTACCAACATTTTTGACACAATATTCAAGCAATTTTAAGCCTGCGTTCAATGGAAAGAAATCAACAAGCTGCAAAATCAACTTTACCTTTTGCAGCAACTTTTGTTTCAGATAAATTCTGAGCAACTTCTACTATATAAGTTTCTTGAAAGTTGCAAACTCAACGTTATTACGTGGCATTAAAATACGAATATTGCACACACCTTTCATAGTATGGAGAAAAAAAACCGTTTAAATGTAAAATCATTGCATATTGTTTATTCAAGTTTTTAGGGTAGTTTAGTTATTGTGAATGGGATCACATACCTTTCTCGTTGTCGCTATGAAGCGTGCCCACGACGCTGCCAAAAAATCGCTTGTCCAGTATTTGCAGCAGTTGCAATGCGGTTGCATGCACCTCTACCCGCGGGCAGCCAGTCATCAGTAGCGTCACAGTTATAACGGATGTATAATGGTCACATGGATACTCTCTGGAAAATCAACAAAATAAATGCCAACAGATTAATGGGCATTTTGGCCAAATGACTTTTTTTTAACGTACAAGCTTAGGTAACGATTTAGCTCTGTGTACCATATAAGGTCAAGAGCTGCTTGTCAGAGCTTACTTTGAAAAACAAAGTTTAGTGTCTATCAATTAAAAAACGTTCAACGCTTTGTCAATTAGAGTTGAATCGCATTAACTGGCTGCACTTGAATCGTAAACACTGCGATCGATTGACGTGCCACAATTTGACCTTTGGCACACTCTGCAAAACACCTGTCAGCGCTAATCAAACAGCGAATCAGCCATCAATGAGCCAAAAAAAATGGCCATTACTAGTTTCATCTATCCGACTGAATAATTGGCGTACTTCAAGGCAATCGATTCGCAATTTGCACAAAATATGCAAACGCAGCAAAGTATGCTACATTTTTTCAGCTGTTAATCGTTCATTGAAATTATCCGAAAATACATTTTCAATAAAAGGTGCATCGCAATTGATTTGAATTCAAAATAAATATCGATGTTACTTGAACATAGCAGACATTTAATCTATTCTGCAAATCAAGGCCAAAGCTTATTGCCTGTAAAAGATTGAACAATACGGTAAAACAACTTTGTACACATGTTTTAGTTACAAACAGCCTTCTTGTTGGTCTCTGTGTGTTTGTTTTTGGCCAGGTGCTGAGTGTGGGTCTTTGAACTTTGTTTTTGTGTTCACCGTCAGCGTTTGTTGTTTTATTTTACAGCTGATTGGAACTGATTTTGATGTTATGCATAGCAACCGTCCGTCAAACCTTTTAAATTGATTGGCACTCGTTCATTTTTCGGGATTGTGACTTAATAAACCATTCCCCCGTTGTCTAGTTGATGGCACACACTGGTCACAAGCGCCAGCAATTAAGCAATCAATCAACGTTGGGGTTTTGTGGGCGTGTATGTGTATGTGTGCTTGCGTGTGGATGAACAAACAATATGTTTGTGAAACTGTCCGATAGTTAAACCAAACCCTGACACTTTGTGTTTAGTAACGATTTAAAGTTTTTGCTCGAAACTTTTCAATGTGGAAAAGCTGCTGTGATGAATTTATTTGTATATGGCAGAAACACGCAAAAGCTCCACACTCACGCGGCAATTGCAGCTGCACAAGTCACAAACAGCAAAACAAGAAACAGATTGCAACTGCTTGCTGCAAGTAGCTTGTAGCTTGTAAGGGCCACATTTAACGAAAAAACATATAAGCCGTAAACTCATAAATGAAAATGACATACAGAAATTGGTCAAGTGAAAAAATTCTTATAAAGAAGAACTTCTGCTGTCGTTTAAGGTCATCATAATTGATGCTTGCACGTGCATGGCTTAAAAGACATCAAGGCAAACAAATATTGAAAATTCTGTTTCAAAGGTTTTTGTTGCCTTTTTTACTTGTGAATATTTGACATTGAAGGTATGTTTGATAAAATTCGATGGAAATTTCTTTAAATGTTTTCCCAGATGCAAGGCATGTTTGCTACAAGTTAAATTGAGCTTGAGTCATGTGGAATGTGGCAAACAGAGTGGCAGGCACTCGAAGATTTATGGTGCATATACAAATTTATAAAGTTGATTTTTAAATATTTATGAACTTAACATAACAAATAGCTTTTTGTAAAAAAAGTATAAATATTTTATGTTTCAAAAAATAAACATAGAATAGCCATGAAACACAAGGAGCTTGGCATTCACACACACACGCACACAAAGCAATCCTTTCCCGTTTGTGCTTCAATGAACACAATTGGTAGATAAAGTCTCTATATGCATGCAATGTATAATTTTTGTTGGCCATAGGTTGAAGGTTGTAAATTTTAAGCGATTCCATTGCCGCCAGACACGTGAGGCGTTACTTAAGCTCACTCGTTTCCACGACACACGCACTCAACTCGAGTGTGCATGGCAAAGACAGGATAAGCTATAAATGAACTTATTCGGTAAATGGAACACGTTCGACACAGAACACAAGGTGGGGATGGCAACAAATGCGTTAAAACATTAAGCTGGCGAAGTGATTCAACTTACTTGGCACTGAAGATCGAGGCCAGAGCCAGAAAGCAAGCATCTGCTTCACGGGGCGTTGACGTATAACAACGATCGATAACCCATTCCAACAATTGTCCCATATCCGGATTCGATTCGAGCAACAGAACAACCGTGTCACGAGCCAGCTGACAAATCTGCATATAAATTTGAATACGTTAAATAAAATCAAGCAATTGCTTTGACACAACGATAGGGTACCTACCTTTTCATCCTTGGAGGTAAGCAACAAATCCAACCATTTGTATATAATGCCATCGTCTTGCAGATGTGGCGTATAAAATATGTGTCCGCAACACAGCAAAGCGGACATGGCCTGCATGCGAAAGATAATGAGAAATAAACATGTTTGAAAGCAGAGCTTAAGCATAAAGCAAGCATGTAACTTGCCTGCAAAGCGCTAAATTGCAGTTTCTCCTCCTCAAGGGTTTGGCCAATCTGTGAGCTAATGCTAAGCGGTTTCGAGAAGCTGCCGCACCAAGTGGCAAATAAATTGAATAGATTACGCTTTAAATCGCGCGATAACAAAGTGGCGCAGGACTCCACTGCACAAAAAAAATAATTATTAATTATTGTTTGACATATTTAAATCGAGCAACTTACGTGAAAAGTTTTTAATCATTTTGCGTATGAAATTGCAAAAGTGTGCCTTAACCTCGCGAATACTTAGATTATCCTTATCCGTTTCGGCCATTAGATATGCCATGGCGCCTTCGATATACTCCACAAATGTGGGATGCAAGGACATCGTATCGCGTTCCAACACGCAGGTGCTGTAAAAAGTCATATTGAATGTAAGTAATTGCCATTCGAGTTAAAAAATAAATCGAATTCTTACCTAACTCCAAAGGTACCATTCTCGGCTATTTTCTCAAGCACGCGCACCACCTGCAACCGCAATGCATCACGTCGTCTTCGTCGCCGCATATTCTCCTGTTTGCGATCAACAGCTTCGCGTATATAGACCACAAGCTCCTCCATGAGATCTCTGTTGAAAAAGTAGACACGATTTGAAAGGGTTAAAAGTGTAAATTGAAAGAGAAAAATATTATTCTGCTTACTTGAGCGCATCATGATTTATCATGCCCAACGCATTGACAGCCGCATCCCTAACATCAATGGCCTCACAGCGCAGCAGGGGCACCACCAGCTTGTAGAGGGCCTGTGGCGAGGCGCTGCCCATCGCTGACTTGTCACTGCGATCCGCGTTCAGTGAATCTGGCGATGAGCTATAAAAATAAAATTATGGTAACTCATTTTAGTGCCGTATCGCGTTTGTGAGTGAAGATTGTTTTTTTTTTTTTTTTTTTTTATGTGTCCTGAGACTCCTGACCTTTTAAATTGTGGCAAATCAGCTATTTGCAGAGCTTAAGTTCAGCCAAGCTGAGAGAGAGAGAGAGACTCAAAATTCTATTTATAAATGTGTTTATTAAACATTAACATTATAAATATTAAAAGCGCACATTTCAATTAAAAAAGCACAATTTTGTTTTTTTCATCCCCCTTAAGCATTTTGGCCCAGGAGAACGACAACAAAAAATATTGTCGGTAAGCATGAAATTTGTATTCCTTTTCCTTCGCAAGGGCGAAGACGGGCGTGACTGCTGTGGGCGGTAACGCCTCAATGCGCAGTATATGTTAAGTAAATAAACTGAACTCATAATAATTTTTCCGATTTTTCGACGGCACCAAAGAGGCAACAAGCGGCAGGGTACAAAACACGCAATACAAACAGACAAATTAAAATAAGTATCCTAGCAAAAAAAAATATGCCAACATAGAAAAAGTCCTAGAAATCCTTGAACTGGTCTTACAACATTTATTCACAAACTACAAATCATATTTCTAGGCATTTACAGCAATTACTTTTTGCCAAAAACAAAATTGTATGTCAGTCTCGAATAACAA
Organism: Scaptomyza polygonia; assembly: GCA_035044585.1. NCBI lineage: Eukaryota > Metazoa > Arthropoda > Insecta > Diptera > Drosophilidae > Scaptomyza > Scaptomyza polygonia. The sequence goes on along the minus strand of JAWNNU010000962.1, from coordinate 3,380,229 downwards.
TATTCGGAAAATGTTCTTTACTTCGAAACAAAATACATGCAACAAAATGTTGACAACAAGAATATATAAATGAAAAGGCTAAAAGACTATTGAAAGCAAGTACAAACATGCTAAAAATAATATATTGGCACACACGTACACACACAGCTATAAAAAAAAACCACATTCAAAGTAATTGGAAGGCAATTATATATATAATTAAATTATACGTTGCTTTGAGTGCGGCATTAGATTGATTGAGTTTATTTGGTTGGTATTTGGTTGTTGAATTTGCTTTACCCAATTCGTTTCTGGCGCGCCTCTTTTCGTCCATAGGAGAGCGGCAGCGTGAAACGTGTCACAATTCCCTCGGGCCCAAATACATTTGACGGTATATTGTCCAAGGAATCGGATAGCGAACGTGAGTCCGATTGATCTTGTAAACTATAAATTACAATCCATATTTATATGTATATACAGGTAAATAGTACATGTGTGTGTGTGTATGAAAAAAAAACGTGGAACTTGGTGAAACATGACATTTAAATGACTGCAGTTGGTATTTTTTTTTTGGGTCACAACTAATGTTGAACTAAATTAAATTTAAGTACTAGTATAACAAGTGATATGGCCATGGTCGATTATGGTTTGCATTGACATATCCCATTTGCCGTTTGATGCGAAAGTAAATGAAAATTAAACTTAAAACCAATGCTTTACGATTGTGCTTCAATAATGACATAATAGTGAATTTATATATATATATATTTTGTTCGCAGTACCATTATAACTAATATGATAACAATGGTTAATACTTATGTTATTCACATCAACCTTTTGCAACACTTTTTTTGAATAACTAATTTGCATATTTATACTGATGCAAGGAACCTAATCGAAAAGCAATTCAGATGTCGGTGTCGCTTTAAATTGCAATTTGCATACATTTTCATAACTGGCAACAATAAACACAAAACACACACAGCTACTAACACAACAAATAATAAACTAGTGTGTGTGTTGTTTGAATGTTTGTTTTTGGATGCGCCACAATTAAATTTTCCAATCAAATTCATTTTGTTACTTCAAATGTTTAATGCAAAGTTCAAATGAAACATAAAATTGACAAAATGCATTAAAAAAGTTGAAATAGATAAAAAAAAGACCTTGAAATTTATAAAATTTATGTGCTATGCTTATAACGTGTCTTTAATAAAGTTAACGTGAATTTATTTAAAACCGAATATCAATTAAAATTATGAGCGTTTGTTTAATTCATTTGATTTTTTTGCCAATTCATTTGATTTTTTTTTTTTTTTTTTGCCAACACATATGGGTGCGTGCTTGAGTGTATGTGTGATAGTACGTGTGTATATGCAAGCCGCTGTGATTACACATGACAAACAGACGGTTGACTAGAGTCGACACAAAACTAATACGATATGACAATAACATTTAAAATGGATTTTCATACAACATGAGTTGTCCAATTGGATTTAGTTGGCAACGGAGACACGTGCACTAAAATTCAATCAAAAGTAAAATTTTAAGCAAACATATCAAATGAAATGCATTTTGGTTCGAAAGAATGCTGTAGAATGTGGAATCGAATGTGTCGAATATTGCGTCGCAGCAGCACTTACCTCAAGCTTAAATCTGGCGAGGCACAGCGAACGGCAACACTTGGTATTTGTGGCACTAGGCGCATAGCACATGCAACCTGATTGCGCCACAAACGCATATAGGAATCCTTTTGGCTTTCGGTGGGCATTTTTTTGGTTGGCGCCGAACCACGCAGCAATGAGGCACGATTGTCACTTACAGGTCTACAAACAAACAAAATTTGAATTAACTAAACGACTGCCAATTTTAAAATCTATTCAATTTACGTTGGATCTATGACACTGTATAGTGCATTGAGGCGTGCATAGCAAATTGGCCAAGCTTGCGCCACCGCCGAGGGGCATTGCTGCAATACACGCTGCCGTTCCAGCAGACCAAACAGACAGCTAGCCCAAGGATCAAATGGTGGCTGTGGACAGCTAGCAGCCGAAGCCGCAGCAGCAGCAGCAGCTGCATTTGAGCTGGACTGCGATAGATTCAGCGTTAATGTTGATGACTTGGAGTTGTCTAAAAGAGAGAAAGAAAAAGATTTTAGCAACTACATAACAAAGAGTAACTATAGCTACCATCAGTAAGACCGGCCAGCCAAACGCCGCTACTGCGCTCCGCTATCCACTGCAGATCAATACAATTGGCATTGAGTATGGCTGTCTTTTCTGCTTGCGGCAGCAGTGGCAGACACTTCTCGACAATTTGCGGACAGCAACGATCCATAACATCGATAAGTGGCGGCTCAGTTTCGGGTATGCCAAGAGCACGCATTAGATTCTTAACCTCTTTTAGGATCATGGCAGCCAATTTGCGCAAATATGGTCGATAATTGCAGAGCAGCACCAAAGCAAAACCCTCGACAAAATGCAGCGTGGTAACCAATGGAATCTCATTCTTTTTGTTCACATCGTTGGACACCATATTGAGCACTGTATGCTGTGTAATGCTGGACGTGCCGCTCGAGGTAGTTACGCTGGATGCAGCGCTGCTGGCGGTGTTTAGATGCTGTTGCTTGGACAGCTGGCTGCTCGTTGTGCCATCCTTGCCAACGCTGGGTGGTGTGGCGACAGCTGCTACAGGTGTTGCCTGTGCAACAGCTGCACCGATTGTTGGCACTGTGCCGCCGCCAACCTTTGGCTGGGCTGTATTGATGCCAGCGCCGGTGGCACTGGGTACATTGGTGGTATTGTTGCCAGCGGCTGCAGCGCCATTGACATTAATCGCGCAGCGCCAAATGTTTAGGAAGACAAACAAGATGCGCGTGCAGTTCTCTAACAATTGCGGATAGGTGTCGGTGACATCGCGCACCAGAAACTGTGTGTAACCGTGCACGACATCCTGACGCCAATCCGGAAAGTCTATGACCAGCGTCTGCAGCGATTGATGCGTCAGTATGCGCAGCTCCTCATCCATATGCACGGTCAAACGTGACAGCAAATCGACCAGCTCCTGAGCGGTCATCGTATCGGGTATCAATCTGGGCACAGCAGCCACACACGTCCGAAAGAGATCGATGCGTGGCTTTCGTTCACCCGATAGCATTTCATCGGGCTCTTTATTTTGATTCAGTGTATTTGTCATCATAAGCGGTCGGCCGCAATGCACATCAAGTGCACGTAATATATCAACAAACACACGGCGCACGTGCGGAAAGTATGTAGACATACCGATGCTACGTGCCGTGTCATCCGTGAGCATCTTGTTGATGTACGTCTTCTTAACGCGCAACGTATTGCCGGATGGCAGCACCGGCACTATGCGTGGCATTGGTGGCTCGCCATCCTTTTGCTGCAAGGAGTCGGCAACGACCAGAAATGCACGCAAGCCGATGCTCATGCGCTCCGGATTGAGTATGACCTTAATGGATCGACCCACACACAGCAAATCGTAGACAATCTCGCGCATGGCAAAGTCCAAACGTTCCTGGGCAATAAACTGAATGATCTTTACAAAGATATTCAATGGCGTATCGCGTGGCACAACGCCCTTCGAACCCCTACAGAACAAAAGTGGAAAAAGTTAAATGAAATTAATCAAATATATTTATGTAAATAGGATTACAACATACTTGGGAAATAGCGAGTTGACAATACTCTGTAGTCGTGAATGCGTGGCCGAGTTCGACTCGCATTTAATACGTATCATATAGACCCAAAGCAGGCGATAGAGCGACTCTAGAGCAACGCGGCTCATTTTCGCATCACGATTCTTTAGATTGCTCAAGCACATGGCCAAAAAGTAGTGCCAGTTGGTCAAAAAGAACGCCTTCTGCGAAACGCACAACAGACAGGTGACCAGTGGGAAGAGTGCCAGGCGATGCTTTGACTTTGTCGAAGCGTCCAATGTTTGCACGTACAACAGTTCCACAAAGTTCTTAACACAGGGCACATTCACCTCATTTTTAACGGCCTGAAAGCAGAGACGACTATATATTATAATCAAACTGTCATAAGAACTATTGTCATTTACTTACAGCTGCAACTGGCACAAGAATCTCTACAAATAGTCCAGCCAATGCATGCTTGATATCCTTATCCTTCACCTCCAAAAAGTATTGAGCACACTCGTGCATAAATTGAAACGAGGCTTCGAACTCTTCAATGGGCACCATTTTGACACGAAAGAACTTCATGCCCATCAACAGGCTTATGATGCTTTGTGTCGTTGTTGGCGATGCCTCCTTGCCGCGCAGCTCCTTCAGCTCGAACATAAAACGCTTGCGCACCGATGCAAACCGACTCTGGGCGAGCACACCAATGACTTCCGCATAGAGATCCGCAATCATGTGTATATTGTGCGCATTGGGATTATTTTGTAGGCCATCCTTGTACTTGAAGTGCTTGAAGGCCAGATTCTCAATGCTGCGCACCAGATCCTCATGGCCGGGATGAAATGGCAGCTGCTTCAGTATCTCAATTAGCGCCAAACAGAATATAAACTCTACAGCCGCCTCACGACGCTGCAGCTGAAAGTCCAGATCCACACTGGTCTTGTTCACGGCCTGAACATTGCTGCCCGTCGTCGGTTTCTTAATATCATTCTTAATTTCCATGTCGGACAGTTGACGACGATGCCAGGCAAGCAGCGTATGCAACAGCGATGGCAAACAATGCTCCGCGACGGAGCCAAGCGCCGAGAGCAGCTGATCAAACTGCTGATCTTCGCCACGTTGCAGCAGCTTGGACAGATTTTTATCGGCACTTTCCAGCATGACCAGTTCGATTTTCTTTTCTGCCTGTGCCGTGAAATCACTAAACAAATTTCGCATAACAATTTCACCGGGCCGTGGTGCTATCAGCTCCACGCTGGCCACACTCGCCGCCAGAGCATGCATCTCGGCCTGCGTGTAGCTGGGCAGCACGTTTATAATAGAGCTGCGCGAATGTGCGCCCCAAGGCAACAACGACTGGCGTTGCGGTATGATCAATGGCGGCAAGGCAGCCGGTGGTGAGGCGTAACTCTGACGATTTGCACTATAGCTTAAAGTCGGCGTTGCATGGACACCACCAGAACTCACTTCCTGATTAGTCAAGAATTGTTGCTGCTGGGATTGTTGATGTTGTTGCTGTTGCTGTTGCTGATGTTGATACTGTGACTCATACTCTATGCTGTAAGGGTAATCGTCGCCAAGTATTTGATAGTTGATGGGCGATGTGGTGCCACTAGCATTGGCCGACGTTTGGGCTGAAACTGTCGAAGCGGTTGCTGTTGCTGTTGCTGCCGCTGCCGCTGCAGCCCCATTAAGTCCAATGCGGCCTAACTTGGGTGTTGAGGTGTAATCGCCGGAGTTTATGGAATGACGCTGTGCTGGCGAACCATTTCCCTCCAGTTGTGTCTCGTTATCAGCGCTATCAACAATGACCTGATAACCATCTTCGTGGTAAACGCTGCGCTGTGGACTTTTCGTAGGCGGCGTCGTATTGACAGCTGTTGCTGTCGTTGTTGCTATTCCAGTTCCAGTTGGTGCTACTGGTGGTGGTGGTGGTGGTGTTGTTGCTGTTGTTGCTGTTGTTAGACTGGAACTGATCGATGCTGTTGGTGAACCAAGAGCCGCAGCACCAGCAACAACAACAACTGTGGCAGCTTCGCTCACGTGTTGCTCATTTAGGTTTTGATTTGTGCCTGTTTGTAATGGAAATAAAAAAATTAACAAAATAAACATAAGTTGTAAATTTGGTTTTGGTATCTTATCAATACGCAGAAATACTTTATGAGTAACTAGAAAATGTATCAACGAAAAAAACGATTCATGTATTTGTCTAACGCATTACACATACTACTATTACTCGCCCCATACCCTTTTAGCAATCAAAAAAAAAGCTCTAGTATGTATGTGTTTTTGTTTATTAAACTTATCAACTCAAAAGAGTTATTTTTACCCAAATAGCTTTGGTTAAAACGCTGTTAGCAAAATGTATCTGCAAATAGAAAATATTATTATCTCATCATAATTAACATAACGTATTTGTTTGGAGGGTGTGTTAGTTTTGCAAAACCCACACGTTCATGTAAAGTTTCTATAATAATATAGAATTTCATCAATATAGTGGATTAATTCTGCAAGCTCCTGAACATCTCGTGTGGCATGACGCACCTTTGTAATACAATATCTCTTTTTGTGTTAAAGCAGTTATCGTTAAAAGTCCATTTCCTTATTTGCCACATTTGCTGTATCTTAATTAAGAAATGTTAACCATGCATAGAGCATGAATTCACTATCGACATATCGCATGTCTGGCAACAAAAGAAAAAAACAGATATATCGAAAAACAGTTGTTTTTTTGCAGATTGTTAGTTCGATTGACGATGTCGTCAGCCAATCAATCTGCCAATCTTCGCGCCGCAAACATATGACAAACAAATACGTTCTAGTTCTTCCTCATACACACATATTGTTTGTATATCTCTTTATCTTTGCCCCTTGGAATAGACACAGAAAAATTCAAAACACACTCTGTGATTACAGTTCAAGCGAAATGCCAATTTCAAAACTTATTTTACAAACAGTTCCGTAATTATATGAGTATGAGAATATGTCTGTTTGTGTTTGCAATTCAGCAGAAATTCATGTTTGTTACAAATCCATTTAGATATTCGGAGAACTGTGCAACAAAAAATATAATTGAAAAATTGTTGTCGTCCCCTTACAAAAGAAGTTCTTTTCATTTATTTGAAAGTTTATGATTTACTCTTATAGTTGATGTTCCATAGTTGCTTTCAGTTGATTAAGTATTTGCTCTTAACTTAATAATATTTAATTATCCCTTCAACTGTCTTAGCACAACGTTTGCCCTCTTAACAACTATGTCTAATACAATTTGTATTCCTTAAACTTGAAAAGTCGAAATCAATCAATATTGCTTCGTGCCACAAAGTGGCCTCAAGTGCAATCTATAGCATACCAACAACAAACCTGTGGAATTACATAAGGCTTAAAGTAATATAAATAATAAATGATGTGGATTAAACGGAACGAGGCGAAGGAATTGCGGAGTGACAGGCACATTTCAATGCCACACAAAAGTCACATGTTCCACAGGACATCAAGGACCTAAACGTCACTTAAAGGTCACCGTCGAATTTCAGGCAAAAAAAAAATAAGAAAAAAAGGTTCTGCTGTTATTGAATAATTGATAAAGTTTAAAAATGAGACAGTTACGTTAAAGTATTCCTTTTATGCCTATAGTATAATGGTATGTTCTATACCCCAAGCTGTCATGAAAGTTGTGCAAAATATTTGAAAGAAAATCAAAATGGAAATTCAATTTTCTTTCGATTCGGCAATGCAATAAAAGGTAGCTTTATATGTTTTTGTCTAAACATGTTGCACACATGCAAAATCTTAAGAAATATTAAGCAAAACCAAAAGAACAACCAAAAGAATACCCTGTAAATTATATATTTTACTTTAGCTAATGAGTATATACATTTCTGAGGAACGTATCTCCCGTGTTAAAAAAGAATTGGGTGTACGTCACAAAATATATACATATATATATTTAGCTTGATTCATTTTTTTTCTGCTTGTCATTTACATGCAATCCTATGTACCCTAAACTATTGGGTATACGACTACGCAGAAAATGTGGAAAAGTAGCGTTAAAAATATAAAATTCAAAAAACCGACAGCAAAGACAGATTTTCTCATCCATTTGTTTGTGTATATTATTAATAACGCATTAACACGCTCAAATCCCACAGAAGAAGCAAGATTCCTCCGAAAGTAAGAGAAAAACAAAAAATAAATAAAAACCGAATGGAAATGTGCTATGGATGTGTCATTTAACAAACAACAACAACTTGGCAAAGACATGCGACCGGCACAAATCTCACTCCTCTTGTGTTCTTTGTACCCCTGCTCTACCCCTTTTCACACTCTTAACTGTGTCTCTGATTCTCTCATCCAATTTCAGTGGGCCAAAAGTTGAAAAAGTTGCAGCAGTTGCAAAAATAAATAAAATAAAAACACCTAATTTCCCAATGCGCAATTTTTCTGTTTTTTTTTTTTTTGTTTCGAAAATGTGTAGAACAAGCAACGGGTAATTTGTGGAAATTATTTTTTGGCCAAAAAATCGTATGGCCATTGTTTGTAAATATATTTACGATTTGTTTAGGAGTTGATTGCCGATTGCCAGCAATTAAAAAAGTTCAATTCTCGATTAATTAGAAACCAAATCCAAATAAGATTTTCGTGGAAATGATTATAACATTTTTTTTTTATTGATTTTCTTTCTGTGGAAGTGAAAAATATAAACCATTTTGAAATAACGCTTTGCCGAAAATGGGCCATAAAATGGTATTTTAGAAAACTTTAGAAAAAAAAAAACACTTTAGTGACGCCCACATATACACACACAATGATAATGATAGATATTATTGTCAGTTTGTTTGACAAGTTTTGCGTTTTATGATAGAATTTTTGTTAAGAGCTGTTACCTTTTAGTTTTTTTGGTGTCCATTGAAAGTTCCATAACATAAAATTGGCGCATAAATTTGTAAAATAATCACAACTAGGATAATGATGCCCAGGCAGATTCACAAAATGTTCAAAACACTCACGAATCGATAACAAATTGCCAAATACTACAAGCTCCCTGTGTGGGTAGGAGCGGCGATAGTGGTTCTGGTGGGCTTAAGGCAGTCGATTAAGTATAGCACTTAAGTTTTTGTAATTAATGGCACGTGAGCAGCAGTTTACTTTATGAGTTGTAGTAATACGTACGTCGATTTGTTGGTTTTCTATGCAGGATTGTTGTTGTTGTTACAGTTGTTGTTGGTGTTGTTAAGCGCTGATAAGTGATAAGAACAGGCCACCGCTACACACAGCTTATAAATGTGTCACCAAAACACGAGTGGCGTTAATCGAAAAAATCACTCGTCGTTCGACACTAAATTGGATTTCTTCTAAAAAGTCATAAACTTAAAACACTTGTGTATTTAAGAGCCTTTTTGTTCAAACCAAGATTAGTTCGTATCAACAACAACAATAATAATAATGACAAAAAAAGCAAAGTTATTCATAAATTTCAAGTTGATAGATATACTACTTGTGAGTGTACGTACATATGGTATAAAAATAAAGAATAAAAAACGATTATTGATAATTTTCACAGCTTTTGAATCACTTTAATGTATGTATTTATAATGCTTTTTTATGCTAATTAGCCAGCTTAAATTCGTCTCAAAAAATGAGCTCAGCTTTTTGAATTTGAAATCGACACACGACGTCTGATGACAACAACAACAAACAATTTCTGTTTGTCAAATTACAAATTTTTGCGGCAATTTAACGTATTTGTATTTATAGGTGTGCGTACATATGCATATATATATATATATGTATAGTATATGTTCACATCACTCACTGAAACACAATTTCTGTTGGTTAATAACAAAAACACCAAATATACAATCTATATAAATCTTAAAACGCAAACGTAGAAAACGTAAAAATTGCGAGGCAAACTCTGGCGACGACGAAATTCGACTGCGGCGAAAACGAGCACGGCGTGCTGCCCAAAAAGTTCCAAGCAGCGGCAGCAAAAGCCAGCGACGACAACAACAGCAACAAATTCGTATAATAATAAACAACAACAATAAACAGCAAAGAACCAAAAAAAGGCTGAGCGCAAATCGTGCGCGCTCTCTAATTGAAAGCACACAAAATCAAAACAAACGATAATTGTAAATTCAAAATTATGATTAACAGCATCTGAGTAAGAAATACAGAGAGCAACAAATACAAAGAGCGCGGCAGAGCCAGTAAGAGAGAGAGCATGAAAGAGAGAGGGTGAGTGTGAAACAGCTGTTGGCAGCGGCGAATTGGAAAAAGCCGCACACCAATAACAAGTAACAACAACTCAATCAGCTGAGCAAGTGGCGTCGACAGCTCAGCTGTAAAGCACAATGATTAGCATTATCCGTTGGTGGTGCTCCTACCGCTGCCGAGTTTTCCCCATTCTGCAACTTATGTATATTTGTGACATAAACATAATCTAGATAAACTGACACACACACAGCATGTGACAAGCCCCAATGCAATTAGCTTAGAATAAGTCAATGGGGGGGAGGGCACAGTTGGCATTTGGCTCACTGAAATTTCCGCACTTTTCGTAACACGCTGCGTATGCGTAATCGTAATCTTATACACAAACAAACACACATACACATATGTACAGACATAAACATAACAATGATGGCTGCAGCTTACATTGTATAACCCGTTCTCAGTTACGCCCTTTTATTTATGCCATTTTTTGCTGTTACATAAATCAACTTTTAATGCATGTATGTTTGTTTTCATTTGTGTGTATGTGTGCACAAATTTCTAAGCAAATATTTAAAATTTTTGTTTGTTTATTTTCAATTTGGTTGTCGATTTGCTTTGTTGCCATCTTTCGCGAAGCTTTGCTAATCATGTAAACACTGAACTTTTTGTAACAATAAACAACTAAATTGATTATTAACTGTGGAAGCCACAAAAAAACCACACACAACTTGAGGAAATATTTGTACAACACAAATAAAACCCAAAAAAAAAAAAAAAACGGCTTAGGAATTAGCACATTTCGTATTTGCCACACTCACTCACTCTATCTCTCTGTTTTTGTGTCCAAGTGTTAGTTAACTGCTTTTATTGCAAATTACATCACGCCCACGCCACATAAATCAGCTAACAACGCGCTAAAAATTGGCAAAAACAAAAGCAAAGGCAATGTATATGAAGAAAAAACATGCGACGCCGAACACGCGACCGGAACGCGCCTTCACTCACTCACACACACGCATCTACACTCACAAACACTTAACAATTTGTAGTAGGGTTAAAGAAGAAGAGTTGGTTATAGAACACACCGAGCAAAGGAACGCACTGCAACTTGACACTTGGCGCGTTGGCAAACAAATGAGCTTTGGAGCTTCAGGATTGCGACGGCGACTGCGACTAAAATTGAAATGGAGACGCAGACGGAGACGAAGACTGAGTGAGAAACGCGCACACAACTTATGCAATTTGTGCTCAGGTGCCGCATACAACAGCGGAGGCTCTCACACTCTCGACATTTGACTTTTGGCGAGCAGCGAATTTTTGCTGTTTTCTTCTAATTTTTGCACCATCACCAAACCAACGACCAGCTAAGAAAATCCGTTGGATAAGTGCCAGAGGTTGTGACCAAACTGACTGACTGACTGGCGTTCTTTGGCTTTTGTGAATGTCATTATCAAGGTTTATGTTTTTGCGCTCGTTGTCCGTCATTTTATTTGGTTTTTGTGAATGAATGTGCGAAACGCAAATTGAGTGAAAGAGAGCGAGTCAGAGATTGGAAGAGAGAGCACACCCACTGCAAACTAATGACTAGGTCTAGGTCAGCAGCCCCCAAGAACATGTGATCAACAGTAGAATAATATGCCGCCTATGCAGTTTTACTCTTCAGTTCTAGTTTGCTTGTGTGTGGGGGAGAGGCTTAAACAAGCGGGGGGTCTATGTCTACGCCAAGCATGCGCTCATCTCAAACTGTAAATTGAAACGGTAAATAACAGTCCCAATGATGTCAAGGCGTAATAAAAAATTGCGTCGCACAAAGTTGAGCAGTGCAATAAATTATGGCAAGAGTCAAAGAACAATGGCCATAAAATGAAAGTCAAATGCAGACAGTCTGGCCACTTGGCCATTGCGAATGCCATAAAATCTTGATTGCCTCTTTAGAGAACTCAGAATCAAAGTGAATCATCACTTAAGAAATGAGGAAACAAACAGACTAAAATCGACAGACGCAAAAGCGCCGACGCAAAGTGCTAAACGAAGTGGGGGAAAAAGGCGTACAAATCGAAGGCCAGGTGGTGAGTGCACACAAAAAAACACGCACGCACACTCGCATATAACATATAAAATGCACACTTCATATGTGGGCGTAAACAATTAGCAGTGACGTCGACAGTGTAGCCGACTGCGACTGCACCCAGGCAGAGGTAATTGAGTCGCACTAAAATAGAACTCACCTGCAACGCTTGCACTTGTGCCGCTGCTGGCATCCAATAATGCGTCCGGCAACTGTGGCTGCTGTTCCAATGATTGTTCCATGTCTGGACCAAACACATGCAATACAGTTAATAGACAAAGTGGCTTTTCAGACGCATTGCAGCCATCTTTTTTTTAAGCTATTGAACATTCACTTTTGTATGCGTTGTATTTTAGCGTTGTGGCAAACGGCTCACTTGAACTTGAACACTCAATGAACACAAATAAAAGCAATTATTGGCAAATTGTAAGTAAATAAGCCATAAATGGCCAAGCGAAAAAATTTACAATACGTGAATGGCAAGAAGCACAGAGAAACCGAACAGTGGGGCACAGCTGTTTTTTGTTTAGCAAGTGGCGTTGCCACCTAGCGACAGCCTTGCCAAACGACGGTATGCATGACGTCACAAAATCAGTGCAGCCTGAAATAACAAACTTGTGAAATTTTAATATAACGTGCACACAAAATATGATTTCTATAGCTCTAGTTTGAATTACAAAGCGCGTTTTTACAGATGTTATTAAAGTTATGTTTTGTATGCGATGTCTTATGACTTTTTTGTTGCTTTGACAGCCCTAACACAAACAGCTGATGTTGACGTTTTGTTTTGTTATCTTTTATCGCCAAATCAATGTTTATCAAATTAAACAGAAATTCTGTGTACTTAGCAGCAATGTTGACAATCATGTTGTAATAATTCACTAACTGCGACTAAATGCAATAATGGCAAACACGCCTGTAGCCGTACATCCGCTGACCGGCGACCCAACTGCCGCCTGGCAAGAAATCAGCAAAACCCAGCGAGTCATTAAAGTTGTAATGAAGCCACCAACAACAACGGTGGCGCCGAATAAAGCGCGTGTGGTTTGCATGTCAGACACGCACTCACTGACGCCCTACATCAAGTTCGATATACCCGATGGCGATATATTTATTCATGCCGGGGATTTTACCAAATGCGGCCAACTTCAGGAAGTCGTTGAATTCAACAACTGGATTGGTGCTCTTCCGCACAAGCACAAAATTGTGATTGCTGGCAATCATGAGCTCAGCTTTGATCGCACCTTTACACACCCCTTCCAAAACAAGGGTCAGCAAGGGCATGCCGAACGGTAAGAAAGCTGAAGTTATAAACTTTAATAGCGTAATTGCTTCATGCATTAAATATCATTGCTCCAGCACAAAGCATACAGGCATGAGCGTACTTGACGATCTGCCGACGCTGGGCAATGACAAGGAGAGCATGGAGAGCGCTGTGAATACTCCGAATATACGCGAGGCCTTAACCAATTGCACTTATCTGGAGGATGAATTGCTTGAAATTTGGGGTGTGCGCATATATGGTTCGCCCTGGCAGCCGGAGTTTTGTCGCTGGGCCTTTAATGTGCCGCGTGGTGTAGCTTGTCTGGATAAATGGAATCAAATACCCAATGGAGTCGATATACTCGTAACACACACACCACCCGTCGGACACGGTGATCTATGCTGCTCTGGAGTCCGGGCTGGCTGCGTAGAGCTGCTGAGCAGCGTGCAACAGCGTATTAAACCCAAATATCATGTATTTGGACATGTGCACGAAGGCTATGGCATAACGAGCGATGGGCGGATCATCTATGTAAACGCATCCACCTGTGACATCAACTACTTGCCCAACAATGGACCCATTGTGTTCGATGTGACGCTGCCTCCAGGTGTTAGCAAGAATTAGAGATGTGGGCAATGCAGCAATTAATTTAGTTTTATTTATTTTAATCTATAACTAAGTTGCGATTCAAAAAAGCAAGAAATTCATTTTATGGTTCATATTAAGTAATATAAGTTATGTTTAATGGCACCCACAAAATAATACTCAATAAAGAATCAATCCTTAATTTGTTAACAGTGTCCTAGTCAAGTTTCAAATTAGTTACAGATCTTTTGCAACTCTGCAGATTAGATCCTTAGTTAAGTTTTACACCAGCTGCACATTATCAATGCAACTCTACAGGTCGATCATAACTTTTGACAGTCTGCTTTGTGCTATGCAATCTAACGGCACTAATCCAGTTAGTTAATGCATCGAGCTGCCATTTTGTGCTGCATCGTGATTGAGTGAAGAAAAAGAAAGGTTCATCTTAAATTTGTTGCCGGTTTTTAAAGTGTTTTTTGCAAACTAATTGTATTTTAAAATATATATCAAAAATGGTAAGCTGCTTGTGGTCGAATAAGTAAAGAAGAACAACAGAAATGTAAATCATTTGTTTGCATTTAAGCGCGAAGTCATTTCCATACAAATCGGACAGTGCGGCATTCAAATTGGCAATGCTTGCTGGGAGCTGTATCTGCAGGAGCATGGCATCCATTTCGATGGTAGTCGCAAGACCGAGGAAGAACTGGTCGAGAGTGGCAGCAGCGCCAGTGTGGAAGGCAATACGGCAAACGATGCGCACACATTTTTCATGGAGACCGGCAATGGTAAACAGGTGCCTCGTTCGATCTTTGTGGATCTGGAGCCGACGGTAATCGATAGTGTGCGCACAGGTGCCACCAGAGATCTCTATCATCCGGAACAGTTGATTTCCGGCAACGAAGATGCGGCGAATAATTTTGCACGCGGTCGCTATTCAATTGGCAAGGAGGTGATCGATAAGGTGACTTCGCGACTACAGAAAGTTGTGGAACAATGCGATAGTCTGCAGGGTTTCCTTATTTTTCACTCAATGGGTGGCGGCACCGGTTCCGGCTTCACTTCATTGCTAATGGAACGCTTGACCAGTGATTTCAATAAGAAATGCCGTTTAGATTTTGCCGTCTATCCATCGCCCAAGGTGTCCACGGCTGTTGTGGAGCCATATAATGCCCTACTCACCACACACTCGACCATCGAGCATGCGGATTGTGTCTTCATGTTTGACAACGAGGCCATTTATGATATATGCACCAATAAACTTGGAGTGGAGAGGCCTGCCTATTCAAATCTGAATCGTTTAATAGCCCAAATTGTTAGCTCGACGACGGCTTCGCTGCGTTTCAGCGGTTCTATGAATGTCGATCTTAATGAGTTCCAAACGAATTTGGTGCCTTTTCCACGCATCCATTTCCCACTCGTTGCCTATGCCCCGCTCATGTCTGCGGATCGTTCGTTACATGAGCAGCATGCGATTACAACGCTCACAAACGCCTGCTTTGAATCCGCCAATATGATGGTCAAGTGTGATCCGCGGGCCGGCAAGTATATGGCCTGCTGCATGCTCTATCGCGGCGATGTTGTGCCCAAGGATGTGAATGCTGCCGTCTCGGCAATCAAATCGAAGCGACACATCCAATTTGTCGACTGGTGTCCGACGGGCTTCAAGATTGGCATCAACTATGAGAAGCCCGCCTTTGTGCAGGATGGCGATTTGGCGCCCACATCCCGTGCCTGCTGTATGCTCTCCAATACGACAGCGATAGCGGTAGCATTCGGAAATCTCGCCTACAAGTTTGATCTGATGTTCAGGAAGCGAGCCTTTGTCCACTGGTATGTTGGCGAGGGCATGGAGGAGGGTGAGTTCAGTGAAGCTCGTGAAAATATTGCGGTGCTGGAGTCCGACTTTAATGAGGTCGGTCTAAACAACGACGAGGAGGATGATGAGGACATTGAATTTTAATCGAACATCCTTGTTATTATTATTTTCAATAAACTACATATTGTTTTGAAGTTTAATCAATTGTAATTTATAAGGGGGCTTTTTCACAAAAAAAAAAAAACAATGGGAATTAAAAAAAAAAAACACCTTTAGCAATATAAAATAAAATATCGCTTTCCTATCGAGTTTGTACATTAATAAATAATATTTTTTCAACTAGTTTTCTTGAATGTTTTTTATTATTTTTTTTTTGTTGTCGTTTGTTTGTTTTTTTTTTTTTTTGTTGCTTATTTACTTAATTTTACTAAAATTTTAGTTTGTTTTGAACTTGCAAGAATTTTGCTTTCTGTTTGTTTTTTCTTTCTTTTGTTTTTATCTCATCAAAACTTATGTTAAAGAAACATCAAAAAGTTGGTGTAAATTACAATATTTTGTTGTTTTGTGTGTGTGTGTGTGTAATTGTTGTTGTTGTTGTTATGTGCATATGTATACGTGTGTATATTTTTTATTTACTACAAATTTTCTATACAACTAACGTTCTCTCTACGAGCTGATAATCTTTAAAAAAAAAAATGCGATATTCAATTATTTCAAGTAAAGAAATTTATCAACAAATTAAAAAGTGTGTGTGTGTGTGTGTGTGTGTCTTGTCTACAAAAAAGAAGGCAATTGAGTGTGTGTGCAATTATTGTTTGTTATGCTACTTTAAATAACTACATAATGAGGATAAGTGATTTTTTATCTCGTACTGAGTTTTTTCGTCTTTACTTTTAATTACATAGTTAATAGTCAATAAAAAATATATAACGATGAATGAATGGCAAAAGTTGCATCAAATTGTTTGTTGTTATTCCGTTGTTGTTGGTGGTGTTTTAATTGTTATTGTTGTTGTTAAATTTTCTTTTTTTAGTGCGGTATTGTAAGAAACTTAATATGGAACATTTGAGAAGAGATACGAGACACTCTCGCCATTGTGTGTCCGTCTAACGGCTTCGGCGAACATCATCGATACATCAATGCACTGAGAGAAAAAAAAAACAGACATGGCAGTTAATAGCAGTTAAGTGGAAATGCTGTGTTTTGGGCTTACCTGTATCTTGGGACAATCACGCATATGACCATCCTGTGGTATGGTATTGGTAACAACAACCGCCTCAAAACAAGCATTATTAATTCTCGAAATCGCCGGACCCGAGAATATGCCGTGCGTCAGTATGGCATAAACCTGGAAAACAGTTCAAATGAATGTTAATTAAAGTTCCTTAATGGGTAAGCGTTTTAACGAACCTTGGTGGCACCGGCCTCGACCAAACGATCGGCAGCATGAACAATCGTGCCGCATGTATCGGCCATATCATCGACCAATATGGCAATCTTATCTTTGACATCACCAACCAGCACCATAGATGCCACCTCATTGGCCTTCTTGCGCTCCTTGTGTATCAGAGCGAATTCCACATTCAAGCGATCCGCTATCGAAGTGACACTACACAACACGAATATGTAAACACGATTAAATTGTGTTTTTTAATAATATTAATGGTAGTATAACTTACCGCTTGGCACCGCCGGCATCAGGCGACACAATGATCGAATTTTTCCATTCGGGAATGTTCTCTTTGATCCATTTGAGTACCGCCGGTTCGGCATAGAGATTATCAACGGGTATATCGAAGAAACCCTACAAATACAAAATACAAAATATTTGTTAGACATACTTAGCAACCTGGTATAATTCTGTCATATGGCCTATACAGCTAAATCAATCTTCACATATATTTTTAACTAGCTTGAAAGACGAAACAAAACAATTTCTAAAAAATGTTCAGTATACTTTTATCCTATTATAAAAATGCCAAATTTCCGCTTTGAAGCTAAGGATACACAATTGGGAGACTTTCAAGCATACATATTAAACACAAAGACTGCAGCAACGCATAAATAACCTAATCAAAACATTTTAACTTATTTATGAGAATCATTTTGTCGATTCTTAAGCCTTCTTCTTCTTCGGCCTGGTGGCTGTTTTGCGTTTGCGTACATTCTTTGGCTTGCACTTTATATGGACAGCCTTGCGGCTAGCCGCAATATGATACACTTCTATACATATTACGGCGATTTGAAGCTAAGGATACACAATTGGGAGGCTTTCAATATAATTCGACGTTCGACGTTGGAACAACATGCCAATGGCAACAATGGTTTTACATCTGATTTGTTTTGAACGTAATGGCATTCCTGTGAAATCACGCCGTGATTCCCGAAAACGAAAGGCATAAAGCACAAACTCGCGGTTTGGAGGAAAATATATCGGTTATGGAGCAGCTTATAGAAGATCTTGTGATAGAATGCAAGCACTTGATGATTATGAAAATATGTAATTTTTATTAAACTTTTCAACGTGTTCAAAAAAAAAACAAATTACTGATAATAATAAAACGATAATAAGCTATCGCTAATGAGATCTGTTGCTTACCTGAATCTGTGAGGCATGTAGATCCATGGTTATTATGTGATCCGCACCGGCCACTGATAGCATATTAGCGACCAGTTTCGCCGAGATGGGCGCACGGCTCTGTGCATGGGCCAGCGTAGAAAATATAGAAAATTGATCATGTAACATTAGGGTAGTTAGTAAACATTTGAAATCTTAAATTTCTATATTGTATATAAGTAATATCTTACATTATGAAAGAGAGATAGAAAGTAAACCATGGATACAAAAATAATACATATACACACACATAAAAATTGTAAAAAGTTCCGATATCATATCAATAGGCAAAAACGGTGACTTTCGACAATAAATAATAACAATCAATAAAAACAAAACAGGACAACAAATAGTGCACCCAAATGCAACGATGAGGCAACTGCTGAGCAACTGAGAGAGTGTGTAAGAGAGAGCGGAAAGAGAGAGAGAGAGAGTGTTTGACAAACAAAATGAGTGTTAAGAATGAAATAAGGACAGAGAATAAATGTTGGGACATTAATTTGGTTAATATTGTGTAATTAACAAAAAAAAAACATTAACAGAACTTTTTTTCTTGTTTTATTTTGAGGTCGAGAACTTTTAAACAATAGCTATCATGCATAGAAAAAATTGGGTTTAACTAAGTGTTGTTATTATTTAAAGGCAAACAAAATAGAAACTTTTGAAAAATATTCAGTTTAAAAAATAATTGAATTAAGCTTTATTTTTTGTTGTTGTATATAGTAAGTTATTTTGCTGAAAGCTAGTAAAAGTTAATGCCCTCCGCAGAGAAGAAGAAAACTACTCACAGTATATTGTCTGGGTGAAAACTCCTAAGCACATATTAAGAGATATTTGTATGGTATTGTTTTGTGGTACATATCATATTGTATGTTTATATAAAAGTATAAAAAGAAAAGAAAAAAGAAGAAACGAAAGAGTTGAGTTGAAAAGTTGTTCTCTTCAAAGTGTATTGAAACAGCAAAAAAAAAAACAAAACAAAAACGTAGAAGAATAGAATTATTTTTAAAACAAAACACAATGCGGGGCAAAGAATTTGACAAGAATTCAAATATTGTATACGAGGTTGTAAAAATTTAGTTAGTATTCCAAGGAAAATTTTCAAAAATTGTTTAGAATTAGGAAAATAACATCAGCAGCAACAAAAGACAACGAGAAGCTATAAGGTTATATTGAGGAAGAAAAAGAAAATTCTATTACTTGGTTAAATCATTTCCTTGATTCAAGTTCGACCTGGCAATCAGTCCAAAAAATGATGTTGATTAATCAATTTGAGTTCATTGCAATGCACTTTTCAGATAGTAGCAAAATGAAAAACATATTTTTGTGTACAATTTCAATAAAGAGCCCCGGGTTCAAGCGTCCCAATAAGCAGATACTGATATAGATCCCCCCCTGGCCTTTTCTGACGTCAAGATTTAAATCAATGACGTTCCTAATGGGTTATCAATTGGAAAATCTATATATACATACATATGTATGTGTAGAACTAAAACAACTCTATTAGTTTCGTGTTGCTAGACGAAAAACTTAAGTTCTGAATTTTTGCTGTCTTATCAGCATGTAGTTGAGTTGAACCCCGAGGTTTGATTTTTGGAATCTGAAAAAACTGGGTGTGCCTGTTTGGGAAGAAAAACAAGTGCAAAAGTGCCTAAAAGATGCAAAAACAAAATATAATTTATATGTATATAGTAAGATTTGAACTATAGTTTAGTATCAACGACAGACACATGACACAAACGAGCAGACAGCAATACAACGAAAAAACAAAAAAAAATATTGTGTTAATATAAGTATTAAATCATATAATTTTGTTGCAATGAAGCGCCGCCGACGCGTCGGCTAACAAACCGAATTAAATGAACAAAATCGCACAAAAAGGCAAAAAGAAAAAAAATGTGGAAATTTATATTTGTTTGTTTTTTGGCTTATACCAATTGGTTGAGAAATATATATACAACTGCTTAAAATTTAGATAACATTTTGCGCTTTTCATTGCATTTTATAGTTTAGTTTTTTTTCGTTCTTAATAATATGTATTCATTTTTATAGTATTTTTCTTATTTGGTTTTTAGTTTTTTAGTTTAACATGCAGCACGTGTATTAAACATAAAAGACACAAGCTAATTTTTAGAATTTAGATATCGAATATGATGTAAAAAAAAAACATTACCGAACGAGATTTATACCAACGTACTTAGTTATTATTTTTATAAATATTATTGTTGAACAACAAAAATAAGAAACCCGAGCCCACAGGTGAGGGACATATTGCAAGTTATTTGGAATTGAAAGTTTTCTTGAATGAGTTTAGATGAGATTTTTTTGCCCTTTTCTTTTTGGATAAAACAAAACAAATTGAAAAATTAATTATTGAATGAATTGTGAGTTTGTTGGAGTTGAAGTTAAAGTTAAAGTTGTTGTTGTTGTTGTTTGTTAAAAGTTTTACCCTAAATTTCCAATCGTAGTTTTTCTTAGCAAGTTTTTGGCTATCTGCCTTTTCTTTATCCTCAGTGGTCGCCAACTTGAGTTTGGGTCGATCGTATGTTGGCAAAAACAAACATGGTAAATACATAGTTAAAGAGGGAGGAGAGGTGGAGGAGAGCAAGTCGTTCGGTTCGAGTAAACACCAAGAGTTGTTGGAAAAACAGCGGCATTAACATAATTAATTGAAGAAAAAATACATATTTATATATATATATATATATATGGATAGTAAAAGATTCATTTACAATATTGTCTTAAAAATATTATTACAAATTTTCCACATTTTTTGGCAATAATTTTTTATTTTTTTTTTTGACAGCTTTGCTTCTTTGCAACTCTTAAATAAAAGATTTCAAAATGCTCAAATTAAAACAAGTATGTAAAAAAACACACACACGCAAAGAGAAACATTATTAAATATATGCATGTATGTAGATATTTTTGTCAGAATAGTAGAATAGTATAGTATTTTGGGTTATTAACAATTGGACAGTTAAATGCTTTACTGTCTGATAAAACATAAAAAAAATCTAAAGTTTTGCAATAATTACGGTGTGTGTCTTTTAAACAAGTTTTGAAAAGTCAAATATATATAGGTGTATATATAAAATGTTCTATATTGTAGTATATACATAGATCTTTGTTAGGCAGACCTACCTTATCTTTTTTGTCTTGGCGGGCATATGGAAAGCAAGGAATCACAGCTGTAACACGAGACGCTGACGCAATTTTGCATGCATTGATCATAATCAGCAGCTCCATTAAATTATCATTGATTTCACCGGAACCGGATTGCACGATGTAAACATCTTCGCCGCGTACCGATTCCCCGATCTCGACACTGAAACAAGATATGAGTGGTTTTTTTTATTAAGGTTTATAGTCAAAACGTTTACGCTTAAAAACAAATTCATATTTCATTACTTGGATATGTTTTTCTAATATATGTATATAGTGTCGCCTTTCTTTGTTCCACATATCGTATGTGTGTGCAAAAAGAAACCCCATGAATACCATTGTTTACTTAGCCCCAATAAAAAGTTTGTTGGCACCAGAAAATATATTTGGCACTTTTCAAAAGTCGACAATTTCTCAAGCTATCCTTTGAAATTATTTGTTTTGTTTCTTTTTATGCTGACGCTTTCAAGTCTAAGATCGTGTCTGGCAGGCGTTTGTCTAAGCTAAACTCTTACATACACAGTGCCTATCCCTATCCCAAACACACACACATTTTTAAAGTTCAAAGTCTTTTTTCCATTCATTACATTCCTTGTATTTGGTTTAGGTACTCTTGCATGCGTCATTGAAAATAATACTGCCTCAAAAAAATAAACATAAATTTATCTTTTTAGTTATGAAGAAAGATATGAGAGGTAATTTTGGTAAATATATTATTTTAAATGTTTTGTTCTAGCCACAAGCTTAAGGCTTTAGCTGCTTTAGCCAAGTATTGTGTTCGATGTAATTTTAAAATAAGTACTAGAAGATTGCTAAAAACGTTGGGCAAATAATACGATTTTCATGATTCATGTTCATTTATAATCTTTTTCACGATTTTAAAAACAACAACTGAGGCATTCTACACCGGATGTACATTTGCCACAAGTTTTTTGCCTAAACAAAATATCATATAAATTATATAACATATATGGGATTATTTTGAATGGGAACTTTTTTAACTTTCTTTCAGTTTTGTTTTGTCTTTTTTCTTGTAAGTTTCTTACAACTTGAAACACACAAACAGTTATTGTGCTCATTGCCATTGTTGTTTGCATTGAAGGTTAATTGAATTACGAGTAGCAAAAAGAAAAAAAAAACAAACGCCCTGAAAATCGAACGTAAGGCGTCGATTTATCGATTGACAACAACAAACTTGTCAAATTCCACATCCAACATTTTCACATCGTGTTCTTCCTTCACACATCATTCATATATTGCATATTATAATTATTAATGGCTTGCGTGTGTCGAATGGGCATTAGCGCCACCGTTTTAAAGCTAATCAAACATAACGTAAATTATGTACGGCTGGCTTTTGTGTTATCAGTCGGCGGGCATCGGCAATTGTACGCTTGCTTAGCTTGATAAAATATTACGCATACGCCGCATTGTATGGTTTCGATTTTAGAGGTTTGCCAAATGCATTTCATTAGCAGCACAAACAACTGCTGCTGGTTTTGCAGTTGACGTTGCATGAAATGAATGCATTTCTTTATACAAAACAACAACAACAACAACAACAGCAACAACAAAAGCAAAGAAAAACACTTTCGCTGCTGGCATAGCTAAAATGCCAACACTGCTGCTTTGGCGCTGGGTATTCTGTTTGGGATCCTCAATTGGCGCGGGGCCAAGCATTGGCCATCGCCTCCTCTGGCAACTGCCCCTGTTGCAGCTGTTGCTGTGCCGCAAAGCAGCTGGTTATTTTTTCTATTCCTCTTCTTTTGTTTTTTTTTTTATTGCATGTATTTTTAACTAGCTGCTTTTTTTTAAGTCTTCTGTTGTTGCCAGACAACTGACAAGTTTGCTCATGTGTGTGTGTGTGTGTATGTGTGATAATCTACAGCTATCACCGACTCGACTTTACGTTTGTCCCTATCCGTCAAATGTACTATAAAAGATGCTAGCTGGCTTTAAAACTATTATCTTGGCATCTTAAAAGCTTTCGCCTTTTACTGCTTATTGCTTATCAGCACGGGACCCAGCCTTGCTCCCAATCCATGCTCTTCACCCCTCGCCTTTTTAGTGGACAACAACACGCAAATTTCTTATCGATCAAACTTTTCAATTTGTATTTGTTGACTGACGATTGAGGTTACGCCTGTGAGTTAGTTGCGTGCTGTGACCTTTAAAAATTGGTGGCCATTTGGTTGAATGATTATTGATAAATTGCACTTGGTGGTTGGATTTGTGTTGCCTTTATCAAGGTCATTTGTGGCTTACTACACTACTCTATATATACATACATATAACTAAAATAGCGCCCTGAGCTGTCATTTATGGGTTTAATAATAAATGTTTGCAAAAGCCATGATTATCATTTAATAAATAGCTATAAACTTTTATTTTAAACAGAATTTTGTTCAATAAAAATAATGAAAAGTTCTCAGAAGCGAAATTCTCTAATTTCAAGCTTGTTGAGAAAAAAGAATTGTTGGAAAATATGTAAAAAAAACCCAACACAAGACACGCCAATAAACATAGAAATTTTAATGACGTCAGCTGAGCGCCCTTCAAGCCGAATCTTGATTATTGTTTCAACTAGGCAATAGTTTGTGTGTGCGTGTGTGTGTGTGTGTGTCTATTCGAAACTTTATTCGACACCGCAAGCAACAATAACGAATTTTATTGCCCATCAGCACACATTAAACATGCTTCAATCAAGTCAAAGTGCAAGTGAAATAACATCAACAGCAATAACAACAACAATGAGAGTAATCAAACTGTCAACATCTTTGATACACTGTTGCTCAGCAGCGCTCGCGAGAACAAACCAGAAAGAGCCAAAAACAAGCCGACAAGTGCGCAGCAAAAATAACAAAATCAACAAATAGCACACAACCACTGTGTTGTTGTGTCTGCTGTCTTCGCAGCGCACACGTGGGGCTTGCCTTGGATCTGATGTGTATGCAAGAGAGCGCGAGAAAACAAACGCGTGAGCGCATTGAACATGTGGGGGCGTCGTTGACGTTGACGTTGACGTCGTCGTCGTCGTTGTCGTAGTCGACAGACTTTTGAGTGGCTCTCTTTTGTGCGCTCTCTTATTGGCGCTCAGTGGAAATCGAAAAAACGTGACAATGTCGTGTTGTGGTCTGCTTTTGCTTGCTTTTTGGCTTCTGCGTCTGCCTTTCGTTCTGTTTTGGAGTTTACCTTTGTATAAGTTGCGTGGCGCTCTGTTTGTGTGCGTGAGCGGGAGCATTACAAAATACATGCACATAATACGCACATAATACTGGCACAAGCATGAATTCATACATACATATGTACATACATACATACTACTATGAATACTCACGCTCATTTGGCAAGCGCGTATCATGTCAAAAGCTTAGCGCGCATTACTTATATTATAACCTCTAATTTTCTTGCCATTGCCTCGTTTCTTTTGACTGCTACTTTGTGTTGCCTTACGTTTTTACTGTTTGCTTGTTTCCCATGTATCATTTTAAACCTTTGTTTTTAATTCTATTAACATCCGCTTTGTCTGTATTGTGGGGCTTTTTGGAACTGTATGCGCTGATAAGACGGCAGACACTCTATTATTATTTGTTGTTGTTGTTGTTGTTATTACAGCAGCAGCTGACTTGCTCTGCTCCAATTTATATGCATGTGCTTGTGCGTGTGTGTGTGTATGTACTCGCGTGTGTTTGTGAGTTGATGCTGTGTCGCTTAGGCGACTGGAAGAAAAAAGCACATATGCTAATTTAATTTCCAAAATTTTATAAATTTATAACACTTGTGGGTCTTGGTTTTTGTTTAATTTCACTGTCGGCTAGCAATTTGCACGCGACATTAGCGGTGCTGCTAGAGCGCGCTCATGAGTGCTATTGTGTCTGTGTATGAATGTGTGTGTGCGTTAGGCTCACATCCAAAACACACATACATACATACAAAGGCAAGCACACGGCGACCGCGGCGACCAGCAAGCAACCAATGACTACGGTGTACAGTCCACTTGTTAAATCAATAAAAATATAAAATAAACAGGCCAAACAATCGAAATGTATCAAAAGAAGCCTTTGAACAGTAACACACGCGTGCATAATAAAACAATGGCCCGAAAAATAGCTCAAAAATATTCACTTTTATTTAATAACCACGAAAGCAGAGAAAACGCATGGCACACACACAAAGAGCCACCTTCAGTGAATGTCAAGGAAGTCTGAACACGGACACACTTATGCATTTTAATATATATGTAGTGTGTAAATTTTTTTTTTTTTTGTGGAGCACTTATCACACTTAATATTGTTGGCAGACTCCTTTTGTACACTTAGCACATGTTATTTGTTTGTTGGCTGTGTTAGGTGGAAGGCTTACCATGTTTCCAAATTGCTAAACTTCTTGGTGACCACTTTGCCCAGGTCGATGCCAAGGCGATCGACAATACGCTGCGCCAAATCCGGATGCGATGTGCCCGAAAACACTTTAATGTTTGGCATTCTGGAGTGTATTAGATTGAGACTACCAGCCTGTTTCTCCAAATTGTCTCGGATCAAACTTCTAGCGCGTATCGGATTAGCAGAACGTACTGGCATCACACAATCTACGAGTACAAGTTTTTATTATAAAATTTTTTTGCAAAAGCAGCGGCAGCGACGTCGCCGCATTCGCTCGGCGTTTTATGGGTGTGCGTGTGTATGGGAGTGTGCGGCATACGGAAAGAGAATGTGAGAGCAAGTCTAAGAGAGCGCAATATGTACCTGTAAGCAGCAGCATCGACAGCGGTAGCAGCGACAGTGCTTTTATTGGCACTCTCTCACACTCACGCGCCAAATATTCATTCATACATCTGTTGTGAACAGCGAAAAAGCTTGTCTGTGTTTACAATGCTTTAGTATGTGTATGTGTGTGGTTGAGAGAGGCTCATCAAGCCACCCCAAATAGCCATGTGATTGTTTGACGTATTGCTCTCGCAACCTGTGTGAGTGAGCGAACTTTTGTTATATGGCCAGATCGGGGCGAATACTACCACCAGTATTTTTTAACGATTAAAGGCACACATTAAGAGGTAATTTTATCCGTACCAATTGACATAAGTTTTATCAAAAAAAATTGTATTCTGATAAGAAAAAATTTCTTCTTACCAATGTATTTTTTGTGTGGCTTGTTTATATGTTCGTTTATATCAGAGATCCTTGATTTACCATTGCAGTCTGGCAGCATTGTTTTCTCTCATAAAAAGCTCACCTTGTTCACCTTGTTAAAGTGCGAGTGCGACTGCGCTGCTGCAGTTAGGAAAATTATTTGAGTATGCAAGCAGGCGCGTGGCAAAAAGCTTTTCCCATGCCGCAAACAGCTGTTTGCATGCTTGTGGGGTTTTTAGCTATGGCCATGAATTGACCACCTAACCTTGCAACAAATGCAGCTCTTACACAAACACACAACAAGTTAAGTCCATTTACCACCGATTCGAATACGCACCATTTGTTTCAGGTTCCATGCGTTTTGTGTTAAGCATGTTGTCAACGTCTAGAAACCCTCAAATGATGGAAAACACGACGCGCGCTATCGTCGCTTGTCAGGCACTAACGGTAGTACAAGACTGAGAAAATTTTCTATGTTGAATGCGAGCAAAACTGTTGGAGCAAAGAGCGCGCACGTTTGTTTGTGCGAAATTCGCACAGCTGTAGACTATGTAATATTGTGATTCAAATATATTTATGTTTTTTTTTTTAAGACTGACTATGACAGTAGTAAATACAACTTTGACAGCAGCTACGGAGAGCAGCGAGTGAGCAATTGAAAACTGAGCGCATACCTATGACGGTATGTGTTTTAATAAACACTCAAACACAAAACCACACATACGCATTGCGATGCTAGCGCCAGAAGCTTTTGACGCCGCATGACAATTGATTCAATAATTCGCTCTCTTACTCTGGCTCTCTTTGAATTTCATTGCTTAACAGCTGTTTTGATGCAATTGCGACGGATTCGTGCAATGCATTTTAATTCGCTTGTAAATTTAATATGGCTTTAGGAAATGCTCCTTAACAGCAGCCGGCGTCAGCCACTTAAAAAGGGGCTCGTCTTGTTGTACAACTGTACTTGATGCTGGTGCGAAACAAACGAAGTGCGTACGTAGAGATTAGTTTTCGTGTCTAATTTTAAATGAACCAAAGCCATAGCTAAAATAGCTAAGTATTTTGTTTTGTTTCAATGAAAAGACTTTCAGGCACTGACGTCGTCCGGTGTTTTGTGTGTATTGTTGACGCAAGTGAAAATGGCGTCGCTGCATTTTCAAGAAAATAAAATGGGAGATGGGGGCATAAACCACGTGTCGGCTTTTTAAATGCCACAAGAACAAAGCACATTTACACACGCACACAAACACATACATTAATATCAACTTACATGAAACATGTGCAAAATTAAATCGGTCGCAAATACGATGAGCACTTTAGTACAATAACAAATTGAGCGTTGTCAAGTTTTTGTTCTAACACACGCGTTTCACTTTTTTAATAAAATTTTTGTTAAGCACTTTACAAATGCAACCGCTTCAATGAAAATGCAAAAGCTGAATGATTTCATTGTCGGCGGAGTCATGAAGTTTTGACTGCCGCCACAAGAGACGTAGAGAGCCTACGAGAAAGAGAGTAACAGATTGAGAGTGCCGGCAAGCGTTCTTATGCTGTGTTGGAGCTTGGGACCGTCAAACGTCTGTGGATGGCAAAACAAAAGAAACACGTGCCCAAAAAAAAACAAAAGAGGAAGTACTAAAATAAACAAATAACTAAAAAAATAACAATCAGTTTTCAAAAAAGTTGTAAAGGCAAACTAAAATAGAAACAAGCTGTTCATTAGGTTACTTTTGAAGACAAGGCTTGATCAAAAAGCGCTTTCATTATACTCAATAAGAGAATCTGTTGTTGGTTTTTTCGCCCCACGCACGTTTTTTTGTTTTGCATTCTTTGTTTTTGATTTTTTGGTCTGCAAGTGTAAACCGATCTCGAATAAAGAGTCAGACACAATCGTATATTAATGAGCCGAATAGTTTAAGAACAGTTTGTGTGAACATGATATGTGTATGTGTATAGAAATATTATTTGGTGCTGTTGCTATGCTGGCCACGTCATAGTTATAACTAGGCATTTTGTGTTTATAAGACTCAAAACGAGTTTGAAAAAAGGTTGCCAAGGCGTAATAGAAGTATATGCCTGAGGTCAAATCAAGTTCATTTCACTGTATGCTCGAGGGATCAACCCGAAACCTTGAGCATGTTGTGGAAAAATGTCTTTAGCTGACAATAATACTTGTCGGCTGACTGGATTTAGGTGGAGGTTTTTTTCGTATGCAAGAAAACTGGTTTGCAGCAAGTGTGCAAATTGGTTTCATAGTAAAATAGATAAAACAGAAATAAGCAAAATTGCGCTTCAATTCAAAATATATGTCGCCATTTTGCAACACTTAAACACACAGCTCTAGCGGTTAACATCATAGACTAAATAATGTTAAATAATGTTTAAAATAGTTGTTATTTTTGTGTTTTATGTAAATTCATGTTTTATTTGTAAATTAATTTAAATGTTTTGTATTATTTGTATTACAGTGTTAAATTCTGTTAAAAGTTGTATAATTTTTTATAAATTGTCATAAATTTTATGAAATTAAATTAAATATGCATTATAATGATTACGAAATCAAGACGATTTTTTCTATAATAAAAACAAAAAATTAACTACATTTATTATATTAATATGAAATTGCATGCATACAAATTGTCTTCATACCATATGATCGAAAAAGGTCAATGAATCATAAGGCAAATTCTACGCATACAATTAAAATTGTTCATGTATACACAAAGAGACACACACACAATCTTATGCGCGCTAGTCCAAACGAAATATCAAAAAATCATTTCAAAGCCCAAGTCCACCAAATTTGCAGAAAACACATCAAACGCACAATTGCACGTATATATTCATACATATATACGCACTAGTGCTTTGCCACTCTACGGCACGCGTTGAAAGCGATAAGCAAGCAGGCAATAGGACAGCAAACCAAGTAAATCATGGCTGCTTTGTGAGTTGTAAACAAAGAATCACTAATCAAAACAAGAGAAACGGCAAGAACCCGACGTTTTTACTCGCTACTTCATTCGCTTGCATCTTGCGCCCATTTCCACAGAGGTAGTAACAGAACCAGTTCTGTTTACCCGTCTACTTAACATTATTTAGTCTATGGATCATAGGTGCGGTTTTTTTTTTCATTTTGACAATATAATTAAACGGTCGCACTGCACAGCAGCTGACTGTTCATATTTATCGATAGTCTAGTAGCCCTGGTTTCATGCCAATTGTGTTGAGAAAAGTGCCAGTTTAATGTAATTGAAATAGTAAAGCGTATCATATTGTTTTTGTGCGCTGCCGCCGCTAAACTTTAAATTCTCATAAATAATTTCACAGAAAGTCAACTTACTGCGCGTGTTGTGGTCAAAACTACCGCTTACCTTTACAAATAACAAGAACAACAACAACTGCAGTCGCAGCAGCAGCAGCAGCAACCAAATAAAGAAGAACAGCAATACCAACAACAACACACACAAACCCACATAATCATGGCGAACATGGCAGTATCACGTATCAAGCGCGAATTTAAAGAAGTAATGCGCAGCGAAGAGGTAAGTGTGCCAAATCTATATCATTCACATTGTCCAACTGGAAGCGCACACGCAGTCCTTGTCCCAGGCCAAATTCAAGGACAAATCGTTGCGTGCTGCGCGGCAATAAATGCATCGGACTTTGATTCCATTTTTTGGCGCGCGTCTGCCGCCACTTGTTAACAAGTTGAACCAATGGCTTCTATTTTAATTGTATCTGCAGATCGTTCAGTGCTCGATCAAAATCGAACTGGTCAATGACAGCTGGACAGAGTTGCGGGGCGAGATTGCCGGACCGCCAGACACACCATATGAGGGTGGCAAGTTTGTGCTGGAAATCAAAGTACCCGAAACATATCCTTTCAATCCACCAAAAGTAAGTAGATACGACATTTGGCTATCATACATTATAATATATGGTCTAAATTTAAGGTTCGTTTTATAACACGTATTTGGCATCCGAACATTTCTTCGGTGACTGGTGCCATTTGCCTGGACATATTGAAGGACAATTGGGCCGCTGCAATGACGCTTCGTACGGTGTTATTGTCGCTGCAGGCTTTGCTAGCCGCTGCCGAGCCAGATGATCCACAGGATGCAGTTGTTGCATATCAGTTCAAGGATAAGCATGAACTATTTGTTCTCACTGCCCGGCATTGGACAAACGCATATGCAGGCGGACCGCACACATTTCCCGATTGTGATTCAAAGATACAGCGTCTCAAGGATATGGGCGTTGATGAGCATGATGCGCGCGGTGTGCTATCCAAAGAGAATTGGAATCTGGAAAAGGCGACCGAGTGCCTATTCAGTTAGCTTTGCGGCCAAGTGAGAGTAATAGCAGCAGCAGCATCCACACCTACACCTACACTTACAATGTCAGCAACAAAATACCAACCACAACAATAGTAGACAAACGCAACAGGGAAAAGCAGCAGCAGCACTAACAAAATCCAAGTTCAATTAATCAATTCGATTACGCTCAATTAACCACAAACAACAACAATAGTTTAAAATTTTAGTACTGTTACAACAACAGATGCCGCCACAATCCCAATGCGGAAATTTCTTAAAACTATTCTTTATTCATGTTTATGTTAAAAGTTTTGAAATCAATTTAACGTGCAACCAAACAGCTAAGGATATTCAAAATAATTCATGTGCTACAACGGAATATTTGTTCAACACGACTTCCGAATCAATAATCCTTGTAATTTATTGTTTATTTGTTTTTATTTTTGTGGAGTGCACACTACAACATAAATGCAGATATTTAATTTTTTCGCGTTTCCTGCTACAGGTTGAGCCAAAGGCCCCTTCCGAAAAAAAAACAACAACAAAAAAACGATTTGATTGTGTGTAGAGCCCAGGGTTCCGTTGTGCGTCCGCATTTATTTATAGGCAAACAAAAAATAAAAATATATATGCAAATTTAAGTTAAAAGTACATACATACATACATGCAACACTTAAAATAATCAATATGAAATTGTAATTGTGTATCTGGTTTAATTTATGGCAAAAAACAATGCTAAGAAAAATTAAAATTAATTTTAAAAGTTAAAACAAAACAAAAAACCATCTATGATAAAAATCTTTGTAAATTGCGTTAAGTTAAATAATAAAAAACAACTATTAAGAAATGCATAAAAACGTAAATTTGTTGCATTTAAAATTTTGGAGTAATTTGTTGGCTAAGTTAAAATATGTCTATGTACTTTAAATATTTATCTACATTGTAAAAGTTGCTAAATATTGTCCTAATTATTGTTCTACACTATTTCTACTTGTGCTTTTGCTTGGACATTAGAGAGGCACCCGATCCACACGCTATGCCTCCAACAGTGGCGCCTGCACCGGTGTACATAGTTTGATTGCTACTATTGCTACTTAGAGTGCCGCCGCCTCCTACTCCTCCTGCTCCACCATTGCCACCGGCCATGTTGCTGGCATTGCTATTTTGCATGTTATGATTGCTGTGACGCTGCTTTATCATTTCCTTCCACTCAGACTCCAGACGGATATAGGTGCCACCCAGCGGTTGGGCACTATGCACAAGACTCTGATCCGTACCGGTTTTCTTGGTCACATAGCTGGCTACCTGCTTCATTATCTTCTCCTCGAAGTCACGCTGATGATCCTGATTGCTGCGGGCCGACAACTCACCCGACCAAAAGCGACCAGAAACAGCAGCGGGCCTAAAGAAACTAGGAAGATTACAAAGTGCTTCCAAAACAATAATCGCAACTCACCTCCTGCGCTTTTTCTTGCCACGCTGCTTACGTGGCGGCGGTGGTCGATGATCCGATTCGCAACCATCGCTGCTAGAAGAGTACTCATCATCGAGCAAAGCATTGCGCATGCGCGGACGCTGACAGTGCGCATCCTCCGAACTGGTTGATGTCGTATCCGACTCGGTGCTGGTCTCAATTTCATAGCGACAGCGTCGGCTTACCCGGTGATTGGTCACTATTGATAACAAAATTGTATTCAGACGTAGATTGGATATAATAAAAGCGACTGCGACTCACTGTCCATGCACAGCTGCGGCAGCAGACCCTGGCGACAACGTTGTGGCGTCAATGATATGCCCAACCAATTGGGACTGATCTCGCCAGCGGCCGCTTGCTCTTGGATATGCAATGCAGGCTGCTCGCACAGCGCATAGTTCTCAGCCACCAGTTGAGCAATGGTTAGAATAGCACGTTCCCGATCCGTATCCACAAGCACACTATGCTCCCGAAATTGACAGCCCTGTATAAAAAATAAAAAGATTTTAGCAACAGAACGTACAAAGAGTATCAAATATCAATTACATTTGGTCCCGGCAACGTTTCATAGCGAAATGCCTGCTGACTGCAACATGCGTAGCGTCCAGCTGGACCGGCAATGCGTCCCTCAGTTTCGGGACCAAGGAAATTGGGCGGTTCGGGATGGTAGCGACACCAGGTCATCTGATAGACTGGAAAATGTGCCTCACACGTGCAGCAATAGAGATAGTGGCAGTGGCCCCAAAGCTTCCAGTACACCTTGCGCCAAGATTTGAGCTCCTTAAATAGCTGCATGACATACACATTTAGATCCCAGTTGGTATCCCTCACATGGCTGCTAACCAATTGGCCCCAGCGATTAAGCCGTATATTGCTTGGAATGCAGTTCACAAAGGACTTCATCGTGTTGGTCACACAACGCGAGCAGCGCACGCAGCGAAACAGTCCAGAAATGCTGTAAAAGTGTCCACGAAGCACTTCAGGATCTGGTTCACAGAGGCTTTGAATGAGTTTTGTCCAAAGCCGAGGAGTTACTCGCTCCTTCTTATCGCGCACCATTTCCAACTCTAGATTGGTGAACATTGCAGCCAAACGGCTCACGAGTGCATCATTGAGGCACGATAGATTTGTCGAGGTGCGCACCACCTCGCTAAGATGGGCGTGACAGAAGGTGAGGCACTCCAGCAGTAATGGCTCCATTTGCAGAAAACTGGCCGACACCAATATGGGCACCACATTATTGCCATCCAGTTGTGGTCCAGCTGCAGCATTGCTTTGACCTGGCGGCTGCAATTCCTGGATCTGGGCACTATGCTTGATCCACTTCATAAGCCAATCAAAGATCTGTATGTCACAATGCACCGATATGTCCATCTCCTCCAAACGCTGTCCGGCTGTCACATCGGCGAAATAACCCATCTTGCTTACCAACAGATTTTGAGGGCAGGTAAAGTCTCGTGAAGTGTTCTTTACCTCGTCGCACACATGGATGACGACCTCGGGTCTACAATGGATAAGAAATCAATTAGGGTAAGACTTAAGGGGTGTTTCTTACTCCTTCTTTTCCTGACGCGAATGCTTGCTATCCTTTACCAAAAGCAAGGATTTGCGCCGTGTTGTCGTAGTTGACGAAGATTTGCTAAGCGTCTCCTTGACCGAGGCACGCACCATGCTACTCGAGCTACTCGACTCGGCAATTGTGCCTGGGCTGTCTCTGGGTGAACTGACGCTTGGCGAGCTGGAGCTGGTAGTGGGTAAATAGGCCAGATCCGTTGTTGATTTAGATGTTGCTGCAGCGGGCTCCGATTTTATTGGTAACTGCGGCTGGGGCTGCTGTTTGGTGGACTTGGCACGACCGTTGTTAGTGGAGGCTGCAACAGGCAAGGGGAGTGGACAAATAAAAGAGAGAACCGAGTCTAGGACGCCCTCGTTGATGACATAATCCAGCTGCTCGCTAAGTTTGGGATGCAGGCCACGGCCGGAGTGGACGTGTCCGGTTGTACGCATGGATGCCTTGTGCTCCGTTAGCAGCTGACTGGTACGGCTACTTTCATCTCGGCTCGTGCCGCTGGCCAGGTGGGATTGACGATTGGGACGCTTCAAGGAAAGTAATTCATTTACTAATTGATTTTCGGCCAAAGTATTAAAGTCGAACTCCTCCTTTTTGGGATTGCGCTTTGCATAAGCACCAGCAGTGGTCTCTGCGGGTGGCACAGGCTCTCGATTTTGAGGTTTGCCTTCGACTTTTGCAATCATTTCGTTTACGTGACAGGAAAGTTTTAAGAAATCAAGGAAATCATTCAAAGTTATTTGAAAATCAGGACTGTTAGCATTAATATTGCCCGCTTGCTGTTGTTGCTCTTCCGAATTGGAGTTAATAGCGGCAGCAGCGCCTTCATCTTCATTGTTGTTGGATTTTTCCATTTTTCACTGACCCACTTTTGAAAACTTACGAAGCAAATAGTTTTGCATTGTTTTCCGTTACTTTGGTGATGGTGCTGCTTCTTCCATTTGCCATTCACAGCAGATGCTCAAACAATGCATACAACCCTGTTAATGCATTCACAACGAAGATGTCAATTTGACAGCTGCTCTTTTCTGTTCTTTTCCGGTAACAACGTTCGCAATGGTAGGTGTCTAAATGTCAATAATAA
Source organism: Scaptomyza polygonia (assembly GCA_035044585.1). Lineage (NCBI taxonomy): Eukaryota > Metazoa > Arthropoda > Insecta > Diptera > Drosophilidae > Scaptomyza > Scaptomyza polygonia. Next base: position 3,345,276 of record JAWNNU010000962.1, on the reverse strand, counting down.
AATAAAAAACTCCATTTAAAAATGCAATCACTGTAATTGAAGCGAAAATATGTAAAGCAAAGTGTTGCTTAATATGTGCAGCGCTAGCGCTCAGTGAAATTTCATTCATTGTCGCCATTTAATGGGCTTTAATAGTGGATTGTTTATGTGTCAAAAAGAGCTGCCAACTAATTTGTGTATTTTTAAACCAATTACAGGGTCGCGTCAGAACCAAGACAATTAAGAAGGCCGCTAAGGTCATCATCGAGAAGTACTACACTCGCTTGACGATGGACTTCCACACCAACAAGCGTATATGCGAGGAGGTTGCTATTATTCCCACCAAGCCCCTCCGCAACAAGATTGCCGGGTAAGTTTCTCATTAAAATAAAAGTTATTGAGTTGTTTAACTTAATGAAAAAATATGTTCACAGCTATGTTACCCATTTGATGGGCCGTCTGCGCCACTCACAGGTGCGTGGTATCTCCATTAAGCTGCAGGAGGAGGAGCGTGAGCGTCGTGATAACTACGTTCCTGCTGTCTCTGCTCTGGAACAGGACATTATCGAAGTCGATGCCGATACCAAGGAGATGTTGAAACTGTTGGACTTCCACAACATCCGTGGCCTGCAAATCACCCAGCCTAACACCAACAACTTTGGACGTCGTAATTAGGTTTTAATCGGAAGGACGCTAAATGGCTCTTCGTTTTTTGCTAATTTTAAAACAGTAAAAGGTTGCATGGATAACACAATAAACATCGTGTGTGAAATGTACTAATATTGATTTAGTTTTATGTGTTGTTTAGGGCTAGTGAAAGTGTTGTCCGAAGCCCAAATTGGGTAAACAAGGTGGAAAGACAATGAAATACAATTGGTTGGTTTATTTTCATTTTAATGAAAAATACTGCAGACATGCATATATAAATATGTATACATTCGGTCCATAAATAAATGGGTTTGTTATTTTTTTTTTTTAAATACAATGATAGACGATATATAAAAGATATTCTCTACAAGTGCACATATGTAAATCTAAGCGTGTACTCGAATATATATGTATAGTATATATAAATATTTAGGTATATGGTATATGAAAGATTGTATAAGTATGCAATTTGTGTTTATGCGTTGTCGGCCGTTTGATCAAGATTGGGCCTGCGCACCGGATTACGCAAGACCAGCTCGGAATCCTCCGATATGATTGGCAGTGCATGCACCCAGTGATAATTGATCAGGTGGCTGATGCTGTCGAAAATGCGATCTTTGGTTCGCACCACGCCCTCGGGATCGATGAGCAGCAGATGCTTGGGTGTTTTACTTTCAAGTCCAGTAAGTACATACTGGCCACGCTTGCCCTGGGATTCGCGCACCAGGAAGTCACCGTCCTGCTGCAACAGACGCTCGGAAATTGGCCGAGAGATGGCAGCATGGAACCAAATTTCGGCTGTGAGCGGACATTGCGGCCCATCGAAAACATCGCGTATTGAATTAGAGGCGGCAGCGACTGCGTTTGCTGCTGCGGCAACCGAAGCTGACTGCAACGGATCGAAGTTGCCGAGCCCCAGTTTGTTGGTGGTTTGATCGGGTGGCGGGGAATTAAGATCAATGAGATTGCTGCTTAAGCGATCGCGCGGCTTCTTTAAATTCAACTGAGCTACGCGCGGTGCGTGCGGATGCAGCGGAAGTTGTGCCTGTTGCTCGACGCATGGCAACTCCGGTGGTAGCTTATTGGGTAAATCGTTGTAATACTCTTTAACATTCTCCTTGCAACTTTGATTCATGTTCTCTGCAGCGGCGTTTGCTAAATGATCGTTCTGTCTGCTCAAAGCATTGAAACGCAGCACAAACGCCTTGCCAATGGTCACAATCAAATCCTCACTCTGTCCACCAGCGCACTCCAGCACATAGCAAGCACGCCACTCATCGCCCTCCCGTTTGGCTATATAGGCCAAGAAATCAAGGGTGTCATTATCGCCACCGGAAGCAAAGGAAATCCTCGGCATATTGTGATTGGCAATCACTTCGCCTGTCTCCACATTACTGAGTGTCAACGCACGGCTGGAGACGTTGATAATAATGTTTGTGCCTGCATGTTGCATGGTTGGCCGATCCGATATATAGTTGTGCAACTTTTTGTCTAGACGTCGTTTGCTTGCAGATTTTAAGCCAGCCGCTTCGCACACGCGATTTATGCACTCACTAAAACGAATCGCGTAAGCAACTTTTTAGAATTTAAGAAATTTTTACTTTTTTCCACCTACCGTGCGAGCAGCGTTCGCGTCTCAAAGTCCAGCGATTTCATAGAGGTCTTGACCTCAACGCAACCCGTGTAACGAACATTAAATGCTACGCCCTTTTCCAGTATAATATCGTCGGGATATATACAGCCGTCGCTGGTTGCACTGGAGCTAGTGCTGCCGTTGCCGGCATCGCCGCCATTCCTTGGCATTTCGTTTGTGTATGCGTTGTTTGTGCGTCCTTTTGCGTCCTTTGTTTGTAGAGTTGTGTCAAACCGTTCCAAATTAGTTCGGTCGAATGACTCATTTAACTAGATGAACGGATAGAAGTTCACGCATGTAGTTCATATGGTTTGCTACCAAGATAATTTTACAGCTGTTATTTAACATGATTGAAATTCAATTATAAGTCCGGTTTTTGAGTATGTTATAGATGCCCGATTTTTCCATTTTCTGGATACGAAGTAGGAAATCGTATTTGATTCCGCCATGCGTTTTTTTTTAACAGTGTCCCCAGCCTGGCGCCAAGTCCATCTACCAACCGCCACAGTCGTTTAACGATCTATCGGCCAATCGACGCAACAATCAGCTGCTGTCAGCGACATCTCGGCTTCAGCTTGTTGCTAGTTAAAAGCTTGTGGCAAGTTAAAGCTCTTAACAAAACCTTATATATTGTTTGACTGTCGTGCATTCAACAACGTTTGAGCGGTCGCTTCTTCGTGCGTGTCGGTTTTTCGTGTGTTTTCAAGCGGGGCATATACAGATACACAGTCGTTTTTGCTAAAGCTAGCATACGCTTTAGGTACTTCAAAAAAGATCAAACTTTTTAAAAAAGCAACAAAAAATTAACATATTACCAAGCTGTTCTTCAGTTAAACTTGAAAGTTGCAACACGCTGAGAAATACAACTCAATAGACAACATCAATAACTCAAGCAAAAAAACTGCAAAATTTATTTTCAAAATTAAATCAAAATTGAACTAGTTGTATTTTCTATTTTGGCCACATACATAAATGTTCAATCGATAAAGCACCAAAGACGCAAAGAGCAAACATCCCCGCAACCCGAAGTCGCAGCTGCATCCAACCCCCAAGCAAACTAAAAAATCTCTGTGCAGCAGAACTTCGCCAACGCAACAGCTACAGCAGCCCGTGCATAGGAATCTGGTTGGAACGACGCTCACGCAGTAGCAAAATACGTTAAGCTAGATAACATAAAATCAACGCATTTGCAATTTAATTATTGTTTGAGGTAAGTTTATTGTGCTGTTTTTAGTTGATTTGTATAAAACTTTCTGTTTTTCTGTTGCCAGTTTCTTCATACAATATGTCTGTTTGTAAGTGTGTGTAAATGTGTGTTCATGCGGTTGTTGCCGTTTCGGATGCGGCTCACTGAGCATAAAAACATTTTTACGTCACTTGCAGGTTGAAATCATTATGATAGTGGCCGCACACAGTTATACACACACTAACAAACATACATTCATTTAAAAACAAAGTGTGTGTGAGTCATTTGTATGAAACCTTTTTAGCTTGAGGCACTGCGTCATAACGGTAGCCAGAGTTGCCTTAATCTTAAATACGTTCGTATTAAAGTAACGCAGTGCATAATTATGTTGAGTACGCAGTTTTGTTGTTTATGATCTCATCGTTGTATGGTATTGTCTAATTGTCGTTCTGGTTTGGTCGCCCAGCGGTCCAGACATTCAGTTTTGCCTTAATTCACGCCTCTGCCACTTTATAACTTTCAACTTTAAAGTATAAACAGCAGCCGAGTCACTCCTATTATGGCTTAGACGAGAGCAAACGCTAATTAAATATCATGACGTTGACCCTCAACCAAACAACATGACAAAAAACAAACGACGACAATTCTTGCCGGCTCGCATTAATCGCTGTTTGAATATCGATAACACCCACATAGAAACGACGACGACCTTGCTATTTTTTTTTTACTAAATGTTGGCAACAATTGCTTAACGCTTTGAGAGGCGTGGCTGGCTTACTTTTGTGGCTTAATTGCAATTAGAAAGTGTGCTCAGTGGTTTCAACCTTCGTGCTACTTTTAATTTTGTGTGCCATGAAAAGAGCGTGGCGAACTCTCGCATCTTTTTTTCATACCCTGCATTTCATGCTGGAAAGTCACTACAGCATTGCGAAGCTCGTTAACAGCGCTGTTAATAATTCCTGGCCATCCAGCTCCAACCATATCGCCCTGTATTTAAACACAGATGTTGCGGCGAAATAGCACATAAAAAGTGTCACACTTTTGTTTCTTATTAACAGCGCTGTTAATAGTAGCTGTCAGTCTCCCGCGAGCTATATACGAACATATGTATATGTACACATGTATTATATACATATGTATGTACATTTAGATAAGTTCTTTATCTTGGTTATGTTCTTCCATTGCACGCCTTGCAGCAGCAAAAGTTATATTTGATACTCATTAAAATTCGTGGTTAAACAATAAAAAAAATATTTTTAAGGGTATTCAACAAACGATTTGCTTAATTAATTTTTCCTATCGTTTTTATTGTCAGCGAAGTGTCTAATGCACACACCACACATGTACATGTAATATAATAGTAGTATTTATGTATGTAGTTTTATTTATATAACATATATGTGTATACGAAGTTTTATACTTATTTAAGTTACCTATAAACTATAACACGCCTTTTTGCAATACTAAATTCGCTGTGGTGACAAAGCGCCGCCTCCTCTTAAATTTTCTTCACCTCCTTTCACATCAGCTGCTCAAAGTCTGTTATGTAATACTGGGCGCGTCTGTAGACTTCTGTGCGCACCACATTGCCGCCATAACCAATGAAATTGTTGGCTGGTGGCACAGCCTCCAAATCGGTAGCACCATCACCAATCATAGTGATAACTGCATCTGCCGGCAAACGTTTCCGAATTATGCCAATGGCCTCCGCTTTGCCGCCGGAGCGCGATGTGGGCTGATTGATATCGAAACTGTCGTAGGCGCCTTTGTAGTCAAACAGCATTTTGTTGGCATACATGTTTGTGAGTGGAATGCCCAGTTCGTTGGCAACTGGTGTTATCAGGCAATCGAAGCCGCCCGATATGAGATACACCTGTTTGCCATCCGCTTTGAGTTGAGCTATAAAACGCTTAACATTGCGACTCAGTGTGCTGGGACGTTGCTTGACGAAATCGGCTACCTGCTGCTGCGCGGGTCGTATAATGTTCAGGCGTATCTTGAGCGCATCCTGAAATGACATGCTGCCGCCCATTGCTTCTTTGGTCACGCGTGCAACCTCGCTGCCTTTGCCACAGAACTCGGCCAGCTCATCGATGCCCTCCTCACAGATGACCGTTGAGTCTACATCGAAGCAGACAACATTCGATTGCTGGATGACCTTTGCTGCCTGCAGCTGCTGCTTTGGGGGCGTCACCGTTGGCGTGGTAGCTGCTGTGGCTAGTGCTGCATTTAATTGTTTGGCCAGCAATGTTGCCGTTGCTGTCACTTTGGTGCCAGCTGCTGCTGAGGCACAACCGTTAGTTGTGGCACTGGGACGTGCCATGCTTAACACTGAGCTGCTCATCTCTTGTCTGGCTTTTATTAACGTTGTTTTAGCTCTAGTTTTTTCTAAATGACGTTAAAGCTGTACTGCTCTTACGTTGCGAGATTTTAATTTGTTTGGCGTTGAAATTTTCCGTTGTAAACGTTTTTTTTTTTTTTGTATGTATACGTCTACCTATGACTCGTATTTTGCACACGCGCGTTTTGTGCTGCTCAGCTGTTTATTGTTTTGAATGTGGAGACTTTGTTTTTGTGTGTTAACTTGACATATCTTGCTCTTTGGATTTATAACACATTTATAAACTGACTGCTGAACGATCAAAGCACGATCTGAACACTTTGACTTGCCTTTTTCAACTGATTTCCAACTAGTTGCTGCTCGCCCTTATAAGAAAACTCGGACACAAAACAAACACAAGTGCAGGCGTCGTTTTAGTTTACTCGCCACAGATCTCTCAATATTTCTTGCTCTCTCTCTCTCTCTCGCAGCTGACAGACTCATTGTCGCGACGCTGTCCAGTGTGTCAGTGTGCGTGTATGAGTGCCGATCATACGATAGCTGCCAATTACGAATGAGCCTGTTGTTGTTGTGTGTGCTTGTGTTTTGCTGTTACATTTACATATGTACATTGTTTGACGATAAACAGCTGCCATCGATCACAAAAATGCACACCGACTTTCAGCTCACCTACATTAATTGTCCTAAATCTTCGCTGGCAACCTTTGAACTCATCAGCTTGCGCGAGCGAGACGTCTATGTTTATTTCGCCAGTAATCAAATATATTAACAATAACTAGATCAAACCGGTTTTTCGACCCATTCATGTCTGCTTGTTGCTTCTTATCATAAACGAGCCATTAAAACAAAGCAAAACTGATTACGAGTTTCGGAGATCGCTCGCCTAATTCGTGTTTTTTGTCTAGCTTGTCAAAAATTTGAAGAAAAAACGTGCTAGTTTCTTAAGGGAGCTCTTCTTGTTTTGTTTTGTGCGTGATAAGCTTAAATCCAGAATGACTATGTCTTATCAGCTGCTAATGTTTGGTGGAAAAAACACTTTACAGCGCATTTGATGGTCAATTTGATAAAAAGACAAAGTGTAACACTTTCTTTTTTAAAAATTCATCGTGTGGAAAATAAACATAATCGTGCTTACAAACGAACGTAAATTAATTTAGTTTACATCAAGAAAGTGCATGCATATTTTGTGTTGCTTGATGCTGATGCAATTCAATCTTACGTTACGTCTAACGTTTAACGTTACCAGGCGCCGAGCGACCGCTGCCCATTTATCGCTCTCTATATCGCTCTTTTCTTCTTAAAGTAGATATAAACTAACGTGTGGCGCGTGCAGTGCACACAATAACAACAAGAAAAGAAAATGGAATTGCACTCGCTGTGGTTTTTTTTTGTAAAGCTTCTGCGGTTGTTATTGTTGTTGTGTTGGGGAATAACAAGTTGTTTTGATCATTGTACGGGTCGGTTGCGAGGCGTGCTATTGTAAACAACTACAGGCCCGGCTCAACTCAGCCCGCAACCGCAAAAGTATTTCATTGCCATCGATAATGCACTTTGTATGCAGTCTTTTAGCCATCGATAACGATAAGCCCCCCCCCCCCCCTCAACAACTCTTTTGGTTGCGTGCACATTTGATGCCAAAAAAGCTTATAGCTTCGATTGAACGAAGTAGTTAAAGAAAAACTTTGCTTTAATTGTCCATATTGGATCGTCTCATCGTTGCCTTGGATAGCGAACACCTGTCAAAAATTCAACAACACCGGTTGTTGGGCGGTAAGTTTTTCCTTACCTTGGCAACTTGCTTTACAATTATCGATTGACCTTGTTGCTGCATAAATTTGACTTAAGTCCGCTTTTGGCCAGCTAAAATTTTGTCGTGCCGCAAAACAGCCTAGTTTTTTATACATTTCATATACATATATTTGTACCCTATCCGTATGTAAAACTATATGCATATGTATATATATTCAAATAATACATACACAAAATCGTTAATTTATATTCCCCATTTAGTCGGCACAGCCTTACGTGAGTGACTAAGGTTCGATACTAGAATATGTCTCAACTCTATTTGGGAAACGCGATTAGGACTGCATTGTGGTGGTTGATGTTGAGCGTTTAATTCGCTATACATTTTGTGATATTTAATACACGCCCACAACCCAAAATTAAGCTAGGGAAAGAGGCTTTCTTAGACTCGGGGAGAGCAGCTAGAGAGGGATTGATTTTTTTTTTCGCCAGGCAACGCTTAATCGGGCGATAGACAAAACAATTATAGTTAGTCTGAAGGCCGTGTAATTGCTATTTAGAATTTCATCACGAAACGTGAAAAATATAATCACAAAAAAATACATTACATATTTTTTTATTTGTGATCTGTCTGCTTGTTAATTGATTTGTTTTCGATTACAACGGAAAAATGCAAGTTGCCAAGTGTGTTGTTTCCAACTGCATTTATTGCTGATTAACTGTTAAGTTATAAAAGCTTTGATCGCTGACAAACAAACTGCCCTCTCGCTTGCTCACATTATAAAAGCTTTGATCGCTGACAAACAAACTGCCCTCTCGCTTGCTCACATTAACGCCTTGTACTTGCACGCGATATCAACTCCTTTGCTAGCTCTCACGCTCAGACACACACAGACGCTAAATTCTCACTTGACACATTTATACAAAGCATGCATATAAACGCTTATGTTTATATCAGTATGTGTGTGTATTTCAGACAGATGAGCAAAAAGGGGAGCTACAAGAAGTGCAGCGTGTACCCGCGCCCGCTTCTTATGCGGTCGGATGCTTTTGTTCTTGTTTTTACTTTAGATCATGCGCTTTGGCTTATAAACAGTTATAAAGCACTTCAAAATAAAAAGAGAGAGCGTACAGCAACGTCAACAAGTTTGCTGTTGGACAAATAAACAACAATAAGAACAATGGCGAGGCAGACCCCTTTGCTGGGGGCCTGACGCTGACTCTGTAAACACGTCATTTGTGCGCTCGCTGTTGCTTTAGGTTTTGCTTTTGCTGTTGCTATCGCATTTTGACATTCGAACTGTAGTGCAGTCGACGCCAACGTTGACGTCGACGATGACTGCACTTGCGGCAGCTCCCGTTGTTCAACTTTTCCGCTGACAAAACTACTTCTCAAAATAGCAACGGGAAAAGTTTAGCATGTTTTGAAAATGATTGCCCGCCCGCAACCTCCCCTCAACCCATCATGAAATGTAATTACAAAAGGCGCTTATCGTTCTCTACAGATGCCGGCGTCAGTTCGTTGCACTCGCAAATTAACAATAACTATGGCAGGAGTTGTGTAACCACAATCTGTCCCACTTCCCGTTCACGTCATGCGTACAAAACAGTTCATAATATAAGTTTAATGACACGATAACAAACGCACATCACACAGTTATCGCTATCGGGTTTAAAATGATGATGATTGCACGTTGACCTACCGGTTGAGGTGGGCACCGTTGTTCGCTATTTTTTATGCAATTTTGCCTGTCAGCACACCTACTCGTGGCCCACTGCTGACTGCTGAATCATTCAGCTGCAACAAATATTAGCTAAATTGCATGTGCTTTGATTCCCACACACACCTTAAATGGCTGAGACACAAACAAGCTGATAATCAAATTGAGCGACGAGCGCGCCTTATTTTCTTTCTTTGGAATGCTCTATTTAATTGGAAGTCTCAATTGCATTTTCAGCTTCGCGAGCAGCATCATAATGGTGGATTTCCGTTTCGACATTAAACCGCTGTTTCCGCAGCCAATTATCAAAGTGGCATCCAATCTATTGCCGCACACCTTTCGAGGTGATCGGCGTCAGTGCTTGTGAGTATTGAAACTGTACGCGGGCGCTCAAACCCTAATTCGAATACTAAGTCAATTTAAATCCGTTACGTTTTCCACACTCACACACGCAGAGATGCCACCTCAAAGATGTCCGAGATAATCGATCGCCTCGGCCAGTTATCGGCCGTATCGCAGGGTCTAAGCAAACCGGTGACAACGGCTCAGCGCTTGCGCATGTCGGAGAACCAGACCATTTATCTGCTGGCCGATACTGAAGCGGGTCATAAGTAAGTCAATCACCTCCTCTTTTGGTTCCTTTGGTTCCTCTTTTGAAAACTTGCGTTTCGTTGCAGCGGCTCTGTTACTGGACTGCTTAAGGTGGGCACCAAAGATCTCTATCTGTTCGACGAGAAGGGACAGACACGCAAAATGGAGCAATCGCCCTCAATTTTGGACTTTTATGTGCACGAATCGCGTCAGCGCACCGGCCTAGGCAAGCATCTGTTCGAAACCATGTTGCGTGAGGAGCAATGGCTGCCAATCAAGTGCTCAGTGGATCGTCCATCGGAGAAGCTCTTGGCGTTTTTGAGCAAGCATTATGGCCTAGTGCGCACGATTCCGCAGTCAAATAACTTTGTGCTCTACGCGGGCTTCTTTGATGATGAGTCCACACAGAATGGCTCTAGAAATGGACATGCCGAATCACCGCAGCGCAGCAAGAACGGCCTGCACATAACAAACAGGTGAGTTGGAGCGTTAAGCGTTGCCACTGCGCCTTAAGGGTGTGGCAGTAGGTTAATTAAGGCGTTGCGACTTGCAGGAAATATTTCACTTGGCTTAGTTGCCCATTTCTTTGGCCGCCAGAACATTTGCATATCGCACGCAAACATCCGACCAAAACTCATTTGTTTTGTTTTTACTTTTTGGTGCCGCTGTTGTTTTCGTTATTGTTACTTTCTGTTGTTTGTACTGGTGGGCGTGTGTGCGATAAAATTGATCGCCTGCGGAAGAACACTTATCGATAAGTAAAATTGAAGAAAAACGTACTATGCAATTTATTATGTGGTTGCTTGTTGATTACTTTTATTTATGCTTTTATCTATCTGATGCGTTTTGCTCAACTGATGCGTTTTGCATATACTTATTTAAAAGTGACTTGGTAGATGGAAGATGATAAAAAATCAAATTGCAGTTTATTAACCCGGCTTATAACAAAACTTTGCAGAGTTGAGCAATCACCTTACAATAACTAACAATAATTTAAATAATAAACATATGTATGTATCTATGTATGATTAATGTTAATTCTTTTCAATCCACATGTTGCGCCTACTAACGATAATCAACAACTATCAAATACATCATTAAATCAACCAAAAATCAAGTCCTAACACACTTCTCTTTGGTGCTACATATTTGGGTGATGAGGCTAACAAACGCAATCATCGACGGGGCAGCGGTTTGCAGCAGCAGCAGCAACAACAACAGCAACAAACATCGCTGCTGCAGCAAATAACACAGATCTCACCAAATGGACGCTATGGTGCTAAGCGTCCCACATGCAGCATGGCCGAGGTACTCAACCATTCACTTTAAAGTTCAAGTTTTAACAGTTCAGTTTGACAGTTTGCAGACTGATTAAATGCCAGTTTAGTATTATTTCTTGTATAATCGTAGTGTGCTTGAATTTACAACTCATGCCCATTTGTTTCTCTCCCAACGGAACAATACAAATAGTTTATTAAACATTTGTTATCCACACGTTTCACAACCGGATTTTTATTTTCTGGACATAATACACAAATTATATTCATTTGTGTAGTTTTTATAAGTTTTTGACCAAACGAAAGCATAAATCGTATTATCGTATTTAATTTTGCCGCGGTTTATTTTTGTGCCAAAGTTTTACGTGTTCTCAATATATTTCGAATCGTGTAGCTTTAATTAATTGAAATTAACAAAATTATTATGGATCAAAAACGTGGTAGTGCGGCTGCAGCACGCCAAGGTGCCTCCAAGACGAGCGTTGCCGTAAGTGAAGCTATTTGCCTTGTGTGTGTGTTTTTGTGCTTTGTGTTTAGTGGTGTTCTGATTTATAGACACGCCGTGGACAAGCTGGCAATAATAATATTGCTCGAAAAAGCGAAGTTAGCCTTACGCCCAGCCAGGCCAGACAGCATGCGGATAATGTAAGATAATTAAAGAGCGCTTAGCTGACCAAGCCTTAATACGTACTTTTCGACAGCCCCTGAAGAGTCCATTGGATGCACTAAGTCGTCTTAATATTCGTCAAGATCCCTTTCAACGCCGCTCTGGTCTGCAGGATGTGGATGATTCCTTCATTGCCAACAATGCCTTTGCACGTCCATCACGCTTGCGTCACGCTGGCTTGGATGGTGGCATGGCTATGCAGAATCAAGCAGCAGCATCGCCATCAGTTGCTGCCGTTGCGACCTTACGTCCCCAGGAGCCGCAAATGTACCCAAATCAGCAGCAACAGGCAAACATGCAAATACAGCATCAGCAACAGCAGCAGCCTCCAGTTGCTGCTCAACAACAACAACAGCAGCAGCAACAACCGTTGTCACCATCGGCTATTGTTCCGCAACAGCAGCAAACGCTAACAACGCAGCAACAGCAGTTGCAACAACAATACGCACAACAACCGGCAGCTGGCCAACCCACACGCCATGAACCCTATCAAGGTGGACGTGCTCATGTGCTGCATCAGCCGCCGCAGCAACAGACAACCTATGAAAATCAGAATGCTGAAGCCCAGGGACAGGCCCAGCAGCAGATGCAACAGCAGCAGATGCAACAGCAACAGATGCAACAGCAACAGATGCAACAGCCACAAATGCAGCAACAACAGCCACAAATGCAGCAGCAACAGCCACAAATGCAGCAGCAACAACCACAAATGCAGCAGCAACAATTGCAACAGCAACAACAGCAACCTCCCGCACAAATGTCGCCGCGCAAATATCAACAACAACAAGGCGGCTACGTAAATATCTTATAAAAACAATGTTTTTTTGAACTTAATTTGTATCCTTTCCATAGTCATCTGGTGGAGGAGCAGTGCTACCAGCTGCTGATATGTGCACCACGTGCCCCAATTGCCAGACAACGATTTATTTGATGCGCACACCTGAAATGGGCCATGGCGATGCTGGCTTGCCTTTGCAATAAGCCAAATAATCCGTTTTAAAATTCCACATACAAAATTTCAAAAGGTTTAAAAATAAACAGCAGCAGTAGCAGGCTCAGTATTTAACACAACTCTAGTTTTTTATTTTTTCTAGCAGAAAGTATTTATTTTGGGGTCGCAACATTCACTGCGGGTTATGCCAGTAGTGGGTCAACCCCTAAAACTAAAGCCACAGCGCCAACCCCAATATTTGGGCTTTTCTTGGGCTGCGTGCCAAGGGGCTGTTTTGAGGGCGGCTCATATGTAAAATAAAACTTCGCTTGACACTTGTGCTAGATTCGAGGCGTTAGCTAAGAGGGCAGCACAAAATGAGGGGTATGCACTAAAACTAAACTAAAAAAAAACATTTTGTTTCCTGTGTTTTAATGTGTGTAGTTATTTAAGCGACATATTAAAGAAGTTCCTTTTCGGAGAACTCTAAATACTAGAAATTTATTTCTTTCGTAAGCTAAACCTTTTACGCAGGGTGTTGTTTGTTGGCCTAGATCTTAAAGCGATGCTGATATGTACATAATATTATTTCCATTCTCATCTTTCGTTCAACCCTCGTGCAGATAATTCATGCTGGCAGCGTCAGTTCCAACAAGGGCGGCGGTGGAGGCAGCGCTGAATCTAACAGGTAATGTCTAAATGGGCCAACCCTTGTTTCCCTTCTCATTTCAACTAACACTGCGATCAAAGTAAACGTTGATTATCATTTTGGGTTTATTGTTTAAATCATTTGTGGTTCATTTATTTTTTTCCTTCTTTTGTTGTCTTTCAGAATAAAATAATTACGCAAACGCACACAAGGCTGCATATTATATTTAAAAACAAGAAACTTAATTATATAAAGAATAGAGAATTATTTATAGTTTTGCATAATCATAGTTTAAAATGAATTTACTAGCATGTACTTGAAGAAGATGAAGCAAAAAAAGAGGAGGCTGCACTTGCCGCATACCCACACCACCACATCACTAAAGACACACACACACACATACAAACACTCACCCGCGGCACGGATCGAACATGATCGGAACCGTAACACACGCACACACACACACACAAAATACCTGATAATTGTGATTACATTTTAAAAATACTTATTTTTTGTAACTCTTTAACATAACTGCATAGTTTTTGTCTTAATTTATTCTCATTTGTCGTACAATAAAACCAGAAATAAAAAATTTGATTTTACTTGTGTTAACCATTTTTTCTACAGCAATGATATTGCTGAACTTGCCGCACAAATGCGGCATTTGCAGGCCGTCGATATTGAAGCTTACAAATTTGAACCAGAGCCCGAGCCAGAACCCCAACCCGAGGAGGTTATCACTCCACCAACGCCGCCGCGTAAATCGCACACCCCGACTCCGCCGACAGTGCGTTCACCAGAGGTGGCCGAGAGTATTATTGGTGACAATCGAAGGCCGTTAGCTTTTCAGCTAAGCAAGCAGCATACAGGCATGAAGAATCGCTCCTTTGGCGTGGGCATGGCTGTTATGCCCAGCAACAAGATGGAGTTTAATCAACAAGAGCGCGAAGATTTCGGTGTGGTGAAAATCAATCGGCCCTTGGGCAATGAAATCACATCGCCTGGTCAGGATAACGCAGATGCCATGTCCACGGTGTCGTCCACAGGTGGCTTGACCGATCAGGGCTATAACGATCTAAAGTTCTATCACAACAGGTTGTGGTAAAAGTCATAAAATACTACTCAAATATCAGCATCAATATGCAAGCCATGTTTGCTAACAATATGCTAAAACAATTTTGTACGTGTCATAAACATTATATATGCACAACAATTAATAAGCAAATAGAAGTTAAGCTAATACTTATACATACATATATTAAATACAGACGCAAACGGTTCCTGTTCGCTTTGGTTAATTTTTGTTGTACGCTTTGTAATTGTTTTGTTTTTCGTTAATTAGTTCATTTGTTACACTCACTCACTTTAACTGCGCAATTTAATGTTAGTCAGCAATAGCAACAATATTAAAAGTCTGTAGTTCAATTTAGTTAACAACCGTCAAGCAAAATGAAAAAGTTATAGTATGTATGCGAATTTAAAAGTAATGATCAATAAAAAATTTGCGTATCTTCCATTGCAGCAAACGCGATTATTATGAGCAAATCTATAGCGAATATATGCTTTAGATGATCCGACATTCTTAATACATACACGAGATTATCGAACCAACTTAAATGTATCCTGTATTACTTAGTCCAAAATAAAGATAACTTTCAATTCTATATATATGTATATTTATATTTATGCCAAGCACAAGCCGCTTGGGCTTTACCATATAGTTTGCTACACACACAAAAATACACAATCGCAATGGAAATTATCTGCAGGCAGAGCGTTTAGCTGCGGTGCTGTAAGTTTAAAAGTAGATCTATCGTTGGTGATGCAGATGGAGATAGTTTGGAGAGCTGCGTTGTTTAATTTGCGCTCATGTTGCTTTACATATAGATGAAGTTGAACCTGCAAAAATAAATATGAATCAGCAAATTATATATCAGCATAACTTTTTGGAACTTACCTGCACAAAGCCTGAGGCAAGGATGATATAATGGGACCATAGCCTTGTGAATTGTCGTACAGTTCAAATAATGGCGCCGCAACAAGCTTATAATTTTTGGGCACAGCAAAAAGGGCTAGATTACAAAAAACGATAGAGATAGAATTCATGTATGAAGAAAAGAGCATTAGATATTATAATGAAAAATATTACATATTTTATATTATTGCAATAACTAGATAATTACAATCGGTTATACAGAACAATTTTACATAAGAACGATTCGCTGTCATAAATACGTATGATATATAAAAATTTGTATTGAGTTTTTTACATTCACAGTTGTTGATAATTCGTTAAACTAAATTACTAGGTTTCGTTCTTATGCACAAAATTAATGATCATTGAAAGATGAGACTTAATTGCATTTAGATAATCTATGCATATTGTGCATCAAACGAAGTCTTCTAATTGGGAACAGAATTTCGATTACCATTAAAAGAAACATTCATAATACATTGTGTAATTGTGTACGCGCGAGTGTTTCACAATGGATGATGTCAAGGATCTACTAAACACAAAGTTATTTTTGTTGTTACATACAGGAGTGCTTAAATTACTTTAAGGAACGACTGACTGCCTGCCTAGTCCAGTTGCGTTTGCCATGCACGCAAATCAGCACAACACGCGAGATTTGCGTACAATAGCAGACGACAACCAGCAAATTGTTTACAATGCAATTTAACTGCTGACTGCCTGCCCGGTTATTGTAGGCTCAACACATAACAAAGAAAGAGTATCGTGTGTAAGATTGCGCTCTCTGATTTACAGAAATGTCGACATATTTACAAAATTAATACAAGAACAATCAAAAGAATTTCGGAAAATGAGCAAAAATATGCCAACAACTCTGAGAGCAAAAAATACAATTTGAGAATACAGGATTTTTTTATGTACAAAAAATTGAACTAGAATCGTTGAACTAAGAAGTAATGCGTATGCGTCTTGTGCCTCTATGCGATCTGTTTCTGATTCTTTTCATTTCTGTTTGCACTCTTGAGATTAGAGCGTTGTGGAACAGCTCTATGCTTGGTTTTGGTTGGGCAGATGCCAGATGCAGATGTGAGATTACACAACACAACACGGCGCTATTGGAACAGCTCAGGGTACATCGTAACTGGCGTTCCCGTCCGTATCTAAACAGCATTGAAAAGATATGACATGAGGTTTGTTAGCGTAACGGTTTGGCAAAATCTTTACAAGGTTAAATGTGTTAAAAAGGTATTGTAAATATACTGTATATTGCTTCTTTCTTTTTTTTCTTCACGTCATCAATACCTACGCTTTGAACCACTCTTTTGGATAGCTAAATAGATATTTACCCTTTTCGTGTAGTTGCACTAAAAACAATCGCTTGTGCTCCTTGGGCTTGGTTATATGCGGTGGAATGTATGGATATTGCGGTGGCTCGAAATTCGGTCGCCACCAATTTCCAATTGTGTCCTCAACAATCCAATCCTGCTTAACGCCATCCTGACGACCCAGCGTCTGCAAGCAAAAAAATATTGCATTTCAAAGGTTTATATTAAATGCTTTTATGTATACCCACCTCAGACAGCAGTCGTTTAAGACCTTCTACTTCATCTTCAGCGGCGTTGAGTTCACCGCCAGGCAGCTTGAAAAATGTGGTGCCCAACTGCAGGAGCAGCACATGTGGCAGCCCATGCTCATGGACAAGAAGCACAGCCTCCACGGAGCGACGCATCCCTATGCGATCGAACTCCTCACGCATTCGCTGAAAACGTGACGGCACTGATGGATCCTTCTCAAATAGCGGCTCCTTAGTGCCGAATGTGTAGTTGCTTAGTGGGTAGCTAGAGGGAGGGAGTGGAAGCTCGAAAGTCTTAATTGCTCTATAAACTGCACACTTACACTTACAGTTTTATTGTCCGGTTTATTGTCAACGCTTGATTTGGACCATACTTTTGCGTACCATTATTGCTAATGCTGGAATCCGCTTGACCTTGACTGCCGCGCCGTGGCCAGCCGGAACCCGATTTGTTTGAGACTTGTGAAGACGCCATCTTGTTATACACACAATACCGCTATGGTTTTGAGAAAAAGACTAAATTTCTCAGCTAAATTACACTTGGGTGCTTGAAATAATCTAAACACACTTCACACACTTTATATGCTTATTCAAATAGTTCGTCAGCTTTTAAATAGTTTTCAAAGCTTGTTTATTTCTTAATATTTAACTTTGTTCTTCGATTGCAAAATTTCATTTATTTGCTACCGATACCGATAAATTGCAAAATTTCACGCCCGGTGGAGAATGCAGAGCACACAAACCATGTGTACGCACTTTTATAGCTGGAGGACATGTGCAAACACTGGTTGGCAAACCGCCGATCTGGCAGCACTAAAGTTAAATTTCAGCTACCTGGGCACCCTAAACACATTTACATTAGATTTTTTTTGTTTATGTTGAGAAGTCGTCGGAAAATTGGGATGTTTTCTATGTGTGGCGCAATGAAAAGCTTCTAAAAAGCTAAATATAAAAATCAGCGCAGCGCGCGGCCGTCTGTTGGTGCATTGTTTTGAAAGTGCAGTTAGCAGGCAGCAGCAGCAGTCGTTTAGGAAAAATTATGTGAAGCAGAAACGCAGTTTTTGTTTGTGTATGTGAATGTGTATGTACATTGTCATTTTGTATGGGTATTGTGCATCGAAACTGTCAAACCATTATTATAAATGAAAACGCGTGAAATGTGTAAGTGCAACAATGAAAATGCAACAGACAGTTGCGTTTGCTTTGAAGTTTTCCATTATCATGTTTTCTTTCGTTCTGTTCTGATCCCAATCCTCCCTCCCTCTCTTTTGCAGACATCGACAGCAACCAACTCCTCCCACTTGTACGTGCACTTGTGCGGGGTGCGCACTGAAGGGTGTTTGAGTGTGTGCTTTGTGCGCCTGAGAGTGTTTGTGAATGTGCCAGTGTTTTTGTGTGTGTACGACAAGACTTGTATTTGAGGACAATTTCTGAATGCTGTATAAATGTAAATGTCAAATGGGCGACGAATAATTTGCACACACATTAATAACGCCAAAAAAGGTCAAAAGTTTAGTTGAAAACAGGACCAAGGCGGCGCAATGTTCTAAGAAGAGGGCAGCAAGAGCGAGTGCGAGTGCGAGTGCGAGTGCGAGAGAGCTAGAGTTGGTGTGAGTGCATACAATTGGAACAAAGAGAAGAGCACGAAATACGGCCGGGTGAAAAACCCCGAGTGAGCAAGCAACAGAGTAAGGCAATAACAAAAGACTGCTTGAAGCTAACAACAACAACAATAATAAAACCACAAAACGAAAATGTCGGCATCGGAGCTTGAAGCTGAAAGTTCCGCACAGGAGCAGCATCCACAACAACAACAACATCAAAATAAAAACACATCAAGCAGCACCAACAGCACTGCCAATGATGCTGAAGCACCCAACTATGCTGGAGAACTGGATGAATCCATTGATTCACTGACATCATGCAACAATTATAGCAACAATGTGGATCAACAACATATGCAGCAGCAGCACCAGCACCAACAACAAATGGAACAGCAAGGCGATCTGGGAATGGGAATGTCAATGATGCAATCATCGCCACCACCACACAGCTATCGACACTCGCGGGCATATCGGCATTTTAAGAATCCACCACAGCCGCATATGTGCATACGCACCACAACTGAGACCGGCGAGGAGCTCTTTATCAATGTGCTAAGCTGGACTCGCATTGTTATACCCCAGGAGCCCAGTGATCCCATACCTTTGTATGGAGGCATGCGCGTGTGTAACAAATGTCTTTTAAATTAAATCACAGACTAGTTAAATAGGTTTACTTTCATTGTACAGGTGCCACCTGGCAGCCCCCGCAGTCCACCAATTGTTTTTGCCGTAATGGCCAATCCCGAGGTGCTCAAAGATTCTGGACGCCATAGCAAGGATCCGGAGGAACGACGTGCCATGGTTGAGCTTATGTGCGACTTTGTCGAGGCTATGAATCCAGGCGTAAAACTAGTCAGGTGCGTATCGAATTTGGTTGATTTCTTGTAGCAATTTAAAACTTGTTATCCACAGAAACGCCGTTATACTCAAGGACCGTGACATTTCGGGCGAGCTAAAAGACGTCTGGAATGCTGTGCAGGCACAAAGAGACCGCGAACGTGAGGAACAAATGCTGCAGCAGCGCCAACAGCAGCACTATCAGAACATCACCACACAGCAAATGTTTCCCAAATCACCGGATGCAACGCGTGCAGGCAGTTCAACAACACAATCAAATGCAACTGAGATCGGCTTACCGCCAGCTTACAATGCTGATCTGATGCCGGCAGAACAAGCCAATGGTAATACACTGGCCGTATTTGCACAGCAGCTGGACAACAAAATGGCCAGTGAGCAATTGGAAGAGCAGCAGCATCAGCACCATCATCAGGAACAACATTTAGTTAGCATAGAAGCAGTGCCAGGCGAGTCGTTTATCGATCAAACGGATGCGGGTGGCATTATTAATGGCATGAGTGGCTCATCGCCTGCTCTTGAGAATCAATCGATTCCTGAGCAACACACACAGGAACCAGAGAGCAAATCAACTCTATCCACTGCTAGCAATGGCAGCACGACGCCCTCAAAGTCACAAGCAGCCAGTACGCCCGCAGCTGCAGCTGCT
Source organism: Scaptomyza polygonia (assembly GCA_035044585.1). Taxonomy (NCBI): domain Eukaryota; kingdom Metazoa; phylum Arthropoda; class Insecta; order Diptera; family Drosophilidae; genus Scaptomyza; species Scaptomyza polygonia. Next base: position 3,325,254 of record JAWNNU010000962.1, on the reverse strand, counting down.
GTTGCGGCAGCTCAGCCAATAGCCACGTCTCCCGCACCCACAGTAACGCCCACCCCAGCAGCACCAGCAAAGAAGGAGAAGCTTGGCGGCTTTTTACCCAACGGTTGCATTTTCCCGCGTTTCAAAAACAACAAGCACAAAGATAAGGATAGCAATCACAAGGAGAGCAAAGGCAAGGAGAAAACCCTACTCAATGCGCTGAAGAAGAGTAAGGAGAAGAAGGTGGCGCCCAGCGAACAAACACAAACACCCAGTGACAAAACAGTTGACAATGGCACCACACAGTACGAGAAGAACTGCATCAATAATCTTGAGTGTGAGGTGCAAAAGCTCGATCTGAATAGCAGCAATAATGATAACAATATGTTCATTAAGCTGAAAGTGGCGCCTAGTGCAACGTCAGCAGCGGCCGCTGCGGCCAAGTAATTAAGTATAAAGAAGATAACAAATACAATATGAACAACAATTTTGGTAAGTAAGTAACAATAAAAGAAAAAAAAATAGTATGGGTTAACGAAAAGCAAAACGACTAGACAGAGAAAACTACCCAAACTAGCACTTCACACTAGCACCTAGGCGTATTTAGAGTCGTGGACGTTAAGCATATACAAGATTTACAATACAAATATATATCTATATATATACAAAAATACGTTTATATATATATATATTTAAACAATATACACAGTTGTATCGGTCAATTTTTGAAAGCAAATCGACAGACTCCCAAATGCGAATGCAAAAATTAAAAATATCTGATAAAAGTTGTGCCATGCTCCTTTGAAACTTTAAAGAACATTCACAAACACGTTTATACAAATACTTATACAAGTATATAAAGCCGTAAAATAGTACCCAATTGTCTGGGTCATTGTCTTCAATAGTTTCATCCAGAATTCTTTCCCAATAACAAGAAAAAAAAGTATTTATATTTCATATATAGTTCAATATTTGTATGTTTCGCATACAGTTTGCCTTATATACAAACCAAAAAAGAGAGAGACATAAAATGAAATAAGAACAACACTTAGCAAAAGCAAATCTTTAATAAGGTCATCCATCTATCTAATCTATGGCAATCTAAGGAAACTCATGCGCCAAATTATCATCTGCATAGATCAGTATAAATAGAAAACTAAGCACTGGATACACAATGCACTCACTACTCACTACATCATCTACTTATTAGACTATGCAAACTCTTTAGCAAACTTTACACTTCACTTAGCTCATCAACGTACATAAATACTAACATACATAAAGAAAAAATAAAACTTCATTTCATTATGAAAAAGTATTACGAATTTTTCCTGTACCAAGCTCAAATGATCTCCACGATTTTGAAGTTGAAAATTGGTGACTCGAGTGAACGACACAGGCCTATAAAGTACCTTTTGTACCTTGGTATGACTTTACTAAATGGTATAATCCATAAGACGCTATTTTATTTTTAAAACTAATTTGTTCTTCATTTGTTTTGTTGCTATCTATACCTTAGTTATTATACTATAGAACAGTTCCAATGACCTGAAAAAGCTTCGTTTAACTTTGTCAAAACTTAATTTGTGCTATCTGATCTGAACTTTTACAAACCAGATTTTTATACATGCAAAGGAGTATTTGTTATCGTATTGTTTATTAAATATTTATTTATACGTCGTTCGCAGTACTCGAGTGAGATATCAACTTCAAAACACAACCATTTACGAATAAACCAATATATTCATGACAAACAACTCGACAACCTGCTTCAACTTGCATAATATGAAACTGCAACAAGTGCAAAACTGAATATTGGACTGATTAAAGCTGCCATATATAGATAACATACATATGTTAATGCATTATACGGGTATACGAGTAATTCAACATACATATGTATGCATTTATGATGATCGCTTTTCATTTGAACAAAATTCAATTGTGATTCATTTGAAAATCAAATTTGAGTTTTTAACATAAAAATTTGTTTAGTACAGACAAAATAAGTATTGTGAATAAAATCTAATTTTGTTTGTCAAAATAATTCAAAAATCACTCTGACGTCTTCGGCATGCCCAAACACATAAATACTCTTACAAAACTTAATTAAAGATTTGTTCTCCTGATGATTTTATTTTTCTGCATTGAAAAGTGGCTTATGTGTATTTTAATTAGAGTCTTTGTCAAGTTTCCTTATTTTCTTGCTAATGTGTGTTATAAGTATTTTTTTTATTTCCTTTTTATTAGCAATCAAATGTGCAACTGGTTTTTTAAATGGGTATAACATTTATAAGGTAACGCCTAAAAGCACGCAACACAAGCTTCACGAGCTCAGTTATTATATTTATTTATCTTAAAATGTCCCTCGCCACACTCTTGTGCCATACAAAAATGGCATGGCAAACGAAAAAGTTGTGTAAAACGAAAACAAAAAATAAATCTTAAATCGTTTAGTGCATATTAAATTTAATTACAATAATTGTGTTTCTGTGAGTTAAAGTTAAATTAACATTTAAACCTAAAGCATTAATTCTGTAATTAACCAACAACAAAAATGTTAGTTTTTAACTGGTTTTAAATGCAGCAAAAATGTTTTGTGTAAATCAGCTTAAAACAAGCATCCGACAACAAAATCAAAAAACAAAAAACGATTTAAAATAAAATTGCATCACATTAAAATTATAAATTGAAAAATCCTAAATTAAGTTGAATGCAAAGCGAAAGCAATAATTTTACTTGAAACGCAGCTAAACAATATACATATATTTAAAAATTACAAAAAAAATCGCATTTGCGATTAAATGTAAATGTAAAATCAACTATAAAGTTTATAACAACAAGAGCAACAACAAAAAATAACAACTAAAATATTAAGAATAACAAAAAAAATTAAATTATACAAGTGGACAACAAAACCAAACCCACATTTTATATATACTTTATATATATATATATCTATATATGTATATATATAGAATGTATGGAAAAATAAAAAAAAGATCGTAATTGAGAAATGTAATACCTGCTGATTTATTTATATATCATCGAATAAATATTTAGAGATAGGCTATTTCTATTTATGTAAGTAGGCTAACATCTAACACATCCACTTATTCAAGGACTCGACCAGTCTCTTTATTCGTCCTTGTTGTTAACGGAGCGCAGACGCTCCAGCTCCTCACGCTCCGCCTTGTTGCGCAACAGCGGCACATTGTAGTCGAATGCATAGAAGAAACCCTTTGGCTCGCCAGTCTCCTCTGGTCCGGGCACATAAGGTTTCTCCTCGTGCACGTATTCCCTGGTCTCAGCCTCGCTAGGCTGATAGCTACCCTCTGCTGTCTGGTACTCAGCTGCATAAGGATCGGGATTGTGACCGGCGGCGGCAGCAAGCTCACCCCACAGCCTAAAGTGCTCCTCCTCGGCCTTCAACACAGCTGGTGTCTTCGTGGCAGGCAGTTTCAGATGCGCAGGACGATTGTCCTCCACATGGAAGCCACTCTGGTCCGCATAGTACGTGGCAATGAAGTCGCGACCATGTGGCTGCACATACTTGTAGGAGCCGCTGACGGTGCCAGCCTCATCACGTTTCTCGTTCTTGCCCTGGTTCCAGTCCTGGTAGCCATACACGTACTGTCCCAGGCCATCCTGGCCATGATACTGATGCGCATCGTAGTGTTCCTCCACATATTCCTCGGGATGCTCAATCACACGACCCATATACACAAATTGGCCCTTCTCATTGCGTGCCTCGGGCAACGGATTCTCGCCTGTCTTCGGTGCAAACTGAATCTCGTTGACGCCACGCAGTTGCGCACTGTTCAAATACTGTTGGGCCTCCTCTGGTGTAATGTTGATTTTAAATATATTTTCGGCGCTGGCGCAGCTGACCTGATTGGGATGAGAATAAACATAAAAAGTGCGTAGGTAAGCTTTTGGTTTTTGGCTATAATTTGTCCTACGATTCACAGCTTTTAATAATCTATAATAAGTACATCTGACGATGAGCATTACGCTAATCGATAGATGATGTCATTACAGATGAGTTCCTCCACAGAGATGCCACAATTTACACAAAGTTACAACGTGTAACAAATCTATACTTATTAGAATAGTATATGCAAATAATCAGTATTTGCACTTTGTCAGTCACATTTGACATTTTTACAACCCGGATTTCTAATTGTTTAGATGTCTATAGATGTCTGATCGTTATCCAATCGTAATAAATTGCTCCCAATTCATATCCATATTAAATTTTTAGCACAAACACACAAAAGCACAATCAAAATGTTGTTTTTTTTTTTTCGTTGGCTACTAACCAGCATAAATGTGGCTAAAATGAAACACTTCATGTTGAATTTCGTTGTTCACTGTGTTAAGTATATATCGTATATGTTATATCGTATAATGAACACTGTTCTGTTGCTGGCGATGTACTAATAACTAAATAACTTAAGGCAACGCTTTTATACTAACTTTGCAACGTATTTTGCTGTTGTTTTTATTTTGCATAAAATTAGCAACTGAACGTTGAATGAAGATGCGCGTTGCTGCTGTCCGGTTTGTTACTCAGCAGCAGCATCAGCAGCAGCATCCGATTCGAACAACAACATTAGCCTAACAACAATTTGAAGTTCATCATATGAACGGCTCTGCTCAAATTCACACTTCTCACGCGTAAAAGATGCTCGCATCATTAATTGTATGTATATATGTATACACATACATATATCTATGTGAGCACTCGAATGCTCAATTAGTTATTAAATAATAATTTTTATATTTTGTTCATCTTTTTTTCAGAATATTTCGTTGGATAACAGACACACGTAAAGTGTCTGTCGCACTTAAAGTGGCATTTTGTAAGCTTCTCTGTTACTGTCAGTTATCTCACAGATCTTTACAATACCCTTTAAGAATGAGCTAAAGGTTAGTTAGCACTGCCATAAAATGCATGCTTGATGTATCTTTAATTTGTTTGTTACACAAATTAATTGACTGGTGTTAATAAATAACTTCTATGTCATTAAGACTTTAAGCTTTTAATTTAAGATTTCAAACAAGTGGGACACGTATATATAAGTTAGTATCGCAACTTTTCCCTGGGTTTATGAGATTCTTATCATAAATTTAAATAACTTTTAGCAACCATTGCCCTTTAAGAAAACATTTAAAGGTTTTACATTTATGTAACCAAGTTATAAAGTTTCGAGAAAAACAAAGTGAGCTATGAATTTTTTTATGCATCAATAAATTTGTAGGTTTTTAGAGACGTCATGACAGAGTAAAGATCATAAATATGAACATTAATTAGTTAACGTTTATATTAGTTCGAAAATTATAACAAACTGGTTTCTCTTTGGTAACAAGAAAATAATGAACCTGTTCATCTTTAAGAGTAAAATAATGCGATATATTTAAAAATTGGGTAGCATGTTGTCGAGCATTCTAGACTGATGGAACTGGTAACAACTGTTATTTGTTGCCAATAGGCAAATGATTTATTTGTTATTAAACATTTTTTGAACACTTCAATCAGTTTTTTTTTTTGTTACTTGTAATTAATGCAAAATGTACAGCTTTCAACTTTGGGTTTGGGTTTCCTGTAGAGAAGCCGCTCAGCGGAAGTTTTCTGTGTAGACAAGGGGTAGTCACTTGAAGTCCGACAGCTTATACATAATTAGATGGTAGGAATGGGTAATCATATCTCTAGGTGCGCTATCAAATGTCAGTTCAAGTTGGCAATTAGAATTATTCCGCAAGTTTGTTGCCTAAGTCTTTAGTGAAGCGCCATACGAAAATTAATTTTATTTGTTTCAGCTTTTTTTTGGATTTGCAGATCGTGAAAGGGCTCAGCACTCAGCTGTCTGGTCAACTGCGCAGTTTCTCAATTACAAAATGATATTGCTATTTAAATAATAGGTAAGCTGCACGCTTTTTTCAAGAGGCTAGGCCTGGCGACTGTTTCAATAAGCATTTCAAGTTGACCGTTAAAGCGAATCCAAATTGCCACCTCATCAACAAAGCTCAATCCTAACAAATAGATGTTTTTCACTGAACATTATTGGCCATTAATAATATTAAATATGTATTTTTAGATTTTTTTTTTGTTTAGCGTTGTCACACTTTATAGACGCAAATGGCGTCTTTCTGGCTTTTGCGTTCTGTCCGTCGAATTTGATTAGATGAAAAGAATATTAAATGATTCACGAACAGGTTAAAACACATTTGAATTTGGCAACAACATAACAATCAATGGGCTGCAAGACAGCTAAACTTAATTTATGACATTAAGTTGAATCAACTTTTTTTTATTTATTTTTGATTGGTATTGAGTAGCTTGGGGTTCTTGCAATTATTAGAATTTTCGTTGGGTAGACCACAAACGCAAAATGTGTCTTTTGTTTATGTCGAAATTCAAAGAATCAAATACATGTATTTTGTATAATTTATAAATTTATATAATGCTGTAAATATGTTTATTTTTTATTGTTTTTTTTTTGTTGTTGTTGCGGATGATGCAAAAGTCTAAATAAAAACGCAGACCTAATTTTTATAAGCCGGTTTTTGGCAAATTTTGGGTGTGATATTAAAGCATTATACTTATGCCGATTTATTTAGTTATTTATTATGGTTGACAAGCTGCTTAAACGTGCCATAAAAATAAAGTCAAATAAATATTTAGAACAAGAAAATTCCGTCACTTTCACTAGCCTCAACCGCATCACGTATACGCAAATGGCAACAATTGATATTACCTTTGGATACACCAAATGTATAACAGTTAACAAACAAATAAGTCTCAGACTTCAATGCAAATAAGTAACTCAAACAACAAGCAAATTTCCAAAGCGTACTGAGAGCGCCGAGCGAGCTGGGCGAGCTAAAACGTTGGCCAGTTGATAAGCACACAACAAAAGCCAAATGGGCTCCAAAGCAAACAGCACTCAATTACACACACTCGACGAGGGCTCAAAGAAACAAAGAAAGAAAGAAAAACGCAGCCGTAGAAATAAGTGCGAGTGTTAAAGCAAAGTTAAAACCAGTGCAATACCAATCGACTGCCAGATCGGAGCTGTCTGCAGTCAATTTACAAACAAATCCCAAACAGAAACTAACTTAAAAATTCACTTAAAAATGCAGCTGAACTCAGCGCTGATGCTGCGACTGCGGCATGTGCTGCCTTTGTTGTTGCTGCTTTCGCCGGTTTTGGATGCCGCTGCTTTGCCCTTGGAAGCAGAAGAAGTTGGCTATCTGGAACTGAAGCCAAATGGCACATTAATCTTACGGCACGCATCTGATCAGAGTGGCGGCAATCTGCAGAATCTGCTGCTATTGCGCAGCGTTTTGCAGGCGTTTAAATTGCAACCAGGCGGTGAACAGGGCAAGCTGAATATCAAGATCTATGGTGATGGTGTGGAGCACAAATTTCCACCCATACTGGAGAACATTATACAACGCATACAAACCTATTTCTCCATCTATCGCTTTACGGACACCAGCCGACCCATGCGTACAGATGAGCTAACCACAAAAAAACCATCACAAATATTGGATGTGAGCACCAAAAAAGCTACAGATCAAAAGGCAAGCGGTGCAGTTGCCAAACAAGTGAATGAATCGATAGCTGTGGGCGAGAATTAGTTTTATTTTGTTTTTTATTTTTTTATTCTATAAATTATGTTTATTTATTTGATATTAGTTTGTATTGGTATTAAGTTAAGTGACCGATCATAAATAAAATTCACACTGCGGCAATTGAAACAGTAACTTGATCTACGCCCACAAATTGACCAGCTTTATGGCTGGGCACGTCTCCAATGGGGTACTTAGTATGCGTCGCCTAATGTGGGGCGCGATTTATGTTTAACTCAGTGTAATATGCGCAATATTTTTATGCTGCCGGGGAATTACTGAAATGCGTTGCATAACTCCAAGCGGAATACTATATGATTTTGGTGTCAGGGTATTTTAGAGCATTGGCTTGGGCTTAAGCAAGTTCTGATAATGTTTTTATATTACCGGTTTTACATGTATTTAATAACGTAACCTTTAATAGTATTATTTAACCTTAAACTTCTACAACAAATTAAAATATTTTTGTTTTGTGCTGCTAATATTAATTCTTATTTAACTGTAGCTCTTGTTTGATTTACCAGATGAATTTTTTTCAGTCTTTTCCATGAGAAATTCTTTATAGAAAACGCAAAAGTTCGCACGTTGTACTAACCCTTGCCTGGGAATGCAGCAGATATGAACTTAATATATAATATATGTATATATACTTACCAACGCAGCTCTCTTCAAGTTCATTTGGAAGTTCGTTGCCCAAGTCTTTAGTTTTTAATGTGGGGAGGCATTCCACACAGATAGTAATTCGTGCATTAAAAGTCGTAAACTCATTTTTTTTTTTACATTTTACATTCACTTTTTTTTTTATTGTTCTGTTTTACTTTTTCAATTGTTATGGTTATGAATATAATGAATGAATGATGATGATGATGATTATGAACGTGTTCTCGACGCTGTTCGCTATGAATGAACGTTTATGCATGTAGATATTTCATTTTTAATGTTTTTGCGTTGTGCTTTTCATATGTGTATATTAATTTGTGTGTGCTTTTATTATTAATTTGTATTTATATTTTTATATTTTTTTTTTAATGATTTTTTGTCTTTGCTTTTAATGCTGTTTTGTTAATTAATGTCGGAAAATGTTGTGAAAATGTTCGCACGCAACGTGATCTCTGTGACAAATGTTAGTAAACTAAATGTATTAACCCACGTAGCCTGGTCATAACCTAGGCACGAAACAGATCGAGTATTAGAATACCAAAGTTACCCATAGATAATGTGTTTGTTGTTCTGATGTGATATGATGGTGTACTGTTATGTGTTCGGTGGTGTGTGTTTGTGTTTGTTGGCTTAGGCCTCTTCTGCTTTAAGGGTTGGCCTAATGGCTGGTTGAGCCTGTGTGAGAGACTGTGGCTGCGGTTCAGGAATGGCCGCTTCAACGGGATTGGGTATGGCCTTAATCAACGGCTGCTCCTCAACTAGTTTGACTAGAACCAAAGAAACAAAGAAGAAAATAAAATAAAACAAACATAAGCTAAATAGTAACTTAAGCAACTTACGTTCTGGCTGAATAGACAAGTCCTTGGGGGACTCCTTGATCAGCTCTAGGCTGGGCTCCTTGATTGCCTCCTTGATGGGCTCCTTGAGTAGAACGGGTGCTAGCTCCTCCTTGATGGGTTCCTCCAGGCTGGCCTCCTTTCTTGCCTCCACACTGGGCTCTTTCCTTGCCTCCAATATCGGCTGCTTGACGGCCTCCACGATGGGCTCCTTGATGGCTTCCACGCTGGGCTCCTTGATGGCCTCGACAATGGGCTGCGGAATTGCCTCCACACTGGACTCTTTTCTGGCCTCTGCAATGGGCTCCTTAATGGCCTCCTTGATCGATTTGATGGCCTCCTTGGTGGTTTCTTGAATAACCTCCTTGATGGCCTCTTTTTCCAGTTCGATAATGGGCAGTTCCTCTTTAATGGCATTGCTCTCCTCCAGCTGACGTCCAGCAATCTCAGCCTTCAACTCTTTCAGTTCAGTGGCCTCAACCGCTGCAGGAATGATGGTCTGGGCCAGCTGCTCCAATGGCTGTTCCAAGGGTTGCTCCAAAGCCTGCACCGGCCTCAATTCCTTAAGCAGTGGCTGTTGCTCCGGCAGCACTGGGGCCAGCTCCGGGGTTGCCTTCAACTCATCAGCCAGTTTTGGGGCCTGTTGAACGGGTGCCTCCTCAGTTTGAATGCTGCGTGCACGTATGGCCGAGATGGGCCACGAGTAGACAGGAGTATGGACGACATCGACAACGGGAGTATGATACACCTGGGGCAAACTGTAGAAGTGACGCGCCTCGGTGGCAGTCAGCAGTGGTTGGGTATTGGCTGGCGTCTCAATCAGTTGATCGCTCTTAAGCTTCTGTTGTTCCTCGAGCTTGTTACCAGCTTCTGGGCTAGGGAAAAAGCCAGGGAAGAAGCCAGCGCCGGCAGCAGCTGCTGCAGCAGCGGCCTCGCCAAACTGGCCAGTTACAACCTGAACACCCTGTTGAGCCTGCTGCTGGATTTCATTGATGTTCTGGGGGAAGCCTTCACCCTGACGTCCACCGGCACGGCCACTTTCGGTAATTGTGGGCACCACAGAGGCAGCAGCACCAGCTGGCACATACACAATGGTCTCCTCATGATGCGGTCCCGATACGCGAGCCAACGGCGACAGGCCATGAACGTAACGCAACGCTGGCTCCAGATGCACCTGAGCCTGTGGTGTCACAATGACAATATGCTGGGCAGGCTCCACAACGGGCTGCAGCGGATTCGCCCGACTGCCCACTGCCAGCAGGCAAAACAGCGCAAAGATGAACATTATGCTAAGTGAACATGTTGGAAGGGGGAGGAGGGTGAGTTAAGAGATACAAAAATGCATATATGTAGTATGAAAATAGCAAAAGACATTTTAAGCTGCAAGTTGTCTATGGCTCCTTGGCCAAGTTCGGGCATTAAATGCTGCAAACTGGTATAAGCTATTTATAGTTGGCCAGCCAAAGTCCATTCTAAATTTAACATTATAATTGCTAGTCAGACTGTGTATTTATGTGTGTGTGTGTTTGTGCCACAGGATGCGAACTATTAACCGGTTTGGCTGTTTGATTGGCTCTTGGGAAACCTCTAAAGCAGCCAATTCTGGTGTACATATAAAATAAAAGTACAAAGACTTGCAGCGCAATGCAGACAGACAACACAATTGGCAAAGCCAAGTTCTTGGCCAAAGCTGTTTTGATTGCACTTTGGTGTACTTTGTTTGGTGCAGGCTAATAACTGGTTTTTCGCTGATCATATCTGAGGGCATCTGATTCCCCCTAGCCACATTATGCTCGGCCACATTCTATTTTAAGTTTTTCCCCCTCCTTCCAGGCATTTATTAAAGCAATTTAGATACGGCAGCGTTTAGAAACCATCGTTGCCATAGTAGAGGGTAGTTCAAAAAGGCAACTGGTAAGGTTTAGGGCGTGTTTTCTGTTTTCTGCAAACTGCAATTAATGGTTGTAAACTTAATTGCTGTGGTTTTCATGGTAATTGCACAGGAAAACTATTTTTAGAAACGATACAAAGTAAGTTTTTGTGACAAGATTTTAAAGTTCTAGGGTTCTTTCTGTATAATCTCTATAAGAACTAGATGACAAATTAGAAAGGTGGAAAACTATGGAGTTGGATATTAATGAGGGAGGTCAACAATGATTATCTAGAATATTTTGTCTCTATTCCTTTCATGTAACTAGTACATTGCCATTATATTTATTGTAAAAAAAAATGTTTAGCTTCTACAAAACGGGATTTTCTTGCTTTCAAGTAAACTTAAGAATTAAAACGTTTTCTGCATGTAACATAAATATATACGAATATTTTCAAATGTCTATCACAAACAGTATTGGTTTGGTTTTTTTAAATACATCTTTAAGAGAATATTAATCTTGGATTGGGAAATTATAATTTTTGTATTTATTTCTTATTAAGTCTGTAGCCCGTTCAATTGCATTGCTAGTTTTTAATTTGCATGTATAAAGTACAGTAAAGTATTCTTCCAATAAGTAAAATAGCAACTTATAACTTTTAATATCTAAAAATTTGTATTAAGCACAATTTCAAGCTAATTAAAATAGATCTCTCATCAACTTTACTTTATTGCCCTTGTTGAATAGCTTGTTTTCGTTAGATTTATGGCAATCATAAATCCCATCATAAAAAAGTTTAACAACTGTTTGCGAGCTTCTTTTCGCTTTTCTACTCGTACTGTGCCAAATTCACGAACTTGGCTTTCTAAACGCACAACGAGTTAATGCTTAGAGCTTAGAGCTAAGAGCTTAGAGCACGAATTAATTAAGATAGCTTACCTTATGACAGCTGGTGTTGTATCTCGGTTCTATATGTGTTGCTTCTTAGACTTTCGAAAAAAACTCTTCACTTTAATCCGGCACAAAAAAATTACTTATAAATGAGAAATGAAATGATCACAAGAGATGCTTGAACTTGGCACTTATAATATTAAACTAAAAGTTGATGGTTGAATGTGGTTTTAATGCGCTCCAGCTGCAGAGTAGTCTTCGTCTTCAGTCTTGACACGGCGACCACTTCAAGGAAACTGGTGGCCAATGCTGGCTGCCATGGGCCTTTTATAATGTGCCTGCCTAACTGACCTAGCGCAAGAACAAAGAGAACCAGAACCAGTAGAAGACGTCGACCAAGCTGGAAAGCAAGCCAAAGAACAACGCTTAAAATGTTGCAGCTTCCCTGGCCCGGCCGGAAGGAGGGAGTGGTGTAGAGAGAAAGAGAGAGGAATATGATGGCCAAAAGGAGTACACGCAAAGCAGGCGGCAAATGACCAAAGTTGGCTAAGCAAAAGCAGCAACAACAACAACAACAATAACAAGCACTTATACACACTTATACATTCACACTCGTTATGCAGTTGCAGAGGGTTCTGGTTTCGAGGCAGATAGCAGACAACATACTAGCTACCCGGTTCCAGGTTACAGCTTGGTTTGCTTTTAGCTGCAGCAGATGGTCAACGTTGATGTTGGTGTACAAACGTGTCTCTTCGATTTGGTCTTGGTCTTGGTCTTGGTCAAGTTCTTTAGCTCTGTTCTCGGTTCTGTTCTGCTCTGCTCTGTTCTGAGTTTGTTAAACCTGCATTGTAATAGAAGATTCAAGCGCTGCACAGCAACAACATTGACAGCCACTCACGACACCGACATGGGAGCCCTGGCTTTGGCCATGGCTAGCACAAACTGGGAAACTGGTTCAGGTGCAAATTGAATACATTGTCCATTGCTGCACGTCAATTCTATCCCTTCCCTTCCCCCGCTATCTGCACACACACTCTGCTCCAATGCATTGGCTAGATTTATTTTTATGTTTGCCTGCACCGCCTGCTGGCGGAAAAGATTAATCAAGATTTGCACATGCTTGCGCGCACTTATATCTTATACTATCTACAGCTCCTTCTCTCCCTTTACATTGCTTGAAGTATTAGTACTCTTGCAGAGGGTATTTTAAGATTTGAACGAAAAAAGGATACGTCGACAAACATGGTAAGGTAAAATGCTTCTCGATTAGCATTAATTGCCTATTCGTTTTATAGTTAAAAACTTGCTACTTGCATTGATTGATCTTATAGTAGCTTCTTATAGCTTCTGTTCTATTTTTAAGTTTTAATGTTAGTACTTAACATCGTATGCGGCTAGAGTATGCAATCTTCTGCTCTTTCAAGCTATTTCTAGCTTTTCCAACTTGTTGCATCTTTGCCTTTTTAGCTTTGTGTACAATTTATTGTGTTCTTAAATGTAATCATAGCCCGCTGCTATTAGATATGCAACTCTCTGCAGGTTAGGCCCCCCCGCTGTTGCCTCTTGCTGCGCCTGTTGGCAGGCTACACTAAATTTAGCATACAAAAATGCATCTGAAATAAACACCATCAGCTAGCCAACCACTTCAACCAATAAGTTCAATGACCATGTTGCACATTAAATAAATTTGATACGCAATGTTTTTTTATTGGCAATTTGATGTAGACAGTAAATTTCATGCTCAGTTTAGCCAAGCCTTTCAACACTTCCATTCTTCTTAATCTTCTATTGATAATGCAGGCGTCGTTTGGGCGCTGCTCGTATTATAATGGGATTGGATTGGGCCTGGCCCTGAGCTTGTACGGCTCTGGCTGCATAGTCCTCGGCAATGGCAATGCGCCACTTCTCGACCAGATCCGAGCCAGCTCCTGGACGTGATGGGACGTCGCGAGTGCGTGGAAAACTGGACACAGACAGCGGTACATCGTTGTAGTCGTAATCATCTCGACCAACGGCAGCTGTGTTGGGTGTCTTGATGACCAGCTGGTTACGAGACGGCAACGCTATGCTAAAAGCTGCAGCTTCCTCGGGCGTAACGCCAGCGATGGCTGTTGCTTTGGGTGATGCCACCGCCAGACCATTGCGGCCAGATAGAGCAATCGCATTGGGTTTCGAGGAGGCAACGCCGCCTTCACCAGCAATTGATAGACCTTAGCCAAGAAAAGATTAAAGATTGCTGGCATAACGCTTTGGTTGCTCAACACTTACCCACTGGCTTGGCTTCAGCTACTGCTGCATCTTTTTTCGGTGGCATAATGGCAACGCTGTCATTGACATCCTCATACGGATCCTCGTGGGTAGGAGGTATTATGTCTTCAGGCGAGAGATGCTGTTCGGTCACCTCTTCTTGTTTTTGCTCATCAATCTTCTGATCTGCTGGATTGTTGGCTTCCAAGCCCAGATTCGAAGGCTGCTTCTGTTGTGTGCCAAACAGTTCCGGCTGCAGCAGCACACTAAAGTCCTTAATCTGTCCGGTTTGTTGCAGCAGTGCCAAAGCTGTGGCCGCCTGGCCCAACTCCAGCAGACTGTTTGCATAGATCTTGTTGTCCTCGACGCTGAAGGCACCCTTGCGCTTAGCCAGCTCCTGTATGGCAACCAGACGGGCAGCAGCCTCCTGAATGCGGTTGAAATTGCTGCCGCTGGCAGAGATTGAAATGCTGTCATCAGCCACAGCCGAGATTCCAGCTGCTGAAATGGTTATGGTGTCATCCGCATCTCGTAGTTGCGGCTGCTGCACAATGCTGCTGCGATAGCTGCCATCCTGCTGTGGATCCAGCAACAGAAGCTGACCATTAAGGCCACCATAGTAGGGCAGCTGCTCCTCGAAGATTAGCGGACCTGATCTGTGTCTAGGGTTTATAGAGTTGGGGTTATAGTTGCCTGTACATATGTGGAGTGTTGGATATAGACAGAAAAGCAGGAAATAGCATAAGGGGGGAAAACTAAATTCTACGAGAATTAAAATTAAAATGCTACAAGAAAGCTATAAATGTACAAAGCTCAGCTTAGATACAGTTTACTACAACTTTATTTACAGCTAGATATGAGACAGGAACACATTACTAAATTACGTAAGCAGACTTTAAAGCGCTGCAAATGCCTCAGTTAAACAAGTCGAGCTCCAAATCGGCCGCTGCATGAGCTTTACCACCAACGCCAGCGATGGCCACTGATTCAGGATTAAAGTACACATTGGTTGGCACACCTTTCTTGAGTAGCGCTCTGGAGATGGGCACAGAAATGGCAGTGCCACCATTACCAACCACAGCCTTGGAGTGTGGCTCCAGTATTAATGCCGCCTGCTTGCGTCCCTGTATTGCCCTTGCCTGAGCGGGCCTGTAGGGCAAAAAGTAGTTGCCAAAATTAATCTGTGGAAAATTTTTCGAGCTGCTGCTCGTACGTCCTGTGGCTTCCACTTTGACCGGCGTTCGCAGCTTTGCGGGATTCCTTAACCTTTTTGAGCCTTTGCTGCTGCTGCTGGATATTACATGTTTGCCAGGGATAGAAACAATATCTTCAATCACGTAATTTGAATTAATGCGGCTGACTGCTGCCCTTAAACGTTGATCGCTTTTTAGATCACCGTTGGTTTGTGGCTTGGCTTGTAGCCTTTGCAATGTTTCTATTGTGTCTTCTTCTGAATCAGCGACAATTTCAACTTTGTCAGCGGTTGCAGGCTTTGCTGTGCTGGTGGTTGTTTTACTGGGTATTTCGGTCGCTTGTTCAACAGATGGCGCTACATATGAGAACGGCAGACTGTAGGCAGCATAGTATGGTGAGTTGAGAAGCAAAAGTTTGCCGTGTGCCGCGGATCGTAAAGCGTCATACGGCGTTAGGAGTCCAAACTCCGGTTGCGCAGCGAATTCGGCCTGCTCAGCTTCAGGAGTGGCTGTAAGTTTTTCAGGCTGTGAATGTGACGAAAAGTAAGCGCCATATGGTGTCAGGTTACTTGCAGATTGTGCAGCAATTAACTTCTCTGCTTGCTGCTGCTGTGTGGAAGAGGGCGCCAAATAGTTCACAAAAGGCAGAAGCTGACTGCGCAGCGGCCAAGTCTCAAAGCTTGTGGTTTGCCAGTAAGTTTTCGCACTTGATTTGAATATGTGATAAGGATAGTTGAATGGACAGGAAAGGAGATGGATAACATAGGGAAAGTAAGAAAGTTAAGGATAGCAGTTAGATAATATAATATATACAGCTTTTAAATGGGTTTAGTTTTCAAGCATATGATACAATTAGTGCATACTGTTTTGTGTTTGTGTGTGTGTGTGTGTGTGGGTTAGTGGACGAGACATATTAACTTTTAACATGCACACTCTACTATATACAGATGAATACGAAATATGAAAGCAATGCACAAATTACAAATACAAACATTTATTACCAATACTTATTCGCTATACAAAAATACTAACAGTCGATACGTTTAAATTCAAACAAAGCCACAACTTTTAGCTTTCTAGCAGCCCTACAAATTATTAATCGATCAAGCTATCGAACGCTTGTGCTTTTAAGGGCTTCCATAATTTTCTAGCTATTCAGTTAAATAATCACTCAAATTTTTTGCCCCCATCATCATCAATCTCTGACGATTCACCTGAGGGTGGAGCGTAATAAATAGTGGGTCCGGTGGCCACCACTTTGCCCTCGCGTGGATAACTCTTAGTACCGACATCTGTGCGCTGCAATGCATCCTTTAAGTCCACATTGGCGGGTATGGAAATCACTTTGGCCCCGGGACCAGCTATGGTCAGGCTGCGTGGATGTGTCAGAGCATATCCACCGGGTCCTACAATGGCTGTACCTCCACTGCCAGCTGTTGCCACACCACCTGGCCCAGCAATTGCAATTCCTCCCTTGCGCACCTTCAAACGCTGTATAATAATGCCACCCTCCCGCAGCGCCTTTTGCTGCGTTCCCTGTTGAGCTGTTGCCACTGTGCCAATGGTGTTCACCAAGTTTTGGTGCTTGTGCGCAAACAGATGCTTCTCTGCGGCAACGCTGCTATCCTGTTCCGCGGCAGTGTTCTCCATTTGCTCAAGTGTATCCATATCGCTGCCATCGCCACCGCCCTCCCTATCATCATCCCATCTGTAATCGTCCTGAAGTGAATCGCTGTGCTTTGGTGGCTGCACTGGGTGACTCTGTGGAATTGCAGGTTCCTGGGCAGCTATTGGTCCCGGCACGGAAATGGGCGTGCGGAAAGGCATTTTGAAAATATTCTGAAAAGCGTTTTTAATTGCTGTCGAAGTTTGGTTCTGCATCTCGGCCAAATTGACGTTAGGCACACGGAAAACGTTCAAGCGATTGCGAGTGGGCACCAGACCACCAGCTGGTGGCAGTGTGGGAAACAGCTCCGAGCTGATATGACTAGGTGCTGAGGTGCCCGCTTCTTTGGGCTTGCTGGTGCTGCTAATTCGCTTTCGATTGCTTTGCGTGGTTGGAGCAACTACGCCAGGAACGCGTTGTGGCTGTGATTGTGGTCTACTTGTTTGCCTTTCGCGCGAGTCCATATGAGATTCCTTGCTGCCATTAGGTATTCTAGTGGTTGCAGTTGTGGTGCTTGTAGTACCACGCTTTGGCGTTCCATCATCATTCAGAGCCAGCTCTCTGGGCAAAAAGAATAGATGATATTTGGGCGAGCCTTTGGTCTGTTTCTTGTTATGCTTTTCATGCATTGCCTTGGCTTTGCCGTAGAAACTGTCCACATCACCAATGATTTTGTAGCCCTTGACACGATACTCCTGGGGTGCCTTCTCCCTCAAATACTGTTCCTTGTTCAGCTTATACAGATGCACCGGAATGATAAAATGGGCAGGCAACTGTTTGGTCTCCTCTTCATTGCTCGGCTTGGGAAGCTGTACACGATTTGGTTTGAAATAAAGTTGCTGCTGCTGGCTTGGCTCAGGCATAACATTCCTCGTTAGCTTGACGGCGCGTATAGATGGCTCCAGCAGTGTTTGGCCCATGCTGCCCGAGAAATGATGCTGTTGGGCATGGAAAGGCTGTTGTGCGGGCTTGGGAAACAGATATTGACTGGAATCAAGAATGGGCGGTAGCTTTGGCTGATCGGGCCTCTTCTTCACATAGCCAAATGCCTCGTTCACTTTGGCTATCTGGTCGAGAATGCGCTTGGCCTCGTCCACTTTGCCGGACGCTGGCGTCGTCACATTCGGATCAAACTCCTCGGGAAATTTTATCAGCCTTTGCTTTTGTATTCTGCAAACGAAAGTTTTTGGTTTTTTTGTTTTGGGTTTGGTTTTTGGTCACTTTTTGGTTTTGGCATGATTAGTAAACTAATGCAGTTAGGATTAACAAATATTTTCTAATATGCTGGTGAGAGGCTTAGTTACAGATATATTTTTTAAATATTTTTAGTCACAATAATAGCAGGCGCGTGCTACAAGTTCTACTTTTGGCGAGCATTAAAGATGTCAGGGCAAGGCAAGTTGTTAATTTTACTTCGTTAAGAGTTTAATTAGTTAGCTACTTACTCGATGGCATCTGCATTCTGGGCGGCTGCCAAAGAGGCCAGCAAAAGTGTTGACAGCTGTAAGAGGAAAGCATGTAATAGATAAATAATCAAAATACTATTTCAAGGTCTTAGAATGCGGTCAAACTCGTAAGTTTGTCAGCATCTTCCCTAAGCGTCAGCTAAAAAGTGAGAGCCAAGCCCATTTAGCAATAATATTTTTAGGCTTTTCACTTCAACAAGAATCCGAACCAAGAAAAAAAACATACCAATCAACATAAGCTAATATTTGCTTGCTTGCTTGCTTCTTTCGCAAAATCGATATTGACGCAACAATATTTGCTGGTTGACTCTCGCGATTGGACCGTTAGCTTGTCACCCGCTAAACAGCCTCCACAGCCAAACCACTCGACCATATACGACTGTCAAAAGCCGCAATGTCACTAAGCTTCAGAGCTCCACACACAACGTAGTCTTCCCGTGCCGTGTCATTGACCCAACGACAAACATTCTCAGCAACATTCAGTTCTGCTAACAACAAAAAACAAAAACAAAACGAGCTCTGGACCAGCTGTGAAGATTTTGTATATTGTATTTGCAAGTTGGCTTGCATTTTGAGAATGATGAGAGAGATGTATTTGCTTGAGCTTTCTTTTGTTCTGGTTTATTTTGTACCATATACATATTATTTGGCAGAGTGGTTTATTCTGGGTGTGTTTCAACCATATGTAAACTGGGTTAATGCTACCCGTACATAGATGTCTGTCAAAAGAAAGAATAGCCAAAAATGCAAATGAATTCGTACGTAAAGTTATCAAGTTTCTAACTGGCAATTAAATGCAACAACGCCGCTGGAGATGAACTAACACCCATGTATATTAAACAAAGATTGATTAACAATAGGTGGTGGGCAATAAGAAAGCTAACTACTCATTAAAGCTTTTTTACAGCACACCCACTTTTGTGGATCTATAGCCGAGATTGAAATTCTTCTCAGAAACTTAAGCGATCTCTAGACAAAGTAAAGCCTCCTTTATAGCATTATGTCTCGCCTTATTAATTCTCGAAAACAATTGAGAAGCCTACGCATGCTCATTCAACGTTTATTGAATATTGATTTTTATTATTCTTTGATTGTACCACAATGAAGACTTAATTAAAATTTAAATATATATATTTTGGGCTTTTTATTGGTTTATTAAATATTCTTTGAGTTGTACTCCGAATTTGTCTTGGCAACTTGTACTTTTAGGGGCGCGTTTCTTATTGAAACCCAAAAATTTATATTATGAATAATGCAGAGCATAGATGTGAGTGCCATTGAGGCATGTTGATTAATTTTCACTTTTCGTTGTAAAAATGCAAACAAATAACAACACGTATTGTCATATAAAACTATGTATCAAGCTTATAATCTTTTCATTACTAAGTTCCTAAATGGCTTAATTATTCAAATTGAATTAACTTTTTAGTTAATTACAAAATTTATATTTGTTAAGCAGAGAAGCCCAATTAACATATTTGCCAGCCAAAAAGTGTGGCTAAAGAATCAGAGAAAAAGAATCAATTTGCGTAGTGAAAGTTGGGCTTCACGTTGATCATAAAATCCGAATTAAATACAAAAGACTTAAGGCACGAACTTGCGCCAGTTAATGGCTTCAATGGCATGCAGAAGCTATAAAGGCACAGCCAGTGCCAGCAGCTAATAAATGATTAATTGCGGTCACACACAGTCGACCAACAATATAAAATTAAACTAGTTTTGCTCTTAGTTTTTAATGAGTTAAACTTATTTTCTTTTCTTTTTTACTTACAACAAGGAAACGCATTTTCGCGCTTAATAATCTGTAGAACTATTCGCTGTAAACGATGCTAGTGGATTAGCCTTGAAGTTTGTGTATCCTTGAACTGCAAACAAGAGACAAAAAAGCACTTTTGTTATCACGGCTTATATAGCAGGAGCAACAACAATTCACACGCACACACACACAGTCCTGATGAGTTTTAATTAAAATTAAATTGTCTCTAGCTTTTTTTGGAATTTTGTTTTCTTCTTTACGAAGAACACGCACACGCACCGAACACTTGACGCACCTCTAGAACCCAACCAGGCAACGACTGAAGATGAACTGATTCGTGCCCGGGCCCAATGCGGCAGTTTTATAACATTTCCATTAGCAATGCAAAGCAACAACGACAACGATGACGACGACGACGACGACGACCGCAAAGAAATGTCCAACCTGACCCAGGGCAGTTGTTAACGCAAGAAAGAGCAAGCGAACAACAAGCGTGCAAGAGCGTGAAATGGTTAAGAGTCAATGTAGGTTTTGCTTAAGAGAAACACATTAAGCGTGTTTTGGGGGCACGTACGCAGACACCTTGGTCTCTGGGATCTTATCACTTGACGGGCATCTAGCTTTTTTAAGCTCTTAGTTGGGGCCAATCCCACCCTAAATTGGCATTCATGGATCAGTTTAACTGATAATAATCATGTATCTATTAGATGAGCATAACTAAATCACGTTTTGTTGCACAGTTTGAATTTGGTATTTATTAGCTGCGAACCCTTGTTGAAAGAGCTACTGTGCTCCAGAGCACCGACACTGATTAATTAAGTGGTCGCATGGACTGAGTAGACAGCATCTGCTCAAAAATATTCGCACTTACAGTTGAAGTGAGCAAAAAAGAACGAAAGACTTAAGACACAAAAGCGTGTGGGTAGCACCAAAAAAAAAAAATCACTATGTGTTCATAGATGCTTAGCGTAGCAAATTGGTTTGACGGTGAGAAAACGAATATTAATTGAAACATGACATAAGCCAATGAAAGCCAATAGAATAAAAAAAAATGAAAGACTTAAGGCACGAACTCGATTATGGTTCAATGTTTGTTGATATTTAAATTTAGCCTACTTTAATAATGTGGCACATGTTAGAAAGTTTTGTATCCTCACAACAGATTCTATGGTAAGTATATCAACTTACGCCCTTAATCTCATTATTAAGTATAGAGTGTGCAGAAATTCAGAACCTGTTCAGTCTTTCAAGCGACTTTGAGATGAACACTCGCCAACATAAATACATATGTCTAAATTAACTGCACCACAGGGAGGTTCATACGTTTCAGACGTTTTTCTTAAGTTCAGTTATGCCTTTATTCATGTTCATTGGCACTTTTTATGCCTATTTTTAGAATGCCTAGTTTTGCTACTGCAACTTGAACTACGATGATATAGTATTTGTATTATTATTGCTACGCTTTAGGGTGGCAACACAAGTTGCGAGCACGTGGAAATCAATAAAAGTGCCACAAGATTTATGGTTTCAAGTCAGTTAATGCAGAGACGCATACAAAATAAACAGCGAAAATTACCAAACCCGACTGAAACTATATGTGAGGGCACACTTTGAATGGCATTAATTGAAAGTCGACAAATCGATGAGGCAGCAACAACAAAATAATAAAACTTAAATACTGGTAGGCCAGGCATGTGCCAAAGAAGTTCAGCAGTATTCGAAAACCTTGAAACCTATTTATATAAAAAACACACACACCACCAGCGAGCACAACTGGGGACTGGAATTGGAACTGTGATTGAGGCTTTTGATAAGTTGCAGTTGTAGTTGCAGTTGGTTGCCTATGCCTGTGACCTTCAGTGGGTGCATCAGGAACATCAGAACCAAGTCAGAATCAAGTTGAAACCGTTGTTCAACGCAAATAACTGGATATCACTCTATCTCCCTTTCTCTGACACCAACTGCCCGGCTGGCATTGTTTTGTGAGCTTTTGAGCTATAATAAAAATGTTAATGCAAGGCATTACTTATGCAATTATGGCAACCCAATTATGCAGCTGTTTCCAAGTTCTCAAGCCAATTCAAGCCTAAATAAAGTGTGCTGCCCTACACAAATACTATATATTTATGTATTTATATTTTAGCTGAGAACTTGAACCCTGAGAAATGGCTCTTTACATGAAAGAGTCAAATGCGTGTCAACTCGTTTAGTTTTGTGTACTTAAAATAAATCAAGTATGAAAAAGAAAGTTGTCGTTAAAAACTTTTTAAACTTATTTAACGACTAACAAATTAAATTACCGCAATGAAACTTTTAGTTTTAAGGCATGAATAATGGTCAAAATGGTTGCAACAATCATTTGAATAATATGGTTAAAAATAGAGACAAAAAAACCATAAACTTATTATTTATTAGCCTTAGCTTTGATATGGGCTTTTATTTAAGTTTGCACTGTTTTCCCCCTTTTTATTTTTATTTAGGCCACGCAACTGTCTTCAAGGCTTACAGCTGAAATACAAATTATTTGACAAGTTCGGGCACGCTTCATACATTTCAAATTTTAAACACAAGCACAAACACTTGCATAAGTACAAAAATAACAAGAGTACGACTGGGATGCACCTGCCTATCAGCATAGCCAATTCGATGATTTGTTAACTCTTTTGTCAACAACAGCTACAACAACAACAACTTTTTAATGTTTAGCAAATCAATTAGGCATTAAAAAATGCATAAATCAAGTTCAAGTAATTTGAATAAGCCACGCGCCACGATTATTCATTTGATTACATTAGATTTATGTTGCAATACTTTTTTGTATTAAACAAGATTCCAATTGCTAAAATGGTTCAAAATTCCAAACTGCCGCTCAACAATGTGAAATATTTACAATTAGGAGTTTTTTTTGTACCACGCAAGGAACAAAACTGCATTGAAAGCAGATGGGTATTGAGAATGTATACAATACTATGACTAACTTTCAATGGCCATAACTTTTTTTAGTTTTTAATTTGGTAATAATTTTATATATTTAAGCTTAAAATTACTAGATTACTTCTTATTAAATTCTTGCCTTAGAAATTGTCTCAGTTTAATGGGAAACTTAAAGTTTTTTAAATGGCAAAAGGTTGCATTTAAAGTTTAGAGTCGGATTTCGTGTTTAAACTTATTTCCATAAAATGCCCTTAGTCAAGCTTTAAACTTGACATTTCAATTGCTCTAATTCAAGTCACTATTTAAACTCGAGACAATAATTTTATATAATTCCTTCTTAGTTAAGCTAACACATCACGTAACTAGTTAAGGAAAGCTAAGAAGCCCCAAACCACACATTAACAACAATCACAAGCTCAGAAAACTAAAAACTGCAGTTGTTTTTAATGTCTATAATAATGTCAATAACTATGTATGCAAGCTGCTAACTGTTTGTACTTTCATACTGTTCCGATTGTTCCGTTTTTGTTGTTGGCTTAGCCAAATTGTCGCCCATGACCACGAATCCAATGCCAGCGCCAGTCTTATAGCTCAACTCGTGTACGAATATTTGCCCAGTACAATGCCAGGCTCATCCGTTTGCTGAGTATGCGACATGTGCTGTGTACTAAAGCCAATATTAAGTGGAAGTTGCTTTGGTGGTGTTCCTTTGATCGTTGTATTGTCGTTGCGTTCGATCTGTGTTGTAGGAGTAGCTCACACCATTAAACGCCATATAAACTTGTGCAACTTGGATCAAACACCAGCTTAGGCAAAGTAGCAACTCCATGTTGAGTATAAATATAAGTATAAGCGAATTTCAGAGCAAACCACAAATCTGTGGCTTGGCGATTAATGTCAACCATAATTGGAAAAAAGTACACAATGTATGTTTATTTAGCATAAATAGTATTACAGTTAAGACACTTCAAACACGATGATGAGACAAGCGCAGTTGGCATCGTTTTCAGTTACACATCACTTAGACAACTACAACTACAACTAGGAATCGCTAGTGCTCCCTGGAGGCAGCCAGTTCGGCAATCTCATCTTGTCGCAATGCCTCCGATGGCGACAATGTCACGCGACCGCCCAGCGGCAACAGATCAATGTTCTGGACATGAGCACGCACACTTTGGCCCGGCGGCAGACTCACATACCATTTGCCCACATTTTTGATGACTGTTGAGTCGCGATGTCGCTGCACCCACTCACGATCCCGATCGATCTCCAGTATGCGATGGTTGGCTGTTACCAACGGCGGCAGTGAGCTGCCCACATCATCATCATTGAGATTGTAATTGTCACCCGGTCCACTGTCGGAGCTTGTGCCACCTGGCGGTGGCAAATAGTCGCGGCTGCCTACTGTTTCAGCTGAGGAGGTGGCACCACCACCACGACTACCTCCACCACCGCCAGTGAATCTGTTTCTATTTCGCGTGCCGCTGGCATTTGAGCCAGGCCGTGTGCTTCCACGATTTCTGCCACCAGCGCCACCTGAACCACCCCCTGCGCCGCTTCCAGCACCTCCTGCTCCACCTCTCGCGCCTCCTCCACCTTCACCTGCTCCCCCATCGTAACGGGTGCTGCCACGTTGTGAGCTGCCTGCCGCATAGCCGCGTCGATCTTCTTTATCTCTTGAGGATGTTGGGCTGCCGCCAGAACTGCCGCTTGGTCCATTATCGTCGTTATCCAAGTTGACAGCTTCATCATCATTTCCTGCACCATCTGACTTGAGGTAATCCGTGCCACCACCACGTCCCCTGCCTCCACCACCACTTCCACCTCCGGCTCCACCACCACCACCCCTGCCTCCGCCTCCACCCGACCCACTCGCTGAACCCGATCCTACAGTAGCACTACTGCCTGAACCACCCAAACTGCCACCCGCTCCACGACCAAAATCATTCGCCAATCGGAAATCCGTATCGCTCAGTCGAAAATCCGCCACAGAGGGATTTATGTGAGTGCCGGGTCCAATTCGATTCTGCACCACGCGATAACCAATGCCAGCGCCCGCTATATACTCCACAGTGCGCTGAACGCCCTTGTCGTCCAGAAAGGAGTAAGTGCCTCGCACCAAACCATCCGAGGCGCGACTCTCGGCTCGCCGATGATCGGGACCAGCTGCAATAAGCTTGTACGTGCCACCAGGACCACGTTGCACGGCCATCTTGCCGCGCGTCCTAGGAGGTGCCTTGTACAGTGGACCCGTGTAACCAACACTGGCAGGATTATCGGGCAGAGCATTGGATATCTCAAAACCAGTACCAGCCCCAGCTGCATAACGAACACTGTGTCGCTCACCCACATCATCCAGATAGGAGTAAAGTCCTACAAAACAAACATTCAATAAATCTGCAGAAACTTTGGTTATTTAACCCACCTCTTATCCTATTGGTGGCATCATTTTCCTCACTGCGCGATTGATCCGGTGTGCGATAGCTGAAGCTGTAGGAGGGATCATCATAGGGATCGGCAAGCGGGTCGTCGGGACTGCCACGAGGAAGTACCGGATATTGTGCTAAGCTCATTTTCCGATGTATTTTCGGTCCATTCGCACGAAAGCTGTAAGTAGAAAACCCGGTGGAAATCAATCTAATGCTAGCCCTATGATTAACTAATTGCGTTGGGAACCTTTGAATTATCTTACGGATGGGGCAAATTGCTGCCTGCCAAAATCGTTCGCCTGCTCTCATAAACAGTAAAGTTCTAACGCTATCTGACTGATCTCGCACGTCATAAGTTGCAGTTATACACTCGGAAAAAATGTTGTTAGATAATTCAAAACAATAGCTGAAGAAAATGTAGATTAGTTTTGATGTTGAAATAATCTAGCAGATTTAGCTTTTATATTGTAAATTAGTTTATGTTTTTCGGAATTGCATTTTTCTCTGAGTGTATTGCCATATCTGATCTTCGCTCGATTCCATTCAAAATTAAGCTAGCTTTATCGAACACTGTGCATCTTAGTGAATTTTCTGAGCGCCATGTTTCACTTACAATTTGTTAACAGCTTTTTTTGGTGTATTTTCCCAACTACCGGAGATTGCAAAAACAACAACAGCAGCAAAAACAAACACTTAATCCACAACAAACGTTTAGGCAAGAAAAAACAGCCACTGCTCTACACCGCTATTCAATTCATATGTGTTAGAATCGTTGCGACTATCAACTTTGACTGTCATTTCACCTGCCCCTCGCGTTTTGGGCTGTGCAACGCTTCAGTGGCGCCCAGGGGCCTGTCGTATTGCTGATATATGAGCTCGCCGGAAGGCGGACCGAATAGACAACTCCATTTGCTACCGCACTTAAGTTAACTACATGGCAGCTACTACATACTACTACCTCTTCCTTCTCAACTAAAGCTCATCATCTTGTTTGATATATGAATGTATGTACATACATGCTACTCTCTTTACTCACCCACGTGGTCCGGCTGTATAGACGGTCTCTTCGATTTGGCCGCTCGCTGGACTACGCGAACCATAACGACCTCGCACTATGTTGTCTGGAGTACCAGAGGCGCTATGATAGTAGCCACCAATGTCATCATTTGCATGTCTATCCAACAATTAATTGCGTGTTGGCCATGCGTGAGCGAGAAACAAAAAGAAAAAAAAAACAGAGAGCAAGAAACAGTTAGTCATTAGAGTTGTTTAAAATGGATAGGTTAGGGGGCGACACGGCGTATACGTGCTATTCGAATTATTGCCATTGCAAAATAAAAGGTGTTAAAAGTGGCAAAAGGAGCCAGAGCGTGATGCCATTTGCTACTACTAGTACTTAATAAAATGATTTTTTCGTTGTTGTTATATGAAAACAAATACGAAAAGACAAACGTATTTGATAGAAGCAGTAAAGGTAATCAAAATGAACCATCAGTGAAATAAGGTTATTTTTTGCTATTAATTATAGTTAATAAAACTTTACTTTAAGTTTAAAAACTGAATTTTCGAATTTTCATAGCTTGTAACTTTTTCTTTTGCTTTTTTAATGTGATTCTGTAGATCCTAAGGCTCATTTCATTATGCTTTAGGTTTATTTATATATCGAAATGATATTTTTAAGTTGACTATTCTTTTAGTATTCTTTGGAAAAGTTTATAAAGATTAAAGTTAATTCAGAAACTCGTTTTGATGATTTTATATTCTTTAAAACACTTAATTTTTTTCGTTCAATATATTTTCACACTTTATGTTTTGGTATATACCGAAATCGAAACGATCCATCTGCATTGATGGTATTATATTCAATTTCTGCAAGCACAGGATCAGCTAGATAGGCAAAAAGAACGCCGAAAAACCAAAACAGTTGCCACATTTTCGATGTGACTTTCTTGTATTAGTTTTCTCAATTAAACACGCATCCTGCACAGATACAGGGTTTTTTGAAAACAAACTCGAAGTTGCAGTTGCAGTTGCAGTTGCAGTATTTTTTTTGTGACTATCTCAAATGGTAGAAGAGCGTTTGAAGCTGGCGGCAAGAACAACGCGGCGTTGTCGACTGAATGCGCCAGAGCGTTAGACCTTCGTATTTAAATACGATTCTCAGGCGAGTCAGCGAACGGTGGCCAGCGTTTTGGCTTAGCTCGTGCTCGGCTCGGCAGCTGCCACTTGTCTCACCTGACCACCCACCAAAGTGGTGGCAGCCACGAAGATGAAACAACAACATTTTTTTTGTGTGCAAATTGCGTTACAAGAAATGTTACGAGTGGGCAAAGCGTAGCTGATGGGGTGAAAGGGGTCCATAAAAGTTGTTCTGTGGCAGCTGAGAGAATTTGTTCTAATGATGGACACGCAAGTGATTGTTGTTGTTCTGTTGCCATAGTTGCTTGTTGCATGGCAAAGCTAAGAGCTGCTCCTTGTTCAGTAAATTGCAAACAAACAAACAAACAAAGAACAGGACTGAAAAGTGGTAAGAAAAAGTCGTGGATAGTTTTTTAGCTAAGCAACAACAGCAATAGCAGCTGTCTGTCAATTAGTTGAAGTTACTTTTGTTGTTTTTTGTCGTCGTGTTGCTGTTAACTTGGCTTCCTGTTGCAGTTGCTCTTGCCCCATTGTTGACAATGTCTGCTGTCCAGCTGCAAATTCCAGCGCGTGTTTTATGCCAAAACCAATCCTTGTGCATTGAACTTTGGACAATTTTCAATATGGCACGCCGATCAAAGCGGTCAGAACAATACCGTTAGTTGTTACCCCGTCATCAGCCACTACTTATTAGCCATATTATGAATTTGTTGCGCCCCCGGAGTCTAGGTCAGTGTCTTAGCTGCAATTTTCGTCTTTGCCGCACGCTGTGCATTATGCAATTAAAGGCAATTACGCGATAAAGAAGAAGGAAGGAGTTGCTTTTAACATTGGATACAGTACGGCACAGTTTCCGCCTAGGATGTGGCGGCCAAAACAGTTTTCCAAACCTTTTTAATGAGCATAATTAGCGAGTGCCGACCAAAGCCAAGCTGTTATTGGCCATTGTTCTTGGCTTAACAGAAATATGTCAAACATTTTGATTTTGAATCTTAGAACCGAGTTAGAACGAAAGACTTAAGGCACATACTTGGCTCGATCGCTTGCTTGGCTGCTCATGATTAACGGACCCAGCTAAGAAATTTATGTTTGTTTAATGACTGCCGCATATATAATAATAATAATAATAATAATAATACATATTCATAATAACAATCTTTTATTGAAGTTTTCTTTTGTTTATGGTATGATTTATATGCTAATTGGTTTGTTTAAGTTTTATTCACTAATAAAGCTTATTTAATTACCATTTGAATGAAATGTGAGCTGGAACAATGGAATTGAAACAACGACGCCACTGCATACAGTTGGGCTGTGTGTTAATAGAAGTAAGGACAAGTTTTGGAGGTAACTGCACGCATGGGAAATGTGCAACCAGTTGTTTGTAATTTGTTGCTGCCACAGCGGCTGTTGCCATTGAACCACATACCCATAAAGCAAAACTGGAAATTCATATGCGTTTTCACTGCCACTTCGAGCACACAGCATTAAGAGGAAGGCCAACTAATCGTCAATCGGCAATCCTGCCTTATTGCCATTTGAGTGGAAAAGTGAAAATGCTTTCGTTTTCATTTTGCAACATTTGGCCAGCCATTCCGTTGCCAGTGGTCAAAGTAAGCGGTTAGATTCGTGTGCATCAATCAAATTAACAGCAGCATGAAAATTACACAACTTGTGCATATTTTATTATGTATTATCACATCGATAAATGCCCTCAAATATATTATACGCTATGAGACAAAGAAGGCGCGCTGTTTAAATCCACCAAGAACGGCGAGGCGTGTGGAGTCGGTAATTGGAGATTGTCAGGAAGAGGTCAAAAATAAGCTGGTATCGGGTAGGTCTCTAAACCAAAAAAAAATGTGAAGCAGCTAAAAGATATTCTATTTTTAACACTTTAGAAGCCTATGAAATACTTAAGGAGCAAGTGTCGGAGGTTCAACCACCTCTAAATCCAAATCAAGACAGTGTGGAGTTCATCGAATCTCTCGAATGGCCGCCAGTGCATGGTGAAGCTGTGTTGCAGCAGTCACCAAATGAGGCGCCACCAAATTCAAGTCACTACGATTACATAGTCTTTGATGAACCCGAGCCAAGGCGACGCATGGCGCGTTTGGTGCGCAGCATTAAACGTCTGGATGTGGCCAGTGCGGCCATCTATCATCCCACTTTGGTGCCTTTGGAAGATAAACGCATTGCTGGCGTAAGTAACTGAATAATAGTATCTCGAGCCGATCTTTAAGTTTTACAAAACCTTTTGACGTGCAATTAAGTTCAATGGCAGCCGCAGTCGCAGACGTTGCCACAAAACATTGCCATTGATTTGGCGTGTGCAATTAAAAAATAAACACTACCACCTACACCAGCGCCCAACCCTCTCCCTTCCCCACTTGCCGACGCCCATTCAGAAGTCAGGGTTGTTGTTATTGCGAGACAATTGAAAAGAAAAGCTCAGTGGCAGATTTGTGTTTGCGTTTGTGTGTTTTTTTTTTCACACTCAACAACAAGCTGAATTTTATGGTTGCCTTTTAATACACATTAGCTGCATTTTATGCATCAGCAAATTGAATGCTAGCTAACATCTATACATACACAAAAATACATCCATATATATTTTGTTTGTTTGTGTTTGATTTTAGTGTCTGCTGCATTGCGTCTATGCGAGAAATAACGCCATTGACAAGCACGGTTGGCCCACGTTGGATGGCTTGGTGGACTTTTATTCGGAGGGCGTTCATGAGCATGGTTTCTTTATGGCCACATTGCGTTCGGTGAATCTCTGTCTGAGGGCCATGACCAACAAATATAAAGTTAATCGCAAGGAGTTGCCACAGAAGGGTGAAAGCTGCGATTTGGCATTTGATGTCTTTGATTGCATTTCTGATCAAATAACGGGCTATTGTTTGGATGAATATAGCAGATATTAACAAAGCATACAATAAAAATATTCGTATTTATTTAACTTCTTAAAAGCAAATGTTTTTTACTTGAGCACAGACTTGAGCTAGCGACATCTACAGCTAGGCCTTGTAATGAAACACGTTTTTGCATAAGCTGCTTAAAGATGGCGCTACTGTGCAGAGCTGTTTAGTGTGCTCGTCTGTTTAGTATTTAATCGATATCGCTTATGCAGTAAAATATACTTAAACTGTTACGGTCACATTGGTCCGCGAGTTGGAACGCGAGTTGTTTGTAGCTGGAGTCTAAAAGAAAAGTAATAATTTTATTTTATTAACAAGATGAAAATAATAGTGCTAATAAGTGTTAAACAATATTAAAGAAAACGATTGTGTAGTACTGATGTTCGTGCAGAAAATGTGCTAAAAAAAGTTTTCATAATAGATTAAAAGTAGGCCATCTTCTTATTGAGGTCAAATTCGTGGAATAACTGTGAAAATACAACAACTTCAATATGTTACTAGCAACAAGCGCGTCAACCTTATTTAGCAGCTTGAATTGTTCAGTGCAGTCGCACTGTTGCAGCTTTAATCTAATTTTTCCTTGGCCCTCAATACGAATGCTTATATAATGCAAGAGGGGCGTCTATATATTGCGCCTGCGCTTGCAAAAATA
Organism: Scaptomyza polygonia; assembly: GCA_035044585.1. Lineage (NCBI taxonomy): Eukaryota > Metazoa > Arthropoda > Insecta > Diptera > Drosophilidae > Scaptomyza > Scaptomyza polygonia. Next base: position 3,293,976 of record JAWNNU010000962.1, on the reverse strand, counting down.
AAGAAAAGTGAAATATCGCAATGCAATGATGTTGCGGCTAAGGCTGCTGCTGCCGGCCACTAAACGTCACATGTTTTTGTAAATTTGTCGGTGAACATTGCATTGATGACGCAATTTTGCGACTACTCAGTGTCGCGTGTGCTTTTCGTGCCCGTGATTCATACATAATAAGCATGCGTTGTTGCTGTAATTCTGGGTAAAGAGCGACCGCATTGCTTGCGTTTTTTGTTGTGTTCAGAAAGATAAAGAAGTTGTCGCTGAAATGCGCAACTGTGCTGTGACTGTGACTTAAGCAACAGGTTGCACTCCTATTAAAGAGATAAAGTGCGGCGAAGTCACAGACGTCGCAACTGCTCAACTCTATCTGTTGCTTCTCAATGAACGCACGCGGTCTTCTTAGCACATGTATGTGTGAATATGTTGTGTGTGTGCTTGTCCACTTGAATCGAAGTTGTTTTTGCATGTGCGATTGCTTCTTCTTCGGTAGTCTCCATTGAACAGTTTTCTGTGGCATTTTAGGGGGCTCGTCTAGTCTCCACTTGCGGTTGCAGCTGCATTTGGTTTGTGACACGGCTAAATGGATTTTTGCCGAATTCCAATAAGAGTCGCTCACGAAATATAAAAATTAGCACCAGGTACATGGCGCTTGTTTGAACTTGAAATTTTTGTTGATTAGCCAGTCCAGGTGTGTATAAAAAAGTTTGTTTGTATGAACTCAATAATGAAATATTTGAATGCATAAATAAAATTCGGTTTTATTTGCTCTCTTCTCTCACATTTTAAAAGGCGACAAAAAGTATGACGAACACTGCTGACATTTTAACGCATTTGGCGGGCTTTACAATGTATTGCAAACAAAATCTCTAGCTACACAATAACCTTAACACATTTACACACATAGCTCATTGGTCAGATAAGTAAAAAATGCTGCGAGTGAGAGAGAAAAAGGAGAGACGTAAGTGTGATAAGTGATTGTTATTGTATGAGCTGGGCCCCTTCCTATTATTACGCACATATGAATGTACATTTATAAATATTTATGTATATACATATGTATCAATTTATCTATCGGAGATACATTTGACGTTGTCATGTGCTTTTTAATCGCACCTTTTATTTCTCTACCTCTCCGTTTACCGTACACCAAAAAAATAACAACAACAAAAAGTCCAATTCGATTTTATAAAACTTTTGTATGTTATATTTTGTTTTATTTTACTCTCATCGCACACACACACACACACTGACACAGTTCGGGGTCGGGTAATCTTTCGGCTGCTCTGCGCCGCAACGTTCAGTCGACGCGTAGCACTCAACACGAACAAACCTAACCGTTTGGCAGCGTATCTATAAGATACGACTTGACGAGTACATATATTCGGTTCGTTTTACCAAGGCAACTTTTAAAAATATTCAAAGTTTTAGTGCAGTGCCTGAAATATTATTAAGAAAAATAAACAATTTTTAACAACACTCGTTAAAATACAAATTGCAATTTAATTGCTTGTTGTGGCGAGTTTAGAAGCCAAATTTTAATATTACTAATTAGCAATATGTATTTTGTTATGCCATAATTAATATGTGACTGAATTTAGCTTTCTCACGCGAGTTTCTAGTGTGTGTTTCACGTTTTTTTCACTTATGTAATCTGTTTTCGTAACAAAAGCGCCGAAGTCGACGTTGTTTGTCGGGCAAAAAAATATTTGCAAAGAAAAATAAATAAAAAAATAGAAGAAAAGTAAAACAGTTTGTGAGAAAAATGAGCAAACTAAGCAAACAGATAAACAACGGCACAAACATACGAACAGCAAAACAAGAACGAGATGCAAATACTCTACGTTGGCAAACAATTAAAATTGAACTATCTATTTTATTGGTGTTGTAATCATAGCTGCACTTTCGAATACGCCGCAACGAACGTTTAGTGACCAGCTCAAACCGGTTTCAATATTCCATTTCAAGTTTGTATCTTTAACCCACATATTATTATGATTCGAGTGGTTGATCAATGAAATCTTTTCGTATGAATTATGTATGTGGGGCTGCCCAAACTTTGAGACAGAGCCACGGAAACCAAACCACGCGTCAGCTGATAAGCGCATGTGACCTGCTATTGTATTAAGTGTATTGCCACTCCTTTTAGGTATTTTTTTTTTCGCATAGATTATTCAATGATATCTGCTATCAGCCTTGACTTATCGAAAGCAAAAGTTTATTTATTTTTGAAATGCAATGATTTCACCATGGCTAGATTAAAGTCGGGGGGCTTGTTGAAATGTTCCTTATCAGATTTTGGCGATTCAGGTTAATTTCACAGGCAGACAAATATAGCAATGAGATATAATTGTTGTGCAAGTAAATATGTATACGCAATTATTAAAGTCAGGCTGACAACTGCGCAGAACACTTAACAATCTAAATGTACGCACACATTGTACGTATAAAATCTACAACATTTCATTACTGTGCAAATGAGTTTTTGGCAACGTATATAAAACAGCGAATACACAACAAACGAACCCACGTCAATTTGACGTCATCAGCGTTTGGTGTCGATCCGGTCACGTGTGTGTCTATGAGATAGAGAGAGAGAAGCTTTAGTCAGCGGTCTAGACTTAAGATACATATGTAGATAGATATATATATATATATTTATGTTGATCACAAGACATATTAATATGTTTATTTCGTAATCAATGTTGGTTGGCAACAAGTTGCAATCATTATTGGTGTTTCTGTGTATGACGTTAAAGTGCAAAAAACAAAAACAAACATTGAAATAAATACTTTGACATTTGTTGCAACTGCATTATCTTATCTAAAGCGAAGGCGTTGCTGCTTATGTCTACTGTTGATAACAATTATCAAAGCACTTGTCTCAATACAAAAACAAAAGCAACTATCACACAAGACTGCATTTATTTGTCAACAATTGACGTACAACTGTAATTAGCTTATCAATATTAAATCAAACTTGTCTACTTACATGTCTGACAGCTTAATAATAATAATGACTTTTTTCGATTACGTTCCTACTTTTTGCAGTTATATTTTGTAAAGCTACAAAATGCATAGAGCACACACGGCCTTCAGTCTGGCGTTATCGCCAATGGCGCATAAAAACTTTGCCACATGGTTGCTAAAAAGCAACAGCAGTCAAAAGGTAAGCAATGCCATTACCATTACCACTCTATAAATGTGTTTGCTATAAATAATATAATTAATATTTCATTTAATCAGCTGATCAAGGCAAGCGCTGCTGCCGCTGTTCGTACCTATAACTCAGCAGCGGCCGAACCTTTTGCCAATGGCAGCACCGCAACCTACGTGGAGGAGATGTACAATGCTTGGCTACGTGATCCTGCCTCTGTGCATACCGTAAGTAAGCAGTTAAGAAGGTTCAATTGCCTTAATTAAACATGTTTCAAAATCAACTTTAAGCGCGTTAAACCCGAGAAAGTTGTATTTTGATTTTAAATACGTAGAATTAAAACAAGTTACTCTGAGGTTATTGACCACACTCTAATGAAACGAAACAAATACATACTTATATGTACAAAAGCCAAAATACTTATTAATTTGATTTTTGTTTTTGTTTTTGTAGTCCTGGGATGCATACTTTCGCAGCAACTCGTACATGAGCCCACCAAATTTGGCGCCCGTGCAGGCAAACACATTGCCACTGTCGGCCTTCAACTTTGGCGGTGCTGTCGGCAGCGCTGCGCCCGACTCCAAGACAATTGATGATCATTTGGCTGTGCAGGCGATCATTCGAAGCTATCAGGTATGATTTTGCTGGGTCCATTGAGGTTGCCCGTAGAGTTGAACAGTTGAGATTGCAGCCAAAGTAAAACGTAATAATTGTTGGCGCTTTTTGTTCGTTTTGTTTGTTCTATTTTCTGTTGGTTTTCTTCCGTTTAGGTTTTTCTATTTTTTTTTTTTATTAAATGTTTATGTTTATGAATTTATTAGACCTGCCCGCCCAACCCTCCTACACCGACCACTTAATTTTTGTTTTTTGAGTTTCATTTGTGCGCATTAAAGCATAGATCAAGTCCTACACAAACATGTAGTTTAGACAAAAATTGGTTGAATTTTTTAAGTTAAGCCCCAATTATTCTCTACAAAAAACCATGAAACCATTTTTCATCGAATAATTTGTTAACGTTGAAGTATTTATTTATTGTGTGTGTAACTAGTTAGTTTGGGCAAAAGTCATAAGTAGTTTTATCTAGTTAGTTACATATATAACAGGGCTTTAACTTATCTGTTTATGTCATAACTTCGCACAATTCCTACAGTTTTAATCTAGTTTATTTATGTAGCAGCAATTTATCTCATATTGCATTTATTTTTGTGTGCACTACTTTGATTTTCTTTCTATATATACTGTATGAATATCTTTTAAACTTGATCGGTAGTTAGTTGATCCCTAAATCTATAAAAATAAAAAAAATAAAAATTTTTGAAACAGAACAGCATAACATGTTAATATTCAAACTACCTCTCTACATAAATGTGTATAATCAAATCTATTTATATACATATGTATATGTATGTATATTTGCAAATATATTTATTTACATAAATATATATATATATATATATATATAAATATACATGTACTATATATAGTCACGTGGTCATTTGGCATCTGATCTGGATCCGCTTGGAATTTTAACACACGAAAAAAACATTTGCAAGGATGGTCTTGCACGTCGCGCTAATGAGGATGTGCTCAGGCAGCATTCTGGGTTTTTGTTTGGTAAATTCTTTTTTGCAAAACTCTTTAAAAAAAACAACAACCAATTCTTCTCCTTCTTCACCATCTAACATAGACAAAACAACCCACCCACCCACAAAACCCCTCCTCAGTTGCACCCCATACACACACACACACATACACACGCATACGCAAATATATTGTAATATGTTTTTTTAAGCGCTTAAAAGCCTTTTTAACCCATCCGATAATATACTTATAAATATATTACATGAAATTCGGAGTTGATGACAGACAGACAGGCACAGGCAGGCAAATAGTTGTTTTTAATTCACTTAATTCTTAATAATAATAATAATAATAGTGCATAAGTTAGCAAGTTCTGTTTAGTACAAATAAGCGTAAGTGTAAGTTACTTTCGGTGTTTGACTTTCTTAAAGTTATTCAACTATTTCTATCTGTTGTTCTAGTGCACTCTATAGCGTTTTGTTCCACTCCGCTTTTAACGTTAATAATCAAAGTCTATGAAACCCAAACATAAACCATTTCAGAATATAACTCATTTCTTATACAAGTGTTTGTCGCTTTAATGCTGCTTTCTTTGTGCCTTTTTGTTTGTATTTTTATATTATTATATATATATATTGAAAACAAAAAATATTTAATTGATTTATTTCGTTAATGCTATACAAAACTTTATTAATTTGTCTTTTGTTTTTTCATTTATTTTTATATTAACTGCTTCCTAACCCACCCAAAAAAAAAAAAAACAATAAATTTTATAAAAAACTGCAATCAAAACGCAATTCGTTTATTCGTATAAAAACAAAAAAAAAAACAACAACGTTTTAAATTCAAACTCAAAATTCTTTCTCTCTTGTATTATGTGTGTATTGTGCAAATTAAACAACAACAACAAACAAAAATATACGAAACGATAAACATTGTTAATATATTACTATGTAACAAACACAAACAACCACCACAATCAAATACTACTGACACACGTTAGATTCGAGGACATAATATTGCTCACCTCGACCCACTCGAAATTAATACACCAGAATTGCCTGGCAACACCTCGACGAAATCCATTTACGCTAATTTCAGTTTTGGTAAGTAAGCTTAGAGGCTGCAGTACAAATATACTCTACAAAAACACAACCAACCAACCAACCACCAACCAACAAACAACAACAACACCAACATTGTCTTTTAATTTCCTAACTTCTATTTTGTTTCGTCTTGTACTATATACTACTACTACTACCACTTTACACTATAATAATATCTATAAATAAATACTTATATATATAAACCCACCAAAATATGTTGTACTTAGCAATAATCCCATTTTGTACCTTTCATGCACACATTCCAACAACAACAACAACAACAAAAAATAAAAACAAAAATGTATAGAGCCAAGTAAATATCCATTTAATAAAATATAAATAAGTTATATTGCTCAATACTGTGTTGTTATAGTTAATTAATTGATAACGCATTGTTTGTTATTGTCATGCAAAACTATTGTTATCTGTTTTCATTTTCACTTCTTCATTTGACAGAGTAATTAGATTGCATGTCGTCAAATTGTTATACGCATTTAGTATAAAAACAATCAACAATATGCAACTGTTTTCCAAGAATTTGTTTATAAAGGCATCAAAAAGATAATTAAATATGTAATCAATATCAATTCAGCAGCTAAAACGAATGCATGCCTTGGTGTTATCAGATACATGTTTATGTACACATACATATATGTATTACATACGCTAATAATGTACAAAGTTATACTACCTAAGAACAAAAAAAAAAAACAAGAAGAGAACTTGATTTATGTATGTACATACTATATTAGACAGATTAGCACGCATCTGTAACCAACATATACAATACTATAGAGCACTATTTACAGACAACAATCATTACACTCCGAATTTCAAAATGCCTACAAAAAAGACTAATCAGCATCACATAATGAAATCTACTTACTAGCAACATTTACTAATAGTTATATTTATTTACAAAAAACAAAAACTATCTACATATAAATAACAGGCGAGCAGGACATGGAGCGTCAGTTCAAGTTGCCAAGTACAACATTCATTGGCGGCGATGAGGCTTCCCTGCCACTCAAGTAAGTAAATATCCAAACTTAACTTTGATTAATTAACTAACTTTCAATGTTTTGATTGCAGGGAAATTCTGAACCGTCTGGAGAATGTATACTGTAATAAAATTGGTGTTGAGTTCATGTTTATCAACTCTTTGGAGCAGTGCAACTGGATTCGCAAGCATTTCGAGACACCTGGCGTTCTCAACTTTACGCCCGAGGAGAAGCGTTTGATTTTGGCTCGTTTGACACGCGCCACCGGCTTTGAGGCATTCTTGGCCAAGAAGTACTCGTCGGAGAAGCGTTTCGGTCTGGAGGGCTGTGAGATTATGATACCCGCCCTTAAGGAAATCATTGATGTTTCCACCGAGCTGGGCGTGGAGTCTGTTATCATGGGCATGCCACATCGTGGACGTCTGAACACGCTGGCCAACGTGTGCCGCAAGCCATTGAACCAAATCTTTACGCAGTTTGCTGGTCTGGAAGCCGCTGATGATGTCAGTAATTCACAACAACAAAACACCTTTAATAATAGCATCTTAATGGTCTTATTTTTTTTAGGGCTCCGGTGATGTCAAGTATCATTTGGGCACATACATTGAGCGTTTAAATCGCGTGACGAACAAGAACATTCGTCTGGCCGTTGTCGCCAATCCATCTCACTTGGAGGCCGTTGATCCTGTCGTCCAGGGCAAGACACGTGCCGAGCAATTCTATCGTGGCGATCAGGAGGGCAAGAAGGTTATGTCCATTCTTATTCACGGTGATGCTGCCTACTGCGGCCAAGGTGTTGTCTATGAGACAATGCACTTGTCAGATCTGCCCGACTACACTACGCATGGTACCATTCATGTGGTTGCCAACAATCAAATTGGCTTCACCACCGATCCACGTTTCTCGCGCTCATCGCCCTATTGCACGGATGTGGCACGTGTCGTCAATGCGCCCATTTTCCACGTCAATGCCGATGATCCAGAAGCAGTGATGCATGTATGCAAAGTAGCTGCCGAATGGCGTGCTGCTTTCCACAAGGATTGTGTTATTGATTTGGTTGGCTATCGTCGCAACGGACACAACGAGATCGATGAACCGATGTTCACTCAACCGCTTATGTACCAGAAGATTCGCAAGCACAAGAACTGCTTGGATCTCTATGCAGATAAATTGATTGCCGAAGGCACCGTTACCGGCGAGGAAGTCAAATCTGTGGCTGCCAAATACGAGAACATTTGTGAAGAGGCCTTTGCGCTGGCCAAGACCGAGACGCATGTTAAGTACAAGGATTGGTTGGACTCACCCTGGTCTGGCTTCTTCGAGGGCAAGGACCCATTGAAGGTGGCGCCAACTGGTGTCAAGGAGGAGACCCTTATCCACATTGGCAATCGCTTCTCTTCTCCACCACCAAATGCTGCTGAATTCGTTATTCACAAGTGAGTTGATAAGAGTTAACAAGCAAATCTTGAGTATTAACAAATTATTGCCCGCTTTTTGAACAGGGGTCTGATGCGCGTTTTGGCCGCTCGCAAGGCTATGGTTGATGATAAGGTGGCTGATTGGGCTTTGGGTGAGGCCATGGCCTTTGGCTCACTGTTGAAGGAGGGCATTCATGTGCGCCTCTCTGGTCAGGATGTGGAGCGTGGTACTTTCTCGCATCGTCATCATGTGTTGCACCATCAGTTGGTGGACAAGGCCACCTATAACTCGCTGCAGCATATGTACCCGGATCAGGCACCCTACTCTGTTTCGAACAGCTCGCTGTCCGAGTACGCTGTGCTGGGCTTTGAGCATGGTTACTCCATGACCAACCCGAATGCTTTGGTGTTGTGGGAGGCGCAGTTCGGTGATTTCAGCAACACCGCGCAATCCATCATTGATCAGTTCATCTCAAGCGGTCAGTCGAAATGGGTGCGTCAATCTGGTCTGGTTATGCTGCTGCCCCATGGCATGGAGGGCATGGGCCCCGAGCACTCGTCGTGCCGCGTCGAACGTTTCCTGCAGATGAGCTCCGATGATCCCGACTACTTCCCACCCGAGTCGGATGAGTTTGCGATCAGGCAGCTGCATGACATCAACTGGATTGTGGCCAACTGCACGACGCCTGCAAATTTGTATCACATTTTGCGTCGCCAGATTGCCATGCCCTTCCGCAAGCCCTTGATCCTGTGCACGCCCAAATCTCTGTTGCGTCACCCCGAGGCCAAGAGTCCCTTCAGCGAGATGAGCGAAGGCAGCGAGTTTCTGCGCATCATTCCCGATCGCGGGCCAGCTGCCGATAATGCCACCAATGTCAAGAAGGTTGTCTTCTGCACTGGTCGCGTCTACTACGATCTGACCAAGGCGCGTGCTGAAAAGCAGCTGGAGAAGGATATTGCCATTGTGCGCGTGGAGCAGGTGCGTTTGTAATTAATATACATTTATCTTACAGAAATGTACTTAAACTTCGTTGTGACTTTTTAGGTCTCGCCCTTCCCCTTCGATCTGGTTAAGGAGCAGGCGAATCTCTACAAGAACGCTGAGCTTGTCTGGGCACAAGAGGAGCACAAGAACCAGGGCGGCTGGACGTATGTGCAGCCACGTTTCCTTACCGCGCTCAACCACAGCCGTGACGTCAGGTATGTGCTTAGCTTTAAGTGATGCCCCATGCAGAGAAACACAATCCACCCGTCCACATGCCACAAACAAGTTGCACTCTGTCTTTTTCTCTCTGGTTTTCTAAGCTGCTTTCTGCAGTTTTATTCCTTTGGTTCTTTTCTCTGGTTATAATTTATTTATCTGCACACGATGCACTTTATTTAATTAGTCAGTCTGTCTTTCACTTTTCTCACAGTGCACTTTTAGGCACTGTCTCTATTTCTCTCTTTTGTTTACTTTGTATTTGATTTGGTTCTGTATAATCAGTTTGTAGTCTTTGCCCTAATATCACATTTGTTTTTAACTTTTTGCACTCATATCGTGCCCATCACAATCATCGCTTTTAGCTAATCCTTTTTCCAGCTTTTACTAATTTTATTTTAAGATCTGTAGCGTGAACAGCGATTTATACAAATTTTTCTCTTTGCTGCGTTCCTTTTCAATCTATCTATCTGAGCAGTCTTAGATATCTCTACCCCTTAAAACAAAACAAGAACATGCTACACTCACACAAACAAACACATACAATGACAGCATTACCTTGACTACAATTGACACATATGTTTAAGTCCCAAGAACAGACTTTTTTTAAAAACGTATCATTGCAAAAGATGCTTGGCATAGTTCATCTGTGCGAATTGGCTTAAAAAGTGTAAACCGAACTTCACACACACAAAGTAGACACATACACACGCACACACACACACATATCGTATCATATTATATTTTTTGCATGGCTTTTTAATGATCATGTGTTGTTTTTCTCAAAACAAGTATCGTTTAGTATTGATTTAATTTTTAATTAAACTAATGATGTTGTTAAAGATCAAGAATGTTTTGTTCCTTAAATTCCTTATCCGATCCGTTTGTGTAAATATATATTTTTCGATCAAGTACCAAACAATTGGCAAGCAATTATTTAAAAGCGTAATATCAAATTCAAAAAAGATAAGCAAAATCAAACCAAAAAACTTGTCCTTTCTCTCTCTCTCTCTCTCTCTCTTCTCTTTCTCTCTCTGTGTATGTGTTATTGTTACAGCCAAAGCGATGAACAATCCACCTTCTCCAATACAACTACTACTACTACCACTGATAATACTAATAAAGAATCCGATACTGATTCCGAACAAAAATCAAAACCCTGGCTAAGTCGCATGTTCGCCACCGATAAAAGTGATAGCGTTACAACTGCTACGGCCACTGGCGATTTTAATGCCGCCAAGCATTTCGATTTAAAGAACGTACGACACGATTTCAATAGGCCCGCGGGCGTTGCGGCTGCTCCGGGTGTGCGCATAGCAAAAACCGGACGTAAAATTAGGTGAGAGGGCCAAAAATGCAATCAAAGATATCTCGTAATCAACTACTACTACTACTACTACAACTACTACTACTACTACTCTGCATACTCGATGCGCGTCAATAGAACTACATCTACTACTCTACCTCTATAACTATAACTATCTAAATCTGTCTACGATATATCTAAAATTCAACAACAAACCAACAACTATATTTACAACTGCAAATAATATAAAAATCTATTACATTTAAATGAACAATTCTAAATTAATCCTATAAATTCGTTCAACTGAACTCTCCCCGTTATTATTTTTATACTAATTTTCAACTTGCGTTTCTTGATTTGGTTTTTTGTTTGTTGTCATTCAAGCGCAAATTCGGCATGTTTCTTTTGTTCTGCATTAAATTCATAAAAAAAAAAACCTACCCAATACTTCACCCTCCGAATAACCTTAACTACTCTTCAGTACACTAACTTCTTCTTCAGATATCTTAACTTATTTTCTAATCTATTGCACCAAATTTTTGTGTCCTATTTTAAGTTGTTTTTGATTGAAGCACGCGCATTTTATGTTTGTTTATTTATTCATACAGATATAACAAATCAAGCAATATGCTTTTGACTCACCAAACCTTGTATGTTTGTTCAATGTTTGTCGTATAAACAAAAGCAAACAAACATACACAAATACCATACACTACATTTAAAGTCCGAATGTTGTTTATTTACTTGGACAACCATTTAGAAAAAAAAGAATCGCATTCAAAAACTTCAAAGAAGTTTACAACTGAAATAAATCCAATATATATTTTGTAACTCTCTTTAGAAAAAAGATCAGCATATTTATTTTTTAAAAGGTTTGGGTTTGGTGGCGCCGTTATATCAGCAATCTTTTTGCCCTTTCTCAGGTTTTGCTCCTGATAATTAAGTTGCGCTACATTTATTTTGTATATTCGTATCATTTCTAATACTCTCGCTATGGCAATAACTCTTTCATATCATTGAACATGAATTCATAACCGTGCTAAAACATCAACTGAGATACTAGCTATATATCAGCTTAATAGAAAACAATTATAGTCTAGTGCACGTTCTCTAACCAAAAACAAATAGCCAAATTGTTATGTGTACTTACATTTGATATGTCAAACTTAATTGAACTCTATTAATAAACTTGTATTGTTATTGAACTTGCCCACAGCTATGTTGGACGCGCTTGCAGTGCTTCAACTGCCACTGGATCAAAGGCCCAGCATATTCGGGAGATGAACGCAATGTTGAACGATGCGATGTCAACTTAAGGATCCAATCGAAGACTAAGTTGGAGTTGAGGAGCATGAGATATGGTGGAACAAATGTTGAAAAAAATGAAATGAATATTAATTATGATTATATACATATATAATATATATTTTGTAATAGAAACGTATGCAGACTCTTTGATACGGTTTTTTTTCTGACGAAATTGTTACGTGCATTGTGTGAAAGTAATGAAATTTTAAATATTTATAGTTTAGTGAAATTGATGCAAATGAGCAAAACAACAACAAGAACACAAAATGTTATAGTGTGTAGCAGTTAAACTTTAAACAACAAAATAAAACAAACACAAAAATCAACTCACAAACAATAAATTTAAAGTGAAGAATTACAACTAAAATAATGAACGAAAAAACAGTAACAACAACAGCACACGCAAACATATATGTTTAGAGAAGAAAAGCAACAACAACATTTTCAAAATGAATGTAACTTTATATTATTATTTTTATGCTTAATATTTATTTGATTGTATTATATATTAATTAACTATCTCAACAGTTTATGAATGCAAATCGTTTGCAAACTAACAGCAAAATGAAGAGAGAAAAAATCATTAGGTGTTTTTGTTTGCCTTTGCTTAAGTTATAACAAATTTGTTTAAATAAAAGATAAAGAACATATAAATATATATATATTATATACATATACACAAAGAGATCTGTGCTTCAGTTGACTAACTAAACTTAATCAATGGATGGAACAACAATGATTATCAGGGATGTTGCGACTATTTTGCATCGGTTATTGTATAAAGTGTATCAACAAATGGAAGGCTTTAAGTATTTGTACTATCAGAAAATTTTTGAATGTACTTAGAATTAAAAACAATGCAATTGAAAAACTTACTATACATATATTTTTTTGGGTTTTTACATTATTGAAATCCCGTGCACCATTTTGCAGCACTTGCACTTGTGCTTTAATTTATAACAATTACCAAATGATAAATACTCATATATTGCACCCTTTTCTCGCACCAATATATGATATTGAACGTAGAGTGATAATGGAAAATTAATTGCAAACAACTTTTCCAAGCGAAAGACGAAAAAAAACAACTATTTTACTAATTAAATCCTTATACTTATATACCAAAACCACAACAAATGAGAGAGTATGATAAGTATATAGTATGTGTGCGATAAAACTAAACTTTTACTCTTTAGTCTTTTAATAATTCTAACCAAAACAAAAGAAACATCTAAACTTTGCACCAGCAACACAAAAAATTAGTAAATAGCATGTTTACCAACTAACAAAAGTCACAAGAGTTAAACAAATACGAGTATGTAAAAAGCGAATTATAAATAATACAAAAATATACATACAATTAAGCATATATAAACGTTTTTGAATTGGGTTTACAATGTGATAAGCATTCAAGCAATTACACGCATATCAAGTTGAAGATAAACTCGCACAACAAATAAAAGATCAAAACTAACCTTGAGAAGATTATCTAATAAGCTCAAACAACTACATACTACTTTGTTGATATGGTGTACTACAAATGTATTAAGCACAGATATCTGGCATCTTCCTGTGTCAAAAACTAGTGTGCAATTTCAACTCAATTTCGTGGCCAAGTTTATAACAAAATTAAACAAGTTTTTTGCAACAAGACTTACTTTTTAGACTCGCCTAGATTTCCCAAATATTATTTACTTTTTTTTCAACAGGAAATAATGCACAGCATTTTCCAGTTTCACTGCCATTCTATATTAGTATTCTCTCTCACTTTCACATCATGTTGTTGTTTTTGTTAGTTGTTTGTTGATCTTCTGCCGCCGCCTCTAACTCCATCTTCCTGTCTAACAACTTTGGACAACACAAATTGGGCAAGTAAAACGCTCACTTTTGGCCAATTTCCACACAGGTGGTCAGCTCTATTGGCATTGGCATTGGCCTATGGGTTACACGTACACACACTGGCGATTTCATTGAACATCTTCGAGCGTTTTACTTTACTTTCTAATGTTCGCAGCAATTCTTGTTTTGTGCTGATCGAATCCCCTTGGGCTATAATAAAAAAACATTTGAGCCAAACAAACAGAGGAGCTCTTTGGATGTATGTTGTAGTTAAATCTGCTTTTATTTATTTTTACTATTATGTTAACACACAAGTTGTGTTTTTGTCAAAAATTAGGTCAACAGCCCTGTGCGGCGATTTAAAGAATTTTACCTAAATCGTAAGCTTTTGAGTAAATATGCTAAACAGCTGCTGTCGCTGCTCTTATACTTTATTTCCTTATACACGCGCTGCCCTTGTTTGTCGTAGTAGAGATTTGTCGCCTGAAAGCTTAGCAACGCAACAGACTAGTTGGCTGCTGTCCAAGCTTTTTCAATCAGTCGAGTTGAGTCGAGTAACCCATTTTGTTGTTTGTGATGCATCATCATTCACATTCGTTGTGCCTTCGTGCGCTCTCTGACCTCCTCGGCACTAAAGCTCAAGCTCCAAGCTTCGTTGTATCGATGCCGTCAACGGCACACGCTGCTTTAGCTTAAGGTCTCATTTAGTAGTTTTCAGTCTTGTTGTGCCCGCGAACGCGATCGTAAGAAAGCAATAAAGCAGCAAAACGGGTCGCGCTTTTGTTTCGGATTCCGATTCAATGGTTTCAATGTTGTGAATCGAAACCAATTGGCATTGTGCAACTAAGTGGTGGCAGGCTCGTTGTGATTGATCGATTGTGGCGCGCTGGCAATTAATCCAAAGTGTTTGTTTGTTCGTTTGTCCGTGCTACTAAACAAAAGTAAATGTGTTCACCACAAGATGGGGCAAATGCTTTGTGCCCGTCCACCAACTTAAACAACAGCTGTTCAGCCGCTGATTGGCAAAGTGAATAGATATTCGTAAATCGAAGCGATGCTTTAATACTATAACACAATGCTTGATAATTTAAATATGAAAGAAGTCGCATAATTTTTAATGATGTTTATATAATAAAGTTGATAGAGTTTATTGACTTTTATCAAACAGTGTAAAGTGTTGGATTTCTACAAATGGTTAACAAAAATTCCGCCAAAATGTAAGTGCATTGATAAGAAAATATTAATAATTAATTACTTTTTAATATGTGACATTTAATGTCCAACTAAAACAAAAGAAATACTCTTCCGCATGAGCTTAACTCGAGTATATCTACACATATATTGTTTTCATTATTAAATTGCATTAAACTGATAAAAGCGGGCAATAGCTGCTGTTATCAGTCACCCAAGATTTCTCAGAAAACTGCATACATACATACATATGTATCAAAATTCATTTGATATCGTATGTCAATACAATAACATATTACTCTGTGATTCATGCAAGTTGTATTTGTTTTTCAGATTTACTCTAGTGCTAGTCAATCTGAACATATTATTACGCACTGACATTTGAGTAATCCTTAAGTTACAAAAATAAAAACACAAATTCATATGTGTTTTTTATGTATAGAAGAAGAAACCACAAATTGATGATTTGTTTGCTTATTTTGAGTTGTTGTTGTTGTTGTTTTTTTTTCACTTTTTGTCCGCCCTTCTTTCGCAATTCACGGACTTTAGAAAGCTGCTAAAGACAAATAAAGGTTGGTTGGACCCGCAATCGGTTGAAAGTTTTGTTTTGCCGTCAATGCGTCTACACTCGTTAGATCAGTAAAGATCAGTGTTGTTGTTGTTGATTTTATTATCACACATTCTCTTCTCTGCTCCCCTTTTGCTGATCGGATTGTTTTTTTTTTGGCGGACACACCCTTTAAAATCTCCCCCATTTGCAGCTAGCTCAATGTTTGTTGACTTAAGTGAGATCGGTGGTTGTCCACTTGTGGCAGTTATACGTAGTAACAGTTGCATATTTACACTGTGCAGCAAGCAATTTTTCTCGAGTCATTTTTGGTGCTATAAAAACAAACAAGTGAAATCGATATCTGTTGTTGTTGCAATGCACGAAGGAACATTTATAATCAATATAAAAATATTATCTATAACATGATAATGATAATAAAAAAATCATTCAAGAGCCAGCCTTTTTGTTTTGTTGATAACAGTTAGCTCAAACCTTTATCTATTTCCTTCCTATCGTAAACAAACAAAAAGTTTACACTCATAAAAATTATTAATACTTTTGCTTTTGTTGCATGGTGCACTTTGTGCATTAGCACAACAATTTCTTCCTGTCTCATTTTGATAAAGAAAAAGCTAAACAAATATGCGCAATGCGAATTCATGTGTGTGTACATGTTGGCGTATACATAATCTGAACAAGTAACTTTAACTGATGTCCACTTGTAATTCTGTCATAAAGCCATTTGCTATGTTTCCGCTGCCTCTCTCTCTCTCTCTCTCTCTTTCTGTCTCTCGCTTGCTTAAATTAACCATAATAATATAATTAGTTGTGCACACACACACAATTATATAGTCAACACAGATTTCAGATGAACCACTTTCCATTTTCATGTAATGAAAGCCAATGGGAATGGGAACGCAGGTAATTCACAGCTGATGCTGCTGCTTCTGCTTGTTAAACTCGAGATTTGCATAACTATTTTTATGAACTAGTTTGTATGCCGCCATATAGTAATTTGGCTGTAAGGTGGGTGGGTCTTGGCTCAATTTGTAATTGTAAATAGATATTTATTTTGTTTGTATCTGATAGATGCAGATAATTTGTAGGTGGGCGGCGGCGCGCTGACAGTTTTTTGTTGTTGTTTGAGTCAACGTTCAACTTGGAAACAATCAAATTAGCCTTATGCTAACGATACACTGCCAAAAACACTTCTTACATAAACCAAAGATTTAACTTAACAAAAGAAGCACGTACGCAAATTCTTCGCTTAAGATTAAAGACATGAAGTTAAACATCAAATCCATATGAAAATGTTGTGGTTTTTTTCGCCGCTTGTTAATTGTTCTTTTATGAGATAATTTTTGTTCTTTTTGCCTGAGTGTAGATTCCGCACAGAGCTGACCTGTTTTTTGGTTTTTTGTTGTTAACTGTTTGAGGGGCATTCCTGCGGCCGTATGACTCATGGCTAGCAAATGATAAAGAAAGCGCAGTCAAGTGGTCCATTGGCTGGACAACAAACCAAACCGGTCAATAACATCAACAACAACAGCAGCAGTAACAACAGTCCATTTCCTCACGTGGCTGCAGTTTGGTTCGCTCTCGATTTTTGGATGGCAAGCCAATTTGTTGTTAGTGCATTTATTGCATGGCTAAATTGCATTTGTCGCGCCAGCCAATGAACTTTAGCTGTTGCTGTTGCTGTTTTGCTCACATCAGCAATTTTATAAACAAAAGTGGAAAAACACGTCATTGTTTCATTCGACATTTAGCTACTTACTAGTTTCTGACATTTCCAGTTAATTATGTTGGCATTGTTAACAAATGCCTTGCGACTTTAACTAATCGATTGATTTATTGTCAGCTGATTTAACTTTCCTCAGGTATTTTCAAGCTGTCATGATCATCATGATATCAACAATCGGCATCTGTTTTTTTTTTTTCAACTCTTTTTTCTTGGCAATTTTTGGAGAATTTTTTTGTGAAATTCCGATTCGAGTATATTTTGCTCATTGATATGCATTTGGCATTTGGTTTGGTTTTGATTTCGTGCCACCAATGATTTCACATTGAATATGTTTACAGTATTCTTCTATATAGTTCAATGTTGTACAATTTGGCAGACTTTGAAACGGCTTGTCGGCTTGTAGGCTTGTAGGCGGCTCTGATGGCCCAGAGAGTTCATTGAATGTTGTTGATTATTTGAAAAATCAATGAGCTCATTGCCCTGTTAACTTTTTGTGTGTGTGGCCTAAATGGTTAAATGTTTCTTATAACAACCTCTTTATACATATGTATAATGCCTCAAATGGCAGTGTGTGTTTGCCCATCACTTTTTATCTTAACTAAACGCAATTTGTTAGCTGATTGCGCTTATTGTTGCTTTCTACTCGTTTTATGTTTTGTATACAATGTTTTGGCCAGTTAACTGATTAAACACGAATCTTCGACCAACGACCGCGTGAAGTACGTGGCACAGTACCCGCCACAAAATGGCACACAAATCACGTTTATAGTATATACTACATATAAAGCCAACGGGCCAAGGTCACTCTAACAAGCCACATCTCTCGGCATTAAAGTGAAAATGCGCCAATTCATATTACAATTGCATGCGACATTTGGAAAGTCATTTATATATAACAAAATCACATAAATATTAAATGAAGTATCAAGTTTTATAATTGAAACTTAAAGTTTGTCAAGCTGAAAACTGTTAGGTGCTAATTGAGTTAGTTGTTAGCTAAGCTAACTAGACTAATAAATTGTGTCTCTTAAAGTAAACTATGTAACAAAGTTTAAATACACTTCTTTTTGTTAAAAACTTGTTTGGCTTTAGAAATATTTTTGAATTTTAGTTGCTACTTTTGAGCCTTAACTTAGACCTCAATTAGCCAAACATAAAATCATTGCTCCTTTAACAAATCCAAAGCAAAGGATTATCAAAATCAAACTATGTAGTGCATTATACATAGTTGATATACCCAATCTGCCTTAGGCACTCTGGAGTGCCTTTAAGATTGCTTGGCACAGTATGCGTTTTCATATTCGTTTCGTCAGTCAAAAAAAATGTTAGCTTTAATTAAAGTTTTAAGTACAATAACAAACTATGTATGTACATACATATATGTATGTATGTATGTATGTATGGTCGTGTAGAGCAATCGCAGCTGCTGTGAAATGAAATGATTAATGTGCATTGTTTGGCATGCGGCGCAGGGCGTGGCGCTGTTGGCCCACAAATGTGGAGCGCCCACTTGTGGCAGTCACTAAATGCAAATTACTAAAGGAGGCGCGGTCAGTGGAAGCAGCCCAAAAAAACATCTAGCAACAAGTGTCGGGCAAATGCATTGCGAAGTTTTCTTGTTGCTGCTGTTTTTTTGTGTTTTTTTTTGAAGCTTGCCACATGCTGTTGGCTCATAAATAGACACGCAGTCGCAGATGAGGCTGCGCACTACCCGCCCCCTCACTCTTCTAAGTGGAAGTCGCAGTGAGTTGTTGCTGCTGGAAGGCGCACCATGTTTGGATTGTTGTTGCCGCCATTTGGTTGTTGTTGTTTTTTTTTTGTTTCTCGTTAAAGGCGCATTAAATTGAATGAAAATGAAAACCAGGTTTGCAGGTCACTTGTAGTTTTTGGGCTTGCGAAATTTTGCACAACTCTGTGGCATTGTCTTGCGTTTTTATCGCATCCTCAACTAAGTACATACTTTGTATTGTTGACACAGTTTCGTCTGAGTGTGTGATAAGCGTCTGTTAAATGCATTCCAATATTGTTGCCCGCCATTATGACTTTAACAGCGCTCAGCCGTTTAACATGGTCACCCTGAACAGTTGGGCTTGTTTGCTCGCTCGCACACACACACACCGCTCGCCATATATAAACAAAACAAAACGCTGCCAGGCAAAAGCAAAAAACAAAAACACCAAGTAATACATGTACAAATTGTTGTTGCTTTGTGTTTTTGTTTTTAGTGCCGTTTGCTTTGTGCTGCTGCTGCTTCAGCTGCCTCTGTCTGTCGGTTGAACTTGGCCAGAACTTGCGACTCGAACTGGTGTTGAATTTTATTTGTTATTTGTTGTTGTCTTGTGTGTGCGTCTGTGTGTGTGTGTGTGTGTATTTTTTGGTGTTAGACTTTCGTCACAAGAGCCAAACAAAAAGAGCAAAGCACAAACTTGTTTCCGTGCACGTCTCTAATGCGATTAACGCTAGATGCGCAGAGACATTCCACAGGCCAGGCAGCATGATAAGCTGAAAAGTGGAAGTTAGAAAACAACAACAAGATCTAAATCAATTAGTGGTCCCAGCGACTTAATTAAAACTTTAGTTTAGCTTATTGAAATGCCGCCCTACAGCGAAAGCCAAATGCCAATGAACGCTGCTCACAAAGAACAGGCGCTGTTTAATAGACTGCATTTACTTGCACATCTTGCTTATTGCATCCGCCAGAGCGCCGCAGCTTCACCCAAGCAACAGCACAGCTTTTGTGGGTCGCTGCGGCGTCGGCGTCGCATACTTCTGGAGAAATGCAGCGCAGCAGCAGCAGCGAACAGCGGAATCGAAAGAATCAGAACGAAATGCAGCCACACTGCACAAGAATGCGAAACGGCTCAAGACCAAAAAGCCAATGCCCAAGACGCAGGCGCAGGCGCTGCGCTGCGCTGTCGAATTGATGCTTGCTGCGACGCCAAAGCCGACGTCGACATTGGTCGAGCCAATCGACACAGCGGCAGCAGCTCAACCATTCAGTTGCTTTGCAGTTGTTCGTTGTGACGGGCGTTCGCTTTTTTTTACTCTGTTGCTCTCTGAGCTGCGCGCGCGCTTTAAGCTCTTGATTTGTGTTTATGTTGAATTTTGTTGTTAGTTCTTTTTAGCTATTGAAAATGTTAAACAAATATGTGCAATAATCACTACAATCAACATTTGGCACATACCAAATTTTGGAAGAGTGTATGTTTATGTGTAGTGCGTGTTTGTGTTTGTTTTTGTGTGCAAAGTGAAACGAAAGTGGCTTGGAAAAAGTGAAACGCCCACAAGCAAATTAAGCCAAGAATCTAGCCAAACCACTTGGCCAAATGCCCACATATAAAAATAGTTACTTACAACAACAACAACATCAACAACAACAACAGCATCTGCACAAAATTTCACCCAAGAACAGGCTGAAGCCAAGCCTTCCAATTTCAGGAGTGTTTTCGCTGCCGCGGCTTGTCCTGCTTCTTCTTCTGCTTTGTCGCCTACCGAGCAGTTGTGGATTATATATACATATGTAGTATATGGAAACATCTGCTATTTGCGTCTTGACTTAATGGTAATTAAATGAAATGGGGCTTTTGCTTTTGGATTTTTTTTTTTTTTTTAACTCTTAGCTGTTATTTAACTGTAAACAGCTTAGCTGCAACGTGTTTTTTTTCTTCTTCTTCATTCTTATGTTGTTGTTGTTTTGTCTGGCTGGCCTCAGAACTGACCTCTGCGCCTGGCCTATGGCTAATTCTTGGCATGTTGTTGTGCCTACGACAGCAATCGTCGGCTCATCTTACAGTTAAAAGGCATATGCATGCTACCGTTGTTAACAACAGCAACAAAACAACATTTAAGCTTAGTTTGCCAATGCTGCACGCTAATTACACGCCTCTGTGCCTTATGCGGTCTCTGAAGACTGACTACATTACATTACCACACACCCAAACCCCTGCTGGCTGCATTTGTTGCGGTTCTTTTGCCAGTGTATATGTATGTAAGTGTGTGTAAGAGAGAGAGAAAGAATGCTTGGAATGCAGTAAATATGTCTATAAGTGCATTAACTAACTAGTACAGACACTTTATAAAATTCCCCCTTCAGACATTTAGTCAACAACCAAATTGATTTTTGTAGCTAAGTTGTGCAGATAAGGTGTGTGTGTGTGTGTGTGTGTGTGTGTATTTGGTAAAATTACAAAATCTGACTAACTGTTGTTCAACAATTATATACACATACATAATAGAGTGTACAATTATTTGTGATATAATGAAAACAAAAATACACACTTAATGAGTAATGGCATCAGCAGTTTTTATCAGTTGATAACTATTATTATTTATTGCAATTTGCTAAATGCTCTTTAGTCCAGCTGTGAAGTTTCTATTCTATGAGCAAAAGCTTTTCAAGATCAACTCTCTCCCCTCCTGTATAAGAGTGGTAAGTGGGAAATTTGTCAAGGGAACATTTCAAATATCCCAGGGTATTGCTCCTTTGTGGGCTTACTGGTAAATATGCGGGTTATATATGTATATAATTGCGATGCGTATTGATTTTAAACTACGAAATAATGTGTGTAATTTTTACTAAATTTAAATGCATAGTTTTCATTATACCATAACCATATTCACCATGGGTTAATTTAGCAAATTGACTTCGCCTTAAACTAAAGACATTCGAATGTCAACAGATAACAGATGCGTATAACATAAATACAAAGAGCGACACTTCCCGGAAGTTTCGCACAAAGCGGAGCAACAGACATACTATAATAGAATGGACTAACTGGCATATGGCGTGTAAATAATAGTTGTTGTTGTAGGCAAAAAGTTTCGAGTGGGCAGCTGTATGGAAAACTATCGACCCAAGTGGCCCCTTTATTTGTTTACGCTTGTTAAGCATACAACACGTTGACCAGCCCCAACATCTGGCATTGACTATTTAAGGGTGAATTTCCGCTACATTTAGGGGTTGGCATGCGCCCAACTCGAGACTTGAGCCGCATTTCAGTTGGTTGAAAGCAATTTCGAGTGGTTGACTACAATGGATTGGTTGTCACGGCAACCGGCATAACACAAACTAAAAATGCAAACCAAAAAATATAACCAGAAACTGTGGACAACAACAAATTTTCAGTCAAAGGTCCTTCTATCGAGGGTGTGTGCAGTGTTTGTCCTAATGGTGACTTAAAAAAAAAAACAGAGTTATTGTGAATTGTGAATAAAATGTTTTAAATAAATAACCAATAATATCATAATAGTTGTGCGGTGAATGAATTGGTAATAAATATTGTTTAAAGCCTTTCAAATTACTACAAATTCGTTTTAACCTGCTTAAGACTGCTTATTCACCTTGCTTTACTTTCTCACCTCATTTGTTTGTGCGATTGTCTAACAAATAACAAAACTCATTAAAAAAGCTTCTTAAAATCTTTGACGAAATCACCACTAAATCTTCGCCTGTTAAAACTGCTGATTTGAGTTTGCCACCAAAATGGTCAAAAAACACGACGAAAAAAAAAAGAAAAGTAAACTTTCACATTTGAAAGGGGTTTCTGCGATGTTTTATTTTGTTTGCATTTTTTTATGCCACAAATATTCTTTGATTAAATTTATAGAAACTATTATATCTTATGGCACATAATTCCGCATTCATTCACAAAAAGCAGCTGTCCGTCCAATCGACTCATCCAATTATTGTTGTTTTTTTAGCCAATGCATGCCTAATCGTCTGTTCTTCTTGGAATGGCCAATCAGTCATTGGCCATTGGCCATTGGGCATTGGGCATTATTAAGCCGCAATCATTGCGCTTTAGATTGGTTTTTGTGTTTGTATTTGGACTTTGGGGGTTTTTTTTTGTAAGCTGTAATACTTTCACTTGAGTTTGTCAACGGCGGCCTAACTGGGAAAATCTCACTTAAATAATGACCAGTTTTTTATAATGCAACATCCGTTTCCAATAACCTCTGTTTGCATCTATTTATGGGCGTTGAAAATGCATCGTTTTGAATGGCATTTCTATGCAAATGTTAACGAAAACTAAAAAGAGGAGAGTGGGAACTATTGCTGGACGAGAGCATACCCTGTAGTCAGATCTTTTCATAATGCAGAACAAATAAATGATCCACGTGCCTTTCGAGTTCATTGTCCGCTGGCTTTTCATCTAGCTTCCCTCTGGGCCCCCAACTATTTCTAGGGTATTTGTTTATGCATTGAAAAAGTGTCACAGCCACAAGGTGCAGCATTGCATATTAAGAGAGAGAGTCTGTTTTTGAAAGATTTGCTGGACTTTTGTTTTAAAAAATTATTTATATATATTTTTATTTACATTTGTTTGCTTTTTGCATTGTTTACAATTTCCCTTTTTGGTTTGACGCTTGACTCTTTTTAATATGCAAGGCATTTTATTGTTTTCTTGGTATTTGTGTGTGTGTGTGTTGGCCAAGCCAAAAAGTTGTTAACCTGGCTGTCAGCTGGCCTTTAGTTTGTTTTTATTCAACTGACATTGGCGTATCTCAATCAAAAATGGCACCGACTAACGCATTTAAATCGATTTGAATGCGTTTCGCCTTTAAAATTTATTAACTAATTGAATTTCAGTTGATTTTGCATGCTAATTTTGTTAACGAATTTATAAGCATGAGACTATTTTGTTGTTGTTGTGAGCAAAGAATTTAATCGGATTTGGAATTTAATTCCCAGGCAAAGTTCGTTAAAATCGACATTTTGTTGTTTAGTAGAAAGAAAACTATGGGAAGTATTTTTAGTTAGTTATGCAATTTTTTTTTTTTAAATATACTTATTTATTTTCACACACAATCAACACGAAACTTGATGTCAAATAAGTTGAAGATAAATATTTAAATACCTGAGTTTCAATAGACGGCAAATGAAGTCAAATTGAAAATATGGCCAAAAGACGTTTGCGTAATCAACAATTTTAGCTTCTTGTTTACATTGCAAGTGTGCGTGTGTGTGTGAGCATGGCTCGTATTTAATATTTTGTTTAAATACCATTTGCAATAGCGCACAAATTGTATTTTATTTTTTTTTTGTTATTCCCAACGCGTTTGAACACAATTGTGGCTGGCACAGAAAGGGCAAATGGTTTTTAAGAGCGAGGGGTAGAGCGGCAGTTAGACAGAAGACCCGGCTACAGCTAGCGCAAAAGCGGCTTAAAAAACACTACTTGACGACGTTGTACGAAAGAAATTTTTCGCTTTTTATGTAATCGCTCATTATAATTGGCATTTGTGTGTGACAAAACCGTGAGCGGCGGGCAGAAGGGGGGGCGTGGCTGGGGAGCAACGACTCCGGGCAACGTGTGCGGCAAAGTTAGGCAAACTTTTTATTATATACTAGTTGTAGTTATCTGTGCGCAATGCTATCGATAAGATCGAGTAAACAAAAAAGCATATAACGCATACGCAACGTTATGCCTAAAACAAGGCAAAAAAAATTTAAGTTTCTCGGCTGAAAAAATATATAGAAGCTAAATTAAGCTTACCTAAGTGTTTGATTTAATGTAACAAAACATAATACTACAAACAAAAACTTAGTTGAAACTTGATACAGTCGAACTTCCATATAACGAACTTCCGCATAATGAAGTTTACTATGTAAGCAGCCCGCTTCAACTTGGTTTAATGAGTAGCTCATTCTATTTTCATAAAGAAGTCTTTTCTAGTCTCCTTGAGATTCGTTACATGGAATTTAAACGGTTGATTGACAGATAAGACACAGTTAGCTTATTTTTTAATTCAAAAATAATAATAGTCTCAAAATATCTACAGCATTAAAGCAATTTTCAATTTACAGCTAGATATCTTATCTTTCTTGTGGCGCTATTTAAATACAATTTCCTTCTATTTTTTTTTTTAATATATGCCATGGCCTAAATTGTATTATCTTTTATCAGTGAACACTTGTTATAATCTCATATATTGATTTAATGCGGTTCTGTCTTTAATCCCAACTTGTTTTGCAACTTAAGCAACCAAGTGGCACAATTACTTCCAACATGTTGAACAAAGCATGCAGCAACAGTTAAATCCCGCTCCTCCTACTCCTCTTCACAAAAATTTGCATATATCAAGAGTTAAAGCACTCAATTTGAGAGGTATTTCGTCTACGCTTTCTCCTCACGCTGTTTTATCTTCAGCTTTAGCTTCAGCTAATGAGTTCTCATTTCATTCTTGTTTCTTTTTTTAGGCCTCGCGGCGACAGCTTCCATGTGAATTGGCCGCTGAGCAACAGATGTCGCTTTCAGCATAATCATAGTAATGCAGCTATTAGCGGACACAATGGCGACCTCAACTGGTTTGAATTTGGATGCGGCTGCACCAGCAGCAGCATTAGCATCAAAGTGCGATCTCAATGGAAATGCAAATGCAACAACAACAACAACAACAAAATCGTCGCCGCGTAAAGAAAAGACAATACTCGGTTGGTTGGTGAAAAGTGCAAGTGTGAACGATAAACAGAACGATAAGCTTAACGATAACGATTGCAATTGTGAAACGCGCGCATTTCGTGATTTTCGCGGCGTTCAAACATTGCGTCTGCTGTGGAGCAAACGCATCAATTGCGCCAGCGAGGACGCAGCAACATATCAACGACAGCATCAACAACAACAACAACAGCATTCATCAAATTCTGGACTGGGCACACTGCGCAAGCTAAATAAATCCGTTAGCTGTTTGGTAAATGCGTTTAATAACGCCCGCGACTGGCCCAGTCCGACAAACGCGCACGAAACGCCCGCAAAACGTGCGGCCAGCTTACACAATTTGCAGGAGACGCAACTCCAAGCTCAATTGCAACGCGACAAGGATAATTTTTACAAGTACAAAAACGCCGAGCAGGCCAAAATGCAAAATAAACTAAGACGCGACAGCGACTCAACTGCGACGGCGACTGCGGCAGCGATAGCAACTTTGCCCGCTGTCAAAGTGGGTGGCGCAGTTGGCGTTGGTTTGCAGTGGCCGAAACGCGAGGACGTCATGCCCAAAAGAGAGCGACATTCGCTATCAGATAATGAGCTAGCGACCGCGCAAGTGAATCTTATCAGTGAACAAACTGAAGCAGCAGCAGCAGCAGAAGCAACAGCAGCAAAAACGCCGTTAGCTTTTCGCGTTAGTCTTAGCGCGACGGGCGGCAGCAGCGAATCGCTGCAAACGTTAAGTTCCATCAGTTCGTCAACGGCGACGACTGTGACGTCACGCGGCCCACGACGCAAATATAGTTTTAAAACACATGCAGGCAAAGCATACACACAACATCATACACCACGTCGCATGTCCTCACACAGTCTCAGTGTGGGCGTGGCACAATCGGAATGCAGCGCCCCCAACTCTTTGTCGAGCAGCGGCGGCGCTGGCGTCGGCGGCGGCAGTTTGGTGCGTCAGCTGACGCAACAATTCAATGAGATCATACAGAAGGACGCTCGGCTGCTGGAGCAGGTGAAGCGTAAGAACGGCGTTTGGTTATCGCACGGCGCACATGTCTACAAAATTGTGGAAAATCCAACAGCAACAGCAACAGTGCAGCAGCAACAACAGTCAGAACAGGGTCCAACGCCGTCACCGTCGCAGTCGCAGCGCAGTTCGACGGTGCAGCGAAACATTAAGAAATTTGAAAAGATGGAAAAGCCGGCCGTGCCACTAAAATCCCAACAATTGCTGCGAAAGCATCAAGAACTAATGAACAGACCCAGCACATTAAGTCTGAGCAAGAAAATGCGAACCAAACGAGCCAGAACTCAATTGGAGCAACAACAGCAGCAGCAGCAGCAGCAACAGTTGCTGGCAGCAGAGCAGCAATTAAAGCTGCCTGTTGTTAGTGAGGAGGCGAAAACTCTTGTGGAACAAAGCCAAGATGAATGTATGCAATCCGATGTGGATGTAGATGATAGTGAAGCTAGTAACAAACCAAAATCACCAACGGAATCAACGCCGGAGACTTACAGCCGGGATGAGACGAGGGATGAGGAGGAGGAGGCGGCGGCGGCGGCTATGGAAGAGCGTTTGAAGCAACGCAAGCACAAATATGCCACAATCTATGAGAAGCTGCGTTTTCTAAACTTTGCCAAAGGCAACAAGAAAGCAGCAGCCAAGCAAACAGAAACCAAATCGGAGACAGAACACAATGACGAAAAGGAAGTTCAAGTTGAAGTTGAAGCTTCGCCCTGCGTCGAAGCTGATGCCAAAATCTTGGCTGCTTTGGAGGAACTCGATCTAAAGTTAAAAGTGCTTGCAGAGCCAGCAAAGCCAACGGATGGAGAATTGCTGCTGGCACCTGATGATGATTTTGAGCAAAGAATTTTGCCAAATAGTTCGTTTATCTATCAGGCCAAACAGATTTCGAACAATCAATTGCTGCTCAATCAGGCTGTCAATGTGACTCTGGTGAATGCCATCGAGGGCGAGCAAATGTTAATAGAGCGCAAGCAATTGGAGTTGGCAAAGGGAGAGGAGTCCATGTATGAGCCCATAACGCTCACAGAGGAGAACAAGACTGAGCCGCAGGCAACCGGAGAACAAATCCAAGCAGAGGATATTTATCAAACTGTTGTTGAGGCAAATGCAGCAGCAATAGCAGCAGCAGCAACAGTTGCAACAAAAAATGGCAATTGGCTGGAGGGCTATGAATCCATTGCTGGCACTAATAGCAGCAGCAACAGCAACAATGATGACTATGAAGCTTTTGACACACCAGCAACAACACCAGCAACAACAACAACAGCTACAACAACTGGCACCTTGGGTCGCAATACACGCGATCAGTTGCCAGAGCTGCCCAAACCGAAACGTGTTTTACCCAAATCGCCAACAATATTGAGACCAGCACCCGGCAAACCCAAGCAACCCAGTCGCTTGAGCAAAACAAGAACCGGAGAGAACTCAACGGATGAGGATGATGAGAATATCTATGATACCATCAAGGGTTGCTACGAATCCATGTCGAACAAATGCACTCAGCCCCAAAGCACAGATGGCATTTCAATTAGCTCCAATTGCTATGAGAGCATTTCCAATTATCGCAAAAGCAAAAACACAACAGCAACACCAACAACAGCAACTACAGCAGCAACAGCAAAGACAACGGGCACAACAGCAACAGCCACAGGTGTCCAACTCTCGAGCAGTGGCTCCACTTTGACCATCTGCTCCGATCATCGTACCAACAGCCTCTACGAATCCTCGCTAGCTGCAGGCGTGATCTATGGCTGTCGCTCCTCCAGCAATGCTGGCAGCGGCGGGAATAGCAGCACTGGCAAGCCTGCTGACAAACGTTCCTCCATTGCTGGTTCCAGTGATAATAGTGATGCCTGGGTCGATATATCCGATGGCGAGGCAGCTGCTGCTGTGGCAGCCACCAGCGAGACGCAGTTCATTGTGTAAGTACAGAGAGCAGAGAGCGAGCGACAGAGAGAGAGAATGAGAGAGAAGGTGGGGGTGGAACCCCTTTCGGGTGGCGATAAAAATTCTGCGTCGATTGCTGATAAAATTGTTTGGGTTAGGCGCTTATCTTATCTTAACTGGGACTCCAACTGACACTGCGGCCCTCTTAACTGTCAGTTTCAATTTGTTGACACTAAATGTGTAGTGCAGCAGAGAGGGGGGTGATGAAGACAGAGTCGAAAGATTGCAATAGGCAAAGATGCTTTGATTTCTAATTGAAAAATGGGTATTATAGCCGCTTTTAATATAAGACCTTATTCTAAACTAAGTTTCGGAAGTTCCCAACGACTTATGTACTAGTTTTGGGTAGATATATCTAAAAGCTGATTGATTTATTATGGTCAGCCTTAAATTCCTCCGAAAGGAAAGCAGGTCAAGGTAGTTAGAAGCATGGAATGAAAACACGTCAGGGCCTACGTCGCGACGTCTGCTGGGCTTATCAGTTAGTTAAATATATATAAATACTTAGTAAAAAGTTAAAAACCTTTTCAATTATGTAAAGAAACCTTATTTAGCTGATGATTAAACGGAACTATATTAACTATTTATTCAATGGATTAGTAAATACAGACAGACCTTGACCAAATATCAACCTATTGATTGCTTTAAATTCCTTATTTTTTTTTTTGTTGTGCAATTGCATTTTAATACTTTTAAACGCAAAAAACCGATTCAAAAATCGAATTGCAATTGCTTTTGTATATTGTCTAGAGATAAGATAAGAATCTACAACAGAGATAAGGCTTGACTTTATACACATAAAAAAAAGCTCCTTAGAATAGAACATCACAACCGTTTAAATATTTTATGATATTTGTGATACATTTTTCAATCTTATATACAGCATCTTAATATACCAATCCAATCGCATGAGGAACATTTTAATTTTCGAAAGTTCTAATTTTCTAGCGACTTTTTAAATGGTTCGCCAATTAGTAGCTTCGCTTTAGAACCATTTGACACAAACTTATGACAATCGTTTTGTTTGTTAAGAAATCCAATCAGCTGCCCCCAACATTTCATTGCAATTAACAACTACATATTGTCATGTCATGATTGTTTCTTAAGAGTTTCTTGTCGTCGCGTTCATTCCCTGCCCCTAAAAATATTCATTCACAATGAGCTCTCTCACTAAGAGTAAAAAGCTCATGCAATATGTATCGGTATGCCATTGCAACACAGACATACATACATACCACCAACTCCCCCCCTTAGCGCGTTGACCTACAATTCTATATGTTATCAGGCGATAAGATTGGACGCCTACTTGGGCAACCCAATTGAAAATCACAATTACAATTTCAATACTTACGATATTGAAACTTAAAACCGAACCGACACCGAACCAAGTTTTATTAACAGTTAGAAATTGGGTGCCTGGCTCTAAAGTCATTTGATCGATCGATATCAAGTATTGATTGTGATAATGTTAATTAATTAATTTTGTATACTATATAATTTTCTTGCAGTGTACGGGAACGATTTAAGCAGCATCGTGTTCGCACTCCGGATTGGTCGAAACGCATCAGAGACAAAAGACAACAACTGAACAAGGCGAAAAGCTGCATTGAGGGTAAGCAAAACAAAAAATTGGCTAAGCAGTATTTTCCCAACGTCTTCTTCTTCTTTTTGTGTTTATCTTTTGTTTCGATATTAGAATTCTGTACATTGTTCAGTGAACACTATGCGTTATGCCATAAATTACATTGTCTTCAATTCGATTTCCTATATAGGCAATATGCTTTTACGGGCTCAAACAGTTTAAATATTTGTTTTTGTGTACGTATAAAAAGCTGTTTTAAACTTTCAAGTCAAGCTTGCAGTTTCAGTGCTGTTCATGGTTGGTGTCTAGGCTAAGCTTACGTTCCACTTGTCATCCGCATTAATTTCGCTCTCGCAAACAAATTTGACACTTTAATAGCGTTGAAATTGCAATTATCATTAATGTGTTTGTGCCCATCATTAGCAATTATTAATAAATATGCAGCTATCATGCCCATGCCGGAGTATTTTAAAGTGTTGCCCTAGGCAGTCGTCGCTAAACGTCAAAATTAAACAATACAAAAACCGAAATGGAAACTAGCAGTGCGACGGCGACACAACTTACAGTTAATTATGCCCAATGCAAATTAGAGTAAAGAAAGACGACAAGCAATTCACACAACTGAACGCATACAATACACATTCACACAATGCAAGTGAGTAAGCACCGCGCGCACATTTCACACAACAGCGAAAAATTCGATGTGGAATTGCAATTGGCGCCTGCCAGAGCGACTGCATCGAACGACAGGTTCCACATAAGGCAATAACAAGTTGAGAGCGCGCGTAAACAATGCCCATAAACTGGACGGCAAGCGCTTGTGTTGCTGTGCAATTTTTATTTCATGGCTGCCAGCGCTCAGTCGCCCATTCAGTCTCTCACTCACGTCTTTTGAACACAGTCTGAGTGTGTCTGTTTTAACGTACGGTTCGTCTCGCGGACGCTGCCTGTCGAAAAGTTGCCCAGCGAGTGTAATTTCAGTTTGTTAAATGTGAAAAACAGACACAATATTTTACATTTCCTTTGTAATTAGTTTTTGTTTGCTGTACATTCGTGTGCGTTCAAAAAGTGTGAAAAGTGAAAAAGAAAAGCATATAAAATAAAAAATGCAGGCAGTGCATGCAAAATTAGCAAACGACCCCAGACACCGACAGCGTCGACTGCGCAACCGGCAGCGCAGCTAGTTTTGTATTATTGCATGCTTGTGTTGTTGTTGTTGCTGATCATATTGTACTTTTATGCAAAGGCAGCGAGACATCACGAACTAAAACTGAAACCAAAAGCAACCCTGCTTTCCCTCCGCTAGCCCCTATGCCCAACACCCGCGTTGAGAGTCAAACTTTAAGCTTGATGTTTAACCGTAACTGTTGTTGTTGTTGTTGTTGTTGTTGTTTGTGCTGGTGCTGCCGCTTTGTGTGATGACGAAATTGTTAAGCGAAAACCAGTCTAGAAATACTATAAAGCGTTCAAAAGCGCACAACCTTGAAGAAGTTAAAGGCACATATGTACATACATACATACAAATAAAAAACATCGACAAACAGCTTAAGGAACTCACGAGCTTAAAAACTAATAACATTGCGATGACTCCACAAAATGATAATAGATAAAATAAAAGAAATAGTTGATAGTTGAAATAGGCAACTCAATTTCAAATGCCAAATTACAAAATCAAAACGTAATCATGTGCAATATTTGTGTGTGCATCCAAAAAAGGGGCAAACAGCAACATAAACATCCCATAAAAAAAAAAACAAAAGCTGCTCAAAATGGCCGCTCAAAAGTTCACTGAACGCTGGCAGCGACGTCGCGTCACAGCCTTCCATTTGGAAGTCAAAAAAATGCAACATTCCCAACTGTTAAATAGTTACAACAAACAACGTTGTAATTAATGTTTGGGCGCATATAAAGTGAATGCGACTGTTAATTCTCAGCTAAACTTTTACCCAGCCCAGCCAGAGGGCGCACGTTCGCTTTTTTTCTTTTCACTCGCTTTTTTGTTTTGTTTCAGCACGCGATGATTAAAATTAAAAAACTAATTGTGAGGGGGGGAAAGCATTAAAAGCGAAAGTGTCATGAAAACTGCATAGTTTGAGACGCCTACATATTGCGGAAAAGCTTCAATGAAAATTTATGACTTATTGTTGTTATTTTCAAATTACATCCTATAGAAAGATGTCTTAAGCTCGACTGATTCTATCTAGCTTTGGCACTGAGCAGCCAGCAAACAATGACAACGTTTGGCACTTAATAGGTTTAACCTCAATCCATCAATCGATCAATCAATCAATCAATGTGCCCCCGAACAGTTCAGCAGCATTCGATTCGAAAATCGGAATTACAATTGAAGCAATAATTAAAAAGCAATGTTTATAAGATGAGAGACATAAGAGTGATAAGGCGAGTGAAGATAGAGGCGCAACTGAACCGCTTTACGGTGCACTTTGCCAAGGCTTCTTATAATTACTATAAACAGCAGTTTCACCAAGTGCACTGTTTACAGTTATATGACACGCAATAACTGTAACAGCAAGCAGGCAGTTTTCTTTTCTTTTTGTTTGCCGTGCAACTTCAAGAGTCTAGACTCTAGACTCTAAGTGCGGTGCGTGGCCCACACGGAAAACCAAAAATAATTGGCCACAAGACAAAACAATGGCGCCAAAGATACCGACAACATTTCCGCATCAAGCGAAAAACACTGTGCAAAAAAACATGTACACAAGAATTTGGCTTAAAATTTAGTTAAAAGCACGAACAAAAAACAAACCCTATGATGATTCACAAAATATTCCTTTCTTTACTTTTTCTTGGCGCTGTGTAATCCAATCAAATCTATATGAGATGCATATGAGATTGTCTTGGTGAACATTCTGAAAACCGGTAAACCAGTTTGCAGCCAAAAGATACATAAGCGATTTGAGCTTAAACAAGCTGCAACCCACACGCAACAAGTGTCGCTTTGGTCAAGTCAAACAAGCCACAAAAAATATCTTATTTCATTCTATTGGCGTCTGTACATTATATACAATATTATTATTATTAATGTCTATATACAAAGCTATGGCATAGAGTTGGCAACGACTTCTTTTTTTTTTAAGGCCATATACGAATCATTATTATCTTTTTGCCGAACCGGTTCGCTTCGCTGCGTATGCGTAATATTGTTTTGTGCTGTGGTTTTAACTAGTTTCGAAGCTTTTTGGGCGCTTTTTCTGTGTTGTTAATCACAAACTCAATTGTAGTACCTGCTGTTTTGTTGGTTTGGTTTCTGTGTTGTTGTATCTGCATTCAAGCGTGATTTCATTATATTTTGCACCATATTTAATGCCTCTATGCTAAGTCAAAATCGCGCATTCGACGCGTTGTTTTATAGCCGTTTGTATCAGTTTATATTGTGACACTTGAAAAGTTTGCTTAATTAGCGTAGAGCCGAATTAAGCGAGGCTCAATTATTGAATTTAATTAGCAGCAATAAGTAGTTATTAAATTATATAAAATTCGAAAATGCTTTCTACTCGTGAATTCGAATATGTGCAATTTAATTTGGGTGTAGAGACAATTAGTGTAAGGGCGATTGAATGAAAATTTACCTCTTGCCTAAACATTCGTTGAGAAATTTCTAAATGTTTTTCGACAAAATTAAGCTATCTGTCAATTATGCAACAGCCAGCTTTTAAACAAAAGTCTCCAGCATCACCTCTTGCCATTAGCACTTTTAATTGTTATTGTTGTTGTGTTCACACAGCCAAAAAGCAAAAAAAAATTCTATTATAAGCATTAAGAGTATTTTTAAAAATCCGAAAGTAAATGCTTTGCTTGGCTCCTAGCTTTCAAATGTGTTTAAGTATTTGTCATCGGTTAAATTATATAAAATAACTTGTGAGACTAATCACAAAAACTAAATGAGCTACCCTCGCACGAAGACAAACCAAAATGCAGAAACTTTGTCATTTTGCAGACTCTTTTCTGATTGCTTTTAATTGAGAAACAGAATTGCAGCTGCAATGCAAAGAAAGAGTTCAAAAGTTCAGCAACAACAACAACAACAACAAGAACAACAACTTCAATTAATTCAAAGTAATCGTTTTAATGCAGTCGTTAGGAAAACGTCCAATCTGAATGTTGAAAATATGCTGCAATGGCAACAAACAACAGCAATTACAACAATCAACGCCTCAGCTGCACGAGTAGCATTACGACAAACAGTAATAGTAGCCACGCCCACGTAGAGCTGGTAACATTGCCACGCAAGCGACGGCCACGTGCCGCCGGTGAAGTAGGCATCACTTGCCCCACAAGCAGCGTTTATCTAAATGCCGAGCCAAGTGGCGAGGCACAAACGCCGGCACAATCCGAATCGGAGCCAATCTATCAAAATGAGGCAGCGGCCATCAGTCAGCGTTGCAGCAACAGTAGCCACAAACAGCGACGTCGTCGATTGCAGGCGCATCAGAGTGTCCTGCGCGTCTCGCATGTGGAGCCGCATAGCAAACCAAGTCGAGAATTAATGGTGGTCAGCACCTTTCTAGGTTCGTTGGCAGAGACGAAGAGTTGCAACATTTACAAGACACCATTTCGCTTTTAAGATCGAAACAACATAAGCTAACCATTCTTGTTTTGCTCTTCATAGATGACTCGGATCATTATTATGAGACGTTGTCGCCGCTGGGTAACAAACGACACTCGACGCAACTGCTGCCTGGACAACATCATGGATCCGAGCGTCGCAGCAAACAGCATTCGGCGTCGGCACATGCACTCGGTCAGCATCTGAGTAATTCGGATGACTACGATTCGTTTGAGACGGATAGCGATGATCATACCGAACCGGAGCAGCGTTTGCATCACGTAAGTAGCTTCAATACCAAAAGTATAAACAATTTTTTAATGATTTCTCTTTTTTCTGCACAGCACAATGACAGCGGCGTTGACATACGTAATCATCGCTTGCCGGATCCACCGGCGCCACAGAATCAAGTGTATGCCATAGTGCGTAAATTTAAGGATTTCATCTCCAATAAAAAGTCACCCAAAAGCAGCCAGCAAAAGCTTTACGAGAACACCCAATCGCCGCCGCCAGTTAACAATGGCAACACACAATTCTATGGGCCGGAGTGCCGCAAGCAGGAAGTCTACGAGTCTGCCCGTTCATTGAGCAACTCGGAACGCAATCTAAGTCCACTGGAACAGCAGCAGCCGACAGCTTCGACACTGCTGCGACCCAAACAGAAGAATGGCAAGAGTTTGCGTTCGCGTCTTCGCAAGAGTCTTGTGGGCTCATCTTTTGATACCAAACAGCTTTCAGCGCTGACGGCGTGTCGAAGCACCTTTTATATAGAGGATCCGCAGGCACAACAGCAGCTCGACCCGGAACATCATGGCTCAGGCGAGTTGGACTCGGGCTTCTCGGAAAAGGCCTCCTCAGGAGACATACCCGTGCAGACACCAAGCGCCGAATCGCAAAAGTTCACCACTGTTGTACGCAAGGCCAAAAAGGAGACGAAAGTATTGAGACGTCGCTCCACAATGGGTGTGCGTCCAAATGATCCACCACCACCACCGCCTTCGGGTGTTGATCAACGACCGCGTCTGCATCTGGATACAAATCCACCAACTTCTTGGTATGCAGAGTGTGGCGTCTTTAAGCAGTCGACACCAACAGGAACAACGCCCAACGATAAGCCAGCAACGCCTACGCCAAGCGCCAATGGACGCAGCAATTCGTGGTATGCCGAATCGGGTCTCTATCAGACCAGCGGCAATTCGGTGGCCAGCTCAAGCGGCAGCTCCGGTGTCTCTACAGGCAACGAAGCGGGCCTGAGCGATGACCTGCAGCCGCACAGTCTCTTCTTCAATGAACCACTCTATCAAGTTTACAGCGCCGCCAAATTGGAGGTAATTTTAAAGATTTCCGAACTTCGTCGTTCAACTTTTTTGTTTAACTTAATTGCTTGTATTTGCAGTCGATTACTCGTGACCTGGAGGCGCATGAGGGATCAACGGATGTCTACGAAGAAATTGGGCTAGATGCACATTCCAAGACACCCCCGATGCAACAGTTGAAGTTACGTCCGACTGCCCTGCAGCTGGTGGAGCCCAAGAATGGTCCATCACGCACACTGTGGAGTGAAATTCCTGAGGTCATTCATTCCTGCATTCTACGTAAGTAGATTTAATTACCAATTCCCTTGCTCTATATAAATAAATAATGTTTCTTTGACGATCTTTTCTTTAGCTACTTTGACACCACGCGAACGCGGCTTGCAAGAGGCCAAGTTCGAGATCATGACATCGGAGGCGAGCTATCTGAAATCTCTGAATCTGCTGCGAAGTCACTTTATGAACAATGCCGCCTTCTGTGACAGCTCGGTGCTGAGCACAAAGGATCGCAAGGCGCTCTTTTCGTACATTGTGCCCGTGCACGAATGCTCCGAACGTTTGCTGACCAAGCTCGAAAGCTGCTGGCAGAATAATATCATGCTGCTGGGTCTGAGTCGCTGTATCTATGAGATTGCCGAGCGACACTTTCATGTGTATATCACGTTCTGTGAGCATCAGGGTCGCATGGATCGTACACTGCGTCGCCTGAAGGAGGCAAAGAATGGTGCGTTCCAGCAGCAGCTGGATAAGCTTGAAAGCAGTCCCAGCTGCTGTTGTCTCAATTTGCACTCGTTTCTAATGCTGCCTATGCAGCGAATAACGCGTCTTCCGCTGCTCATCGATGCTGTGTTTAGCAAGGAGTCGCCGCACAATGCCGAGGAGTATGATAGCTGGAAGCTGACACTGGCTCTCGTTCAGAAAATTGTGGCCCAGTGCAATGAGGCAGCCAATCGCTGGGAGCAGGCTTATGAACTGGAACGCATCTCCAGGCAACTGGAGTTTCCCAGCCATATACGTGCCCTGGCCATTGCGCCAGTGGGTGTGCCGAAGCAGGGCGCCAAGCCACGTTTTTTGGTCAAACGAGGTGTGCTCACGCACCTCCATTGGCGCGGCGATGATGCCAAGCTGACGTTTGGCAAACGCTTCACCAAATCAAGTATCTATGCTTTCCTCTTCTCCGATCTGCTGGTGCTCTGCAAGCGCAAGAGCGAGTCCAATTTCACCGTGTTCGACTATTGCCCCAGAAGTATGCTGACCCTAGCCTCGGGCGACACGCTGCCCCAGCTGCCCACCAAAGATATTAAGGATTCGACCAGCAAAAATCTCATGCTAATGACGCTGCTGGAAAACTACGAGCGCAAAACAACTGAACTTGTAAGCTCAAAAGTTGTAATTCCACCATGAATTTATTAGCTAACCCTATCATGTTTTCCAGGTGCTTTCCTGCCCATCAGTGTCGGATCAGCAGCGCTGGCTGGAAGCCATGCGTCCACCGGAAGCGGAAACGCCCGGTGAGAAACTGTACGAGTCCTGGGACTGTCCGCAGGTGATTGCCAAGCACAGCTACGAATCTGATGAACCAGATGTGCTACAGCTGGAGCTGGGCGACGTGGTCAATGTCTCACGCAAGCTGCCAGATGGTACGTTTATCTTACCCTTAACTTTCATATTTCACATTCTATTCATTAACTTTTTCAAACCTACACAATAGGTTGGTATCAGGGCGAGCGCATACGTGATGGTGCTGTCGGCTGGTTTCCCGGCAGCTACACGGAGGAGCTGAATTCGGCTCATGTGCGCGCCCGCAACCTGAAGCAGCGCCATCGTCTGTTAACCTTTACCGCCACCTATTTGGAGGCGCAAAAAGGCAAATGAGAATGCACTCACAATTTGATTCTCAACGCCATCTCCAATTAGGCCACTTTAAAATGGCCGAGTATTCAAATATTATAGTCCATCAAAAGATATCTTAAAAATAATTATTCATACATATAACTTGTGTGTATAAATTAGGAAATGTGATAATTAATTATTTGTTTAAAAATGCAACAAAAACAAGTTTACCATAAATCAAACAAAGCAATTACTGCCCTTTAATTAATGTGCATTAGTTTAAAACGATTTACAAGCAATCGAAATATGTATGCATGTTAGTTATGTTTAAAGTTAAATAAATTCTTAAAAACAAAACATGACAACACAAATCCTTAAAAGGACGCTTTTTTTGTCCATAACTCAGTCATATCCTTAAGGATATCAAAAGGACACATATTTGTGAGCTCACTGAAGATAGGTCTAACAATTGGCATTCAAGGATTTTGGAAATTCTACAAAAATGTTTTGCCTAAAATTTATCAAGGGGGTAGGTCGGAAAATTGAAGCAAAATCACAAAATCCTTTATATCTCGTCCGTTTTAATGACTAGCCGGATTTCCTTTGGTCAAAAAATAGTCCTTAGCCTGCCAATTCATATAAGCTAATCGAAAGGACGAAAGTCCTTCAAACAGCTGAAATATAAGGATTTTTCTTCAAACAGAAAATCATGTTTTACTCGGCCATATCCTTGCAGATCCTGTCGAGACATATGTCAAAAAATTTGTTTTATTCAGGGCTACCAACTGTCCAAAAGACATTCAAATCGTCCTTGCGATTGTCGAGAAAACAAGGATTTTGTTATTTCAACTCAAATTCCTTTGCCTTGCAATGAAATTTTTCAAGTGTTTGGTTCTTAGAGTACCCCATCATCCTTGAATGCAGTTCGATAGAGCTAGTCCTGGCGATGCCAACGCGCAATATCCTTTGAAAATTTGTAAGGATGCGACATAGTTAGAGCCAGTTTTGTAAATCCATTTGTATCAATTTAAGTTCTATCCTAAAAGTATGCTATTAAAGTATGTAAAAATAAAATCATAACGATTTAAAGCATACTTTTGAGGTAAAGTAATCAGTTTCAATTTATTATTGTTAGTTTCTATCAGCACGACTTGGAATTCGAAGGCAAATAATAAGTCATAATATTTATAGATTTTTATCTATTGTTTTCAAAAAAAGTTATACAAATTTATTCATTGCTTAGATATACATATATATGTATGTATGTATGTAAGTTGTAGTTAGTCTTAGAATGGTAACCGTCGCTCCCCTACTTAATTCAATATAAACTTATTTATGCGTATCGGTTTGGTTGAACAATATAATTAAATCGTTTAATAGATTATTGCTGTCATAAATTAGTAAATCTAATTCAAACACTACAAGGCGGTCGAGCACATGATACAGCGTCAGGCGATCGATCGATAGCAACTTAAAGATTGCTTCCAACTAAATCGTGTACACAATCATTCTAACTAAACCTAAATCAAATAATTTACAATACTTCTTTCATGTGACTGCGATGAGTGGTTTGCCTAATTTAAATCGCTGTATGGTGTACTATCATATAATTATAAATGTTTGTTTATGTATTGATGGATGGTGTGCGACTTCTAAAATGTATGAGTGTTTCTTTTGTAATTTGTTTGTTGTTTTTTTTTTTGTTATGTTTAGCTGCCATATGCCCTAACTACAAATGTAACCTGTTTTCAAACTACACACTATTATTCATAAAAATATATCACAAAATCAGTGAAATAAAAATTCGCTGGAGTATTTGCTTGTTTCGCTTTGGATGATGCGTTATATGATGATGAATTTTGGTTACTAATAATGTTGATGATGATTATGATGATAATTTGGCAATGATTGGTCCCGCCAAAAGGCTAACAGCTCCAGCTAA
The DNA here is from genome assembly GCA_035044585.1 of Scaptomyza polygonia. NCBI lineage: Eukaryota > Metazoa > Arthropoda > Insecta > Diptera > Drosophilidae > Scaptomyza > Scaptomyza polygonia. The sequence goes on along the minus strand of JAWNNU010000962.1, from coordinate 3,253,931 downwards.
ACATTTGTTATCTAAAGCTGAGGCCGCATTTGCGACTAATCTGCGGCGTGTGTATGTAGGCAATAGACAGCAGCAATGGTACATCATTCTCCGACAGCTGCAGCGGTGTTATAATATCGCTAAGCGGGCAAGGATCTGTTTCGAGCAGAAATGCAGCCAACGTTTCTGATTGCAAATAAATCTCTTGCAGTTTGGATTCCAAAAACGACAAGCACTGCAATTAATGAAGAAATTGTTGAAACTTTTACAAACTTTTACAAAAATGCTTGTTTCTTTGGAAGCTTACATCATAGGCGTGTATGCCACCAACGTGCATGGCCTGCACAGTTTCAAGCATACTGGAAACCAGCTGGGACATGCCTACCGGTGAGCTCTGGCCGCCGGCATATGGAAATTGTTGCGCTTGCGATGAAAATAAACGCACATCCCACTTATCCATGTCGGCGACAATGGCAATATTCTCTGCCGGCTGTGAAATGAGCGATGCGGAACGTGCGGCCAGCGCCAAATCCTCTCGCAAATTCATTTCCCACTTGTTGGGCGGTGCACAAGTGCCCTAAAACCGTTCGGAAATAAAGCGTATGAGATATGACTGTTTTACAGTTATTAAGTAGAAGACTTACCTGTAACACCATGTCGGGAACGTAGTGATCGCTAACGCTCAACAGCAGCGATGGAATGAAACCGGCACGCAACTTATCACCGGGCGGCTCGTCTTCTTGTGGCAGCTCCTTAATGCCCGGCACTGGCAACTTCAGCATCTGCTGCGTCTCATTGACAGCCGCACATTTGGCGGCCACCGATGAGACAGAGCTGCGCTGTGAGGGCACACATTTAGCTTGCTGCCGTCGCGTATAGCTGGGCGTTGTCACCGGCTCTGGCATCGATTTGAGCGTATCTATCGAGGTAGACGAGTTGACGGTCTGCAAAACGCTGGAGCTGTTGCTGCACTCATTATAGCAATGCACCTCATCCGTTTCAAACTCCAGCTCGGTGGCATTCGAGGGCGTTTGGTATGTGGCACTGCCACTGAGTGTCCCACCGCTGTTGCACACGATGCAGCGATCACTGCCCACAGCCGTTGAGATTGTAAAGCTGCTGCTAGCCGCAAGTTCTGCCTGATGTTGTTCTTGTAGTTGTTGTTGCTGCTGCTGTTGGTTTTGGTGTAGAGTGACACTGCTGTCGCTGGATTTGAGCATCTCGTTGGCCTCCAACTTGGAAGCCTTATCCATAAGCAGATCATAGTTGGACATGACCAGATTCTTGCTCTTCATATAGTTGGTAGCAATTTGGGGATATTGTTCAAAGTTAAACTTCATGCCCGAATGTTTTTTGTTGGCAATGGAAGCGTCATGGGTGCGTTGATGCAAGGCGCAGAGCATTGTTGGCTTCGCGTCATCCGTGAGATCCTCGCTACTTTTCTTGAGATTAATCAGTGGCTCATTGTCGCCCAGGACAAAGACCACACCGTTGCCATTATCCGCTGAGGTCTGGCGGCAGATGCCGTGCTCCCGTTCAATGAGTTTCTGACAGAGATCAAAATGGATTTGCTCTTCGAGACTAACGTTCTCCTTAATGGGCTCAATGCCCCAAGTCATGCGATCGCTCTTGCCCATACTATTCTGTGTAATCAAATACGAGAGCGACAAATGCGAGACGCGTCGCTCCTGCTCCAGAGATTCCAGTTCCTCATTACTAATGGGTGTCGTATCACTTTCCACGGAGTAACTGCTGCTGCGTCGCTCCAGCTTGCGATTAATTATCTTAACACCTTTTTGCAGCTTGGCCAAATCGCTTAGACTTAGCCCCTCTCTCACACTCGCTGGCACAATGTTCCAAAAGAAGTTCTTTTTGCACTGTTTTGGTTCAGCAGTTTCTGCAGCTGGAGTTGTTGCTGGTGTTTTGTTCTCATCGAACTCCAGTGCCTCGATGGCGCCATCATCGATGCTGCCACCAGTGCCCAGAGTGCTAGCATTCGAGTCCTCCTCCATGCACATCTCTACATTCTCTGGCGTTGTTACAGTCAAACGTATACGGCCATCTTTGCCAGTGCGAAAATATTGCTGCGCTTGCCGGGCAAGCAACGTTTTCTTCTCGATGCCCGTGTCCATGAGATAGTTGCCAATGCGCAGCTCCTGTTGCACAAAGTGCGAGTCACGAAATGCCAACACCGTGGGTATCTCATTCTTTTTCATTGTACCAATAAACTGAGCATCGCCTTCTTGTTGTACCTGCTGCTCTGCACCGAGATCTTCATCACTGCTAGCGAGTTCGTCCTGCTGATGCTGTTGCTGCTGATCATCATCATCGACAATTGAATTCAGATTCTGTTTGCAGGTTGTGGTGCGACTCAATCCACAGCCAGGTGCTGCTGTACGTTGTCGCGTCATGGGTGGACTTTTGGTTCGCTCCGGATTGTTCTGGTTGTTGATCAGATCAGTGATCGTTTGCTTATTGAAATCCTCCCGCTTGGCGGCACGTCGCACTTCGCTGCATCGTATAAAATATGTCAGCACATTTAATAGCTTCTCCACCCACATCTTCTCCGAGCCATATATGATGGTGCGCGCCAGTTTTGTTGGCATTCCAATTGCTCCATACAAATCGCCCAGCTGAGCCCACAACGCATTGTACGGATGCTTTTGCGAGACCTGCAGCAACTTTGCTCTTCGCTCTATTGCCGCTGAGGATGCGGATGCAGTCGATCGACGCGAGCTGGAGCTGTTGAATGCAGAGACAGTTGCCACCCAGCCCAGATGGTACGTGAGTATGCCAGTCAACATGGTGCTAATGAAGCTGCAAGGCATTAAACAAATATTAAGTAAGTTATTTGTTAAAGCTACTGACCGATCCACTTACAAATTGGAATCCTTGGTATCGGCAAAAGAGAGCAGATCGCATAGTTCCTTGATGAAGCGTTCCGCAACAGTTTTAGAGTATTTGCTGCCACTCGTCGTAATGCTCAGCCAAACGGGCGTCTTAATACGCGGCGCCGTAAACAGATCGCTGAACCATTGTTGTGTATCCTGCCAAGCTTGGAACATAATCTGGCGAAAATGTAAATTGAGATGCTTAACATACACAAAATCAAAAACAGCTAATTTTCGCATTTCTTACCTGCAAAAAGTTCTTGTGATTAATGTAAGCGTGCTCTGTGCTAGCCCTCAGTCGGCTCAACATGGATTCCAGCAGCGCAATGTGTTCGCTGCAGAAAAGTTCCATTTCTTCCTCGAAAGATTCGCTCATGGTAATGCATACAGCCAGTCCAAGTTTGGGGCGACGTCGCATATTTGCCTGGCGGCGACCCATTTCTGGATTGCTGCGCGACTCGTTGGCACAGTAGCTGGCGCGCCTGTATTGTGGTGGAGCCATGCCACCACCCTCACTGCCACCGGTTGCAGCACCAGCGCTAGGCGTATTGCTCGGATTCGCCTGGGCGTTGCTTTGGACATAGTTGTCGCTGAGGAAACCAATGAAATCGTTCTTGGAATGCTCATACTCGAAGGAGGTGCGCAAATTGCGCGAGATTCGTCGCTGCAAGCAGCCATCGCTGGCAAATTTATCCAGATGCGGTGAGCCAGGATAGACGGCCCAATCGTCCATACTGTGCTTGCGCATAGCATCGGATTGATCGGACAGAACGCTGCCAAGGCTGCTGCGCGTGGAATACTGATATGACCATTGATCACCGCTGGAATAGGCGCCACCGGTGGTGCCACTACCACTCGCACTGGCCGAATAGCCCGAATCGGTGGCATTACTATATGTGGAGGAGAAACGTGGACCGCTGTCTGCAATCGATAGGGATTGCAGATCCGGCGCTGGAACATCCAACGGTGGCGTCAAACTCAAATGCCTGCTAACACTGACACTGAATGGCATAGAGAAGGAGTTCATGGAGAGGCCATCCATTGAGCCGTGCTCACTGGAAATGGAACTGCGCGGCGTCAGACTGTTCATCGAGAGTGTAGAATAAGGCGAATGACCGCCACATCCACCAGCACCAGCAGCTGTACCACCAGCTGCGCCATTACCCGTCGGCGTCAAATACACCTGGGAGCAGAGTATCCTTGCCGGAGTTGGCAGCCAGTGGACCTTAAGTGCGGTGCCACAAAACGACATTGCCAGCGAACCAAATACCATTTCACCAATTGGCGTTATATCCGCACCAGTTGGACGATTGTGCTGCAAGAAAAAAACAAAGAAAAGATTACTAAAAGATTTTGGATTTGAATTTTAAGCAGTTGCATTTACCTTATAGCCATATTCGGGGCAGACTTCAATCAGATTGGTAATATTATTGTTGGAATGTGCTTTGGCCTGAATCTTGCAATTTTGCAGCGATGTATATTTGTCATTCTTAAGGAACTTGCCGCCACCAACAACAACACCACTACCAGCACCAGCACCAGCACCACCACCACCACAACTGCTGTTGTTTGAGTTTGAATAGCGCCTGCTCTTGCAGCGAACATCTTTAAGCGTCACCTTTTGCAATGCATGCGAATCAAAGAGCAAACGTCTGCCATGACTGTCATCCTCTCTGTAAAGCAAGACTCGCACTTGGCTCGCATCGAAGGGAAATTGGCTGTAAACAGAAATAGAAAGACATACGAATAAGTTACAGAAAGCAAGCAACAACGAAAGTTGACGTCTTTGGGATGACGCGAAAAAAAAAACAATATAAAATTGTTGGCAAATTAACTCAAACCACCCACGCAATCAATGAGATTTCGATTCAAACACGTCAGGAATGGGATGATAGCACCGCGTGTTGAGGTCATTTTATTTGTATATTTGTAAGCATTTAAATCAAAGTTGAGAGATAGGATCTTGTCAGCCCAAACTTAGTTTAAGTTGAGATGATTTTTAATAGTTTGCCATACATTCTGTTCCTTGTGTTAGATGAACTCATTCGAGAGATTCGTTAGCATCTGTTTGGGGATTGCAAAAAGTTTTAAATATGTATGTATGTAGCTATCATGTGATTTCTTGACATGATCCGTGACTTAGTCATGGAAGACAGTCAACAAATTGCTCATCTCCAAAACAACAACAACAACAACAACAAACCTAATATGTATTTACAGACAATCCACTCAATTAGAGTCTCTGTCTGTCTGAGTCTCCGTCTCGGTACTTTGAATTTAAATAAAAGACAAGAACAACTGCAACAACAACAACTTTTGTATAATGCGCACACATCTTCTTTGCGCTATTCATTGTCGAGTCGAGTGTGGGTCATTTGGGTAAATTGTGTTTTCTATCCACACTATAAATAGAATATACAGTTGGCACGTGACGATTACTCATTCATCTGCCACAAGTGCCATTTTCAATTGCCTTGTCAATTGTTCGTCTTCTTCACTCTCTCTTTAATTTTACTTTATTATTTTGTTTGTTGCCAAGAAATGTGTGTGTTTTTTTTTTTTTTTTGATGCTACCGAATAAAGAGAGAAACGTGATAAGTATTATCGGTTATTGAATTTGCACTTTCAAAGCAATTAAAACGCTTACCTAGTAACTGGCACTTGTTCGTAATCTTCTTGTAAAAGTTGTGTCTGGACAAGTAGCGAGGTTGGGGGATTGATAAGAGTTATGTATAAGATTTAGGAACATTTCGTCACATCCGATTAAAATTCAACGTCGCAAATTTGAGCCAATTTATTTTTAGTGGGGTTTATAAATGGCGTGTCTAACAAAAAGTAGCGCTAATTTGAGAAATATTCCAACTGCCTAAATTAGCACTATAATTAACTAATACTTGTGTGCATGTGTGTGTGTGTGTGTGTTAGGGGGTGTGGAATTGGGGGCAAAGTAAAACTTGTTTTTATTGCTTAATTTTGTTTTACGACAATGCGATAAGACGGGGGAACTTTTAATAAGTGTATGTGCGCGTGTGTGTGTCTGTATGTTTGTGTGTGTAGATACATAGATTAGTTAGTGGGCTCGACTGGATCACGAGTTTGGCCCCAAACAACAACTTTCCGCAGATCCCACACAATGGTCACGACGCGGCCCGTTTGTACCTGCTTTAAGACTTAAATCTTCAAAGTGTCCGGTCATTTTTATTTTTATTTTGTAAATATTTATAGATCCCTCTCTTTTAAAGGCTTACCTATACTTAAATGGCGCCGTGTGCATACCAATTGTTAACTGTAAAACGTTTGAAATGTTTTTGTTTTTTTTAACTGTTAATTAGTGCTGCTCTAATTGCATTTAAACAAAATTTATCCAAAGCGACGTTTAGGCAAAAAACAATCCGTGTTTAATATGTTTATGGCTGCGATGCTAGACGCCAAATGAAGTTCAAGGCGTATTGCGATACGTAACTAAAAACGGGGCGAACGGAATCGGATCGCATCGCATCGAATCGGATTGTCCCGTCCCGTTGTCGACATAAACAAAACCGAATAGAATATGACTGCTGCCAGTACGAACAAGTACTCGCATGATCGATACATACATACAAATACATATATAGTATAGTACACATGTCTTATACATACATACTTTCATATAAATAATAATACTACGTATGCAGATAGGCGACAACGCCAACGACGAAGACTACGCAACTTGAGTGTTGATTCTTTTCGTGAGGGTGGCAGGGGCTCTCGGGGGCATCAATTGAGGCGAGCTCGCGCGCTCACATGATTCTCGTCCAGCTGTTTGACCCCTCCCCAGCCAATTGCCTTGCCAGAGTGTCAGAAGAGTGATGTGTTGTTTTTACAAGTAAACATATTTATGATGGATTAGTCGCAAGCAAGAGAAACACACACACGACTAAATTTACAGTTATCCGATGCGAAATTTTGAATTATATATTTAGAGTTTGCACCTGAAAACTTGATCGACTCGACTCGACTCGACAGACGGTGAGCGATTGAATGATTTCTGCCATTGACCCCACTAGCACATAAACCAATCATTTCCAACACTGGCGCCAGTCATTTGTCGATTCTCAGCTAGGTTTACCGATAATTGGAAATCAATTATCGTTAACTTGCCAAAATAAATTTTATTTACTTATCAGCTGGTTCCCAAGCCTACCATTCAATTATTATTTACTACTTCAATTTAAAGCTCAAGTGCAGCTAGAAAAAAAGGGATAGATTATAACATTTGATAGCCTGTACGATCCCATTGATTATTCGTTGTTTTTATCAGTCCAAAAGGCAATGACATTTAGAGTTTTGTTGATAAGCGATTGTACTTAAATTTGAGCTAATTTTCTTAAAATCTTTTAATCAAACTTAATAGTTATTTTAAACGTAATCTTCACGAAAATTTCCTAGAACTTTTGGAAATATTCTAGTGGGATTAACAGAAGAACTTCCCAACAAACACAGTATCATAATAAAAAAAAACCTCTTGATAACATTGATTTATTGTAACTTTGAACTCTTGGTTGATGGCTTTAACCTTGCAAAAAGTTAATTGAACTCTGTGTACAATGTTAAATGAAAGATCGTTGAGTGTTTTGTGTTAACAGTGTGATTTTTTGCAAAAGGGTATATCTTGTTTCGGTTTATGCATACAAATTGTTTTTCGCACTTGCCTGCTTTCTCGCTCTTTCTTTTGCGGCTGGTTTTTCTGTTGCTTTTTGTTGCTGTTCATGCTGCGATCTTTGCTTTCAGCTGCTTCTTGGCATACGCTTGGATCACATGCTTTTTTTTCAGCTACGCAAGCAAAACAAAAAGCGAGCAACGAAAACAAAAATCATAAAACTGAAGGCAACAATAATACAAAGCATGTATAAAACTCATCTAAGCATACACAAAAAGAAAACCAAAAAGTATATAGTACTTATATATGTATGTATAAGTAAATAGTAAACTCTTACGCTCTTGCCACTTGAGAAGATTATGGTGTTGTGTTGCTGCTTGTTGGCGTTGTCTTTGGGCCAAGGTAATGGGCCACTCGATTTAATTGATATGCTGCTGCTTATCAGCAAAAACAAAAAAAAACAAACACTCAAAGTAGTTAGGTATTGTATTACTAGAATCAAAGCAATTATGTATTGTGAACATATTGCTATACATACATATGTATGTATATAAAGCAAGCAATTGGCGGACATAATCAAATCAAGCGGCAACATCTGTTAATCATATTACACAGAGAGTGGACTCTCGTTATGTGCTTGTGTGAGTAAGTAGGAAAAAAGAGAGCGTGCAAATAAAAACAGATTTCCAAAGCGACTACAACAAAGCAAAAGTAACAACAACAACAACCAGTTGCTCCATACAACAAGTCACATGACCAAACCAACCAACGATGGCGTCGACGCTGCCGTCGTCGCTGCCAACGCGCGCCAACAAAAACAACGAGCCGACAATGAAAATGACAACAAGCTCTACCGGCAAAGGCGCAAAAGTCGACAGCGCAGTTAGCGTTGGCGTCAACGTCGACAACACTTTGGTATATTTTTAAGTTGTGTTGCGCTGTGTTGTGTTTGAGGTACAACAAATTGACTATCATTATCATGAGAGATGCAGCGCAAATTACAAATGTAAGCATTTATATATTATTATTTATTTACTATATAGATTACAATGACCTTCACCCCATCCCAACACCGCCCATGTTGAAGTGCGCAAATAATCGAATGTCAAGTTCAAAACAAATTGGCAAAAAAAAAACTTTGTGTACATATGCTTTAGTTGTTGTTGTTGTTATCGGTAATTGCCAACATTGTCATGTCCGAATGCGCCAAGTGGGGACAGGTAATAACCAACAAATAACATAAGAAATGTATCTGGCAAACAATTGTGCAAATGACGACAACAACGACGAGACCTGATTGCCAAGTGATACTTCACAAAGAGCAAAGAAGCAACAAGAACAAATATATACAAAAAAAAAAAAAAAACACCAAGACAAACAATGAATGGAGCACACACACTTATGTGCAAACGTATGTATGTGCGTATAAACACGTGTCTCCCAATCGATCAATGAATAGAACTAAAATCGAAACACTCAACAACAAAATAAAAAGAGAAAGGAATACACAGCAAACAAAAGCACAACACAGAAACCAGAAGCGCCAAAACAAGAAACCAGCTTCAAATGATGAGAGAGGTGGGATGCGGTGCAAAATTTGTATCTCTCTTTACCTTTGATCATGTGACGTTTGGTGTGATTCGGTGTATGTATGTGTGTTGTACAGCGTAAGTCAAGCTGGCTGTGGTTAAAAAACAAAAGAAAACCAAAAAATGAGATGAAACTACACAATATTTTTGAATAATGATTAATGTAAACTTGTTAAAAATAAAATTTGTGCTTAAAGGCGGCGAAAGTTTATTGATCATTCTAACAAAAGCACAAAAACTTCAAGTCTGGCAATGCTGCAAAGGTGCTTAAAAGCGGCAAATGACGTTTGATCTTCTCTAATGGCAAATATCTCCAAAGCTGTCAATGCTTTAACGGTAATTTAAAAGCTTTGGAAACGGGAGCATCATGTGAATCATAACTAACCCAATATACATATAACTAAAATGTGAAGCGCCTCTACGCTAAGTTTGCTTCCTAAAAGTTAAATAACTGAGAGATATAAATCAGCTGAATCGAAGGTTAAAAAAATAAGCCTTAAGCAATACATCAAGTTAATAAAACAAATATATTTAAGCAGCACTTTGTAATGATTAAATATATGTATGTATATAATATATAGGCTATAATTGAGCAATTTTAACTATAAACTTATTGAGCAGCAAATTGATTAGTCACAAACTTCAATTACGGAAATCTATGAGTTGAAAATGTAGACAGATTCCATTATAGATTGTTGTGAGTGATTTATGTGGCATAGATACTAAGTGTGTGTGTATGTTTTTTTGTGTGTAAGTCCTACTTGACGTGGCTAGAGCTTAACAGCTTTAATTTACAGCTGACAGTAGCACTTTCTACATTTGGTTATTATGTCTAATTTGACGTTTGGTCGTTGAAAAGAAAAAGCTATTTTGTTTTTGCTATTCTTGGGTTAACTGATAATTGCCTACCAACGAGCAAGAAAAAACGGCAAAGGCATTAACGTCGACAGAAAGACAAAGCACAGCGTTTTAGCTATCAGTCCCGACAATAACAATAATAATAACAACAATGACAACAACAACTGCGACGACTCACTCATATGACTTGCCAGACCACGAGACTTCACACATGAAGCCACAGTGGCAAAGTCGACAACGTTGGCATTTAAATGTGATTATACCCTGTTGAATGCAGTCAGGCAAAAGTGTATATTGTTTAAGAGAAAATGTTTAAGCTGATGTTGTTAAATCCTTGGCTAGACGGTTATCTTGAAATAGGAACTGGAATTTCTTCAAATGCAATTTTAAAAACAAACATAAAAATAGTTTCCATTAACTAAATTACAAATTATTATGCATTTTACATAATTATTTTGATTGATTAAGCTATATATCGTTTAAAAAAACTTCTTTAATCTCAAAAACACTTTTATAATCATATGTTAAAATATATAGTCTTGATTTATATTTAAGGTATTTTTATAGTCAACCAAAAGTCTTTAGCATATTTATTAGTTGCTGTTTACTAATGGTGAGACAGAGACAAACAGACATAAACAATCAAACACACACCCATTAAAATCGAATATACCCACTGATAATGGAAGCGCACAGGGTGATTATTTGCACTAAGGCACGAGGCTGCTGCGACGCAAATATAGCTACATGGTGGCTCACATAAAACATCGAAAAATTCCAAACTCAACACAAAGCCCAACAAAAGAAATATAGAAAGAGAAACACAAATGCAATGCAGAAAAAGTTATGCGGTGCTCGAAATGTCCGGTTGTGTTTGTGTGTGTGTGTGTGACCAACAGACATATGGGCGCCGTTTAACGGTATACATATTAGATGATCTCGTAATTGGAGCAGGGCAAATCATAATATTGTTATACCACATAAGCAGGGGGGATTACGTGCGCTAATGATTGATGTCCATTTGTATTTGTTTAAGCAATTTGAGCACACTTATCAACTTTAATGCATTTCCAATTAACAATCAATTTTTTTTGGCACACGGCTGCAAAAGGGTTTGAGAAAACCAATTTATTTATAACATTTATATCAATTGATTTATTAATGGGGAGGTTGAGGAGGCAGCGAATTTGATTAGCAATCAAATAAATTCGAATATTTCACACGATCACCCCACACACACACACATACGAGAGCAACAATATACACATGCTGCTCATTGTGAACAGAAGAAAACGATTGTTGGCATAAAGTTTCCACAATCGATTGCTAATTGAAGAGCATAGTAGAAAACGATTATATAGAGATATAATTCGTGTGAAAGTTTAAAACTCTACCAAAAACATAAATAAATACATTTTGATACATCTATCGTTAGATTATTAACAATATGCTAATAACTGCCTATACTCTACAGTGTATTTGTGTGTTTGTCAAAAGACTTTTGACTATATGGGTTAGTTTATTTAACGCTTTTAAAAACCATGAGATGCGCCTCTATATTTTTTTTTTTTTTTAAGTAGTATTTATGTTTTTGTTTTTGCTCGCGCAATGTCTCAAATTTCGCATACATACAATGTCATGTGACCAGCTGGCTGGCAAATGTCTTAATATGGACACGATTTGGCCATGATTCAGTACGAATGTGGTTGTGTTGGTTTGTGAGGGGAGCGGCCATAAGACTGACAAACTTATTCACCAGTTAAGTAAACACAAAGTTATAGCCGTGATTATGACGATCGCACACTAAGTTTAAAGCTCTTATTTATTTTGATTTTATTATAAGTACTTATGTAGATATGTATAAAATAAGGGGTGATAAAAAAATGAATGCAGAATATTTTATTAAGAATTAAGTCGCAAGCCGAGGAAAACAGGCGATAACGTAGTGTATATTCAAACACACACACAAGTGTCAAGTTGATGGAAATTTACCCAAGCGTGTCGCCCAATATAAACAATTTTATAAATTAACGTTAACGTTAACGTCAGCGAGGCAAACACTATTTGTGTTTATGTTTGGTTTACAAAACCTGACCTAACACAATGTTTTTTTTTTTTATTCCCACATACCTCCCACACTTCCCCACACCCTTCCCAGCAGCACTACCCACCTGCAACTGAGTTTAACTGCCAACAATTCGAAGTTTACATTAAGCAAAGTGCAAAAACCCCGCATTTAATTAGTAGCAGGGCAAAAAAAAGTTATCACGTGATGGTGAATGGCGAGAGCAACGGCAGCTGTGTGTGTTATGGTGTGTGAATGTATTAGTAAAAGTTTGACTGAAAAAGCAATAAATATGTGTATGTATTTGTTTGTGGATGATATTGTATGGCACGAATTGGTAAATACACACTAGAAAGTGCTATAATTCTGCTGATATATGCTAGTTTTTTTATGTTGCCTCTCCGGGCTTTCGAACGACGCGACGTCCAGTGTGTGTGTGTGTGTGTGTGTTTTTGTGTGTGTGTGCGTGTGTGTGTGTGTTTGTGTGTGTGTGTGGCTGCCTATCCAACCAACCCCGGCAATACCTTCTAGATATATATCTAGAAATATGTGTGTACACATGTTGATCGTTTTAATCGATTAAACAATACAAAAAACGAACAAAAAAAGGCTGAGCAAACGATTCATGAATGTTGTGACCTGAACGGGGAAATGGAAATTGTAGTTCAACAATTGAAATAGCTGTTATAATATTTGTTGTTATTGTTGATCGAGCAACTGACACAAACAGAAAAGCAAACAACCAAACGCTCATGGAGCGACCGCAATCAGAGCAGTTAATGGCAGAGTGCAAGCGTTAAAAATCATTAATGGAAACGCTCGCACAGTTCAGCATACAGCATAAGCAAATAAACAGTAATAAATAATAATTAAATGAATTAACAACAAAGCAATGCATATTTGAAACTGCATAGCGAAGTTCAGATACCCTACAAGAACGTGCAAAATATGAATTATATCTAACACAAACGTTTTTAATTGAAAAATATCCTCAAACGTAAGGGTTTTAATACGTGAATGCAAACATACATACATACTTACAACATACAAACGTCGCCCAGCAGTGCCGAATCCAACAACAAAATGTGTATGACATAATAATCACGAGAGCAAGCAGGCAGCGACTGTGAACGCCGATTAGCAAGTCATGTGATTCGCTTTTATTTACATTTGCGCCTAACGTCCGCCTTCTCGCTGCCCCCAATACCAACACATACATACACATGCACACTCACCGATCAGATAGAGCGGGAGACCGAGAGCATGAAACAACTCGCCTACAAAACAAGGCGCAGCGAAGCTAGCCAGCAAACGAACCGAACAATGAGAGCGTGTGCGGCGATAATAGAGTGGAGGCATGTTATGGGAAGCAGTAATAGTATTGTTAGATGAGGGCACACCTTTTGACGTGCACTTTGACTTTCCCAAAACTTATTAGAGTATAGGCAGGTTCGAAAGTGATGGAAAGATGATAAATGGCAGCTCACTATTGCAGCTTGGCGTACGTGACAAGTATCGAAGCATATGCATTTGCCAAAGTGTTTGTTGGGTTGTTGTCCCCGTTTACGTTCGCCAATTTGCGTACGGTATGCAAAGAGAAAGAGATAAAAAGCGGCGCGAATTGACAGTGACAAAGCCTAGGCGAAACAAATTACCCAATGGAAATACTATGTTTCAAATACTTGTGTATAGGTTTTTCATTTTATTTTCATATGTATTATATTTTCGGTGAATGCATGTGCAGCTGCAATCGGGCAACGGGGGTTGGTGTGCGCGGCTTTGTTTGCGCCGTCCTTTAACAGCGATTTAATGCCAGGTGTTTGGATTTTACGACGACTGACGTTAGAGATGAGCGCGCGACGAATAGATATACTAAAAACTGCAGTTTGTTCTCACAATTAGCATGACACGTGTCAATCTATAATATTCACATATGCATTTGCATGTACATTTACCTGTATGTTTGTATACACATAAATAGATATGTACATACATACATATGTGTTTGTCTGGCAATCACTTACCTAAGATAATTTCTGGAAGTTTGCGTTGCTTTAGCGGACGACGAACTATTGTTGCCGGCAGATGCGGCGGCAGAAGCGTGTTGTGTACGTGATGCCGCCTCCGCTACTGTTTGTTGGCTATAATTTAGCGTTGGCGTTGTTGTTGCGGGTGTTGTTATAGCTGTCGTTGTTTGGGTTGTTTGGGGGGCCGATGGCGTTGATTGCGTGGGTGTTGCTGGTACCGACGGAAAGAACAGTTTATTCAACAAGGCCATAATAATATACAACTGGCACAATCGCAATCATTTATTAAACACATCTGGCCAGCCAACAAAATACAATTGCAATTCACTTGAAACAATTGCACTGCGCTGCCTTTTCTTTTTCGTTTGCAGCTCTTTCGTTTCTCACTTTCGTTCCTGTCCATGTGTCTTGCGTTGCAACTGCCGTTATTTGTCTAACATGCACAAACACAAGCAAAAAAAATTATATGAACATATCTACATATGTATGTCTGTATGAACGAATATAAACTAAACAAACGCTTCGACGCACTTAAGCCTTTGCACAATTGAACTTTCGCTCTTCACTGCACTTTTCTTTTTGTTTACATTTACTTGTATGCGTGCACAAACCTGCATGCATATACATACACACAAGCGTATGCTGCTTAATTTTTTGGCAAACGATCTTTTCCTGTCTTTGCCAAAATACACAAAGCACACACATACACAAAAGCGCGCGTTGTTCTTTTGATTGAATATTGCTATTTTTGTGTTTATTTGGCTGACATTTCGCGGAATTATTGTAGGGCAGCACAGAAGGGGTAGAGGCACGTTTTGCCAATTTCAATAGCACCTAATATATGAACACATATGTACATATATATTGTGCATCTATTTATTCGCACTTTTTAATCAAACTTATTAACGATTTTCCGCTAAATCAGTTGTTTATTTACTGTTTTATGCTTAAGTATTTATTTTGTAGTTGTAAAAACGCACATATTGGTTGTCAGCTTTTGATGATTTGATTTTTTAACTATATGTAAGTTATTTCTTTCTTTTCATTTTTAATGCAGACCGACATACATGCTTCTCCGCTGGCTGTTGTGGTAACTCTCGCAAACACGATTTTGTCAAAACAACAACAAATGTTATAGTAGGCACCGCGTCTTCTTTTCATACGTTATACTTAACATCGAATGCTTATGTTATTGCTCAAATGAGCTGTTACTGCACCACAGCAAGACGATAGCTTTTTGTTAGGCAACATCGAAAAAAGAATCGAAAGCCATTTAACATTTTTAATCTGTTAACACTATGTACAAACTAATTTAAAAATTAAGCCGAAGGCCCTAGCAGCCAGCGCTTTAGTAACTAAGTTAATGTTAATTTTCAAATTATAACTAACTAAATAAATTAAAAAAATTTCAAAATTACACAGAAATGACAATTCGGCCCTTCATTATCTAATTCAATTTCTGTGTAATTTTTTGTAATATTTAAAGTTGGATTATTGTTAACATTTAAAAAATAAAATGTAATCCATGTTCATACAGTTAAAAATTGGTTTTCCTTACACAAAAAACAAAAATATTTGATAAAAATCCACAATTTAACGAATACTCCTCATATTACAGAGCTGCTCCACACTTAACTTATATATCGATATATCAAAATAGATTGTGCTGAAATCAAAAAGTATATTTCCCGCTTAAAAGCAACAGAAGAAAGACGGCAGACAAAATTTGTTTTCTTCTTTCTGTTCTGTATTTTGAACATTTCAACTAAAAGTTATCTAAAACAATAAAAAATAAAGCTAAAAATATAGTGATATAAGCTGGAGCAAGCTGCCTGAAGCTTTGCCATGTGATATACAACTGTTACCGCAAGGGACTTGGTGGACAACCTGAACAGACGATTTCTGAGAAATGAAAGAAAATATGTGGAACAGAACTATGTTCCAATAAGTCGACATAAGGTAAGTTATTACTTCGGTTTAAATATTTGATTAAATATAAATGTTATTTTGAAAATTTTAACAAATGTAAGTAAAGCAAGTTAATTGCACTGTAAAAATATATATGCAAGATTTTATTCAGCGATCCTTATATGATTTTTTTTTATATTCAGTACCTATTGTGTGATTAATTTTAGATTTGGGTTTTGTTATTATTTAAAAATACCATCACTTATCCTACCATGCTTATATGCATGTGATCTGCGCTAATTACAATTTTTTATATTCTAATACGCATGATTAGTTTGAATATAATTTGGAAATGTACATTCAGGTATTTGAAAAAAAATAATCAATCATACGTAAGTTTTAATAAAATTGTTTAAATATGAGTGCAATCGATTTGTTGCTCTGCAGCAATTTTTAAGTATCGCGCTTTAAAATATTCATATGTTATTGCAATAATTATGTATAAGTATATAAAATTTTGAATATGATTTTGTGAATTTGAAGTCTTTACAAATTGAATACATTTAAAACAACACAATACAATATATGCATACTTAAAATTAAAAAAAATGGTATAGTATTAAACAATTCATGGCTTAACTTGATTGATCAATAATAATCAATTATAAAACCAATCCACAAAATCGAAACGAAACACCATCGTTTATCGTCCTGCGTGTCCTCCTTGTATTACTCTTTTTTTTTATTGTTGACCATATATTTTTGTTTTAGTATCAGCAGCAACAGTAGCAGCGTCGTTTGCGTCAGCGCCTCTCATACTTGGTCACGGGCACCGACAGGCGTGTGCGCAGTCCATGAGAGGTGGCTGCGCTACCGCCGGCAGTGCTGTTTAATCTAGTGCGCTCCAATGCAGAGCGACGTCGCTTATTGTTGCTGTTTGCTGGCAGTGTTTGATTATGATTATTGCTTTTGTTGCGCGTCGATGATCCGTTGCTGTTTGTGGCGCCACCGTCGCTAAAGCGATGCTTCTTGCTGAGCACAGCCGTATCTTTTTATATGTATGTATGTATGTAAGAGAGGGAGGAGAGTGTAAAAGAGTTTTTTAAAAATGAATACGAATTACAATTGCTAACTTAATTATCATTAACGTGGGCAGTCGAACTCCCTGTTACTTCATCAACATCATCATCATCATCTTCAACATCATTAACACCATTGCAAATCCCATTGTCATTCTCAATGATGTCATTGCCAGCAGCAAAAACCTGAAGCACATCCACAGAGGCCATTGCTTCCAACTGTTCCACATCAGCTATATCTGCTGTTGTTTGGCCAAAGCACAGTGCACAATAATTTGTTGTTTGTATGTATGTAAATCCGAAACAAACGAAAGATAGGAAACAAAGAGAAAGAGAGAGAGAAAAAAAAACGTTGGGCAATTCGCCATCATAATCATAATTTTGATACAAACTTTGAATAGAATTTTAGTTGTGGTTTTACTTTTTTAAATTTATTGTTTTTTGGCTTTTCAGTGCACTGTCAATGAAAACACTCTCATTGGCATGGCGATGGCGATGGCGCAGTGATCCCCGATAATGTGAGTGTGCGATAATTATATGTACAATATGCATGAGAATGAGATTGGTTCATAGCGATTGGAAAAGTCCCAAATATTTACGGTTATATCACTCATAATTATTTGTTGATAGTTGAACGATTGTTGAATCGATATAGCATATAATTTTTATTTTATTTTTCTTTTACTAATATTGATGGAATTAAGAAACTCAGCAATGTTGTATAGCTTGATCGAATGAATATGATTAAGCAGAATGTTGTGATTTAGATGTTTGATCAATGTCAGATAATTTATATTTGATCCGGCGTCACTTACCTTTAGCGCCGATCTTGCGCTTGGACATTGTATTGGCAGTTCTGCTTTCGGGCGCACTGAGGCGTCCACCGTTGGCGCTGCGCTTGAGACCCTGCTCGGATCGGCGCTCTCGTGTATTGGCCAAATTCGCGATTGTCGGCTGGTCGGCACTCTTCTTGGCGACATTTTTGCTACTATTGTTCCCATTGCCAGCTCCATTATCCTGGCCCTCAAGCCCTGCAGCCGCAGCAACAGCGGCGGCAGCATTAGCCCGCTTTAGATTGGCTGGCATTCGCTTTGGTGGCTGCATGGCGCTGGAAGCGTTGCCCGATGAGGTAGTTGCTATATCGCTGTTGGAGCTACTCGTTGGTTTTTGCGGCGACTTATGCTTAAGATCGTCCTGCTTCTTATGCATGCCAACGTCCAGCCAGTATTTGAGTTGGGACTCGCGCTGGCGCTGCATTAGCTCCTGTCCAGCAGCGTATTTGCTTAGCAAGCCCTGAAGCTTTTGTACGGTCTTATAGACTGTCTCTGCCGCAATAAGACCGTAATCGAACAATGAGCACATGTGCAGTATAAAATTGCGATAGAGATTCTTGCGCACAACCTCGTGGCCTTTGGCATCCAGGAACATTTCGCAGGCCAACGGTAGCTGGCAGTCACCTACGAAGCCATGACGCATCACATGCAGATTCCAAAGTTTCATCAGCTCCTTTTCGCCTTCATTAACGTCGGAGAACTCATCGATCATTTGTATGGTCTTTTGGCGCAGCCAAAGCGGATCGCTTTCCCCCTCCGAGTCAATGTCTAGCTCCTTCGGATGCACCGGAAGGCAAGTCTCAGTATGATGGTACAATCTATTTAGTGTATAAGGCATTTAAATATGTGTTTTAGATATATATTTGAAAGAATTCCAGTACGTGGATTTGGAACTTATTAGTGTCCGACCTCACCTATTGTGTCCGGTAATGTATGATCGCTGATTGCTAATGTCATCCTCATCCAACTCGAGAAATTCATCGAGACTGTTTTTTTGGCGCCTGGGCCTGCATACCATTAAACTAGTGACTGAGGTGCGCCTCACCGGGCCACAAGTTCGCGCAAACGACGAGCCCGACGGTCCAGCCAGATCGTAAGGCGATCCGGCATACGAACCATCGTATGCATCATTGATGGTCACATCGATTCGAGCACCACTGCCCGCTGGCTGGTACGTGAAGTTAAAGCGCGCATGGCACAATTTGAGATGCTTAAGCAGCGCATACAAGCGCAGGCAATCTAAGCCACACCATGGACAATTAAGCTCCTGTGTGTACTCAGTCTGTTGACGTGTATTATTGCTGTACATGAAATTGTATACGATTTGTGTGTGCTCCGGTATGGCCTTGCAGCTGATGCTGCCATTCTTGTGGCCGCTACAATTATTATTGTTATTATTGTTGTTGTTGTTATTGTTGATGTTTAGGTGACTAATATCCAAGTCGGCATCCAAATGATGCACATAGCGCTGCATCTCAGGCGCAGCAATAGTTTCGGGCAACTGTTCATTAGACAAAGTCAAATGGAATTTAAGCATGGGACTCTGCTGATACACATCATATGTCAGCGAGAGTGGAATGTAGCTGTCGGGCATTGTCTCCCAAGTGCATTTCTTTGGTGAGAACGATTTAATGCTAGACGAATTCAATGGCTGTAGCATCGCCTCATATTCGCCCTCAGTAATAAAACCACTTGACTTCTCATACAGTATCAATTCGGAGCCATACATCTTTTCGTTGTTGCGTGCTCGTTTATTTGGGGGTGTTGCTGCCGAGATGAAACAAATGTTAGTACGTTTGTTCTTTATGAGTTTTCACTTTCAGTTATTCTTTACCTGCATTTTCATCGTTGCACGTTTGCGGCTGCATCTTGATACGAAACAGTAGTTTATATAGAGTATGCTGATCGCCCATGGGTCGCATTGTCTGCAGTGGTATGCTAATGGTGGCGTGCTCATCGATGCCTTCCTTCGGATTGTAAACAATTTGAGAGCTCTTGCTGAGCAGCTCCTGAAAGTCCAGAGTACTATCCTTGCGCTTGCTGCGCGTTATCTTGTACAGTGTTGTCTCCACACAGACTCTTTCGCCCGCCTCGCAGAGCAGCTGATCCTGTCCTGGGCGTAGCAGCTCGTCATTGTCTTGCGGTTTGTGCTTCTCAAGCAGCGAGTCATAGATGACATGCAGAAAGTTTTGGGATACAGCTTCAGACTTTTGTGTGATTGTGTCCAATATGGAGTCGATCTTGAAATTGGCTCGTTTCTTATTATTACGCGACATGCGCTCCTTCATATAGCTCAGCGTGCGACTAAGGAATATGGGCTGCAAAGTGTGCAGAAAATTGATATATACAAATATTACAGCTACAAAAAAAACCCAATCATTTGCTTACATTTGTCTCGTGGCGATTGCGTAGGTAGCGATAGATTTGTGTGGGCTCTGGATAAGTGAATTGATTAGTTTGAATTGAAAATAGTGTGAGGGTGTAGGCAACAAACAAGCTTACTTTCAAATGCCTGTAAGAAGAGTTCCTGCTCTTGTTGATGTCCATTTAGTTTTGAATGGTTTTCGTGTGGTAATGTTGTTGATATAGCCGCTGCTACCGCTGGCGCTGCCAACGCTTCAGTTGTAGCAGCATCTGCAGCGTGTGCATTTCCATAGTTTAGGCCATTTAAGTTGCTACAAACAACGGCCGCTCCGTCTGCATTGTCCCTTTCACGCTTTTTGGTTGGTGCCATTGTGTCTTTTACTGAGGAGCTAAATGAAGGTGGGGAGGTGGGGCTTTGCTTCAGCCGTTTTACAAACGCGCCGCGCCGCTTGCTTTACAATCACACACGAATACACTAGCGCACACACACTTTAACCTTCTACTCGTAGCGTTGTTGCAATTACGGCAAACAAACTAACGGTGCATTTGTTATTTAAAACATTTTTACGTTTGTTTTTGTGCACTAACTATGGTTTTCGCCTCTATCTTTGTATTTTCTTGTGTGTTTTCGTCGTTTTCCTTTTCGGCGCGAAACCGTATGCTTTGTTGCAGCCTTTCTGATGTTATTAGGGGCACCAAGTCACGATACGACTGTATGATGATTGACTATTAATATTTAATATCACATGACTAATAATTTTCCAGGCTGCTAATATATACTAATATATAAAGTCGTAAGTAGCTCATTGTGCAGCAAGTATATAAAGTTTAAAATGAGATGGAATTTAATTATTTTTTAAGAATATTAAATAGGTTGTATCGTTGTAGTTTCCACATGCGAAAACACACCCTCTCGGCGTTTTACAACATTGTAATATATATAACTTGGCTTTTATTGCTTATTTTAGTATCAAATAGATAAATGCAGTTTTATTAAAGTTCGACATAATACTGTTAATTTCAAAGGTCACAACACAAATTAGCAATAATTAATTTTGCTGTACATTTTTCTCAGCTGTTCTATCTGCATGTGGCAACGCCAAAATCTAACATAAAGCGTGCACTGATGATTTGCAGCTCTGCTAAATAAAGATCGAAACTTTGTATAGCAATATTTTATTCCAACTTTCGAAAGTCAGGTAATGTCAAAACGAAAACATAACGCCAATTGGTTTACGTTTGAGTGGCCGTATAATATTTGTGGAAGCACATGCAACAGCCAGAACCCATGTATACCTCAAACCACCACACTCACCGAAGTGTGTCAGCAACACCTATTGACTAATACATACATATGCATACAAATTACAGACGCAAGCCGGCAACTGTTTCAAAACTTTTAAACCCCAAAAAGGTCCTGCATTGTATTCGAACAATATGGATAAAAACAGCTCAGCGTTGTACAAAAAAATGCAAACGGAGGTTGAGGCATACCAAAATCTCCAAAAATGTAAGAAAATTGAAAAAAAATACTAACTGCGCTTAACACAAACATAAATTTATTGTTTCACAGCTTGCGTCAAGGTGGTTAAACAGCGCGCACTTCTGGAGAGTCAACTAAATGAAAATAAGTGCGTGCTTGATGAATTAAATTTGCTCGGGTCAGACAACAAAGTGTATAAGTTGTTTGGTCCTGTATTGGTCAAGCAAGAGCTGGAGGATTCACGACAGAACGTCGGAAAACGAATTGAATATATTTCTAAGGAATTAAAGGGTTCAACTGACACGCTGGAGAACATGTAAGCTTTTTGTGCTGCAAACCCAAATCGCAAATGTTATTAACCAATCTTCTTATTTTAGGGAAAAAGACATGCTGAAACACCGTGAAACTGTCGCTAAATACCAGCAGCAATGGCAGGTTGCGGCAGCCATGAAGTGAAACTCTCGGTTAGAACTATATATTTATTTTTGTCATTATTTCTAAGCAATCACTGCGTTTATGGAAATAAAAATTTGCTAGAAATCAGTTACATTTACTTAAGCTTAATGCTTTAGCTTAGACAAAATCAGACTTAGGCCCTAAGTCTAAGAGTTTTAAATTAGACTTGTTAACAATGCAAAACAAATTTGAAGACTATTACGCTATTCTCAAAATCGGGCGAAATGCGACTCCTGATAAAATAAAAAAAGCGTTTAAAACGCAGATTTTCCTGTACCATCCAGACAAAAATCCTAGGCAAAGTACAGCTGATGCACAACAATGTAAGGCAATCAACAGTGCGTATGCAGAATTATCAGATCCGGCTAAGCGTACAGTGTATAATCAACTTTATGACAAACATAAAAATAATACCAATCCACAAAATAATCAATCTTCAAGGCAGCAGAATACAGACGGCCAACAAAGTAATAAAAAAAATCGCAATCGAAATAAAAACAAAAATGAAAATAATGGTGCGAATCAAAACGGTGGTCACATAAATCAGAATGGTGGGCATGGCCAGTATTGGAATAACAACGAGAATCACAACAGTTATCAAGATCAATACCAGAATAACTATGAACACCAGTATGGGAACTACAACAGTTACCAAAACCAATACGACGATAGCTTTGAACGCAGGTATCAGAACAACAACGACTGCTTTAGTTATAGAAATCAGTACCTGAACAACGACGACTATTTTAGGAAAGACATATACAGTTCGATTCTCGTGTTTTGCAAATATTTAATGCTTGCACTTATAATTTTACCGGCTTTAGCAGTTTCATGTTCACCATAAACCTAAGAGCCGAAATTGGAAAACTTCTGGAACTTGACGTACCTGGACTATTAAATTGTACTTTGTTTATTATATATATACTTTTAGTTGGTACTTATAAATTGTGTGTAATTGTAACAAAACTGATATGTGCAGTCGTCAGATGTAAAATCTTAACTATGTCCTTATATTAAATAATGTAAAATAAATTGTTTGGACAAAATCTAAGCGTTCGTTTGTTGAACATACAGGGCTGCCCATATTCGACGGACCCATCTGGCAACGCCATAATTCGACAGAGATGTCAGATCGCTTAATGACATACCGCGTTTGAAGCGTCAGTCCAAGCAGATTTTTACCATGGAACAATACACGCCACGCGGGCGCTCTGAAATAGTTGAAATTTACATTCAACAGAACAAGTCAATTGTGAAAACTCAACGTGCTTTTAAAAAATTAAAAAATGTGAAAAGTGCGCCTTCTAAGAACACCATTAAGCGTTTATACGAAAAATTTTCGACTGGTGAGGCTCTTTCTAATCCGAAGAGGCCAAATAAAAGTCGGCCAAGGCGATCGGCCGAGAATATCGCTGCCGTACGAGCCAGTGTTGAGAGGTCCCCAAGAACATCCCAAAAACGCCGTTCTCAGCAGTTGGGCATAGCTCGGTCCACTTTACAACGGATTATTCGCGTTGATTTGAAGTCAAAGGTTTGCGTTAACAAGCCAAGGACCGTAGAAGAGCTCAAGGACAACATTCGTGAAGAAATAGCCGCTATTCCGGCCGAAATGTTGGCGAAAACGATGGAAAATGCTGGGCACAATACGCCATCAACGCCAGAGGCGGCCATTTGAGAGATATCATATTCAAAAATTGACTTGGAAAAAATTAAATGATTAAGATTGCCAACCGCCAAATTTTTATTTTTTTCTTTGATTTTTTTAAAAAAAACATGGGTCCGTCGAATATGGGCAACCATATGTATTACATATGTATCTAATCAAAATGTTTAACGTAAAAAATGAATTTTTAATGTGTGTTGTTTAGTTGGTAATCGGAAAAAAACTTCAGTTTCTTTATCTGTGTATTTAATATTCAGATAATTTCAAGATTTCAAGAGACTGCGGGTATAAATTATCCATCTTCCTTCTTTTCGACATCAAAACTAGAGAGCATTAGGGCCAACATTTTTAGCTTCCAGACTCCCTTCCACCTCCTTAAGATCCTTTCTTCTCAGAATATTACAAAAAGCATTAAGTTTTAAGTTAAATATATAACAGACTAATCTCCCAAAAGCGAGTCGAAAACCCCAGCAGCCACAACTCTTAAAACTAGTATTAAGTTTAGTATAATATACTAGATTTAATTCATTAAATAAATATAAAAAATTTCGAGTTTCGATCAAATGAAATAAAACGCAAAAATATATAAAAGACAATAATATGATAGGATGTGCAATATATGCCTCCACGCATTAACCCATGCGCGCTTCTACATCGCAATGTTTGAATCGCAAAGTTGTATGTGGGCGACATGCAAAAACCTTGTGGATGATTTTGAGCGACTCTATTGCGACTTAGTATTGCCAACACAAATGCCGCAGTTTTTCCAGTGGCCAATTGACTTTGCGCTCTCATATTTTGCGGTGGCTCGGCTAGAAGAGTTGGGTGCGCACTCTTTTAATGCCCTAAATCTTAGAGTTTAAAATAAACTGGGGTCCACACGCTAACACAAAGCCCAATTTTCCTTTACAAGTAGAAAGATCAGTCTAACTTGAAAGCGATGTTTGAAAATGTTTTGATTTTAAGAGGATACTTCTTTATAAATTGATTGTATGATCGATTTTCATTATCGATATACGTACAGTATTGAACTCACAATGAATTGGTCGCATCCCTATTATTAAACGGATCGTGCATATCTAATATTTAATCTACGGTCAAAAGAATTGTCGACAATGTACAACAAATTTGAAGACTATTACGCTATTCTCAAAATCGGGCGTAATGCGACTCCTGATAAAATAAAAAAAGCGTTTAAAACGCAGATTTTCCTGTACCACCCTGACAAAAATCCTGGGCAACGTGAAACTGATGAAGAACATTGTAAGGCAATAAACCGTGCATATGCCGAGTTATCAGATCCGGTTAAGCGTACCGTGTATAATCAACTTTATGACAAAAATAAAAATAATACCAATCCACAAAATAATCAATCTTCGAGACAGACAAACCCCGACGGACAACAAAATAAAACAAAACATCCAAACGGATATAAAAAAAATAGCAATAACGGAGCGAACCAAAACGGTAGTCACAAAAATCAGAACGGTGGGTATGACCGGTATCGGAATAATAAGGGGAATAACAACAGTAACCCAAAACAGTACCAGGATAAATATGAACACCAGTATCGGAATCACAATGATAACTCTGGTTCTAGGAACCAGCATCAGAACAACAACGATAACTATAGTTCTAGAAATCAGTATCAAAAAGATCAACCTTCAAGACAGAAGAACACCGACGGGCACCAAAACAATACAAAAAATCCTAATGGATATAAAAAAAATAACAATAAAGCGAACCAAAACGGTAGTCATAAAAATCAGAATGGTGGGCATGATCAGTATCGGAATAACAACAGTCACCAAAATCAATATCAGAGTAACTATGAACCCCAGTATCAGAACAACAGCGATAACTATGTTTCAAGCAATCAGTATCAGATCAATATCGATTTTTTCAGTTTTTTTAGTCCAATTTATAGAATATGGACAGGCAAGATTTGCAAGTATTTCATAGGCATTGTCCTAATTATCTTAATAATTAAATTTGTTGTACCTGTAATATATTGGATTTTACATCTAGTAGGGTTTGGCTGTTATAAATTGTGTGTAATTTTAATGAATCTTATTTATACAGGTAGTTGGAAAACTTTTATTGTGTTGTCTTTGATCTTGTATAACATAAAAAAAATTCTTCGGATAACCCTCCCACTACTGATCGCAGCCTCTATATTTTTAATAAAAAGTGTCGCTAAACTCCTAATATCTAGTTTAGTAAAACCCATTTTATTTATAATAAAAGGTTTGGCGAAATGTGTTCAATGGCCTTTTAAAATATTAAGAAATCTCATCGGATAAATTTCTGATATAATCTTGGTAACTTCCATGTGCAAGTGCTATAAAAATATGATATAATGAATAATGTAACACAATAGACTTGAACATATAAATTGAATTATAAGTTTACAAAAAAGTATTATATTATTAAGAATTTCAATTTAACTAGCTTGCTGATGTCTGCTGCCTTACCAATCTTAAAAAAGTGTTAGTAAAAATGAATTTGTTTAACCTAAGCGTAATTTAGTCTTTTCTGATAACGTTTTTTAAACATATGTATCAAATCACAAAGGGTTAAAATAAACATTCTCTTTTTTTATGTTTTCGTGTGTTGTTTTATTCGACATCGGAACTAAAAACGGTTCAGTGTTTTTTATCTGTGTGTATGTAATAATTATTATTTATTTATTTCAAGGGAATTTTAACAAACTTGCTTGCTTAAACGTTATAAATGGGAATGATTAGTTTCCAATCTTTTCAATTTCATCAGCGTTATCGGTATTCAAAAAAACAATATCTTTCTGAAAATGATTCTCAATTTCGCGGCATACATTCATACTTTTGTCTCCGTCGATTAGATTTATTGCAATACCCGACTTTCCAAATCGTCCAGTACGTCCAATGCGATGCAAATAGGTCTCGCAATCGGCTTTGCCACTCAGATCAATTGGCAAATCAAAGTTAACAACAATTGTGACTTGTTCGATGTCAATGCCCCGCGACAGTACATTCGTAGTAATAAGCACTTTCTCCTGGCCGGACCTAAAACGATCCAAAACCGCTAGTCTTTGTTCAACAGTCAAATCACCGGAGAGAACAGCAACAGAATGACCATCGGCAGTCATTCTACCTGCAAGCCATGCAGCCGTTTTGCGAGTGTGACAAAATATAATAGCTTGTCCGATGCTGATGCAACCATAAATATTCTGGATAGCTCTGTATTTGCCATCTTCATTTTTGCAGTTCACATAATATTGCTTAATATTATCAAGAGATTCTTCCTCACGCATCAATCTTATTATTGTCGGCTCGGAGACAATTAAGCGAGCGAAGTCCATAACCTCCTTGTCGTATGTCGCAGAAAAGAATAACATCTGGCATTGCGAGCTAAGCAATTTATGGATACGAATGCATTGATCGTGATGTCCTTGCGTGGCTATCATTACGTCTGCTTCATCTAAGACAAAGACTCGAACCTTTTTCATATCGAACAGTCGCATTTTGATACCCCAGTCTAACATTTTACCAGGCGTTCCAATCAAAATGTGCTCCGTTATTTTCGAGTTGCGATCAACTGGAAAAAAACGCAAAATTGTATTGTAAAATGTGCATAACAGAAACCTATTTAATTGATGTAAACATATTACCTTCTTCACCACGCACGGCAAATCTTAGCTTTATATCGGGACAAAATTGACCCATGCGCGCTGCTACTTCGCCAGTTTGAATCGCAAGTTCGTATGTGGGCGACAAGCAAAGAACTTGAGGATGATTATGAGCGACGTTAACGCGACTTAGCATTGCCAACACAAATGCCGCAGTTTTTCCAGTGCCCGATTGACTTTGCGCTATCATATTTTGCGGTGGATCGGCAAGAAGAGTTGGCAGCGCGGTCTCTTGAATTTTTGATGGCGTGTTGAAGCCCATCGCATAAATTCCCTTTAGAAGTTCTGGCTTTAGATGCAATGCTTCAAAAGTTTTAACCGAATGCAACGGTGAATTCGGATTTTTTTGTTGAACGTCAAGTGAGTGCTTCGTGTTAACCAACCCCTTGCCCAATATTTTTATAAGCAGGCTGGTTTCGGCTGGGTCTGCGACGTCCGGTTCGTTGTCCTTGTTAGTTATTGTTGTCGAAGCCGGTTCATCAGCATTTAGGTCTATATTTAATTTAGGCACCTCTTGGTTTTCGGCAATTTTTACCCAATCAGTCATTTTTAAGGCTTTTTTTTTAAACTTTAGTCACAATCGAATTACACAAATGAGTATTAATATTAGCAATGCGTGATGCAGCTGTTTCTAAGAAAAGTGTGCAAATAAAATTATCGATATGCTCAACGCAATGTGTGATTGCTGGTCAGGATGGATGCCCGTTTGATTCTGTTGATATAAATATAGAAATAATTATTTATACAAAGCTTGACGCTTGCAACATATATTAATTTTATCTTCTTTAATGGTATTTGACAAATTTAAAGTTTAATCGCATTGTCCATGATCAACACACTCCTACAAGTGCTGTAAAACTCGTGAGCAAGCGATATATAAAGTTATATATCGATATATATTGAGCTACAATCTGACATGCATGTCTTTTGTTATGTATGTACACTATTTTGGCAAAAGTAAAAGTGCTTGCTTGCATTCCGATCTACGCTCAAAATTAGCAATAAATTAATTTCTTACTTAGCACACTAAACCTCTTGCTTGAGCCATTAGTTGATGCTCGAGGCTATTTTTACATGCACCAAAGTACCTGTTTGCTTTGGACATTTCTGAAGATCTTCAACAGGCAAACAGGAGCGTGCATACCTAAACGCGATAACTGCGCAGTTATATAGTACTTATGTATATACATATACATATGCCTATGTATTCTGCTTATGTATACATGTCTTTCAATTTTGAGGACCAAGCTAAGTTGCACGCTAGAAACCGAAAGAAACAGAAAACAAACCACCAGCAATGTCAACAAATGTTGCTGAGCCAGCTGAAAATATGACGCTCTATCTAAACGAGGGAAATAATCACAACAGCAAAAACAACAATAGTAGCACAAAAAAATACTTTGCACCCGCAACAACGGCATATCCAAACATGAGCGCTAGCATTTCAACAAATAAGGAATACGATGAGGTCTGTAAAAAAGCACAAGCTGGCCACAAAATCATGATTATTTTACGGGGAGCGCCGGGCTGCGGCAAGTCAACATTAGCTAAAACACTACTAAAACAAATCAACGTGCTGGATGAGCACAACACGATCGGGGATTTTGTGCACAGCAGTGATGATTTCTTTTTTACGCGCCGTGGCTACGAGTTCAATCCGACACTATTACCAGATGCCCACGAGTGGAATAAACAGCGTGTGCGCCGCAAGGCAGCCGCCGGTTGGAGTCCAATTATCGTGGACAACACGAACATAATGGTGTGGGAAATGCAGCCGTATGTCCAAATAGCAGTGCAGCATGGCTATGAAGTGGAGCTCTTGGAGCCTCAAACCAGTTGGTGCAAATCAGCTTCAAAGCTGGCGCAAAGAAATGTGCATCAGGTGCCAAAGGAGAGCATTGAAAGAATGCTGAATCGTTACGAGAATACCAGTGTAGCCGATCTTCTCGGGGTAAGTCAAACGGACAATAGCAGTTCCTACTTCATCAATGAATTTATTTGTTTAATAATATAGTTTGTTTTTCCCAGTTGCTCAAAGAAACCAAATATACAGTGCCATTGCCACAGTTTCGGTCAATGCCGCCGCTGCCAGAGTTGCCAGCGCCATCGAAAGCAGCGTTGCAGCCGGAAAGCTCCAGTACCTTATCGAATGACATTAAGCTTAATATCAATGCTCAAACCTGGGTGCCGTATGAAAAAAATGCTAGCAGTTATTGGGCACAGCAGCAGCATCAGCTAGCTAGGCGCCCAGTTCAAAA
Organism: Scaptomyza polygonia; assembly: GCA_035044585.1. NCBI lineage: Eukaryota > Metazoa > Arthropoda > Insecta > Diptera > Drosophilidae > Scaptomyza > Scaptomyza polygonia. Next base: position 3,224,172 of record JAWNNU010000962.1, on the reverse strand, counting down.
CACCTTTGGTGCAAGCGTTACGTCAACTGGTGAAAATTCATTACTAGACTTGTTGCGTGATGAACAAACGGCAACGGCCGAACCAACTTTAAATGCGCCGTCATCATCATCTGCAGATGCTACCAGCAAGCTGTTGCAACGTCATAGCTTAAACTGTCTAAATGAAGCGTCTGGCTTTGTGCTTCTGCGACAAATGTATCCAAACAAACAGTTGACTGGTCTCTGGGATTTGTATGTAAAGTGCAATGGCGATGTGGATTGGGCTGTGGATATATTACTCAAAGAGGACGAGCTCACCGCAGATGTATCTGACTTCGTCGAGCAGGCGATTCTGCTGGAAAGCGATGAATTTCAATGCGATTGCAACAATAAAAATCTAAATCTTAACTTAAATAATCAATTGCAAACACTAGCGCCTGCTGCTCTGTCTAAAAATCAGTCGAAGACACAGCGCCAACCGCGTACCAGACGGAATGGCTCAGGTCAGATTACCGCTAGCAACAAGGAGCTACAGTTAGAGATTGAAAACCGATTTGTATTGGGTGATAATCAGTACTCGGAGCATACGCGCAAAATACGCGACATACGCAATGGAATTTTAGATCAGCCGGTTGCTCCAGTCGAACCACCACCATTATTGGCTTCAGCTGCAGATGAGGACGACGAAGACTCTGAGGACAATGCTCTGATTGAAATGGATCTGGGCGAAAATTTAATAGCACAACTTCGGAGCCACTTTCAATGGGAGGGTGAAATGTTGCCAATCGAACCGGAATCTTTGCCTAGCAAAGTGTTTGTGCCGCGCAGCCTAGCTAAACAAATGTATATGGTATGGATGGAAGCGGTGCATAATCAACTCGAAGAACAACGTCAGCAAACTTTGCGCGACGATGAGCAGTTTGCACGTCTGCTCAAGCATCCCAAATACGCCGACTGTAGCGAATCGCCCAGCAATGTTAACGAGTTGCTCGATATGGAGCTGGCCTGGAGTATTTACAATAGCGAACAGCAGGCAGCTAAACAGGCAACGCAATATAAGCCCAACGACATTGCCACGCATTTGACCAAAATGAAGTTATGTGAAAAATTTCCGGAAATACCAAAAGATACGGTTTTGCAGGTCTTTGAAGACACTCAACACAACTATGTGCAGACTGTGGAGGTACTGGACAGCAATGTGCACAGCGATCTAACAGGCGCTGAACTCTATGAGCAAGCGCTGCGCGAAAGCAAAAAGGTGGCTTTAATAAAATTTATCAAATTATTATTTATATTTATAATCATACGTCTAATGTTTTAGCTCAATGAACAGGAGCAACAACCACCAACAAAACTGTCAAGTCCACGTTCCACTGCAAGCAATAAACAGCAGTCACCGCAGTTACATGAGGAGGCGAAAAGTGCAGCATTGCGAGACTTCGAAGAGACCCGTAATCTGGCCGCTCATCATTCCCAATTAAGGGCCGAGTGCAACTTGAAAGCGAAGCAGGCAATTCAGCAGGGAAATGGTAGTGTGGCGCTATACTATTCCGAAATTGCGCAGCTGCACAAAAAGAAGATTGATGTGTTTAATCATCGTGCCGCAAACTGCATTATGGAGGTGCACAAGCATACTCAAAACAATCCAGATCTTATTGATTTGCATTATTTGCATACCATGGAGGCGGTTAGCTGCCTAGATCTATTCCTCGATCGTCATATAACTGTATTGCGCAACTGCACGCGCGTCTATAAGCATGTTTTTATCATAACTGGTCGAGGACTACACAGCGCTAATGGTGTCTCCACCATTAAAAAAAATGTAAAGACCCGTTTGGCTGAGCGGCGTTTGCGGTAATTGCTTGACCATGTACACTATTTATGATTCTAACTTGATTTTTTTTCTCTTTTAGCTGGCAGGAGGTAAATCCTGGTTTGCTTCGTGTCAAAATCTTTTCGGCATCGCGTCATTCCAAAAATTTTTGATGATACCTCAAAGCGTGAATTTAGTGCTGATTAACTTGATTAAAAAAAAAAAATAAATAAAGGCAACTTATTTTGAGACATCGTTGATGGCGGCACCACATTTCTAAATACTTATACAATTTTTTTTACCAAACTAAGACTAATTATTTCGTATTATTTTGTGTGTTCGTTCATCAATGCATTCCTTCTGCACTAATTGTTCAATTTTAAAATATTATAAAATGTCTTAAATGGTTTACATTTCCAAACTAGGAGAATGGTTTATTTCAAGAAGTTATGTGTATGTACATATCTATGTTTTGTTTTCAATTTGAATATCACACTTAACGCAATTTAAAAAAAAAAATGTATACTATTTGCATATTGGAGAAAAGATATGCTTATTAATTTAGCTCTACTTTATGATAACGAACATCATTTAAATCTAAGAGTTCTACTTTATAAACTATGACGAGTGATTTCCTTAAAACAAAAAAAAAAAAAAATGCAAAAATAGGAAGTAACTCCAATGTACATATGTACATATATCGAATATGTTAAATCAGCAAGGAACGTTTTAATTCAATTTTAAAATAAACATAAATATTGTTTAAGTAAAAACAGTTGCAGTTTTAATTGTGTTAAGTGCTTAACCTTTATTTTAATCTATTACTAGCTATTAACATCGAATGTGGCAGCTGATCTTAATACTTACCTATTTGACAGCTGTGCTAATCAATAATACGTTTATGAGAGCTTAGCATCTGCTTGGATTTCGAATCAGCTCAAATCCGTTGCCAATACTGCTACGCCGTCACTTTTTAATACAATCTTTAACTTGCGCCTGTCAGGTAGTACCTGAATCGTGCAATACGTTTAAATGCCCACCATAAAAGAAAAATGCACATGCCATTAAATGTTTAAAACGTGGAAAGACAAATGTAATTTACTATAATAAACTTATCATTTGAAACATAAAATTATATAAACATTATTATTTTTATCCTTTTCGATACACAAAGTGTACATATTTACATGCTAACAACACATGTCAAAAACTTACATCTAGAAAATCGGTGGCAGTCGCAACAAACATGTTATTATATGGCTTTGGTTCGAGCCTTGGTGACCCAATTGATTAAGTATGGGTACTAGGTATTTTCATTATGAAGGTGGTTGCTTGGCGACTGATTTTCCTTGCCGTCAATGTTCATGCGATTCATGGCAACCAGTTCCATTAGGTTAGCACGACTACGTTTTGGTGTATAACGTGTGGCAGAATTTGAATTCGAGACGCATCCAGTGCTATTGTTGAGCTTCTCACGTGGTGGTGTTTGTAGAAAAACACCCTCATATATGGTCTCCAAGCTGTTATCGTGACTGAAGCTACCAGCTGTTGAATCACTCCCATTGTGGATGGGCGCACTTATTTGTGCATCGATTTCATGCAGTGCCACAAACTCAGGATTGTTTTGGCGTCCAGGACTGCGCTCTTGCTGTATTGGCTGTTGCTGCTGAGGTGTTTCAATGTCTGATACATTTATGTCATCGATGGGAGATGGCGAGCGGCCGTGTGGCGACAAGTTGCGAATTACGAAGGCGGGCAGCTCATCACAGTCAGCTGGTTCTCCAAGTTCACGTTCAAAAGCCAGCGATAAATCACTTTCGCTTTCAAGCGACGACATCGAGCTCTGTAGGATATTGGAGCTATTTAGCTGTTGTTGCTCAATGTTTCCTATATTCATTGTATTTACCGCATCCGCTTCCGAAGTTGTGTCCATGTTGTGCGCTGTGCCTGCTGTACTTATATGAATTGCCGAGAAATCGTCAAGCATTACAAATATGTACGTGGAAAATCGCTGACCTGCTCGTGGTTTGCTTCTTATGGGTTGTACGTTTCGCGGTATTCGAGGGGTCTCAGCGCAGGTAGTCAATTTGCAAACTCACTTTAAATTATTGCCGCACCGGTCGGCTGCTAAACAAGGTTATTTATCGAAATACCATCGATAATTAAAACATTGGCGATGTGACCGTATGCGCAAAGCAAAAAATACAAACTCCTGATTGGTTAATATTACAAATACCTACTAGATTTATTATTAGACGTTTGTTTTGAAACTAGCACTATGATAATAAATATATGTGCATAATATAATAAATAATATCTTAATTCGTTGTATAGCCAAACAGGCTATGCGCTGTATTCATAAAAATTTATGTAATTTGTGCTTCAGATACATTGTAATAGTTGTTAAAATTTAAAATACGTATAAGGTCCTCCATTTGCGCTTGATAACCGGAGGCTGAGACCTTGTTTCCTAAATAAATGGCATAGCGCAAGAACTTATCAAACTCGCTCTCTTCGTGTATCAATCGCTTATAGCGTGGATGAACAAAGTCAACTTGTTCCTCGTCTAAAACAAACGGTTTTGAGTGCAGTGTCCTAAAAAAAATATAAAATTACTTATTGCAATAATATTTATATCCAAATGCCAACCTACTTGCAAAAACGTAGCACAGTAACAAGAATATTATTAATCGTTTCCTGAAATGCAACGCTTCGTCGATTAAGTAAAGAAAGGAAAGCGATGCGTTTTAGGTATTCCACGTGTCGCTGGTATAATTCTTCAATCGAATTGACGTTGCAAAGCTCATCGGTGAAAGATTTCCACGTTGTGTGCAGGGCTGTTGTCTCCAAGTGATTTTGCAGCGTGATCACAAAATGCGATAGTTTGTGTCGCACCATTTGCAGATTTCGATAATGGGGTGACTTCTGCATTGTCCGGCCATAAATCTTGGACAACTGCTGCAGGTCCACATATGTACGCTCAAGCATATAGTTGACGTGACGTAGTTTCATCAAATGTGAAAATATTTGCGCATACTTGGCTATCGTTTCAGGAGTGATTACTAAATTAAGTGGCCAGTCCACTTTGTAACTTAGTTCAAAAATGGATAAGAGATCAAGGTTCATCAGATCAAGTGATTTCGGGATATGTGTTGAGTTGAACTGAAGGTTGTCAACAACCTGAGATTCAAAAGAGCCTTCCGCTATTCTGTGGCTGATTGCATTATCAAATATTGAGTCCAATGTACACCTGCTGCATAAAGTATGCGGCATCACGCCGGATTTGATTTGGTCCAGAACACCCACAACAAGCTGAGTGCCAAACTCGCCATCCAGCAAAAAGAAGAAGTTACGTAGCTGACAAAAATGCCCAAAGACGTTCAGATCCTGGAATATGCGAAGCACCTCGTTGCGCAAAAGCGACAGGTGTGCTTTTATTGGCATCATCACCGACAATTGCATGTACCGCTTTATCATAAATGGATCGCGTTCATTTGTAAGCTGTATATGCGGCGATATTTCCTCTGTCCTTAGACTAAAAATGGGTTTTCTTTTTGCTACACCAGTCACTTTTTTAGGCATCGTCCCAACTTGCAATGTTGACGTTGGTTTATCTGTGCTATTGGAATTAATATCGCAGTGGGAACTACTTTTAATATTATTGTTATTGGCTGCATCAATAACGTCGTTTGCAAAGGCGTTTGCGAAAGGCTCAGCTTCTACATCGGATGTGGTTGACATGGGCGTTGATGTTTCCTGTGTTATCTCCACGTAGAGTCTGTGAGGCTCCAATGGCAAATGCAAGGCATTGTCAGAGGCAGTTATTAGTTTCGTACTTTGCCCAATGTGCCCTTCTTCAACACTATTGAGCGAATGGAAATGATCGTGTTGTTGCATGCGACGGCGATTACGCTTTAGGTCACTTAATTCCTCGAGATTCATGTTCACGTCTGTTTGCCGTTGAGATTTCTCTTCCGTACAACTAAGAACACGCAAGCGGTTAACTTCAGCATCGGTATAAGTAGATGCACTGGTCGTTGCGGCCTGATTCGTATTCACTTGTATAAAACATTCCTGTAACTGTTCTGAGCATAGATTTCGCATTCGATTGCGTGCCATTTCATCGTCATTGTTGTTATCATTCGAGCTTAGCACTTCCGGCTGATCTTGCACAAGCGTCTGTGACTCTAGTTTAAACTTAAGCAGGTCTTCTGAAATCGTGTCCTCACGAGAAACAAAGCTGGTTGTGCTTTCATCTGGACTGATGGCCACGACGTTCGTCGTTTCTATGGGATCGGTGTTCTTCTTTAGTAATACAGAAATTTGGTCTTGCAATGTTTGCGAGTTTCTTTGCAAACGTTGCTCCTCTATTTGAGAAAATTTTTCTCGAAAGGTAAGCTCATTCACAAGATCCATGCGTCTTTGCTTTAAACGTTCCTGTTGCTGTTCCTCTTGTTGTTTGTTCAGCTCAGCATAACGATGCCTTTTTGCAGCATCAGCTTTTATTTGCAATTCTTTCTTTCGCTGTTCCCAATTTGCAATGTGCGCTTGAGTGCACTCCTTCATGCGGTTACCAAAGCGATCGCTATTCGACTTGTACTCGTCTACTACTTTTTGCATTTGGAATGGTTTTTTGAGATACTGAAAAATTTGTTCATTGTGTTGATCCAACGTTTGCCGCACTTCGTTTAACTGCTCTTCAGACATGCATATTACCAGGTCTAGGTGTTTTAAGGTCAAAACATCGTGCTACAAGTAATCGGCTTGTTGAAATATGTTGCATATATTTGTATATTTATCAAACATCTACAAACCCGCCAGTTGTAAGCCTTGAGTAAACGAATGTACTTGCCACACTGCAAAATAACCTCCTCACAGCCAGACAGAAAGCCAGGCACTGCATCTGATTGAACATAAAAGCCCCTGTCGAAAAATTCTTTGTTGCGCTCGTTAGTTAAAATGGGTGTGCAGCGGCTTATAAACAGCTCGTTGAAGTGCTCTTCGAGATTGCCCTGGTAAATCCAACGCTGCAGCTGGACATAGTATGCGACGCACAATGATCTTAGCATGTACAATAGCAGTTGAGAAAGTTCATAATTGACGGACTTCTCAATAGCTGACCAAACGTAACTTATTAGAAACGAGCCGTTTAGTCCTTTGGCGGCATTAACTGTCATAAACATTAAATTTGAATTGCGTGCTATTTGAAAACCAATATGACCTTACCGCTGAGTTCGATTTGAAACGTTTGATCAAGTTCCTGCAGCAACTGCATAACAGGATTTGCCATGTATAAAAGCCGTGGCAAGTTTTTGGCTGCTAGCGCTAGTAAAAACTGTCGGCTATTTGTAATAATTTCAATGATTGCCAGTCGTAAACACTGTTAATTATGAAACGGAAATGTGATTTTATTATTATAAACACGTAATAGCATTATATACTTACTCGGCTAAGAGGGCGTTCGTTGTATTTCGCTGAGCCCAGCATATCAGTACGGGCCTTTAGACTTTGATACGCATTGCCCGATTTAATAAATGGCTCTGAAAAGTCAGCCAAAGTTTCGGGCAGAATATCTGAGAGCGTTGTGTTTGCTCTAAGTTCAAAAGTTTTATCCTTAGTGAGCTCAAACGTTGCAGACTGCAGACCAGCTAAGGAAAGTTTTGTTGATTTTAATTTATACAGCGACCAGTAGTCTGCTTAAATATTTAGAAATTAGCTTACCTGCTAGAAACTTCAAGTCATCGATCAAATATGCCAGCTCAACAAAATACAGCTTCAATTTCCTGTTTGCTAACAATGCAAGTTCGTTACTCGCATCGCTATCAGCAATAAAATTCTTCTCGGGCCCCGGTTGCCGAAATTGAGTTTCCATTTTCTTCTCAGGCTCAATCGTTTTGCAATTTTCCCTTGGCGGCAAACTAAATTGACTGCTTGATTTTATTGCTTTTAATTCCTTCATGCGTGCCAACGAGTCATTAAAAATGCTGACCTTTTTTTTTGTCTTTTGTTTTGAAAACTTGCGTAATGCTTCAGAATTGTTTGGCAGGAAGTTTGTCTGACGACTAAAATCGCTTGGTCTCATTGCGGCTCGCATTTCCTCTATGGAAGGTAAAAACTTATTCTTCCTGGGAGGCGGCTCAAACTCGCCAATCCTTTTTTCCAGACGCAGCGGCTTGGGAAGCAGCATACTGATAGGTATTTGTTTAATTTCATTTGAACTCTGTGGTTCCGAACATGTGCAAATGCTTTGAAGACATTGGCCAACATCACTACCAAGTTCTGTCTCTAAAATAGCACAAATGTCATCTAGTTGCTTTTGAAATTGTGCTTGTCTTGTCGAACGAGGGCGGGCATGTTTTGCAAGATCATGTAATACTTTTTGTTGCAGCACCGTCTCGTAGATTTGTGAGCGTTTAAGGGCAACGGAGGCTGCGGTAGGCACAATTGCAATTGCAACTGTTCGCTCTTTTTCACTCAGCTCATCCTGCAGAAGAAGCACAGCTAGTTTAGTAATCTGGTCGATGACACTCTGACACGAACTGCTGGCTGCATCCATTCAACTTTCTATTTTATTACTTTATTTTCCGAAATACCGCGATTTCTAAGTCAATAATCAAAACAAGAGAAGTTATTGCTTTCTCGCTGCAGTTGCCCTGTTTTGTTGAATGTATTGGAGATGAGAAATAATTGCATGTAAGTGCTAATTATTGCGATAGCTTGAAAATCATACAAAATTGAAAACAAGCTTAAAATATACACTGAAAATTTTATAAAATCAAAATTTTGTATTTACTTTTGGAAAACAAAAGGAACTTTTATATGATGCGATGATTATTAATTTTTTTGTATTGGTTATAAAAAAATGGCCACCTAAGTTGTAAGCCGAGCATCGAGCAAATAATTTATATAATTAACATTAGGGTTTTAATCACTACGCAATTGCTGTTAATTTGCACAACGGAACCCAGCGGTTCCCGCTGTCGAGCCGACTCTTTGCTTAATTAAACAAGAGGTGGGCTCGTGCCCACCGTGTATATATATAACAGAGCGGAATTCAGAGATATCCACTTTAACAGAAAATGTAATGCCTTAACGATAGTTCGTGGGGAAATAAATTTGATCCCTGCCTCGACAGCTCATTCGACAAATTCGTTGAAAACCAGCTGCGGCGTCTAAGTTAAGTCGGCCATCATCTTTTCTCTTGTTGTTGTCAGGTATTTACTCGTTGCTAGAAATATCGGTAACTGAGAAATAATCAGTTACCGATATATCTAGCAACGAGTGATGATTTTTAACAAAACCCACTTAAAAAACGTATACAATAAAATAATTTCGTAAGTATTTAAAAAGTTTAGTTATAAAATACCGATAAGGACAGATTTTTCTGCAGTTTTAAAGGATTGCTGTTAAAACATATGTTTCATAAAATAAACTACAAAATGAATGACAGAGCGAACCTGTTCAGTTCAATTGGTTAAAGTTATTCCGAACTATTCGATACAACACATTTTTGTAGCGTCTCCCAAAAATCTATACAAATTTTGTTCACGAAAACGAAAATTTTAAATTTTTCTACGTTTTGTTGCTTCAAGCGCATATTGATCAAGCAATCTGCATCTTTTTATCCATAAGCGTCTGATTGTTGATTTGAAAAACCCGAAAGGGTTTTAAGTAGAGGTGGGCACGGACCGGGCCGGGCCTGGGGCCCGGCGGGCCTCGCACAAACTTATTGGGCCCCGGGTCTAAAAATCATTTCCGGGCTTTTTACGTGCGGGCCCGGGCCTTAGCTCAAAAGCCCGGGAAAGCCCGGCGGGCCTAAAAAGCCCGTCAGGCCCGAAAATACACTGAGTAATTGTGAGTAATCGAGCTCACTTTCCCACAACGACCGTAGCGTCACAGCGCCAAATTTTATTTTATAGAAATGTTTAAAGTAAAAATTCAAGAAGCTGTGTGCAGCAAGGACTAAAAATGTTTAATTTGTGGTCAATTTGAACAGTACAAGCGATGTTGTATTCTTGTATTTTTACTCCGCGCCGGGCCCAGGCCGGGCCGGGCTTTTTTGACAATAGCCCGGGCCGGGCCTGGCCTAAAATATTTTCTTCGGGCCCGGGCCCTCATTTTAAGTGCGGTTTTATGTGTAAAAAGGAGGAAAACAACCGTCACTTGTCATAGTTGACGCATCACGCAAGGCAAAAGGTTAAAAATTGTGTTATACGTATGTCCATGGGTGCCTGATCGTAAGTAATAAACCTTAACAATATTTGCACACAAGATTAATACGATTATATTAGCTGTAGCAAGTCTATATAAATAAGTGTGCATGTATGTATGTGCATATGAATATATGTGAGTGCTAACATGGACATTCGCAAATGTGAACGCTTAAAATTTTTTAGTATTTGTATGCATGTTTGTTTCATTTCATTTTATGTGTTTTCGATAGACTAATAACTGTTAATTCGTTTATGTGTTTACTTATTTACAGAAGCAAATTGAATGCATTAACATCGCACTCGTGTTTTTTTTTTTTTTTTTTTAATAATGTTTTTTAATGACATTGGACAGCCATTAATATTAGACAGCAAAAAAAAGTATTCTCCATTCGAACAAGTAAGAATTACTATCCTTTTAACGAAGTAACACCAATTGAAGTGCATTTATTGCTACGCGCCTAGCATAATGGACCCATGTTGTTAACATCTGCGGCGTTCGATGACCACACGGTTCCCACAAACTTCTGTGGAAGAGTTTTCGGCTCCGTTAAGGATGTGAAGCGTTTTAAGATTTTGCAAAGCCTTTCAAACAACAATTATCAATATAATGTCTTAAGACCCTTCGTACCAACCGAAGTCGACAATAAAATTAAAAATATGATAACTTTAATACCTGCTGGAAAGAAAGGTGGAAAACTTTCGAATTTATATTACATGCAAAGTGAGTTGCGAAAATAAATTAATTAACATAATTGATATATGTACATATCTTTCAGATAAGCACGTCAGAGTTTTGATAGTCGACCGCTTGACGGGTTATTTGGATTTTATACCAAAAGCTGACGCGTCATTTCATCGCGCTCTCAGCCATGGAATAGATGTGATGTATATCGATGATCTTTGTTTCGAATCGATTCGAAATGCGGCTCTTGAACAGCAGGAGTACATTTATACATTTATTCACCTCATAAGGCCCAAGTTTTTGTACGGCGTGAGAAAGAATAATCTGCCAAAGAGTTATCTTGATTTGTGTGTAAAAAGGAATATTTAAAATATCAATTCAATACAATTACTTTAAAATTTTTATAAACATTGATAGATGACTTAAAAATTTACCTATTTATAAATGCTGGTTCATCTTTGGTCGCCTTAGCCTTGTTTTTCACTTTCTTCACACGCTTGAGGCCATTTTGCTTTTCATGAACAGGCATCCCCATCATTCTGGGCAAATATTCTTGGTTTACGACTGTGGAAATCTGAATAGAATTAAATAAGGTAACGCAAGTATGTTATCAATACAGTTACGTTTGTGACGACAAACTAGATCACAATATTGTCTTTGGTCAACAATAACTTTCTTATCATGCAGAACCGAGGGGCAACATTGATCGCAACCTAAATTCGCACATTCTTTGTATTTACTGCACTTGTATTATTACCCTCTTGGATTTGCATTTAGCTCGGATCAAGCACATGTTTGTTTTGTTTGTTTGCTTTAGGAACAGGTTTATCATTTCCATCGTCATCCGCGATACAAAGAAAAACACATTATTAGAGAAATTTAATGCATACAGAATTTAGTAACTGATAGCGTTTGAATGTTATCGTGAAGGAGCCATTCTTTTTCGGCTTATTGGCAATCTTTTCTAGCAACAGTATAAACTGTGAATTAATGAAGGTTTATTGAGAAATTCACAATAAATGCTATTAATTTGCGGCAGATAGTAGGACCAGGCCTAAAGTGGCACATGAGCTTTATGCCTTTATTTAGTACATTTTCAATCGATTCATCGACCAACTATCATCGACTTTGCTCGTGCATAACTATTCTAGCACGATTACGAAGCAGGCTCTAAATTATGCACGATCACTAAATTACTTGATCGCGAGCCAACACGAAAAAAAATATTTAAAAGCAAATGTGAACATACATAGCATTAACAAAGCAATATTTATTAAGTCGAGCACTTAGTTTTTTGCCACGATCGGAATCAAAGCTGATTTAAAATTTCGTTAAAATCACGCACACATTTAATTTTGTAACATTAAGTCAGTATTTTCAATTTATTATTCGCGTTGATTAAATTAAAAAATTGTACTCCAAACACTTGGTGTAATTTACAAAAAATTCTTTTTAAATAGATCTGGTTACAACTTAAGTTTATTATGATTTCAATAACTTAAAACTATAAAAGATTGGGGTTATATATTTTTTTAAATAGAACATTTGAATAAGGTGCTGCTTTATTGATCTTGAGATTGGCGGCATAAGCCAGTTATAGGGGCGCGAAGTAGTAATTAGAGCAAATAAAAACAGCGGGGTTTCTGGGAAAATATTAAATCAATTAAAACTGGCATAAAACGTTTATAATTCGGCAAAACAAGCGCCAGCGCAACGGCATAGTGCATACAGATCAGCCAACCTAGCAATAATAGACGATAATATTAGGTAGAGCATTTGGGGTGCATCGAGGGAGCTTTGTAGGTTGATAAATAAGACAGCTTAGCTGGTCGTTTGGAACTTGTTGCACGGTTGTATAATAGATGTCTTGCGCATTGGTACCGTTTCAGGCGTTGGTATGGCTTCGCCGGTGGTCACCTTGTTGGCAAAGACCTGCTTGACGCCACCACCTTTCTGTTTGGCCATCTGATAATCTCCCGAGTCAAAGAATTTTTGCTAAAAAAAAAGACACCAAACGATTAATATAAGCAATACAACAAAATCTTACGCAGCACAGCTTACTCCCTTCTGCAGACGCTTCTGAAGAAAAGCGGAATGGCCTCCAGGCACGCGCCCACCACTTGGATATTTGGACTTGAGCTTTTCCTCTTCGATTTTCTCCAAGTCTCTGGCGTTAGTTTGTTCGCCTGAAGGAACTTCGTTCTCCTGTGCCGTTGTCGCCAGACTGTTTTCTTCAGTAGAGCTCATATTTATTTATCTATGACAAAAACATTCATTTTTATGCCGATCACAACAAAATATATAAATGTACACATGTGAATTACAAAAATGGCGATCAGACAACAACAAAAGCCACATTAAAAAAAGCGAGCGCAAATGGTCAGATAAAATGGCATTTCATAAAGCGTACACTTGCGAATGTCCATGTTTGCACTCACATATAGACAAACACACATACATACATTCACACTTATTTATATAGACTTGCTAATATATAGTGCGAACGACAACTACGCCTAATACAATCGAATTCAACTTGTGTGCAAATGTTGTTACGATTTATTACTTACGCTCATGCACACATGAACATACATACGTATGTAAATAATAAAATTTTTAACCTTTTGCCTTGCGTGATGCGTCAAATGTGACAAGTAACTGTTGTTTTCCTTCTTTTTGCACTGAAAACCGCATGTACGCCGTAAGCCTTTCGGGTTTTGCAAATCAACAATCACGCGCTAATGGACAAAACGATGCAGATGACTTGGTCAATATGCGCTTGAAGCAACAAAACGTAGAAAAATTTAAAATTTTCTTTTCCTGAACAAAATTTGTATAGATTTTTGGGAGACGCTACGAAAATGTGTTGTATCGAATAGTTCAGAATAACTAAATCGATTGAACTGAACAGGTTCGCTATGTCATTCATTTTGTAGTTTATTTTATGAAACATATGTTTTAACAGCAATCCTTTAAAACTGCTGAAAAATCGGTCCTTATCGGTATTTTATAACTAAACTTTTTAAATACTTACGAAATTATTTTATAGTATACGTTTTTTAAGTGGCTTTTGTTAAAAATCATCACAAGAAATAATCAGTTACCGATATTTCTGAGTACAGCTGTTGTTTTTTAAACAAACTGGTTAATAGATTTACACTTAATATAGGAGATATAATTAATAGGTTTATTAATATTATTGGCGACAACACGTTAAATTTATTTAATAAATTATTTTCGCATAAGATATCATTGTTTAGTTAAATACCAGTGGTTAACAGCTATTTGCATTTCTGTAAAGGACTGCCCCTATTATTTTTTCATGTTATTACTGTAATCTGTTGGGTGCAATTTCCAGCTGCTTTTCCTTACATAGGTGCTTATTGTTTATTTTATCCAAAGTAAAAGAGTTTTAAATTTCGATCCGGCCTATATATACAACGATGAGCTCCAAAGATAAAACACGGTTCAAAATGTTTCTCAAGTCAACGAAATCAGCAGGTTACATTAGCAATTCAATTGTACACTTGCTTTACTAAAATGCATTTTCCCCAGAAACAGCGGGGGAGCGTACTTTATTTCCAGAATACGAGAAAGAGTTGCGACCAGAACTACCAATCGCGCAGCGTTGCAAAATGCTTAAGGAATTGGGTGACCTGCATTTGCACAACTTTAACTTGGACGAGGTAAGCGGAACGGTGAAAAACTACATTTTGTTGTTGCCGGCAACTGACACGCTTGTTTTACATACGTATATTTTGATGCATTCAGACTTATATCACTAAGCTGTGGCATCTTACAAACGATCTCATTGTGCTCAACAAACCCGCTGAAACGCGACAGATTGCGTTAAGCTTTTACAAGCGGCTTATACATACACAATACAAAAATTTGACGCTGATGCGTGAAAAGTTTTTTCTGGTTATTCAAAATCATGAGGCGCCTGAGGACATGCGCCATCTCTTGGAACTACTTTACACACTCACAGAAAATGGAAAGGACATTACCAATTTCGAGGAGAAGGTGATCAAAACAATTAAAAATTATGCTCAAACTGTTAACATTAATGTCTGACGCTTGTAACAGATTGGAAAATTTATGCTCCTTTGGATACCAGCTATTACAGACGCTAATCTGCTGTGCCCATACCTAGACATGATGATAAATCTCATTAAATTTAATGCGGCGCAACTAGACAAAGACATACTCATTGGAATTGTGCAGTATGTGCCTGAAATACACCAAAAGTATTTAAAATATAATTGATACATTATCTTTGTTTGTTGTAGAAATGCATGCGACTTGAGTTGTACTGTGGCGGACGATGAAATCGGGCTGCAATGTTTGACCATTTTGGAAATGGTCATTGGCTATACCATATTTCCAAGCGAACCACTGCACCAGTGCATCGTCACACTGTGCCGCACCGTGAACCATGCACGTTATTGCCAATCATCATTTAAGGTATGTCGCTCTGTTATTCCAACTAATCAAAAAGCATATATATATTCTTTTGTATCAGATGATACAATTTCAGCATATAGTTCAAAGCTTTTAATTCAGTCCAAATTATATATTTGTCTTTTAAACGCATTTACTTTATAATATTAAAAACTTTGATGCTAGTTTGTTGTTAATGACATCAGGATTTGGCTTATAGCTAGTCAATTCTGAAGCGGCATTTTTGTTGTTCACTTCATTTGCTTGTAACTGGCTTATTTCCTCCTTGATGAGCTTCTTATTCAAATCTTTCTGAACCTTTACGAGGGCGGCTGGAAGCGTCAATGGTTTCGCATTGTGACACTTGACACTCACGTCTAAAGTACAATAGCGCGATACAACATCAAAGTGCTGTCCATTGGGGCAATTCAACTCAATGGCCCGACTGCCCAGACACACAAAAAAACGGCTGCAATTGTGGCTATGGGGCAGTATTCGACTACCCTCGCCGGCACACTCCGGCAACCATTCGCCAATGTCATTGTCTGGTGTTGGGAGTGCTTTCCGACACACACCTCTCGTATCCAGCAAGCAACTTTTCACGCTTGTGTCATAATAGTAATCCATCGGGCATTGCTGCAGCACTGCCTTGCCCTGTTCGCAACGATAATATCTACTGCAATTTTGCAAGTTTGGCAGCATTGAGTGCTCCGGCAGTATGCAGCTGCACTGATGTCCGGGTGTTATATCCACCGGCAAGCACACACCTCGCTCAGCATCAAAGTAGTGGCCGTAGGCGCATCTAATAAATGCCAGCCTACCGTCATTCGAACAAAGCATATAGCGTGTACAATCATTTGGCAAACGGTGAACAGTTCTGCTGCCGGTTGCATTGCAACTTGACGCACAAGCTCCTCTTACGCAGCGTTGTTGTTGACTGCTGAAATGGTAATTCTGTGCACATTTATACTCCTGGTAACTGTTTTCTTTATATCCCGTACAAACGTAGAACTTCTCACATTGCCACTCATGCGGTACAAGAGTCCAGACCTTGGCATTGCTGCAAATCCTTTCGATTGTGAAGTCGGCTTTAATTGTTGCCAAATGCAGCAAGAGAATAATAACATAATTTAGCTGTTCTAAAATGAGTCCAAGGATTAGATTAATATTTAAGCATGTCAATCAAAAACTTACTGCTCATCTCATCTACGTGCATTAATTTGATGTCTGTAGCATATGCTTGAATGCCTTGCAGTTTTACTAACTGCTCCATTTTTATGGTTCTATGGCAACAAAATTTATCAGTGGTAACATTTGAGCTACAATTTGTTGTTTGCTTATGGTAATGAAATTGCTTTCGTCTTGTTAGTCAACCATTATTCAGACCTTATCTGATCCGTTTTTGTGTTTTTTCTTTTCCCCCATTGTCTTATCGTTCGAAATATTATTGTTGCCGACTTCCGAAATGCGTAGCATCATCATGTGTCTTATCTGTCTATGTTATCCAAAACATTTATACTTAACACAATGATTAATTTCAATGTCAAAAAATGTCAAAGATTGTTTAGATTGATTTTAAACTAAACATTGACTAAACTTTAACGATTTATTTCTTTTTAAGCGTAATAGCAACTAATTAGATCCTTGGGCATGCAGCGTAAATGATCGAAACCAAATTTGGCAAGCTTGTGGCATGCCGCACGTGTGCCATACTCCATTGCATCACGCAATGACAATTTGACCTCTTGCAGAGCATAGATCAGGGCACCAACGAAAGTCTCATGCCCGCCAGTTGTATCGACAATATCTTGCGGCTTGTGACCTCCAACCTTAAAGTAGACATCATTGGGCATCAAGCAGCTGAGGGTGCCTCAGTATAGTTGTCATAGATAATGATGGGCTCGCGTTCCGTTTGAGCTGTGCAACTGCTTGTCTCGTTTGTCACTGTCTCGTCATCAATGGGCATATATGGACTTTTTTTTGGTTGCTTGGCAAGCCAGCGTTTGCGTGCCAAACGCGTTTTGTCGCGTACCGCCCAAACCATTTCGCGACCATTCATAAAGCCATATGTCGCCTTCACCTGCTTGCGTATAAACACATAATCTGCAAAGTCGGCCAGCAGTATGCTGAGTGGTCGTAAGTCAAACAAATTTACGGATAGCACAATGTCGGCATCCGGACTGCGTGCGTTGTAATCGCGCACAGCTTGCATCATGCGCAGCGTCTCCTTAAAATTGCGCGGCTCAAAGTGTATCCAATTGTAGTTGCGATAGTCAACGGCACCGACAAATTGCTGATAGGTGAGCTCGTGCTTTCGGGTTGAGTATTCGACGGTGGTGCGCAAGTTTTGGCCACGGACCGTTAAGATGTATCGATGTGCCGGCATTTGGTTTGTACGTGGACAGTTGGAGATGTCAATGCCCGAGGACAGAAAAACTGAGGTAAGGCTCTCGAATGCGGGAGCGATGCTTAACAGGCCAAGGAATTCGCATTCGGTGCCGAGTCGCCGCAAAACCATGCAAATATTGGCGGCATAAGTGCCCGGACGCCACGAACCCTCTTGAGTGCGGTTGAGAAAACCGATCTTGGGTTGCTCATCGCACACATTAATTATGTCTAGCGTACAGCGACCAACAACGAGCACACGTTTACGCGGTGGTGGTGGGGGTGGTGGCGCCTCACGTGGCAAATAGCGCACCTTCTTGACAGTTATGAACTCCTTAACAATTTGCTTTTTCATTGTAAACAATTTTTTTTTTTTGGAATTTTGTTATTTCCAAATGTTGCCCGATTAAAACTATGCCAACTTAAATTTTTATTTTCTCCACATTTTTTTCGATAGATCATGAAAAATTTGTTAGGCACTCAGCTGGGTTATCGCTCAATGAAGATGATGTGCAACATACTCAACGACCAGGAGAGATACGATGATGCACAACTTTTGCGTGGTGCCGTCTTTCATCTTAACATGAATATCTTTGGCTCGAATATCATATTTCAGGTATCGCCAATGATCTATGCAACGAACGTGCTAACTGGCTTTCTCAGTGTAAGTTTTTAAAAATCAATCACTCAATCAATCAATCATTGTTTTAAATTATTAAATCGGCATTTAGGCATTGCAAAGCATGCATGTGATTGTCACCTATGAAGTTATTTTAAGCGTGCGCATGGTGATCAACAAGTACAAGCTCTCCGAGATCATTTGGGATTTGATCTGTGATATTATGTCAGCAATTGTGGATAACATTGAAGAGTATGGTAAGTTAACATTGACCAAGTGTAGTTCAGTGTTATAACATCAAATTTCTAATTGCAGAGCGTTCGGATGTTAACAAGGATCAATTGTATCATTTACAAATCTATTTCCATGAGAACATCGACTGCATTGAGAAGATGCTGCAAGATGAGCGCGCACAAATATTGTGTAACGTGGATCGCATATACGATCTTATTGAACGTGTGGCTGATCGGCGTCCTGAAGCTTCAGTGCTGGCCTTAATCGATTATCGAACGCGCCGCGTGACTGCAACGCGACCCGAATGGTTGCTGGGGCTGACACAGTTTGTGCAGCGTTATTATCGCATGGCCAACGTGAATGTGCGCATCAAGTCGATTGATGCACTAGTCAAAATCATGAATCAGAATCGTGCCAGCTATGAGGAAGAGATACTTGATCATGTTGTTGTCACACAGTTGGCTCATATTCATCAGGAGCCCAGTTTGCTGGTGCGCACAGCAGTGGCACGTGCGCTCTCCAATTTCGCAGCTCATTGTGATACAAAGCGTTGCATGGAAATTTTGGATATGATGGAGGGTCTCATTAATCGACCGTTCGATGAGACGAGTAATAGCTCTGCTTTTAAAAGCCCAGCAGACTTTGCCGACATTATTGAGTGTATCGATGGACTTATTGAGGTCTTTGACATTAAGCTGCACCGCCTGCCCGCCACACATGCCATTAAGATATTCAATATTCTGACAGATCATCTTGAGTTGCACTACGATCGGCCAGAGGTTTTTGAAAAGGCGAGCATTGTGAGGCTTAAGGTAATAAGGAATAGTTTGATTGCCATAGCAATTTATATATTTGTTTTCATTTGTTTATCAAACAGATATTTAACTGGATGCTTAAGGCACGCGCTAATGCCTCCTATCACATTGGCTATCCCGACAATGGTAATCCGGATAAAATAAAGTTTAGCCATTATTTGGGCATCGATTCACCCTTGCCACCGCAAACCCAAACAACAACAATTTCAATAAGACGCGCATGTAATCTAATTGTGCGATGTCTAGAGCACGACACTGACTATGCAGTCTTCCAGCTGGTCACCAAAGATCTACCCAAAGTTTTGCAGAACAAGGCGCTCATACAGGGCAATGACATTGAAAAACTGGCCCACACGCTATTCAACTCGGTTGAAAATAATAAATTCCAACGGCCAACCGATGAATTTAAAGGTCTGGTGTTGCGTGCAATTGCATCTCTGGTCATCTATCATGAGTGCCTAACGGCCAAAACGCATACATCCATTATATCCGCCTTAAAATCCTGCATACTTACTAGCAATACGGCAAGCAGCAATGTCTGCATCAATACAATGACTATTCTAATACTTGAGATGCCCGAGGAAACGATGCGTAAAACATTGCCGGATGTTCTATGGCAAATTAGTAGAATGTCCGATACGAGTACAGTTGCTATACCAGTTTTAGAGTTTCTATCGCGTAAGTGGTTTATCTTTGTTTAAAGTTCAGCTTGAATTATTTAAAAATTTCTGTTTATTCTTATTGCAGTTCTAAATCATTTGTCAAATCATCTATTCACAAACTTTATATCAACGCATTATATGTATGTGTTTGCCATTTCGGTGTCGTACACAAAACCAGATCGGTATGATCATTATACGGTGTCACTTGCATACCATGTCCTTGCTGGCTGGTTTCTCAAATGCAAACTTGAAATGCGCAAGAACTTTGTAAGCTACATCAAGTCGGTAAGTCAATATGCCTTTACTCAGTTATCAATTATTGTTAATCTCATCATTTGCTTGCAGTCGTTGCAGTCAAATGTGAAGGTTGTCAATGATATTGTCAAAATCAGTTCCATGAACGTGAATGAGGATTCGTCTAATCGTAAACGCAGCACAAGTTTAACAGAGCGTGGCAGTAAGAACACCGCAACGACACGCATCGATGAAATGCGTTTGAGAAAGGATGAAATATTTTGTAATTTTCACACTGATTTGGCCGAAACATGCTTTGATTTTCTAGCTCGTCATGCTTATTCGCCATGTCCATCAATGCCCAAGCGGTGAGTTCAATTTGATCTCCCATTGATGTTATGTTTAATATATAAATATTTTGTAGACTGCCGGCCATTGAGTATCTGTTAAAGGATGGTGTCTCCCAAACTTGGCTTGTGGGCCACAATTTAGTAACCATAACCACGGCTGGATGCCCATCGGGTCCCACACGCAATGGTTTGTGCGAACGCTGCGTTCAGCTGGGCAAGACTCCAAGCATAAGTCTGAATTCAAAGAGTCTTAGCGATGCGTCACAGTCGCAGTCCTTGTTGCCGGATGCATATCCAAGACGCGGCTCCAATCCGGAGGCGTCTGGTGCTGGTACTGTTATACAGGTGGAGGGCTCACACACAGGCAGCAATACATCGCTGCTAGGTAATTCTCTGTCGTTGTCAACGGCCAGTGTGAGTCCGTCGATACAATCGGGCTCCGTGGCGCAGCAATCAGTTTGTGTGCGTGCCTGCACTGCCTGGGCAGAGATATACATTCGACGACCAACTGGCAACATTTCGTGGATAACGCGAGTTCAGAATCCCATCGCCAACAATTGCTTTGGCCAGGATCTGCCATTTAACAACATTGTCTCAATGTTTCTACCCTCTGCCTATGGTGGTGTCTTTGGCCCAGATGACCCACTACAAACACACCACCAGCAGCAGCAGGAAGTACAGCCAGAAGTGCCAGACGCAGAAGCTGAGACAGTTGAGTTAGTGCCAGAACAATCGGCACAAGCCATAGTTCCAGCACCGGCACCAGCGCCCGTGGCTGTGCCAGCAGCTACAGAAATACGCAATCGAATGGTTGCTAGGGCTCGAGCATTGCAGCGGCAAGAGGAAATACACTCGTCATTAGGTAGATCCTTTAGCGGCACTGCGGCCATAGACATACCAATTCCACGTCCAGCTGGCGGTTCAAGGCGTGGCAAGGAAGCAGCTTTAAGCGGCAGCGTCAGTGATGGCGAGGCCGATGAAGATGCACTGGCCTTTGGTGATGGCCAAAGTCGTGCCCGCAACCCAGTGCGACGCGTCAACTCCAGCCCAGAGATGAGCTCCAGCTGGCGGCAGGCGTTCCGTGCCGCTAAACCAGCGCCGCTCTCACAAGATCCACCCGAACCAATTAAGACATCGATTGAAGAACCGCAGCTGCCGTCAAAGAAACGAAGTGTCCAATACAGCACCAAGGATATGCGTGTTAGCTGCGAAGCCATACCCGAAGAGATAGCAGGTTCAACGCCGCCGCAGGCCGCACAAGCATTAAAATGTCCGGTGGATGCGGCGCCCGGCACATTGCCGCCCAAGCAGCACTCGGCTGATGATGTGAGCAGTCAAGTGGCTGGCGTGGTGCAGACGTCAGCTTCGGCAACCTCGCTAAAGCTGGGAGCTGTAGGCAAGCCACCATTGTCGCCGGGTTTGGGGCAAGTTGCGAATGCAACCAAACTGCCAATGACAACACCTGCGACCGGCGCAAAAATGGCAAGCTATGGTGCAACTTTGGGTCTGGCCAAGTCAAACAGTAGCGGCAATGGCTCCAACAGCTCCGATTATAACAATGGCAATGGCGGTGGGGACATGATGCGTGGTCGTTCCAAAACCATATCGGTGCCTCGTGAAGTGAACAACGGTAAGGGTGGTCCACAGCCGGCCAGCAGTTTTCGTAGCTTTGGCGCCGCCAAACCATCGATCAGCGCAAAACTGTGCATGAATCCCAGCTTTAACTTCCTTCAGCTGTATAGCACTGGGCAAATGAAGGTAAAGACAACACAGACGCCGCTTAAGGTGGATCCCGAACTGTCTAGCACTTTGGCGTTGTTCGATCTTGTGCCACCTTTCGAGACGCACAAGATCGGTGTGCTTTATGTTGGACGGAATCAGTGCAACAACGAAGTGGAGATTTTGCGCAACTCCTATGGCAGCACACGTTATGTGGAATTTCTGCGTAGCATTGGCACTTTGGTCAGCCTAAAGGAAGCCGAACAGAATAATCTTTTCATTGGGCTTGATAAGAGTGGAGCCGATGGCAAGTTTGCATACATCTGGAAGAATGATATACTGCAGGCAAGTTCGTTTGCTTTATGAATGATATTAACTAATACCTTTCTCAATGTTGCAGGTAACCTTTCATGTGGCCACATTGATGCCCACAAATCTGCAAGATGATCCCAATTGCAACGAAAAGAAGAAGCATATTGGCAACGATTTTGTCAAAATCATATACAACGAGAGCGGCGAGGAATATAATCTCACAACCATATCGGTAATAAGTGTACGCAAATTCGTTGTATTGAACATAAATAACATATTTCCTTGATTATATAGGGACATTTTAATTATGCCTGTGTGATTGTTGAGCCACTGGAACTTAATTCAAATCGTGTATATGTCAAGGCGCGTTCAGAGATCTCCAAATTTGTGTGCCATTCGGAACCGCGCATTGTTTCGGATCGCAGTGCTCCACTTTTAGCCCGACAGATGGCGCTACACGCAAACGTAAGAAAAAAAGCAGACAAACTTGCTTATCTGAGTAGAAAAGCCTTTAATATTATCTCAAATTTTTGCAGCTAGCCTCACTTGTCTATCAAACCGTACAAACAGAGAATCCGTATGCATCCAATTGGCTGGAAAGATTGCGTAAAATAAAACGTTTGCGCCTACAGGTATATTTCTTTAAAAATCAGAAATCGTGTTGGACATTAAAGGAAACGTGCTTTAAATATATATTTCCAGCTTGTGGGAAAAGCTAAACAACAAACTGGCAAAGAATCCAGCGGCAAAAATGAAAGTGCGGATGCAATTTTAAAATCCAAGGATGCTAAAGTTGATTTTGAGTTTGACGATTTCACCAAATTTACCTAGGCACCAGCTTTAGTGGCTCCCTGACGACGCAAACACAAATGCAATAGAAGTTAAAAAAAAACCTGACTTGCGAATTTCCGGCAAACATTTAAAGTGCAACAAGGCAATTATTTATTATTCTTGGAATGCAATAGTTGTTTTGGAATGCTTTAAGTAAAGCTTTATGTCAAGCGCTTTGTATCCTATTATATAGGCATATTTGCTATCATGCAAATATATAGTTTATAAATAAAAACATATACAATACAATTCATATAAAGGCTTAAAATTTTCATTTATAACTTTAACAATTTTGTGGCTTAGCATCGTTTTTAAGTTGCGCAATGTGATCGTAACCAAATTTAGTTATTTTGTGTCCTGCCACACGGTTAGCGAATTCTACTGCATCGGGCAGGCTACGACGCAGCAGGTACGTTGCAACTATAAAGCCAGCCATAAAGCAGTCACCAGCACCAAGTGTATCTACAATATGTTCCGGCTTAAAGGCAGGTACATTTTGTGGTTCTTTAAAGCTGCTATTCAGACAATCAGCTCCTGCACTGCCCCATGTACAAATTATACTCGGATTGTTAGGTTTGAAAGCTTGTGCAAGCTTTTTGCAGGTTTCCGGTGCCGATTTATAACCCTGCTGGTTGGCCAGTTCTTTGGAAAAGACAACATAGTCGGACAGACCACAAAGCGGCAAATTCTCCTCGTACAATGACTCAAAATCAAGTGAGATAATGATGCGTTCTTTATTCAACCTATTGTGCTCTTGAACTGCTCTCATCATTTTGATTGTTTCGGTAGCCTTGCGTGCCTCAAAGTGTACCCAGCCAAAGCATTTGAGATCGATCTTCTGAAAATCCTCATACGTTACGGTCGGATAGTTTTTATTGCAGTGCACAATAGTGCGTGATCCTGTAGCCTGGGTGATAATAACCGAAGAGAACGGCGGATCCATCTCCGTGAATGGACAGTGCTGCACACTGATTCCACGTCGACTCAGATCTTCAAGCAGCACACGAAAGCCGCCAGCTTGGCTTAGCATGCCAAAGAAATCCACGTCACAGCCGAGTAGCCGAAGCACAGTGCTTACATTCGAGGCATTCCCGCCACGCTGCCAAAAACCGTCTAGGCATCGCCTGTCTGTGTCTTCCTGGGGAAAGGTTTCGGTGATTGTTACAAAATCAATAACGGTGCACCCCACACACAGCACTGGCTTTAATGTGGCCATGCTAACAAAAGATCTAAAAATCATAAATCGTACTTTTAAAGATGACAAGTTTTGCACGTTTTGTAAGTGCTAAAGACTTAAATTTTGTTGATACAATCTAATCAAGATTACACACATACATTTGAACCTTCAATTGATGAATGTTCGTACATATGCATGAATGTTGATTAATTTGTTTCTTATCGTAAATAGCGACTGGAATTGAGAACATATTAAACATATTGCAATTATGTCATTGGAATAATAGCGCGTTTTAAAAATACACAAATTAAACCTTGAATTGAACAATCTCGAACACTACCTTTTAACAATTTATTACTGCGTACTTACATACACAAGATGTATAAACAAATGAAAAAGTGATCTAGTTGTTATCGATAAATAAGTAAGCCGCGCGTCAATCAAAGACTCATACAAATCTGTACCGACATGTATTAACATTTACAAGTACACAAACCCACATTTCAAACTGCGCGCTTTGGCCGCTCAGCGAGCGGGACGTCACTTTCTGGGCAGTTTCTCTCTTAGAGAATGATGAAAATCGGGCATGCGCAATGCGTCACCTCTTTTTTTTCACCATGCTTCCAGCTGTGGCGGCGCCTGTCGATCAGTTCTCCGCTAGTCACCCGCGCGCGCGGTTTTCATTAGTTGAGTCGTTGCGCGCTTCGAAACAGAAAAATTCGTATTAACTTAAAAGCGTTTCCTCTTATTTTCGTTACTGGTGAAGTTTGTTCGTAAAGTTGCAATTTGATAAATGAATTGAAAACACAATAGTGATTGTGACAATAAGCCGGTTGGTAAGTGAAATTTGTTATACCGACAACTACACACATACATATGTATGTATACTGGGAAGGAGAACCGGCAATCAAGTGATGACAAATGTGAACACAGCTGGTTATACATACAAATAAAGAATACATAAGCATGTATGTAAGTCAATAATCATGCACGTAGTTTGCTACATAATTTAATAAATAAAACAAATTAAAACTTAGCAATTATGTGCGGAAAAGTATTTTTATGTTTAAGCATTTATTTTTGTTTGTACAGACAAATGTGTGCGAGTGTATAATTTAAACGAAAACCAGTTGAAAATGAGAAGCGTGCTTTTGTATCGTCGCGCCACTGTGAGAGAGCGAGCGGGAGAGTAGGCTGGAGAAAAAGTTTCGTGTATTCAAGAGGGAGAATGCGCGCTTGAGTGTCAGCTGGTTGTCAAGTTGCGCAAGTGGCCACGCAATATTGTGTGCATAGCACTCAAAAAAATAGCAAAATAAAAAAATCCTTATATTCTTGCCATACATAATAGTGTAGCCATATGCACGTGTGTTGCATATCTAAAACTATTTTTCAATTTAATTGCGACTTTGTTTACATCTAATGCCGTGCATTTGTCAAAGATCCCAACATAAAAAAAAACAAGGACAAAGTTTTGGTGCTCATTGATCAGTCCAAAAAAACTGAGCAAGTGTTGCTTTTGTGGCGCAGTAACATGCGGATGTTTAACTTTAAATGTAAACACACGAAACTGCTTAGGCAGCTAAAACACAACAATAATTATGACAGCTAACAAACAAAGAAATCAAACGCTGATAACGCATAAAATTCGCAAGTAACTTTTTTAAATGTTTTCTCGTTTCGCATACATAAGGAAATATAAACTACAGAGTTGCATTGAATTGCATGTAAATAGTGAATGACATGAATGCAGATCGATAAATCGGCGCATATATTTTTAAACGTTTAAGGAATTTATAAACAATTATATGAATCATCTTCTAACAGTAATTAAAGTCATTAAACTAAAATGAAAAAAACAGAGTGGTATTTCTTTTTTTTTTTAAATCTTTTTTTAAGCTTATTCATATGCAAACACAAAGTAGAAAATGTGTGCCTTGTATGGAAGTTAACTTTGTTTAAAGCTCACATACCTTTGTACCTCTCCACTTTAAAGTAAGTGTCATTAGTAAAAAAAAAAACGTAAAACAAATACATCGATCGTCAGTCAGTTGGCCAGTGTCAATATCTCGTTTCGTTTCGACAACAATGCGTCGTCAATTAAAACCGCAAAACTGGTTTTTCCCAATGTTTGTACAATGTACATGAAAAGTGCACAGCAAGTTGTAAAATAATACTTATACGGATCTATGCATCAATATCAGATGCGTTTGACAAGAGAAAATAAGAAAGATGCGGTCTGAACTTTGTTTGCCGAAGATCAAATACCCTTGCACACAGCTATAATAATGTGAACTCAAATACGAATCAATTAAATACAGTCAGATGGTGTAGGATTTGCAATAGAACAGACTAAACGAATTCCGCCAACTGGTTAATTGAGAGAGTGAAAAAAATTAAAATTTTCTGAAATAGATACCTCATTCTTTGTTTATTGTATTATTATACTTTCTTTACTAATTAAGTGTAAAGTTCAGTCTTACATATCGGGCGAGTGTGCTATAAAAAAGGTTAAGTCAAGCATGATGACTAAATATAAATGAAAACTTTTAATACAGTTAAATAAAAATAGTATAAAGTTAATTTAGTTTAAATATTAATTTAATTTTTTTTTTAACCTATTTGCATATGGAAATAAACAATTTAATCTAGTTTTTCGTACCTTTCCATGTGATATTTGCTCAACTCAACTAGGTAAAAATAATGGCATATGCCAAGTCTACGCAGACAAGTGCATTTGATTGTGGCATGTTTTTGTTTTCAAATCTTATCACACTCTGTTAACTGTTGTTTTTGAGCTTTACTGGCGGGAGCAATTGTTTCAGATAACAACTTTGGCTCTTTGTGTTGTTCTTGTTGCTGTTGTTGTTGGTGTCACACTCTCCATCCCCATCTATACCATATTTTGCGCCGTTTGTCAAATCCGTCGACCCTCTGCTACGAAAAGTGTTTATCGTCAGTTTTGCAACTGCGGCACGATTAAAAGACCTTGTGTTTGAATGGTACTACTACCGGGGGGGGGGTAACAAATGCTAACGAGCGAGTTCAATGCCTCGAGGTCAAGCTCACAAATCGGCAACTGCTGCGAAAGAGTTTTGCTTCATCAAGTTTCTTTTGCCTCGAACCTTATCAATGCACAGAAGACAGACTTCCCTTTGGCAAACGATAAAGGATCGCTATCTATACAATAAAGAAGCAGAAGCAAAAGAGCCAATCAAACAGTTCAAACTTCAGCACAACCAGAAAATTTTTTCTCTTCTCTTTTATCAGTTGAAGTTTGGTTAAGAAACAATATGGAGTATGTTTTTAGTTTGAGTATCTCTTACCAAAGAACTAATATCTTTTAAAATTTCATTTGATAGTATGTGTTGTCTGGCCCAAAAATAGATTAGACAAGTCACCGAATGAGTTGTCATTATCCACATTCGTGTTGCCAAATGCCTTTTTGTATAGAGCTTACTGTAGATAAGAGATGATATCGCTGCCAAGTGTGTTTAACACTGTGGCTAATAATTTACTAACTTGCCCAACAACTGTATGTTGTTAAAATGATTTTAATCTATCTATCTGTCGCTTTTGGTGGCTTTTTTCTTTCAGTTAATTGTCAACACAATGAACGCCAGTAAAGAGGCCAAAAGCGCCGCAAAGGGACAAAAAAAGTTACAAAAGACAAATAAGAAGCAGCAACAAAAGCAACAGCAACAGCAGCAAGCTAATAATAATAAAAATGGGATCGCCAAACCAGCCACAAATGCAAAAACTAAAACCAACAACAACAACCATATCGTGCAAAACAACAATAACAATACACAGATTAGTCCAGAAAAAGAAGGGATCGCAGCAGCGCCAACAAATATTACGCAAAAGTTTAAGGATCAATACGAATTGGAGCGACGCTCGTCACAGATGACAGCATCGACCAGTACCGAGAATTTACCCATTATGGAGCGCACAAGGAGTTTCCGTGGCAAGCTGTCCAAGTTTATCAATCATCTCACTGGCAGCAAAGAGAATCTGACACGCAACGATGATCTTAAGGATGAGGCAGCGGGCAAGACGCCATTCACATTCACTCGAAGTCGTTCGATGATACTGCTGCGACGTCCAAATCGTCGTAGCTTCATTGAACCGCAGCTGGAACAGCTCTCGGAGGAAGCCGAAAAATCGGGTGATCCCATGTCGCCGGCATCGCCGCGGAAGAATTCAATCGCTGAGAGCAGCAC
Organism: Scaptomyza polygonia; assembly: GCA_035044585.1. Classification (NCBI taxonomy): domain Eukaryota; kingdom Metazoa; phylum Arthropoda; class Insecta; order Diptera; family Drosophilidae; genus Scaptomyza; species Scaptomyza polygonia. The sequence goes on along the minus strand of JAWNNU010000962.1, from coordinate 3,195,487 downwards.
ACTCGATACCTGTTCACCCATATTGCGGAGACGCGCTGATACGGTGAGCTCAATTAGAACTCCACCGCGTCGGCAATCTGCGCAAGCGCTTACCTCAACACCGCTGGATGAGTCACCGGAGACACCGATGCAGCGTCAAGCGTCAACAGTTTCACTGGCACCCACCGATCCCCAAAAGAACTTTCAAAAGCGTCGCTCAAACACACTGATTGCCTCCTTCAAAAGCAGTTGGGCGGGCTTGGGCATAAGTGCGGCGGTTGGGGGTGGCAATAAAGAAAGCCACAGCAATCACATAAACCACAACAGCAGCAGCAGTGGCAGCGATAAGAAGAAGGACAAAATGAATCCAAAGTGGAGCGCTTCGTTGCAATCGCTGCAGGCCATCGACAATATGGTCAGCTATGCAAATATGTCTTTTATAGACTATGACAAGTTCAATGGCTATGAGAAGCAACTGGAGCGACAGCAATCAATTATGAGTCTTGCCGAGCAACAACAGCAGCCAGCCACAATTCCACAATTGCCATTGCCAGCAACTGCCACAGCCACAATAACACCATTGCACCACCAGGCACTTGCAGCTTTACCTGTACCTCGAACACCTTCCTTTGCCGGCTCCTCGCTGGATAGCACACCACGAACGGTCGTAATGCGTCGCAAACGTAGCACAAGCTCTATGATTGGTCGCCAAAACTCCACCTCAACGCGCAACAGTAGCCAAAGCTCGTTTAATTTGGACACGGATTACGAACACAATTTGGACCGGGTGCACAATGTGTATCGGGAAAGTTTGGACTCGCGCACGCTCGACCTGCTCAATCAACGTACCCGCAACTCTTACATTCAGGATCAGCCCATGCTCTTCGATGCTCTCAACTTGGAGGATGGCTCAGCGAGTCGTCGTTGTGCGCTCTGTGCGCGGCATGTGACTCGTGTGAATAGTTTCAAACAGCAACGGGATAACGTGGATGGGCGCGGGCAGCCCAAACAACAGGTGAGTCGAAAATGCTAGATTTTGTGATGTATTTCTTAGATATGGATGGCAACGCCAGTAGGTGCGGAAATTTATGATTGCAAAGTGGAAATTTATTTGTATTCTTAGCTCCTGTTGAATCACATTGATATTACTTCAAACCGAATTCAACTGTTTTAACTTCAAAAATATTTGTAAAAACAAGAAAGAAGAAATGATAAAACGACATTTGGAGTGCAAAGAAAACTCTTTAAAAATCCAAAAGCTTTTACAAACATTAACTGAAATATAATTTCCGATCTCAAAATAAATTATTCCCAATCGCAAAACTCTCACAAATTGTTTATAGACTAAAACCAAACCGTTAAAAGTTTATTACTATATATAATATAAACTCTTTTGAGCGCTAAAACAAAAAACACTTTTCAAATTCAAAACAATCTGCACTCAGAGCTACCTACACAAATATATACTTTTATGCATATATGTAGTAAAATCACTTGTGCATAAATCTAATATATTTCGTTAAGGTAGTCGTAAAATGCTAAGTGAGTAATTATTTGCAAGTGCGCTAGATCAAGGGTTTTTAAATCGTTTGAAGCAAAAAACAAACAGGTGTTGTTCAGAATCTATAATGAGTGAATGACAAACCCAAACAAAATACATAAACACACACTTATGGTATACTAGGACAAGCTCTCTTTCCAATATGATCAAATATCTGTTAGAAAAACCACAACAAATATTGACCCAACATAAGTATATTTTTTTTGTTGTTGTTTGTGTTATCGATATTAACAATTTGTACAAAGCTCAGCAAAAAAAATACATAGGCTTGTTAGTTTAAATATTATATGGACAGTGTACACACTGGCCTTGAGTACCAAGTATGTTTGTGTGTGTTATTATAAAATGATAAACGATTTATACCCAAGTTTTTGTGGCTTTTGCTCGATAATTGGGTTTAAATACTAATTTGCACTTAAAATTAACTGAAATAATATTTGTGTATAAAAAAAGGAAAAACTTTTGTCAGTTTATTCGGTTATTGTTCAGCCAGGCTCCTTTCTGCTCGATTACTGTGCGTAGTCGGTGTCACCCTTGGAGTAGTGTATGCATGCCAGTACAGTATCCAGCAGATAAAGTGCTCCCTCGATGACGCACAGCGAACCCATGGCAATGCCCACCTGTCGTTCCGAATTGACATACAGGAAACCCTCGTCAGACATGTAGCCCTTCCAGTAATGAAGCGCCACGCCACCAACAGCGATCCACAAAAATGTGCCCGCCACATTCATGATGGTGTCGCAGAGTTCACTGTGTTTAACAACAATAAGATCAGTAAAGAAAAGGTATCTTAAAATCTTACTAACCCCTTATGCTTGGTGGTGCCAAAGAGGTAGGCAATTGTGTGACAGGCCGTGTATATGATGAATCCCACCATAACACCGGAGGCAACAATTTCTGCATCGGCACTCTTCTCCTCGTTGAGGTTCCATGTGCCGCCAATGCCTAAGAATTCACCGCCATCTCCCCAGCGATACAAAAAGAGTATCACCAAATTGATGATCTAGAAAAATAATTAGTTCATAATTTCAATTAGTATTTTGTGTTTGACTATGAATCATTCCAATTGTACTAAAGCCGTGTAATGAGCATTTTGTGTGCCACGCCCTTTAAAGCTTTTTTTTTTAGCTACACTCACAACGCGCACTTGTTTCGAACACACACATGAGTAATATTGACTAACTGATAAGCCCGATAAGGCCAAAATTCAGTCCGATTGCTCAACATTTTTTCATTTATTATTGGTTAAACTATTTTCAAGGAAAACTATTTCACGATTGTTTTTAAACAGGATTTTAAACTAAAATTTTATTAACTAAAACATACCAGCTTAAGCGCTTTGATGAAAATCGAACCAATTGTTTCTACAGATACCATTTTCAATTGGCGTTCGTTTTAATTTCTTTCTAAGTAGTTCAAAACTACAAGTTATTACTATTAGTATTCGTATTCGTTACGTTGTCGCTACTCAACTGAATGCTTGCCGCCTAACTGATAGAAACTTGGGTGACAAAAAGTTAAAAGAATTTTTGTAGCTTGTACAATCTACCTGGGCAAATAGCGATAAGATAAGCGTCAAGATAACATTTGTGCGTTTCGAAATGGGTTACAACATTTACAATATTGTATATAGTAGTAGAAGCTGCGCATGCGCTGCTTTAACTTATATCTTATCGCAATTGCTATTGATATTGTTTATCGTTATCGTTTAAAGCTCAAAAAGTTATCAGCCTCGGAATGCTATAATCGTAGTATGTGCTCCATTATTGTTTGTATTCTTATGTTTTTTTTTACATACATTTATGAGGGCATTAATCATAGCCTAGCTACAGCAGAGCGACCAACAAGCTTGGCAAGCTGGCAAATCGTCATTTCGTGCACCGGAAACAGTAACAATTACGTCATCATCGCAAACGTTCTTTGAGTTCTTAAACTTTGCGTGATGACAATATTTGCCAGCTTTACGCTTTACTTATAAAAAAAAAATAATTCGACTTTGATGAAAATTTAAATTGCAATTCGTTTATGTTTAATTAATGATGAATTGGTTTGAATCGTTGTTGAAACTCAAATGTATTAAGCGTATCAAAAAATAAACTAAAATTTAATTTCTTTCAACTTTTCTTCTGTCTTTGAATAACAATAGCGAAAAGTTGTTGTGTAAATTTACGAATGTAAAGCTGCTGTTCATTGATATCACACTAATTTATTTTCTAAGTATTTCTCATTCCTTATTGTGTTTGATAAGTATTTTTGGCAGACCTTCAAATCGGTTAACCTTTGATACAGGCGAGCTGCTGTTTCGAAACTGGTTTCAGATAGCCTCGCTATAAATACAAATAAGAAGGAACTGAAATATTCAAAGTGCTTTATGATATTATACCCTTGATTTACTTCTGGAAAGTAATAAAATAGCATAACAAATTTTTGTTCTCTGAAGACATCAATTCATCTCTCCAAAAATTGAAAAGTAACTAAAAAGTTGTTTTTACTAGCTTTTGCATTCATTGCACACATCATTTGTTTTTTTTTGTAAATCAGATTATTGTAATGTTAAACATATGTTCACATATCTGATAATTTATTCGTGCTTATATGTCACTACTATCTGGCACGAGATCAATGGCTTATTTTTGTTGCCAAGTGATTTTCTTGTTTGTGGTCGCATAAAATTTGCATTAACTTCGGTCACGCTTACTCCAATGCATTCAAATCAAACGAAGACTTTAATTTTGGAATCGTATATAGAAATGTATATGTATAAGACATTCATACAAATGTGTTGCTGCTGTGATTCGGCGATGAATCACTGCAAGTCGTTGTTCGTATTTTTTTTTTTTGCCTTTGGCATTGGCTGTGTGTCGTAAAAGCCGGCACATACGAGGGTAGATTAAACATTTTTAAGACTTGCTCTAATATGATTAATAGTTTATTTTTTGATTATATAGTCATTTGAGATTTGAACTTAATTAAGAACACATTTCGTTATAGTAAAACGTTAACCTGTTCATAGCTCGTATTCTTTGCTAGCTTAAGGAACGCACTTTACAAGCCACCCTCGTAATTAACGAAGGAACAACAATAAGCGCTGGCGCAGTTGGCGGCCATTTGGAGCTTTCGAGGCGTGTCACAACAGCCAGTATTTGTATGACTTATGAATAAAGCCGTAAGACAACCATAGGAAACATGTTTGCAAATTTATTTATTTCATACATAGTACATACGTATGTATGTTCTAATATTTGCGACACAAAAATATGACATATACATATGTACATGTACATACATCATGGAAATAGCTGTACATCAATTTTGGATATATTGAATTGTCATACTTGTATGCTTAGCATCTATAAAGTGTGAGACTGCACATCAATAATTCCGCATCTCCATTTCACTATCATAAGTAAATCATGATTTACGATAACAACAACAACAATCACTCAGCATGAGTCATTGCTGATGGCACATGGCGCCAATTGAGCTTTTCAGCAATATGTACTATATTTATTTTGGTTATATTTTTGTTGTTGTTGCTTCTTCTTGTCTCCGGCTCGATATGTATGTGTGTAAATATATACAAATGTTTATGCAAATAAGTGCGATATATATGTATGACGAAAAAAAAAAATGTGTTGTTGCTGTTTCCATGAATGAACGTAACGTTTGTTTACCAATTGGCTTATCGCAAAAAGCGCTCCAAAAGCTTTTTACCTTCAGCGCGCAAGCACATTTAAGAGAGAGCACATAAACCTGAATGTCTTAAGAGAATGATTTGAACAACAATACTCTTAAGTGATTACACACAAGAGGCGTGCTCTAAAAGTTATTGACGCAAATTGATCTTTATTTCTCGGTTAACAGTTTATTTGTACTTTAACATTCTGTTAGGTTTGCTTTAGCTTTGTCGTGCCATTTTGTTTATGATTAGTATTTGCTAGTTGTGCAGGCTCCCCTTATTCTCTTTGCTATCAATGGACACCACCGAATAGAAAGTAGGTGAAATGTTTTGGCGTCTCTGTCACTGAATCAACCCCTCCGCATGTAAGTGGGGCTAAGCGAATTAGTTATAAGAGAGAGAATTGAAACTCAATATGCCTTTAATTTCTCTCTTTTATTTTTGATTGTCCTTGGGTAACGTTATCCTTATCAAGCATGTTTTCTCAGCTTTGGCACGACCAATGCCATTTCTCGTAGCCATCGTCCTTTAAACGAACCGTTGTGTCCTCTGCCGTATTAGTTCGATGCGGAACGTCGCGCTGTGCGGACAGCCAACAAAAATAAAAAGGACTCTGCGCGACTTTGAAAAGTTAACAGGCGACAATAATTCTTTGCATTCGCAACGATTACGTTTTGTTTTTGTGGATTGTTGTTGTTGTGGTTGTTTTTTTTTTTGCGCGGGACTAAAAAATAAAAAAGCCCAGAAATAAACGAAAACCAAAACAAACAAAACTAAATACTGTGTTAAAATACTTATACACACATATTTTTAATTCCGCAAACGTGGTTCATCTATAAACGAAATGAATTAGATGTTTTGCACACCAAAATCCGTGAATTATTATATACTAAAGACCACATACAAATTTCAATGTCACAAGGTTCACATTGTCACATGTCACAACGCCGTCATATCCCGTTCAAAACCGCACGAAATTAAACAACCGACTTCAATTCTTATGCAAGTGAAACTTAAGTGGATATTGACAGAGTAACTCAGCCGCCCAACGGATGGCAGGAAGGAAATAACCCTGATTGACATCAGCATGCATTACCACTTATACAGTGAACACTGTACGACACGTATATGAATAATTATGTAGGTACTTGTAGTTGTAGTTGTTGAATTATTCGCTCATTTGACCATTTTAGTATGTCCCCCTCCACCACCCGCAACCGAAACTGTCTCTAGTCTGATATCATTTTCTCATATTTAATCGCATTAGTTGTTTGTTATATTAAGTATACGAAGTGTAAACGCGTTTATGATTGCCGGCTTTGGCTTTGACTCGACTTGATTTGATTTGGTCGAAAAACTTACTATGTCGTCCAATATTAATATCGTTGACGATATGCTCTGCCAACAAAAGCTAAGTGAAGCGTTAAAAGATAACATTCCCGCATCTCGACATTAATTGCATTTGACTGCCTCAAATTGAATTTATGCGGATTTACATAAATATCATATGCTTGCTTAACTTTTTTACCTTTCAGCTAGTATGGTAAAAGTGAAACTCACGTTACCGAATGGAATATTTAATGTTCAATCTGCAGCAGCCTGTTGGCCTGTTGGGTGGCAGCTCAAGCGTGATTATCCCACTATTGGGAGGTATAGGGTTGGCAACACGGTCTCTCTCTCTCAATGTCCTCTCAAATATGCATAACCTAATTTCATTTTATGCAGCATACTTATTGGTGCAACCCATGCGATCCGCACACAGTGTGCAAATATACTCGCTTGCCTCTTGCATATAGAGTATACTACTAGTCTCTGTGGTATAGTGAAGAAACTGCTGTTATATTCATTAGCCTCCCGATAAACATGTACTTTATATATATGTATTCGTACAGTATATGTGTGAGGCAAACAGCCTCTGTCCGTGACTCGTCAAAGCATTTAAATGCTAATTACATTTTGGAGTCCTGTCAACGGCAGATCTGTTAAATGGTCCTTCAATGATGTTCGAAGTAGTTTTTTTTTTTACCATACGCTAACAATTTTCAATTCAATTCAAATTCAACAGCACACCGGAACCCTATAAACAAATGCAATAACACGTTGAGCCACCTGCAAAATAAAAGAAAAAGAAACCAGAGAAAAGATGAAAAATTTATGAGCAGGCACGCTCCTTTTCAACTATGCCTGCGAGAGTTTTTCCTTTTTCCTGCAAGGTCATTTTGCAATAACACAAACAATCAAACATGAGCCGTTTTCATGGCAATTCAAAATACGAGTATAAAAACACTTGAAGCTAAGAAATTGCATAATCTAGTTTTGCCTTCAAAGAATTCTCTCATAATTCAAAACCAAGTAATTTAATACCTATTTTTAAGGCATTTCAAATACATAGATGTTTTATCCAGGGCTGCAAAAACCTTATCAATATTTAAAGTGGTTCGCTTCGGGCACTTATTCTTGTTATTAAGTTAAGGGTTCTCAGTTTGTGCTCGTTTTTCATAAGGCATCAATTTTTGTACTGAAATTATTTCAAAAAGTCCAAAATATATGTGAATATTTCTTTAAACTCGGGTTCAGTTAAAAATGTGATTTTATTTTATTTCAAATATTTAATAGCAACTCAATTTTATTTATTGGAATTTTTTTTAAATCTATTTTTTTACTTGTGTGAAAAGATGTTGCTTAAAGTGTTTTAGCACTTCAAAGTTATAATTGCCCTATATCAATGTTCGATTTTGAATTGATTGATTAAATTTGAAATCAAGAACTTTCGCAAACATTATCCAAATGCACCAACCTAAGTATGTTGTACCTTTTGCTAGATACAATTTAAATTAAATGACAACTCAAAGGACAGTTTTTTATTTTCTATTAAAACTTTTCAACTGTTGACGTGGGTAACAAAATTATACACTACCAATTTTGCTAAGTGAAAAAGTACAGCGAGCCTGTAAAACATTTTTTTATTTTGTTGATCTGCTCTCTCTCTCTCTCTCTCTCTTGATTTTTTTTCACTCCCTTTGGCTCTTCCCCTCTACTTGCGGTCATGTTTGCCGTATGGCCTCAATGGCCCGGCCACATTAGACATCATGGGAGGCTGTTGATGATTTTGAGGGCAGCCAGGGGCAGGCAGTTGCTCGACGGATGACGTCAGCACGTCCCAGGTCCGACATATGGGGCACCTGATGATGAGATTCAAAAGTAAATATGTATACAAACACAAGTAACAGGACTACGAAGACATGTCCAGTTGCGTTTCTTGCGCTCCTGTCGTTCCTTGCGGTTCGATTCGGAACAGAGAGCTGTGCGACTGGTAAAAAGTTTGGTTTTTGTCCTTGGGATATTGTTTGTGTATATGTGTGTGTGTGTGTGTGCCGGCGGTTGGGCACAAAAGTCATAAATCAAATTTAATTTGAGAAATATTGCCGCATTCTTTTTGTGGGGTGGGCTTGAGATGGGGACGGTTTGAGGAATTTTCGCAAGAACAAACCAAAGCATATAAATATTTGTACTGTTATTTATGATTGTGGGCATAGCCGAACAGGATATAATAAAATGCGTTGAACGCTTTAATTAAATCTTATCACACTTTAACTAAACATTTCAAATTATATTCAAACATCGCCAGAGTCTCGTTTAAACCTCCCTCATTCAGTAGTCAATCATATTTTATGTGTGTGTGTGTGTTTGAGTTTGTCCTGCAGAAAAATAATCCACATTACCTGTTACATTAAATATGCATTCAATTTGCTTCAATTTATGATACTCTATTGTGCTTAAATAACAGATTTTAAACTTTAAAGGGATATAACTTTGTCAAAGTCAAACTAGTTTTCTAAACTTGTTATAGTCATCGAAAAACGGGCTAAAAACACGATTTGAAGTCGAATTTCGTATTCAAATTCTATGTTCAAAAAATAAAGTATCTCTAAACTGTACAATGAATATTACTACTTAATTTTTCTCAAAACTCAATTTACTAATAAGGTTAGAAATAACATTTAAGAAAGGAACAGAGTTCCAAACTTGTAACGTTTATAATTCTGTTCAGACTTTACCAATTTTCAAAAGTATTGACTATATTTAAACAAGCTTGGAGGTCCGCGCTTTAAAACTGTCTCAAACATTTTATAACAAAACTTCATCAGAACTGAAGCATTTAACGTCCAGAATCCTTGTTGGAAACCTTATAATTAATCCACTTAAAAACTCGACCAACTGTAAAAAAATGCCTTTCGCACTTAGTACTTTTATTTCGATACCTTCGATAATCATAGTTAACAATTTCGATTAAAACGCATGACATGGATTAAACCTTTTATCAATTAACGTATCCTTCGGTCAATGGACACATGCCTTCGATGCTGCAGCTCGTTGATGCCACAAATTTGACCAACAAAACTAATTGATTCACCTTAAATCAGCGTTAACACAATTTACAAAGAAATGGAAATGGGGTAGGCGTAACACTCTTATTTTATTATAAACCAATTTGCCCACAAACACACATACACACACAAGGCATTAATTAGTCTACAGGTGTTGTTATCGCGTGTGTGTTTGTATGCATATATTTATGCTTGGAGCGTGTGAAGAAATTGTTTCGTAGGTGCTGGTAAAAAGGAGCTCATAAAAATTGGCAAACAAAGAGCAACAACTTTGGCCAACGGACAACGAAGCTTCGAAACACGGCAAAATTTGCGTGTGCAGCATTTGTAGGCGTTTTTGGGGGGTTTTGGTTTGAGCTCTACCCAACCACAAACTTACGTAAATTATATTTTATACAACAATAACGCAGAATCAGACAAGGCATTTTACCAAAATAAAACAAAACAAAAAAAAAAAAAGGAACCAAAACGATCGATTTTGGATATGCAAGGCTTGAAAAGGGCCATCGAATCAAAATGGGCGGTGTGTTTTTGCGGCAAAGTGGGTTGGTGGATTGGTGGATTGTTTGCCACGTAAAGCGACGACGGCGGCGATAATGATGACACATACAGGGGGCCCAAGACCTAACCTTGCTAACGGTGCGCCAAAGTCACCGTGAATTACATTAAATGACGTAAGACCGACCAAATGCAAGAATAAAGCCAAACTGTCTAATTTGGAATGTGATACCTGAGAGTCAGTCTATTGAGTCCCTTAGCAGAGTAACAGAATAAGATGCTGTCAGTCAGTAAATGTTACTTAGTTTGTCAAAGCCTAAAGCCTTAAGCGACTTTATTTAATTACTTCAATTTGCACAATATAAACATAAACTAGTTGTTCGAAACAACACGAAACCGATATTTATCTAAAATAGCGCACCGAACTGGAACTGGATATATCCGCTTAGTTCTGCATATAGATACTATGTATCTGCATGTCTATCTCGGATTTAGCGAAACACAATGCATTTACATTTTAGTTTGTTGAGCTCCATTAAATACCGTTTGCAAAATCGCTTGCCACTCGCGGTTGCATGTCAACCTATCACTTAACAAAACTTCATGATACAGTATGTGCTATATATATATATATATATAAAAGTCTGCACTATGAGCCAATCTTGTTGGTCAAAATGAAACAACAAGAAGATTAATGTTATAGGGAATTCATGGATTAGAAATTTAAATATGAAGATTCTTTTGTGTGATTCAATGCCATACTAAATATTGTTGATATTTCATATACATACGTTTAATGTTTGTAATTAAAAATTGTAATGGTGCTGATTGATTTTTAGTTTGCTTGTTTGTTTTTCGAAGCATTGAACTAACTGTGATTCTTGGCCCTGCAATAGATTTCCTATTTCGGTTGCAGTGCATTCAATTTCCTGTCGTGTTGCGTGCCTTGTGGCCATTATTATTGTTAAAGAACAAAAAAAAAACAAGTTTTGGCTGTGCATAAACTGCTCGACTTAAGAACATCCTGTACAATCAATTAAAAACCGTAAAAACAAACGGAAGAAAAAGCTTTTATATCAGTCAATTGTCGGGAGACCAATTTTGCATCTTGAAATTGCACACAAATCACATTCCCAGTGGCATGATTTATTGAAAAACCCATTTGGTTCCATGCTAAATCTGCAGCTATGAAAATAAATGTGTTTATACCCTTTACACCCAACAGGATTGCTATAAGGTAGCTTAGATAAAGTTGTTACTTATGATCAAAACACAAGAATCTTTTCCGATTTCGGTTCACATCGCTTTTCACTACGTTAACATGGTAGCATTTTCGCCAAACACCTATTACCACATAAGTCTTTGGTGGTTGTAACTAGCACGTAACACACACGTTAAGAACTAACTGAACTCTAGGTTTAGGCCTCAAGGTAATGCCATCAACACACACACACACAAACATAGAGAGCCTGGTTCTGGTAACGGTTACTTGGAAAACACGCAAGCAAAACATTTAAATCGATTTCGAAGCAACCTTTGAATTTTCCAGTCCATCGACACAGAGCCAGTGTAAGCTTTTGACACATATTTAAACTCGCAGATAGCCCACTCTAACCTCACTGGAGCTGTTAAAAGGAGTCTTACGGGCCGGGCCGGGCCGGGCCGGGCTAGGTCGTACTAACGTACGGAAGTGCAATGAGGTCAAAACTATTCATCTATTTAACGAAGTGGAGAGCCAGCCGCCTCAACTGGCATTAAAAAGAAAGTGTAAATTGAATAATTACTAAGCTTGCAAGCAGCGCTAGCACAACTGACGTAAGTGTTCTGGCCTGCATAAATGCATTTATGTTAAGATTCTAAACGATATTTATTCTCATTCAGTTGGTTCACCCACGGATAAATGTTTAAACATACATATATTGTATACTAACTACATTGAGTGCATTTCGTATTCAAATATTCTCGACTGTTGATTCTTTAATATTTTGTTGCAATAGTGGATATTTTTTTTGTATTACATTTCCACTTGACAACTGCTCCCTGCTTCCTTACCCTATACAAATCCACTCAAATCAACGATGGCAAAGTATAGTGTTTGCTACCAGAGGCATTGTTAACGATATAAATCAAATGTTTGGCGAAAAAAAAACCAAACAAAAAAAAAAGCTGCACAATGGTTAAAAGAAATGACATCAGAAGGGTCTAACGGGTCTATGTTGTGGCCATTAGCCAGACGAACGTACTTTTTGTTGGTGTTGTTGGAAATGGAGCGTGATTAATTGAATCGTCATTTTCTAAAAGCCTTCCGTCAAAACTTATTGGATAACCATTCGTTATAATCAGTGCTAAAGTCATTACAATGCATTTGTAAAAGTTTTCAATAAAAAAGCTTTTCAAAGTGCAACAAAATTAAAAAAAAACAAAGTGTGAAAGGAAGTTGATAAAGAAAGATAAATTGCAATTATTTGTGTATTTGTATTGAACTTAAGCCTATATTTAAAAAATTATCAAAACCTAATGCCATGCTAATAATATTTTTTTTTTCATATTTATTTATTTTCTCTTTAGGTAATTCAATTTCTTGTGTCACACATTCATCATTCCATATTCGCCTTGGGCCAGTCAGCAAACATTTTATTATACCTGTCGGCCTGTTTGGCATATCTGTTTGTCGTAGTGTGAGTGCCATTTGAGAGAATATACCCATATATCGAACGAATCGGGACATAAACAATTTTTCACAAATAAATGTACGGTAAGAGGCAGCGACTCTGTACAAGGAAGAAAACGCGCAAAAAGTCAAACTAATCCAATATATACATAAATATATCGCATTGCTTAATATTCAATCCAAAAAAAATACAACTAAGGTAAGTAGCGCTTCTATTTAAATTGAACTGTCGTCCAATGGAGCGTGTTGAAACAATTACAGTTGACAAGTGTTGTTTAAAAAAAGTTTAAACGAATTGAAACATGTTTTAAAATAATTGGTTTGAATACTTTTGTTTTATATGTTTGTTTCCTATGCAAATGGGACATGGCATTATTTATTTAGTTTCTAAAACGTGTAACGATTAAAATAGACAATTTACAAAACTTGCTAAAATATTTATTTATGTTTACGTCAAACCAGAAATCCGCTAGGATTGGAAAGTGCATACGAAATATGTAATTTTTTGCAACAATTGAAAAAAGTTTGTTATAAATGAATTTCAAACGTTTGACTATTTTAACATATTATTGATTTAAAGACACACACTCACATCATTTTTTAATTGATTAAGTTTATTAATCAACAAAAACTTTGTCATATTGAAACTTGTACAAATCCCCAAACAAAACGTTACACGTTTCGTGACAAAATCGCTGTTATTAAATTACTTTTTCGTAAAAGTTGAAACTTTGTACATTGACAAAGACTCGGTCTCTCCCTTTGACAGATGGTTAAGTGTGCAGAAATCATTATTGACAACTCTTGCTGATTGTGTGTGTGTGTGTTTCTTCTTTCAGCTAATCAACGGTTAACTAACTCTGAATAAACTAATTAAGCAATACAATGCACATATAAATTACTTTTAAAAGTATATAGTGTAGGGATATGGGGGGAGCACAGGAAATAATAACCATATTATGTGTGTTACCTGGGGAAAAAATAACGCTTCTTAAACTAATGAATATAAAGTTAATAACTAACACTTAAAAAAAAAAGAAGGGCGACTTAAAGTAAACCAACGTAAGTTGATTGTGATTGCGATTGCAATCCCTTACCCCCCACGTACACCAAAACCAAAAGAAAAAAATCAGGGCTATAATTTTTGTTTCTTTTACGTGCCGTCGCTATCGAATAATAATTCATTGTTATCCACGTGAACGAACACACACATAAGGCCTGTGTGTGTGTGCTTATGCTTTTGTGTGTGTATTGGCATCGTCGTCTAATAAGTGTTCACATCGGCGGGGGGGCACTTTAGTCCATGAGCTGAAGTTGGTTGGAGTGTGAACGTAATGGGTGGTGGCCTTGCGGCATTACCAATTGTATTCGCCAATCGAGAGCAGCGAGCAGCGGTTATAGCCAAAAGGCCGTCGAAATTGTCGTTAGGTGTTTTACAAGTGGACGACAAGTGGACGACATTGAAAGCAGCACCAATGCACGAGAAAATACTGGACGAGCAACGAAACGAAAAGACTGAGAAGCTGCATCTTCTTGGCAGCGCTAAGTTGAAACCAACAAAACCCGATAAACTCGACAGCAAACCAACCGACAGTAACCAACCCCACAAGCAACAGTCCAAGCTAGCCGAAAGATTGCGACGTTCATTTCGCCGCACAGCACACAGCTCGCTGGAGTCCAAGTCTACAACATTGGACGAACATCCGGCCCGGGTGGACAATAACATTCTTATCGGTCGTATACCCTTCTCGGTTGCAAGTCAAGTGCATTTGCCCGGTTTGGGACTTGGTGGACATATCAATACGGCCCTACTTCTGGATAGCCCCGACGAGTGCACACCGCCCGAGTACGCTTATCAGCATTTGAGCAGTGTCGCCACAACAAACACCAACTCCAGCAGCTCACTCGAGAGCAATTACGAGCTGAGCGAGCTGAGAAGCAGTTCACACGCCAACATCCATTGGGCTGGCAGTCAGCCAAACTTTGAAATGGGTGTCGAAATGAGTAGAGACACAAACGCGGAGAATCAAACGAATAAACGAACTAACGCCACGACACAACAACAGCCACAAATATCGCAAGGACTAGGACAGGTATTGGGGATTGGCAATCGTGCAGATCAGCAGGCAGCTGTTGGTGGCAGTCGTAGTTGCAGCATAACCAGTGAAAGTAGCTCGGTGAGGATAACGCGACTGCAGAACTTTCTCTTTAGAAGTAGCAACGAGAGTTCACGCAGTTGTCAGGGTCATTCGAATGATGGTTTCACCGCCTCCTCGTTCAATTCGTCGTCGGGCGAGTGGGAACAATTGGGCGCTCATGTTGCGTCCAGCAGCAGTGGCGTTGGCGGCTTGCATGACCTTAATACGGGCTCTTTTCCCGAGGAGTCTACACCGGATGAAGCCGATGGCGAGACTACATTGCCGGTGGAGAGTGCCGAGTCTGGTGCATATTATCAGTATACGTTGACATCGCCGAACAATCCCTTTCTGCCGGAAATTACGGCACGTACCTATCACAGCACCTACGAGGATGATGACCTGGCCGAGGCTGGCCATAGTCAGCCCGATGAACTGCAATTGGATTGCAATGTTACGTCTGTCAAGTATACGGGCTGGAACACTGGCTCTCGATCCGCACAACTGCCAACGCCTGCCTACAGTCGCGCTGGCTCCCAAGAGTCGACGTACAGCGAGAGTGGTGTTAGCTGTCCCCAAGGACCAACGCCCAGCCCAGCATCGAGCTCCTCCTCCACACCCGGTCGTCACAGACGCAAACTGTTCAGCCTGAATTCCCCAACGCGACTGCTGCATCATCAACCGAGCGGTACAAGCACTCAACATCCAGCTCAGAAAATCGAAATGTCCGCCTCACCGACGGAGAGCTTTAGCGGCAACCTGGTTCGCAACCTGAACCCCTTTCTACCCGCCAGCAGTGCACCAATTGCAATGCCATCGGATTTGAGAAGCAAGCGCGAGGAGTTTCTTCGTGCAACAATGAAAATCTGTCTAGTTGTTTCACCACCCTCTAGCAAATTGCAGGTGAGTCACTTTCGTCGTCGTCGTCGTCGTGTGCCGGAAATCAATTTGTTACATGCGAATAAAAAGTTTTTTTTTCCTACTTTTGCTTCTTTGTTTTATTCATTCGCTAGTTTTTATTCCTTTTGATTATTAATTGCGTTAGTTTCCCTTTTAAGAGTTGTTGCCACTTGCCACTTTTCAATTGCTGTCATCACTTTATCGTTTCTATGTTTTATCAAGCTTGGTTCTCTTGAGGAGATTTATTTTTTGGTTTTCTATCTCAGTTTTATTGATGTCCTTGTTGTCGGTACCTTGTTTATTTTCATCTCGATTGCCAAACCTCTTCAAATTTGTTTATCAAATGGTTTTCTTTCTCTTCATTTTTAGGGTCCTCCTACTTATATTTATTTTGTTTTGCATACAAATGTATTTACTTTCGGTAAAGTGAGCGTAAGCTCAGCCAAGCGCAATAAAATGATATTTTTATTGATTGGCCAAATTTGTTGCACATGCTGCAATTCCGGTCAAAATGAACTCGCATGTCTGTGTTCATAAACCAGAAAACATGATTTTATTTAATAAAACGTGCAGTGCATTTGAACAAATGATTTGTGGCATTTTCGGACTTGTGCAAGCCTGGAAGTTAGCCAAGATGGCAATGTGTTTACCACATTACCTCAAATGTACATTTTCCGTTTCCTTTGCCAATTATACAAATGGAAAATGTTCGAATGAAGAAAACAATGTAGAATGCATTTGACTTTATTTATATTCATCAAAGGGTTTAATTATGTTTCAAATATGTTTATTATGCTTTTTACTTTAATTCATATACATATAGAATTTAGCCTGCATTCGTTTTGGTTTAAATGAACTTATTCCAAAAAAACAGCGCCTTAAATTCAATTATGAATAACGGATATTGGTTGTATGCTTTGTGGATTCCTGTCACTTACACACTTTTTCATTAATTTCATTTCAGTTGAAATCAAAAAGTCTCACCCATTTAGATGGCCTCGACACTACGGTTGCCTGCCAGCACGAAGTTGCCGCCGCACCCACAACGGGTGCAACTGGCAACCTTACATCGCCGGGCATGTCAGTGCCAGCGGGCACGCCTGGTCATCAGCAGATACCAACGGTAAGTTGAAGATATATTGGCGAAAAGAAATCATAGGAAAAAATATATATATAGGTGCATTCAGTTTATACAATTTAGCATGCCTATATATATCCTACTCAATATGCAAACGTTCTCAACCAACTGTTCAATGTCCCACCGCATTTTTTTTTCTTTGGCTTCCATTGTCTAGAAGTTTATTTTCTTCGTTGGTTTTTCCTTGGTTTATGTTTGTTAATTGCGATTTCCATTGATTTATGGCCCTTGACATTTTCGTTTTTTTCCTTTTGTTTTTTCTTTAACTGTTTTTTTTACGAAATGCTAAGGTAATATCTCAAAAAATTATGCATTATCCTTTTGAGTTTTGTTTTTTTCTTCTCTCATTTTTAACTGACTGACTTCCTTCTTTGACTTTTTCCCTGTCTTTCCTAGTCGATTGCTTATCACTTACGCAATATAATTTCATTATAGTTTGCTACATAAACTCTCACGCTCTCTCTATCTCTATCTATCTATCTCTATATCTCTTTCTTCCTCTACTCTCTTAACAATGCTTATTTCTATGCATACATAAATACTTTTTACGGTCAACCTCTGTAGGGGGATATGCGAAATCCCCCCAAGGTCAGCCAGCATTCAAACATTATACACACGCCCACAACATGTTGTCCACCGCCCAAGATTTATACGCAAGCTCCACAATTTGTGCGTCGATCGCCATCTCTAATGCTCACGCCAAGCGGTTGTAAGGCCTCGGGTAACGGGCCCAGTGTTCGGTGTAGCGTTAGCCCCTCCACTCAGCCTTCACATCCGCCGTGCACGAGTGCAACTGCGACAACCAATTTGGCATCTTCTTCTAAAAATGTACATTGCAATGTTATCGACAATTTGGCAGCATCGTCAATCGCGTCCACTTCATTGATTCCTCCTAATAGCAACAAGCCCACAACGGGCAATTTAGTTCACAGCAAGAGCGTGACTTCAACGACAATGACGTCATCGTTGATACATCGAAAGAAACCATTATTGACACGCAGCGAGGTGAGTCACCAAAACCACCTAACGAGTCCTCCCTTGAAGATGAATCCTTTTGCCGCACTTAGCTCAGCTGGTACAATGACAATTAGGATTCATTGCTAATATATTATCGAATGAATGATGTGACAAACATATGAAAAACTAAACCTATTGAACAATCCTAAAATAACTCGTCGAAATTTAATCACCATCCTTAAAATATTGTCGAGCAACGTCTATGTTCTTATCTGATTGTAATGAAATTTTTCTTAGACATTAACCTGAACAAAAATTCTTGTTTCACGGGCATAATTTATTTTTATTCCTTTTCGACAAAACTAAGAAATCCACGGTAAAAAATAAATAGAAATCAATGAACATACAAGAACCAAGCGTAAACTTCTTTTGGTTGCGTTTTCATGTTAAATATTGCATACACAAAGAATATGTATATTTTCAACAGTTATTTATGTGCTTAAATCAACTGTGTATTCTTTATACAATGGGGACTAGAACGTATAGGTATTCAACCATTAAATAATGATGATAAGAAATGTGAAATTTCCATGGTGATAAAATCAAATTTTTTTTAACAAAATACTTTTTCTTCTTTAGGTTTCAAGTTCGGAATTCTTTTCGGTATCATTTAGCTTAGAATCGACGCAGTGTCTGGATGAGGAATTTATACCAGCAACCAAAGGAACAACATTACTGTAATTAATTAAAAGGAAACTTTTATAGAATTTAAACAAACTAAAAGTTGATTTGCTATTACTTTCAGAAATGCACTTAAGAAACCTCTACAAAGGCGAAATCTGACCTTCTCACAAATCACAATTACAGACAATAATCCCACTTTCAGCTATTTGGACACAGGTATGTTTTGGTGAACCACCTTGAGGGTATTTAAAACATAGTTTTATTTTCTGCACTTGTTAGGTCCTTCGACCTTGACGAGCCAATTAGACGAGCATACTGATGTTGAGAACTTGGCGGGGCATCATCTTGTTATATCAGAGCGCGACAGCAGTCGAAAAACGTTACAAAAGGCAGCATCATTTGTAAGTTGATTAAAGGATTTCCATAATGACAACAAACATAATAAATTTTGTCTTTCTCTTTGTATGTCCTCCTTTAGGGCTCTCGACAGCGACCACCTCGTCTACTTTCCTCAGCGTCAACAGAGGAGACAAGTGAATCGGGCACTGGCAAACAAATAAAACAACGTTGGACATCCATTTTTGGCATTAAAAATCCGCAGCAGAATCAACTTTATGACCTACTTAACAACTATGCAAAGAATGGAGTGCCACAGCGACCAGAGGCTTTAAACTCAGAACATCCCGCGATTTCAGACTCACTCAACTATTTGCACAACGTGGACAAAACATGGCGAGATTTTGTTGACAGCAATGCAATGAGTGATAGTGAGATTAAGATACAAACTGCCATATGGGAACTAGTCACAACAGAGATTTATTATATACACGCGCTGCAAACGGTCACAGACGTAAGAATGCATGTGCAAAATACTTCATTAATTGTGATTTTAAATCCGTTTATTCATTATGTGTTACAGCTCTTTCTTGCCTGTTTGGAGGCTGTGCAAGAGGAACGCCTTCTGATTGACGTCGATCAGCACAGGTTGTTCTCAAATGTGAGATCCGTGTGTGAGGCTAACATTAAATTTTGGAGTCTATGGCTGTATCCGATGGTGGCACACAGTATTCGAACGCATGAGCCAATGAGGTGTGCCTTTTTCCAGGAAGGTTTCATTACGTTTGCCTCTATCTTTGCACCCTATAAGGTAAGCTTATGTTTGCATTCATTTGTATTTGAAAATCTACTGTGTTCATTTTTTTTTCCCCCACACTCAGGTTTACTGTGCAGAGCAAAGTACGTGTCAGTTTTACTGCAAGGAGCTTAATCAAAATAATGCCCTATTTACGGTGTATTTGGCGTGGTGTGAATCGCAAAAGATGTGCAATCGCTTGCGACTGGCCGATATTGTTGTGCGTCCAATGCAGCGCCTAACCAAATATAGTCTGTTACTAGCGGCCATTAAAAAGCATATGAGTGATGTGGAGGAAATCGAAGCTATGGACACGATGATCCACAGTGTCGAGAATTTTGTTGGTAGTGTCAATAATCATTTGACAATGCGACAGGAGAGTGAGCGTCTCAAAGGTGTTATGGCCCGCATCGAATCCTACGATGTGGTGGTAAGTACTCGAAAAATATTCAGTTGAATAACACTTAAAAAAAACACACACATTGTTTGATTGCAGGACACCAACAACGAGATGCTGGATAAGCTGATCAAACAGCACAGTCAGATGTTTGATCTGTGCGCCCCAATGCGTGGCTGTCCATCTTACCAGGTGCGACATCTGTTCATGGAGGGAGATCACAAGTTCAAGGACAACGTTGGCAAAAGCGATGTCCATTGTTTTTTGCTAACCGATATACTGCTTGTGTGCAAGAGCGTGGCGAAAAAAGGATTGGGCGCACTTAAGGTCATACGCCAGCCGTATCTGACCGATCATTTGATGGTGCATCTGGCGCACAACAATATGATTAACTGTGTGTATCTCAATGAGTTTCAAGTGGCAACCACAGCGTTTACGCTGCAGTGCACGGAGGCCAAAAACTGGTACGATGCCTTGTGGCGCGCAAAAACTATTTATCAGAGACTGAAGAGGGGCAACGGAGGCGACAGTTTTCGGTTTGGCGGCAGTGGCACAAGTGCTGGTACTGGCGATTCCCTTGGCGTTCGCAAGTCGCCCATTAACTCTTCAATCGGCAGTCATGTGTCCAGTGCAAATAACAGTCACAGTGGCAGCGTTGAGTGGAACGATTCGCGAAATATATCTGTTGACTTTGAGAAAACCAACTCGCTGTCCAGTGACGAAGGGTCTGGCCTATTGGGTAAGAATGTCAACAAAGTTTTTGCTCCTCTCAATTCATATATAATATACACTATAATCTTTTTACAGCTTTACAGGGACAACCGCCAAAGGCTAAGCCGCAAATTTTAAGAAACGTTACCAAACCACAAATTGGAACTATTGCCGCAACGTCTGCCAATACTTTGTCGGTGCAACCGGTTAATCACCTGGGACAGAGTTTGCCCAACTTAAATTTGCAACATGGCCAAACGTAAGTCGCCACAGACAATGATTAGCTTCATGCTTACTAGAAGCAAATGGGCAAGCGATCACATACATAAAGTATTCACTATGCATCTATCTTCTGATAAGCATTTTCCAGTCATTTTGTATAAGTCCGTAAGACCGTCCTTACTCTTCGTTAATGTTATTATACACTTATATATTATACATATACAAAAAAAACACTTATTTCTATCTCTATATATATATATAGTTTGGCTTATTAAATATACATATTTTTTTAATTTGTAATGCAAATAATTTTTACAATAAATATAAATATACATATTTTTAATTATGCATACACATAATATTATATCAATTCTTTCATCCAAGCAAACATCTCTGCTTGAATTCACCATTATACACACCACAAATGCTCTTAAGCCACCACACGCAAGCCGCTATAAAAATATCTGTCTCTCTCTCGCATTGTTATTTGTGCTTTTAGAGCACGCGCTCGCACAGAGTCCACAAAGCGTTTAGCTGAGTTGAAGCTTAAGCTGAACTTTTTAAATCAGTTTTCAGCTCAGCTTTATGCATAGATTTGTGCACGCGTCGTAGCTGCAAAATGGTTTATATAGTAACGTTGAGTTCGTTTTGTAGCTAAAAATAGTTCGTAGTCCGGCGACTTTTCGTCTGATCGTCTTTTTACCATACTACTTATAGTAACAATACATTGCTTGTGCCGGGCACAACTACTAGTCACTCGGGTATCTTATTGTTGTCGCCCTGTCATCGCGGCATTTCCTATCCACCGCCGAGTCCAACTAGGTGAGTCCGTAAAACAATAATGGGAGCAGTTAAACAAAAAACAAACTCATTGCGTCATGTTCATTTACTATATATTCAACTCTCTCTCTCTCTCTACTGACATGTTTTTGTCATTTTTTTTGCATTTTCGAATGTTATGTGTCCACCATCAACACTACCAACCATATGTATGTAACGAATGATCGAAACCACCACCACTACCACCACAAATCGTTTCTAATCGTATCCAACCACCTAAATGCGCACTGTGTTCGTGTCTCTAGAGTACCGCTAAGACGTGGTATGGCATTCTCAACGTCAACAAAAAACCCACCACTGCTGAAGACGCGCAATATAACATCTCAGAATAGTATTAATTGGCACCAGATACCTGCAACGCCCACACCGCCCAGTCCCCGATCGCAGCACACATCGCCGGGCAATGCGACGACCGGTTGTCCAACTGATCCGAGATTGCTTCCGATGCAGCAGATATCCAATCAGATGCCCTTGCAAACGCAAACGACACAACGACAAAGTCATTTGGACCTACAGCGACATTTAAGCAATGAAACCGACGTTTAATACCAGCCACAAAAATAATTAAGCGATAAGATTAGAAACAAATACCATACTGGATACACTGGCTTTTCTTAAACAAAGGTCATCAGATAAAATTAAAACTTTAGGGTCCAAAATTAAAAAACATTCCAACTAGTAAGTTAAACCCATTCCCATTGTCTATCCATCTACAAGTCAACATATATTAAAACATATTATTACATTCAAGATATCTCTTTCGAAAAAGAATTAAGTTTTGAATACATATAATTGTGTTTAAAATTTGTTGTATACTATAAAAAATGGAGTGTGCATATAACTATATACCAAGGTTATAAAAATGAGGAACCTTTTTAATTGTGTATAATTATGGAACTTCGATACCAAAAACTTTTCCATTATAAGGCATGTTTTTTTTGTGAAAAATTTGATTCGTTTATTGTCATATATTTGTGCAAGTTTTTCCAATTTCACCAAATGATAATGAGGATCTGAACTGTTCACATTTCTATACGTTTATGTAGCTGCACAATTAGTTAACCTTCTAACAAAGTTTAAGTATCCTTTCAATCAAATAAACATATATCATTTGTTCCTCTCAAAATCTTAACGAGCAGACCATTATTAATCAAATATATACCATTTAATAAACATATAAACTATATATCTTTTATTAGAATTCAAATATATTGAATAGACAACGCACACGGAAGCGCTTCACCACAGCTAACACAGATCACAAGCAATCAACACTTAATATATATACATATGCTATATCTATATAGAATTTGGGAAGATTTGCTCCATCAAAATATGATAGCAACAGCAAATACATATATTAACAAGAGTTCTACCTTATATTAGTATGTCAAATAGTTTATAATAAAACTATCAGTTATCATTTAGACAACTCATTAAGAGTGGACAACTTAATATGTGAAATTTTTATACGTGGGTTACCAGATCAAATATATAAATATATTGAATATTGTAAATATTCAGTTTAATGAAAGCTAACTTTCAAGTATTTAAATTTTAAAAACGTGATGGACACCAAACAATTTAAGGAAATACAGTCTAATGTCTCTATTTTGTCTATATAAAACGAGCTTCTCTTGAGGAAATCGCAAGACAAATGTTAGCAAATGTTTAATTCAAATAGATGGATAATATATCCTAGAAAAGTTCGACTTTATTGAATGTTGTGTTTTCTTTCTATTTCTTTAATTTCAAAAATTTTGTGGCATACAACTATGTGATAACTAATATGGCTTTAAGCAAGTCTACTTATATTAATAATTATTCAAAAGCTTATTTCATTTTAGGTTTTAATATGAAAATGTATAAGTTCTTGTTATTTTGGTTGAATTTAGAAAGTTTGCTTTGTATAGAATATGTAGTGCCTAAGGAATGATAAACGCTCTTCCTGCCATTCAATTGTTCCCAATATCTGGGCTCATATCAGGCATACATATATATTTACACAAATATACATATACCAGTTTTAAAACAAATGTGAAATTTAAGAATGTTCTATATTTAATTGCTGTGTAGGCATATATTCTCATTCAATAACAAATTGAATAGCTTAAGGCAGAAAAAAAAAATTATTGGCATTAAATCACATCAAGTCTATAACATAATCGTTTAAAGAATAAATAATTAATATTTAAAATGTACAAATAAATTATTGTAAAGAAATATGTATACTGTTTACACACATACAAATAAATATATATATTGAACGTATTTTAAACGCATATTAAAAATATAAACACATGCATACATATATATTGGATAAACAATGAAAATATACCTATTCCCACAGTATTATTTAGTGTGCAATTCAAAATATATTTGAAATATTAAAAAATCTATATATTTTCAAAATCAGATTTAGTGTCCTGATTAGCGATTAGCAACGATCGGCTATAAATATATATATACGTATTGATGTTTGAATGCATAAATAACGATTTGGTTGGGATTACTTAGTTAATTCATATTTACTTAATCAAACAATAATCAAAATACATTCATATGTACTCAAGTACTACTACAACTTAAAGCTTGAATGATTTTCGCAAAGACCTCAAAATGCTATCTACCTGCAAGCAAACACGCAAACAAACATACATAAATAAATAAATAAATATACATATGTATTTACACAGAAATACAATAACTAAACATAGTAATGAGCGTAATACAAAAAATAGCTTTATTTACACAAGTAAATTAGGTTTATTTACATAAAATATATGTATAACATGTTAAAGAATTTATGAATTAAACAAAAAGCGAAACATAACAATAATGATTTATTTGTAACGAGTTTTATTCATTAATGAAAACAGGCAAGTCCATTATATGTACTAATTTTTATAAATTGTACTTGAATATAATAAATAATTGCAATTTGTGTCCCAAAAATGTTCATGCTATAAAGGCAACACCAGCACATCATTTATCAAGCTGTGCGCATCACAATAATTATTTGCCTGGACTTTGCTTTTCATAAGTCTGACAAGAGCAGCTTTTCGCTTTTTGCTTTTTTTTTTACTGTTATTTCGTTGGCAGCTGCGTTAAAATTTTTTTTTTAATAGTTAAATAAGCAACGTTGTCCATCTGGCTTTCACATTAATATCCAAGCAGAGGGCATCTTCAGTTTTCTTGAGAAAAGTGTAACAAGGCATTTTATTTTTTTTTTTATTTAAAAGAAGGCAGAAGATACTTTATTAAAAACAGCAAAACTGTCTTGATACTATATATACATGAACTTGTCCTCAACAGATACAACAGCGCCGTGCTTTTCGCGCAGTGTAGTCTTTTATGGTTCAGGTGTGATATCTTATCATCCGTTGTAAAGCAAATTGCCAGTCAGTCTATTGATAAGGCAGTTAGGTGACTTGGCTGCGATTATATCTATTTATTTAAAAATGATTGCTATCGAGATTTTCGAAAAAAATAAAAAAAATTGCTACGCTACGCGACGCAGTCAACTGTCATTAATTCAACCCTCCACACAAAATGAGTGCATTCAGCTTGAGTATTTCATTTGCTTTGCTATTCGTTCTGCTTCACGGAATTGGAATTTTAAAGGGCGCTGCTTTAAACGAAGCTTCTCTGGATACAAGCCCAGTGACTTTTTGGCAGCAACTTAAAGCTAGCGTCATGGACTTTAAGTGGCAGCAAGCGAAACCCGATGTCGAGAGTCCTGCAACAGTTCAAAGGCGACGCCAAATGTGGCAACGTCTCAGCATGGCAACCATTTTGTAAGGGGATGATGATGACTTTCATTTTAAGTAGTAACTAAGAACGTATTTGTATTTTTTTTGTATTGGCATAATAAATACGAATGTGCTGACAGCATTTATTTACAATTTTTGAAGACACTTGACGTTCTTGGCCTGGTCACAATAACCGGCCTTCTGGTCCCAATAGAGACCTTTCGGACAGAACGTTAGCACCGGCATGCCCGCAATGCAAATATAATACTTGCTACAATCATCGGGATGCGGCAAATAACTCTGACGCTCCGACGGACAGCTTAGATGTGGGATAGTGGGTGGTGTTGGAGCCATTACGCTAGTAGTTGGCTCCCGCTCACTGGGTAAAATACTGCTGGTGTTTACAATATAACAGACAGTCACCTGACCGGGAGTGCTGCTTGGCGGCTTCTCAACATCCACATAGGGCATGCTGTTATTATTTTTGCCATAACACTCGGCATTCTCACTTAGCTCACACTCGGAACGTTTATAGCTCCAGAACGTGCCTCGACCACACTGATGACGATGCAGATGACCGTAGGCGCATATAAAGTACAGCTGACAATTGGTGGGATGTGGCAGAAAGTAGGCACCAAAGTGACGGCACTCCAAGTGCTCCGGATCATACTTTTCCATGGGATTGACGGCCAAACCAGTTTCGACATCGATAGCAAGAAAGACTGGACGCGGTTTGCCCAACCACCAATCGATGTCCATATGTGGCTTGCTTCCACTAGCCGTATTGGGCATTGTAGTTGCAACTGCGGACACACCCTCGATTGGAGTACATTGCGCCTTCTCGGGCACATCACAAACCAATTTGATCGGATCGAAATTCATTCCCTGATCACAGTAGGAGAGTGTTGGTAGCGAATTGCAGGCAAAATAAGCATTACAATCCATTGGATTTGGTACCAATTGTCCCTCGGTACGACCATCACACATCTGCAATTAAATCTGCACGTCCAAGTCGATCAATCAATCAAATGATTGTCTCTACTCACATGACTCAAATCGGTGATTCTTATATGAATGGGTTCCTCAACGGCTTGGGCAACGCCGACACAGATGCCCACAACCAATGCAATATGCATGCAAAACTCCATGCGATCTTTGTAAGTCTCCTTATATAGTTCTTATTTATTTCACACGTTGCGAAAAAACACTTGTCTGGCTAGACAAGTGCGTCGTTTATATACATATGTAAGGCCAATCCCCACACCCATTAACCGCTGGGTGCAGCCATTTGAACAATTGATGCGTACGTTAATTGGAACACGAAAACATATTCTTATTTTTAGAGCACTTTAACATGCGATAAAAATACAGATGAAAATAAACAACAAATTGCAAAGCAATATGTCATGGGACGAACAAATGATCCGAAAGTGTTGCATACTTTTTGGTGAACTTCGGGAGAACGGTGGAATTAAAAGAGGCTTTTTTTTGAGCTAAGAATATGGTTTAATTAATCAATTATTGTGATTTCTATAAGTAGTTGATTTCAAAGCTTTGCTCTCGGAAGCATTGATTATGTATGGTCGACAGATGAAAAGCGCCGGGTTCTGCAACGCAAGTTAACATGCAATTGCGGAGAGCGAAAACGCCGTAGGCAATGTTGTCTCTATAACATAAATACTTGTTGTCGGAAGTAATTGATGATGCCTGCGTTGTGGGCCAACTGACAATATATTGATATATCAATCAATCAAATACAATAAAACTTATAACTGTTAGATCATTAATTTGCGAATAGGAATTTCTAGAGTGTTTTTTGGTAATAATTCCTAATTTATCACTTACCCAATTGGCATTAAGTCATATGATAAAATATGAATCCAATGCCAATAGATAGCGACAGTTTCAGCTTTTCACTAATGCGCCAAAATTTATGTTCTAACATTTTTAGAAAATTTATTATATGTTTTGGAGGTTATATTTAATGGAGTTTGGCGTTACCCATTCAGTTAGTCTTCGTCTTTGCCCGTGAAGGTCGTTCCATTTACCAAAATGAGTGCGTAAAATTAACAAAAGTTTTGAAATAATATTATAACAGTGTGTAAAATAATTCCAGATAATACAAGCTATAAAGTTTCCTATACACTTTTTGGCCTTGTCTGGATTATAGCAACATGCTACGCTTCTACGTTTGATCCGAATCTGTTTTGTACACTGCTCGTTAATGGCACTAAAATCAATGATCCGCGTGCCTGCAACAAGTGGATACAGTGCATCGATGGCAAACCTGTTAATGGCACCTGCGCCGATGGTCTCTTCTATGACAGGCAGGCTAAAGACTGTGTGCCATCGGCTCAGGTCAAGTGCATCTCGAGTGATCCCTGTGCAGCACTGGCACAGACCAATGGCTTTGCACCCGATCCGAACTCATGCAATGGCTATTATTACTGCAGACAGGGTGTTGCTACTCACGGTGCGTGCAATGCCGGATGGAACTATAATCCGGGCACTGAGGCATGCATACGCGATTTTCCCTGCACCATTAAAACGGATCCGGATAGCTATTGCAACATTCTGCCCGATGGCGTCTTTATCAAGTACACCGCCAGTTGCAATGGCTATCAAATGTGCTGGAAGGGCCAAGTCATAAATGGCACCTGTCCCGGCACCTTCTTGTTCAGTGCCACAAAGGGTGAATGCGACTATCCACAAAACGTTGGCTGCGCCATCACCGAGCCACCACCGATAACCGCCGAACCAGATGAGTGTCCCCAGGCGGGCAGCTTTGTGTCGGACAAGAGCACTTGCAATGGCTACTACTATTGTCATGAGGGTAGCAACGATCGTATGCTGCTTGAGCATGGAGTTTGTGATGATGATCGCTTCTTCTATGCCAACGGTAATGGCAGCGCCTGTGTGCCACGTACCAAGGTTCTGTGCAATTACGATCGTTGTGTTAACCTTGGCTATACAAA
Organism: Scaptomyza polygonia; assembly: GCA_035044585.1. Lineage (NCBI taxonomy): Eukaryota > Metazoa > Arthropoda > Insecta > Diptera > Drosophilidae > Scaptomyza > Scaptomyza polygonia. Next base: position 3,166,868 of record JAWNNU010000962.1, on the reverse strand, counting down.
CATTGAGCTTGCCAACGAATCGAATGATGGTTGCACGGGCTTTGCCATATGTCAAAATGGTATCAAAATTGGTGAGGGCACCTGTCCCAATGGTGAGTACTTCGATGAGGTACTACAACGCTGCACCAAGCAGGCTATATCATATGCGGCCTGTGCCATATCAGTACACTCAACAACGCAAAATGTGGCAGCAATGATCGATGGTAATACCACCGAAGCGTGACCACATTATCAATTTCACAAATTAATATACATACGTATTTACTTATTTATTCTTAAGACTATATTAGACCTTGATCACTTTACTTCAATCTATAAAACCAAATTATAAATAAAAAAATAAATAATCAAACTTGTTATTAGATTTCGTCAATTATAATTTACTTCGAGGACTTAACAATTGTGTTTAAAAGATAACTAATATATTAACTATTTTAATGATGATTTTTGCTGGTGTCATCATGTGATAAAACATTTATTCTTATCACCAGAATATAAAATAATCGCATGACTTAATAATTTATTATACGGCAGATGGTATACGCCTACGAAGAGTATGCTCTCCTTGTTTACATTGAACAGTTCTTGTAAAGATTTTGATCTGATGATCAGTTCAATAACATACTCAATACCATGATACTACGTTTCGGCAAAATGGTTTTCGGTTCTTTTATGAAAGCGGCTTGCTCTTTACCTTGACATTTATCGCAACACACAATTAGTTACTTACTTATTTACCACCTGCATATTATCAGTGCTCGTCAGTATTAATTAGTACGAATGAAGTAAGTACAATTTTGTACAATAAACACTCGCATTGTATTCGCATTTCTTGAGTTTCGGCAGAATGCCATATCGATTTCTTTTTGTTGGCAGATCGATAAAAGATTTTATTTAGTTTTGTTGTTGGGTATTTCTTTTCTTTTCAATGTTTAGAGAATTCTTTATACATGGCTGTCAATTGTTATTGTCATCTAGCCTGATAGCATTGATATAATTACAATTTGGTAGCTCTTCAAATATTTGATTGTAAGTTGTAATGTCTAAATTGATTTTCAGCAAATCTATCTTAAACCAAATACAAACAATTTGCAATGCTTTCGACTTCCACCATTCAATTTATTATTCGGTTGATTCAATTAGTTAGTATTTAAGTACAAGAATTTAGGACATTGTTTTCTTTAAACTGTAACGCTTAGGGCGCGCAAGCGATGTAGTTGTTATTGTTGGGAGTGCATCCCTGGGTGCGTTCATCAAAGAAGTACTCGTTGGGGCAACGACCATTACTGACGGTGACGCCGCCCAAGCATCGAGCATATGCCTGACAATCACCAAGCACATTGACATAGGTCAGATTGGAGCCAGCACAACGATCCAAAAGACAACGAACATTGAGACGGTCACGGCAGGAGAGCTTCTCATAGTCAAAATATGTGCCTATCGGGCAGGCTAGATGCTGTGGGTTTGTGTCGTGTTTGCCATTGGTGGGTGCCTTGCAGATGTAGTAATGGTTGCAGGACTCATCGTCCGCAAAGTAACCCTGACGTGCACTTGTACCATTGACCAGACAGAAAGTGTTCTCTGGCGGTGGGAGCGCTGCCTTGCCATAGCAGGTGACATTGGCAATGGCCACACAGCGACCCAAGACGGCATCGTAGGCCATCTTGGTAGCGCATTCGCGTTCATGGAGCATATCGTTCTGGCAGACATAGTACTTGTGGCAATGCTCTTCATTGGCCAGCCGAGTGTTGTTGGGCAAGGCACGGCAAACGGGTGAGGTGGCATTGATGGTGCTGCCGGGGCATTTGTATTGGTTGGAATAAACGCAAGAGCGTGAAATGGGATGGAAGACAAGCTGCATGGGACAGTTGGCTTTGATCTCGCGACGACCCTTGCACAGAAGATAGCCCTGACATGTCTGACTTGTGGGATCGGGTAGGAAGGAGCCTTCTGTTTCATTGGCACAGGCATTCACCACTTTGCTGCTGGCACCCAGATCCCCATTTATATATGGACATTTCACATTTGAGGACATAGTGCAACGACCCTCTTCCTTGTTGTAGTACAGGCCCGTGGCACAGGTGCCCTCCTCCATGCTGGTGGTATTGCTAGGACAACGCACCCAATAGTTACAGGTGTTTGGTCGCAAGAAACTCTGATCGATTGGCAACAGGTCACACATCTCTGCCATGGTTAAGTGCTCAAAGTCGTCCATTATGTTGGCCGCCACGCATCCATATACAGTTAGGATGAGCACAACGAGTCCTTTAGCTGCAATTGAAGGCATTAAGCATCAATTGCAGAATCAGCTAAGAGCCTTTCATTTATGTATTTACCTTGCTTCATGTTGTTTGCTGTGACGAAATTGTTATCCTTAAAAGTGTTTCGATCGTTGTTGCTCCACGTGCAGCTTCGCAACTCGAATGATGCGCTGCCACCGGGCAAAGCCTCTTTAAATATGCACTGCGACACAACAACAAAAAAAACCAGCCAAAAACAATTTTCAAAATGCACAGGGCCAAAAGGAAGTCGATGTTGATGTCAATGTTGATGTCTCTGCCTATCATTGATATCTCAATCAATGTGTGCGAGATAGCATTCGCATCTGATAGCAAGTAGCATGTAAATTACACGGCAATAACATGTTGTATTTTTGGTGGTTCGGTAGATCGGTGGCTCGATGGTATCAAATCAACCCTCAACTACTATATGATGATAGGGAAATCGGGCATGTCGAGGTATTGAGTTGAGTGAACGGCATATACACAAAAAACAAAAAACTTGGTAATGTAGTCTTTGACTTATTTCTTACCTGACGGAAAGTGTCCAACAATTTCTTAGTCAGGCAATTGCGTCGAACTCTTATTTAGTTATATTAAGTAAATAAGATGGCGACTTAGACCCATTTATTAATAAATAAGATAAACAAGTTGTGCTAGATTAAAATATTTTTATTGATTAGCAATTTTAATTTGCAATATTTGAACACGGAACATAGTGAAAAATTGTTTATAAATTGCAATTTTATTAGGGGGCAGGAGGCATTTGTTTGCAAATGGGGTAATCTGGCTGTACGTTCGTACATACTTTTTTGACTTCATCATAGTACGGAAAGTTTGGATCACAATTGTTAGTGGAACCGTTGCGACAGTAGGTATACGTTTGGCAACCTGTTCCTGCAACAGCCGCATATGTCAGATTCGTATTGAGGCAACGATTAAATTTACAGGCCAAGCTGGCTGGTGAAACACACTTTTGATTTGCTTCATCAAACTCTGTTCCGGGACGGCATGCCCCCCAACTACCCAGACCGGTTGCATTTTTGCAATCATAAAATCCGAAGCATGTTTTTAAATCGCCTACAAATCCTTGTTTTGTGCAATTAATTGTCGGTGATGGTTGACTGGGATCAGTGCTACCAGGATTCGTAGGATTGACTGCGGCGTTGCAGGGATTAGTTTTCTGACAGATTCCAGTTGCGGGATTAAAAAATCTGGCAACGTTGCATTTACCCAACACACTGGAGCCTTTTAAGCAATGGTTATATTGCCCGCAATTGTTCGGGTCTCCGACAAATATGTTGTTTGGCATGAAACGGCAAATGCTATCCTGAGGACATTTTGGGCCCCAGACACAACTGGATGTGCTGGCGGAATATCTCTGACCAGATGGACAGGATTTTAATTGGGAGGTACCGTTGCCAAAGCAATAGGCATATTTTGAACAATCAGTAGGATCGGCCATGAGAATTTTCGTCTTTATGGCACTGCACGTTTGCTTAACGCTGGAGGTACAAGGTGCATCGGTGTTGAGTTTACAGCTGGCCGACTGTGGATCATACACCTGATCCTTGTGACAGTTGCCCCAAGAGACGAGTTGCTGACCCTTGCAGTATCCCCAGCCGGTGCAATCCGCTGGGTTACCAATATATCCAGTGCCCGACCACTGTTGGCACATGCTCTGCATGGTGAAGGTGTTCGCCTGTATGACCAGCAAGAGACAGACGGCCACAAAAGCGGTAGCCTTTAATTGGGAAGCTACAAGGTTCAAAATAAGTATTGGATTAAGCATAAATTATCCTTAATGTGTTATATCCAGTAAATGGCCCTGGTGTTCTTACCTGCCATTGCGTTTTGGTAAGTTAATTTTCTTATTTGCCAGCCTTCTGTGCTATGAAGCATACCAATTAAGAACTAAGCCTAGCAATTCCATGATATGCTTTATATAGGAAAGCCAAGCCGCTAGCACCTAATACCATATCGTTGCGTTTAATTATAGCCGTTTGTACCGTCCCAGATAAGCTTACTCACAACAACTCAAAACACATCGGAAATGTCGTAATTAAAATGAGATAATGCTTCGTCTCACCTATCATTTTCTTAATATTTTTGAGTATGCCCGCTTGGTTCCTTAGTAGTTTTGTGTGGATGTGTGAGAATTAATAATCGTTTGTGACTTCCTGACAGCCTTTTTATATAGACATACCACGAAAGCCACGGCCTAATCAACGGAACATACAAAAAACCAAATGATAAGCCTCTATTTCTAGTCAAATGTCCGATTAATCATAATTTGTTATCTACAAGTACATATTTGTGGATTTTCAAGTCCTTCTGATTGCTGTTCCTAAATGTAATTACTTTTTAACTCAATTATTGATTGATCATCGTCTTCAGCTATCTGCGTTATTCTTATAAAACATGTCAAAGCATGTATTATTGACAAAAATAATCAAAAATGTCATTTCCGGCGAACGCGATTTCTACGAAATCGCATATGCGTCACAGCGGTACATTCCCTAGAAGCAAAAAGTTTTGTATATTTTGGGAAAGGTATTTAATTTGTTTTGTAGTAGTGTCTCTCTATAACTGGTGCATAAGTATGTAAGTGAAAATAGCTTGTCAATAAGAAAATATATAATCGGACACGTACATCCAAGTTTAATTCACTCCTTCATTCAATCTCTGTCTCACTCTCTCTCAGAAACCCTGAAAGTATACAGCATTAAATTTATAGCTTCGCAGCCATTTTCAATTCCATCTGTTTTTGAATAAATATTGCATACTTTAATGAATAAAATATATAAGATAAAATAAAATAGATATAGAACGCTTACTTAAAAAGGCCGCAAAATAAAATAGATATAGAACGCTTACTTAAAAAGGCTGCATACCTCATTGAGCTTAGGAAAAGTTTGACGACATTTTTAAGCAACTATTTTAGATTGGAAATCAGTTAATCGTATGGCATATACAAATTTTACTGTGCACGTTTGTGATGAGCTTGATTGAAGTACATATGTGAAAATTATATATATATAGTATTATAGGATCTAATGTAACATTTACTTTATCATACCCCCTTTTAATGAAAAGCTATTGATACAGGGTAAGAGATATGAGTAAGCCACATGACAATTTATTTATTTGAAGATAAAAAAAACGGTGACAATCAGATTATCAATTTAACAGATTTATGAATATATAGGGTCTACTATTTAGCTGGCTTCTCCTAGGTTTTTCTACGCATATGTGAAATTTATGACTTTTATGCTTTATAGACTTAGTTTTTTTAAAACAATATCTTCATATTTTTAGCAAAACAGAGATAACATACGCACATACCCTAAATTTCTTTGCAAAATCAGGAAATAGTATCAGTAACATTGCAACCCATTTATAAGTTCTCTTCAAGCAAATTTCCTTATTTAGTCGAAGTCAATTTGCTTGAACAGCCACAACTAGACCTCATATTTAATACTCTCAAGAGTCAGACTAAAGGATATTCACAAACTTTCCAAAATGAAAGGTAAGTGGTGTAAATGGGGAACAAATTTACAGTTTCAGGTGTTTCGCCATGGTCAATAAATATTTCATACTCGTATTAACTTGATTGCAGTCTCATTTAAATTAATTATTGGAGTTATCCTGCTGGCATTATGGATGACAGAGCCCTTGCGGGCCTTAACGACATTTGAGGAAATGTGCAGGCTGTTTAAAAACGGCACTCTTATCCGTAGACCGGCAACTTGTGACGAGTACATTGAATGCAGAGGTAAAGTAGGCATTGCACACACTTGTGCCGACTCCATGGTTTTTGATGCCGCATCGCAAAAGTGCGTAAAGGCATCGGCCAGCAACACCAAGCATTGTGGCAATCTCTGCAATGGATTGGATGGCGTGTGGGTGTCAAATCCAACGGGCTGCCACGACTTCTTCTACTGCCGGAATGGTGAGTCCCTAGCCGGACATTGCGTTGGACTTCAGCACTTCAACGAAACCACGCAAACGTGCGAGTATGGACTTGACTCAATTTGCGTTGATGTTGCGAATATATGCGAAATACTGCCGGACAAAACAATGTTCCGGCAAGAGAAAGACTGTAACGAATACTATGAGTGTAAAAATGGGAAGCATGCACTAAAGTCCTGCTCGCCCACACAGTACTTTGACGTGGAGAGCGGCAAGTGTGTAGCCAAAAATAAAGTTAAATGCGAATCCCATTCGAAGAAAAATGTTTGTTTGTCGAGAACTAAGCCACTCGTAGGATATCAGACGGATGGAGCCACTTGCCGTGGCTACTTCCATTGCCGTGACTTAGGAAGCGTTCATGACATCGAACCAATGTGGAGCCAGTGCCCAGAGGGCTACTTTTACGATGACACAAATAAGAAATGTGCCGTTGCCAGGTCGGTAGTGTGCGAACGCAATCGTTGTGATGGACGCGGTACCATGGCCGTTACCAGCAGCAATAACAACTGCCACAACTATATTGAATGTGAAAATGGCGTTGAGGTGGAAGAGCACGAATGCCAATGGGATTATTTTTTCGATGAATCAGTGCAAGCCTGCACTAGCAAAATTATTTACGACGGCTGCTGTGATGGACGTGACTGAAGTAATAATTATGTTAATATGCAAAGACACACATACAAATTTCGTTAGAATAAATAAATGTCCTGCCCAACAATTGAATATAAATGAAAAAGTGATCTTTGTATGTACAAATATACAATTACAAAAATTTCGATTGATTGTAAAACCTTGTTGACTAATTTGTATGTTTGATTTTTTACATTAGACCCACAGTAACAAAATTGTTTTATCACATTGAATTTAAAAACATGCAACAAAGCTGAACCGTCAAACAAATATTACAAGCAACATTTTTCCTTTTATCTTTAAAGCATAAGTTACTTGCAACCGAGAAACAGAAAGTTTAAAAAATGTTCAATCTTTTGTTAGAAAAATGTTATTGGTTTATTATGTGAATTTCAAATTAAATTTAATAGTTCAGATATTTTTTATATTAAATACCGCACAGAGTATCTGTGTTATTCATACAAAGTGTTCACTGTCACCATAGAACAGTAACATTATTAGTCTATGATGTAAACGAGTCTAACATTTAACATATGTTAAGTTTCGTGTCGCTGTAATATCGTGACACGCTTTGTTTACAGCGCCTAATTCTTCTTTTTTCATGTTATCAAAAGAAGTCGACGCCGTCGTCGCGAGATTGTTTTTGCTATGGCCAATGGAAGAAAAACTTAAAAGCAAACAATAATAAGTGAATAAATAAACAAACTGACATAATATGCTGGCAAAGTAATGAAAAATATGTTATTCCAATCCGTGCCAAGGTCATATAAAACTATTTGGGTGAAGTGTTTGAATTGTGTCAGCCACAAAGTTTTATAGACGGTGTTTTTGTTGCAACGATCGTGTATTGTTTATTCAATAACAATTATTCGGTAATTGCACCGAAATGAAGCCCACTCAACATAGTGGCAGCAGCACGAGTGCAAGTGCCGCTAAAGTTGGCGAGCCTATCGAGTATGTTACACTGATAAGCGATGAGTCTGACGGGGAACCGTCACCCAAACGAAACACGTCTGGCGGCAGTAGCCAAGCAAAGACCAAGTTCGACGATGATTCCAACGATGCACCTGCTACCAGCGATGAACGGCGTACGAGCCGGCGCAATAAACCTAAAGTCGACTACACTAATAAACCAACAGCTGCCACTGTGGATAATGCTACATTTGAAAAAAGCAGCTCCAGCTCTGGCAGTATTGCCGGTCTGCTGGATAAACGAGGACATGCTCATACTGATCAGCGTTCACGCAAGTCGGAACCAGGAGTGCATCACAGTACGCCCACTGGAGCACGCAGCTCTCTGCCAAAGGAGACGGCGAATGGAACAAATGGAGAGACGCGTGACACAAGCACACCCACGGTGCTTTCAGGGCAAGAGGGCTCAGTGTTTCAGTCGCGTTTGCCCTTTAGCAAAATGACACCAAATGAGGAAGCCTGCTTTCCAGACATAAGCCGTTCCGGCATACTCGGCCATCGCGTGTTTCTCAACATACGCAACAGCCTGCTGCACATGTGGGTGGATAACCCAAAGGTGCAGTTGACTTTTGATAATGCGCTCAAACGGTTGCCGCCGCCTTTTGACAGTGATCCCAATCTAGTTAGACGTGTTCACTCGTTTCTGGAGCGACACGGCTTCATTAACTTTGGTATATTTAAGCGATTAGTTCCCATACCCATGAAGAAGCTCGGCAAGGTAATTGTGATTGGTGCGGGTATATCTGGACTGGCGGTTGGGCAACAGTTGCAACAGTTTGGCATGGATGTCATTGTACTCGAAGCGAGAGATCGCGTTGGCGGGCGCATTGCCACCTTTCGCAAAAATAGCTACATAGCTGATCTTGGTGCTATGGTTGTGACAGGTGTTTACGGCAATCCAATGACAATACTCAGCAAACAGATCGGCATGGATCTGGTACCCATTCAACAGACATGTCCGCTTTATGGCCCTGATGGCAAACCAGTGCCCAAGGAGAAGGATGATGTTATTGAACGTGAGTTTAATCGTCTACTCGAATCGGCTAGCTATCTGTCGCATCGTTTGGACTTTAACTACGCTGGGAATAATCCCGTGTCGTTAGGCGACGCCTTGGAGTGGATCATCAATATGCAGGACAAAGCCGTGCAAGAGAAACGTGCAGCACACATGCACGAAATTATTGCCGCTCAAATGAAAATCATTGAGCATCGCAAACAGCTTAAGGTCATTCTACAAAAGATTTCAGCGCTGAAGGCAGAGCTGCAGGCTTTGGTTAAGAAACGTTTGCCAAGAAGCGCTCTGAATGAAAACAGCTATGCGAGTCAGGAATATACAATACGCATTACTCAAATTAAGCTGGAGGACACTGTCAATGTCGAGAAAGAGATGCGCAATCAAGGCCATAAACTGGAAACTCAGCTTCAAGAGATTGAACAAAACGGACCCAGGTGAGTGTGAATCGAATAAATGAAGATAATTTTTGAATTAATGAAACATTTCGTTTATGCAGCCAGGTATACTTGTCGTCACGTGATCGCTTAATACTTGACTGGCACTTTGCCAATCTAGAGTTTGCCAATGCCACACGCTTAGACAATTTGTCGCTGAAGCATTGGGATCAGGATGATGACTTTGAATTCATTGGCCACCACACAACAGTGCGTAATGGTTACTCCTGCGTGCCTGTTGCGCTCACCGAAAATATTGACATACGCCTCAACAGTGCCGTCAAGGAAATTAAGTACGGCACTAAAGGCGTTGAGATAGTTGCTGAAAATTTGAAGACCTCCAATTCGCAGATGATATATAAAGCCGACTTGGCTGTCTGTACGCTTACCTTAGGCGTACTAAAGGTAGCCGTCACGCAGGATGATTCACAGCACGCAAACACCGTTAAGTTCGATCCGCCACTGCCAGACTGGAAGCAACAGGCTATACGTCGCTTGGGTTTTGGCAATCTCAACAAGGTGGTTCTCTGTTTTGATCGAATATTCTGGGACCCCAATGCAAATCTCTTTGGCCATGTTGGTAGCACCACTGCCAGCCGTGGTGAGTAGCATATCTTGTGCGTTCATTCTTTTTAAAACCACTGGATATTCAAATTTCAAGGGGAAATGTTTCTGTTCTGGAGCATCAGTTCGTCGCCCGTTTTGTTGGCCCTAGTCGCTGGCATGGCTGCCAATATTGTTGAGAGCGTAACGGATGACATCATTATTGGTCGCTGTATGTCTGTACTGAAGAACATTTTTGGCAACACATCTGTGCCGCAGCCCAAGGAGACAGTTGTGACCCGCTGGCGCAGCGATCAATGGGCTCGTGGATCTTATAGCTATGTGTCGGTAGGCTCCTCTGGAAGTGACTATGATCTTCTGGCTGCACCAGTCATACCGCCAACAAGTTATGAGCCACATTACAGCAAACAGGGTGAAGAACTGCCGCGACTCTTCTTTGCCGGCGAGCACACGATACGTAACTATCCTGCTACAGTGCATGGCGCCTACTTAAGCGGGCTACGTGAGGCTGGTCGTATTGCTGATTACTATTTGGGCTATCCGGAAGGCACACCCACGGACATTGGATACTCAGTTAGTGAAGCGGCCAATTCCGTTTCAGTGGGAAATGTTGTTAAGCTTCGCGACCTTTCGCCACGTCTTACCGACTCGCCATTGCCCAAAAAGTCAGAGGAGAGCTCAAACGTTGCCGAGTCGACAGATTTGTAGCGTGTTCTGTTTGTATTAAGTTTAAAGCGCCACTATCGAAGAACCTATTTGGAAATATAGATACTACCCAATATATATCATGTACGTAAAATTTTTAATTGTGTACTTGTGTTTTGACAATTATTTTTATGACGCTTAGTGCTCAGGTTTGGTTACAAAGTTTGGTGAAATTATTATATTATAGTCAATTGTGTAGGGACATTAAAATATAAATTGCTTAACTACAATAACTGTTATTGTTCTAGACAACATATAATTTAATTCTTAGCGGTCGTACGTGACATTCAACAATGCAGTGTAACTGCATAAGTTAAAATGTAATCAAACAGAATTGCTGTATTTAAAGGATGACTATTGAAATTAAGTTTATTATTTACTTAGGATCCTCCTGAATGAAATCGTCAAAATTAAGAACAATCTGCTTTTGGATTGGAACATGTCGCCGGTAACTGATGCCCACGGCATCAAGCATGCGCTTGGATGCTCGAAAACTGGGCTTGTTCGAGTATTTGTCGGATATGTAGAAAAGTTCACGTATGCCAGATTGAATTATTAACTTCGTGCACTCGTTACAGGGAAAAAGGGTTGTATATAGGCTGGTGCCATCAATACTGTTGCCATTGCCATTTAGTATAGCGTTTGCTTCAGCGTGAACCACATACATATTTTTGTTCTCTATAGAATCACTGGCACAGTTCTTTGACCAGGGGAAATCATCATCGCTACAGTTTCTCGGAAAGCCATTATAGCCAATTGCTACAATACGCTTATGCTTATCCACAATGCAAGCGCCAACTTGCGTGCAGGGATCTTTGCTTCGCTGCGCTGAAAGTACAGCAATGCCCATAAAGTAATCATCCCATTTCAAATACTCCCTGCGCTTTTGAATATGAAGCGAATTTAGACTCGTCGTGATCTCTGCAGCTCCCTTGCTTCCGTTCTTTACATCCGTGGACATAGCACTGCAAATAAATATTTCAGTAAAAGATTAAAAAGATATTGTATGGTTTTTAATAAAAAAAAAAGATCAAATCATACATCTTTTTATGGTTGTTTATTCTTCATATTCAGTATAATTAAATAATTTTTCAGAGGCAAATTAATCATGCGTTATATATATTTAATATAATTGGAATTTACAGTAAATACTTTGTATGCGAATCTTAGTAGAAAATCAAAATTTTTGATAAGGTGCATTGATATTGGGCTTTACACTTTAGGCGGTTTTCTGCAATTGTATGGGATTTTGCTTGAGGTGCAGATATATAGAGCGCATACGTGAGACGTCTTTGCCAGCCTTATTTACTTTAGGATTAAAATCGCAGAGCTTAGCAATGCGCTCCCACTCGGTTCCAGGCTCAATTGCACCGTTCTCCAATGACGCGGCTTGGATTTCTGCATTTCGTGAAGATAGTTTGGTTTTTGAAATAGATTCCTCAATCTGGCGCAGCCAGTCGTCGAGCTCTTTCTTGGACTGCTGGCGCAATTCCTCCTTTTTACGCTCCTCCTCAACATCCTTTTCCTCCAGGCGCTTCTTTTGATCCTCACGCCATTTCTTAATTTTCTCGGGCTCTTCGCGCGACGGTGGAGGTCCTGAGATGCCAACTGGTTCGTTTGACTCGCTGCCAATGACCTCAAAGCTGCCATTCGACGATTCGAGACCACCTCCAATAGCGGCAGACAATTCGCTACCCAATTCACCACCAGAGCTTACTAGACCACCTAACAGTCCATCGTCAGTTGCAGGGGCCACGGCAGAGATTGTCGCAGATCCACCAGTTATTTCTGCTTCAAGATCTCCAAGAACTGATTGCTCGCGTGCTAAAAACTCTGCAGCTGGATCAACTTCTTCTTTGGTAGCAAAATCATCACCAAAATCCATATTGTATGAAGTCTATAAAATTAAACACACAGACACAATGATTGCTGTTAATGGGCGTTTTTTCACATACACGTAGAAATGTGTAAGCTTTTAACAAAGTGCGATAGCTAACTCAATAGCAAAAACGTATTTACCTACCTTTGGTTGCTGGGAAGTAACAATTTGTTTTTTTGTTTATAGGTTTAAAGTCCTGTGCGTGAACAATTTACGTTACGTTTGTTTTTTTCTTTTATATCTTATTGTAGAAAAGAGTAAAATGACAGTCACTAATAGAGTTGGCAATTTATCGATGTCATTTTATCGTTTAGAATAACTATCGATGACGCAAACTCGACCAGCACAAACTTTACTTCACTATTTCACTATGTAATGTGTATCGAACCAATAAAAATAAATGTGTTTTTTAAAACATTCATCGCGATCAAACCAATTTACATTGGAATTTTTTTATTTTTAGTAATGGAATCATTTCCATGATTTTCTATTAAAGAAAGTTTCATTCAATGAAAATATCACCAGAGTTGTTTTCACTAAAATCCGATCTCGATGACCAATTGTGTACCGCAATGTGGTAAACGTAAAGTGGTAGACCAATGTTTTTATAGATGCATTTACACTTAGTTCAGTAAATTGGACTTAACATAATTATATAAAAACCTCTGGCTTAACTCACCAAACAAATAATTGGTTACAAAAATAACTAATAAACGAGACAAAATAATAGAAGCCCTCAACACACAGAGCAAAATAAAACAAACTAAATGAGTTGCTTAGAAAAAAATATCGCTGATTCTGCGAGGGAACAGCAAAACAGGGACCGAACATTATATATCATATCGAACTAGTTCTCGAGTGCATTGTTCAAATGAAAAACAGTTCATTTGTACTTGAGCGGCCATTTTGGAAATTGTTTCACCCACAAAAAAGTTATGCAGCCCCAATAGTAGCAGTTAACAAAATAAATTTACTTAAATTTGCATCGTATATAAACAAGTGTATAGTTGAAGCTAATATATAATGATGGACCATCGAAGTGTGAATCCTACGAAGCAGTAAAACACGCAAGTTGCTTGCAAGTGACTATCTCTCAGCGCACGCACACATGTATGTATGTATGTACATCCATACATATACCTTAAGCATAAATACATACATAATTATGTACATGTTAAAAGTGGTCAAAGCAAATATCAACTGATGTTCAAACATACACATACATATGAATGTATATGCAAATGCAATAAAAATGATTGTTAAAAGTATCTTTATAAAAAACTTCAAAAGCAAAAATGTGTCTTCCAGTATTCAGCCAAAAACACGCTAAGTTGTGCGCGGCATAATTTATATGTGTATGTATGTATATGTGTAAATATCAACGTACCTGCGAAAAAATGCACTTGTCTTAAGGGCTGCATAAAAGCAAGACTGTATTTATGTATCTGAAACACAATATATTTATCGATATGATATGTTTGTTTCTCAGGTGTCTAGTCAATAAATGTACAGATACAATATGGTGCAAATTCAAACATCTATTTACAAACATACACATTGTTTGTCTGGTGTTCGGTATCAAGCCGACTTGAGCGTTCCGAGCATGCAGCCCTGGATTCTGCATTTTCTGTTTATCGAATTAATTAACCGAAAAAAACCTGCTTCCAGCTCCAGCACCCCTCATGGATCCCAACTCCAGTCCCTGGTCTTACGCTTATAACCGCATTGTACCCGGTTCTGCCGGCAGCACGGGCAGCACAGCGGAAGAATTTCAACATCCGCACTTAGCCACCATAACAGCGGCAAGCCTCGCCAGCTTCAATGCTGCTGCTGCGAGCGGTGGTAGTTTCGTGCCGCCATCCCCGATCGGCAGCTATAATCCAGTATTCCAGCAGATATATCATCATGCAGCCGCAGCCAGCGTGCAGCCCAAGCCGGCACACTACGCCTCAACGACGGTCAACACGCCGCACCGGCAATTGCAGCAGTTGCAGCTGCCCACCTCGCTGGACAAGCAGCTGAGCAGCTTTCAGAATCAGGCTGCAGTGGCAGCTGTCTCGTCTGCCGCAGCAGCTGCCGCTGCCGTCAATAATGTTGCCTCGAACTACTATGGCGAGAACTCGTCGTCCAGTGGTGCCTCGCCGTCGCCCACTACAGTCGCTCTTACCTCAACATCGCTGACGTGGAACACCCCCAATATGATATCCAACACGTTCCTTGCCATGCAGCAGCAGCAACAGCAGGCCCAACAGCAACAACAGCAGCAGCAACAACAACAGCAAGCCCAACAGCAACTTAATCTAGTGGCCGACAAAGTGGTGAGTATTAAATGTAAATTGTATTGCAATCCAATTGAACAGGGGATTAAAGCTGGGAGCTTTAATGGGGCTCAGTATGGGTTCGGTATACCTTCTTGCATTCTATACACTCTGGCATTTTTAACATGCTTCCTAATATGGGCAGGCTCCGTTAAGCGTACAACTAAATAATATATATTTATAGATTAAACCCAGTTCTTTATAAAGAAGGATATGTAAACATTTTATAGCGATTGTCAACAGTTTCACGTACCCAAATTGATTTTTGACTATACCAAAAGTAACTGCGATAATAGTGTACCGAGATTTGCTGGGCCCCTCCTTTTGTTGCTCCCTTGATAGCTTGGCATTGCCCCTTGTACTAATATTGCTTAGAGCTCTTTGCCGAAACTTATGCCTTACTGTCTTTAGTATGTATGTATGTATATACACTATATGTAACAAAATCCGAACAAAACAATTTCCGTTTCCATCAAATTTATGTACAAAACAAAAAATCAACTTGTCAACCCCTTCACGGCTACATCAACAACAACAAAACCAACGAACCTATAGCAAATCAAACAAGAAAACTCACAACAAACAAAGGCCCAAATCAAAGCGTACAACGAACTAATTTACTTGACCCAATTGCAACAACAACAACAACAACAGCAGCAGCAGCAGCATCAACAACAACAACAACAGCAGCATCAGCAACAGCAAGAACATTTGCAACACAATATTGCTGAAACAGATACCTACTACACAATCGATGGTCAAAAGTTGAAGCTGTCGCGCAAGGACCCGCAATCAATTCACATCGAGCACCAAAACGCGAGTCCCGCCTATGCGACACAGTACGCTAGTCCCGCATTGAGCTCAGCGGATGGATCACCGATAACGAATTTACATACGGTCGATGTGGGTGGATCGCCACAGGTGATTGTCTATAAGACAACAACGGCGCCGGTACCGACAGCAGCAGTGGCGATTGGATCGCCAGTATCGCGACGTACCGTTATGAATGTGGCAGGCGCTGGTTCGTCTGCAGCGCCCACAACGGTGGCATACTCATCTGTGATACAGAGCACACTGCAACAGCAGCACTTACAACAACAACAACAGCAGCAGCAACTGCAACAGCAGCACTGCTGGACAAAACCAGAGGATGGACAGGATGAAGTAAAGAGTGTGTTGCAACTGCACGTGAAGCAAGAGCATCGGCATCTAGACTACGCCAATGATGCGGCTGGCAGCGGGGCAGATAGCACCGAGAATCTTGTATTCAATCTGCCACCAGGTCTTGAGATAAAGCAAACGTTCTATCAACCGAGCGTCATTGAAGTAGACACATCGTCCTCAGTGGCATTGCAACAGGCACAAGCTCAGGCTCAGGCACAGGCAGTGGCAGCGCAGGAGCATCTGTTGCAACAGCAGCAGGATGCTGCCTCGCCCCAGGGTCGACGGCAACACGTTGTGGCTAATATGATATTGTCACCGGGGAGCAGCTTAGCGTCACAGATTCAAACAGTGCCAAAGGTTTGTATTTCATTTGTATGTATTTATTTTGGTATATTTTCATTTTCCTCGTTTTGTTTCGTTTTGTTGGTTTTTTTTGTCTGCTTTGCTTATGCTATGTTTTTATTGTTGCAATGTATTATGTTTTCATGTTTAGTTAATTTAACGGCTGTTGTACAGATTTGTTATCGATATTTGACAACGTACCTATTTCGAATATGTATGTAAATACATGTATGATAATGAATCCGTTTTATCATTTGTTTTGTTTGGTTATAATTACTGTAAAAAGTACATAAAATTATCTTTTATTGCTAACATTTCGGTGGCGGCCTTTTTGCTTATTCTTATAATTTGGATTATAAACATTATGTTTTAACATATAAATACATACATATGTACGTTTTTTGTTTGAACTGATAAATTATAGCTAATTGTTTTGTTGGCATAACAAAAACCTGGTGGTTAATTTGAAACTGTGACGTGACGTTGTTTGAGGAAGTTTTATGTGATCTTTAACTACGTTTTATACCAAAAAAAATAAACAACCAAATATTCCAGCCAAAAATTTAAATAAATACATTATACATAACCCCACAAACTTTTAGCGCTAATGGCTAATCAAATTGTATACAATTGTTTGATTTGCAGGAGGATGTTAAACCGCCGCCCAAGCCAGCAAAGACGCCACGCAAGCGACAGCCGAAGAAGACGCTCATACCGAGCAGCGAATACAGTACCGTTCGCAGTCCACAGGAATCGCAACACCATCAACTGCAGCAACAACAGCAGCATAATCAGCAGCAACAGCAGCAGCAAAATACGTATTACGATTTTAATAGCAAATGGAATACGCCGCTTAAAACAGAGAACAATACAGCATCAGTGTCGCCAGCGACAACGATTAACATACCCACATATCCGCAGCAGAGTCAGCAACACCAGCAGTCCTCACAGCAACAACAGCAGCATCTGCCTCAGCCAGCACATTTGCAATCGTCGCAAGCGCAGTCGCACCTTACACAGCTTGCCCAGTACTATCCAGCATTTCCACAACCCATAGCATCCCAGTACACGGCGTGTATGCAACAGCAGCAGCAGCAGCAGCAACAACAACAGCAGCAGCAACAGCAGCAGCAACAACAGCAGCAGCAGCAGCAGCAACAACAGCAGCAGGTTTATACGCAACAACAGCAACAACAACAAGTGTACTCGCAGCAACTGCAGCTCCAACAACAGCAACACCAGCAGCAACAACAACAGCATCAGCAGCAGCAACAGCAACATCAGCAGGAAAAAGTGGAAGCTGTGCAGCATCAGCAGCAAGAGGAAGAAACGGCTTCTGCAGCTGCTGCGAGTGAAGCAAGCAATAAGGTGATTGTGCCAAACATTGAGGAGGAATTGGACTTCTTGGCCGATGCAAGTAGTGCGCCCAAACAGGGCTATGCCAACTCGCTCACCGTTAACGGGCGCAACACCAACTCCTCGACAAATAACACAAACTTTGGCATACGAAATCCCAACAAAACGCCTTCACCGGAGCCGCCTTCTTCAACAACGCACGATTGCAGCAATAATGGAATAACGCCGATCAACGCAGCAACAATCGCCACAACACCGACACCGTACAGCCCGGTTGCACCTAAGCCAGTCAGTGTGGGCACCTCTATTGGCGAGAAAAAAACACAGTTTATGGACAGCTATCTAAAGTTTCTTCAAGGGGAACGTGATGATGATCCGCCACCGGTTGTCAAGCCATCGCGAAAATTAAACTATCCTCGTGCTCCCTATAAACGCAAAGGCAAAACCGGTGCCGGTGATGACGCGTCCACATCGCAAACAACAGCGGCTGGTGCAGGAGCGTCGGATAACCAGTCTGTGCAGGGCCTAACTGGTCTCGTTGGCGACGATGCGCATCGCATTAAAATACTCTCGCAAACTCAAATACTGCCGAAAAAGAGGCCGCATGCACAAATAATGGCGGCGGCGGCTGCTGCAGCAGCCGCTGAATCAACATCTACCTCTGTTATACAGCACCCTGTGGCTGGCGATCAGACGACATCATCGTTTCGGCCATATGCCCAGCAACAGCAGCAGCAGGATTCGCCTGGGCTGGGTGCTGCACAGCATTTTGTGCAGCAGCATTGCGCACAGTTGGGTGCAGGTGTTGGTGGAAGCGGGAGCGGCAGTCAAGGTATGTTACTTGACCAACAGCATAATTCCAATAAGCACTCTACTATCGCAACTACTTCCGCGCCATGCAACAACAATTACAACAACAACAACAACCACCATCACACACCCGCCGCCGCCGCAATCGATGTGTCAACGGCAACGGCAGCCAACATCAACACAGCCGTTAGCGTGGCGCCACCAGCCACGCCCAATCCTCATCACTTTATTCCTCTGCTTTGGCCATGGCAGCATTAGTCGCGACTCGCAACGATCGCAATGATCGCAATGACCGACCACATCGCATCCGTGTGACTCGACAGACGAGACAGACAACGAACCTGAGACCAGGGACATGGACACTGTGCATATGTAAAAACCGAATACATAAACTTAACTTTTAAACAATTGTTATAATGCCGAAACGCAAGAGCAAAAAAAAAGCAAAAGCAAATGCAAAAAAAAAAAAAGAAAAGTATAAGTATTTTTGAGATGGAATACCGAGAACAAATATTATTAATTTAAAAAAAAATGAAAGAAAAAAATCATCAAAAAATAAAAACTTGTATTTTTATTATTTAACTTGAAAGCCAGCCGGGAGGCAGGCAGCTGGTGTGGCTTAATCGTCGATGGCTCCTCGGCTGTGGGTTGTTATGTTGTTGACGTAGTTGTTGTTACTCGCTGGCGTCACTGTCATTACGGTTGCTTGCTAACCAATTTTGTGCTCTTCACAGACCCATTAAACTTGCCGCCACGTCGGGAGCAATGCTCCCGCAAGGCCAAGGAGAGCAGCATGCACGCTCTGCTCTTAAATACATCAACCATTGGGGAGGTTGGCGCGGTGTGTGAGCCGGATGAGTTTACCGACTCGGACACGGATCCCGTCTGGACACCGCAGGATGAAGATGTAAGTGTTACTTGCTTTCTTCCGCTCGTTCGTCGTTTGTAATTCACATTCCTTACTCCAACCAAAAAAAAAAAAAAAACCATTAAACAGAGTGATGATGGCAGCAAAGGCTATGGTAAACGCAAAGCAGCAGCGCGTCGCATCAAGGGAACGCCGCGCAAGAATATATACTGCCAGCCGGAACAACATATGCACCAACATCAGCAGATGCAACAGTTGCAAACGTCACAGCAGCAACAATTGCATGTCACAAACGATGGCTACAATCCGCAGCAGGAACTGCAAGGTGTGGCAGATGTAAGCTATGGCAGCGCACCAACAGGCACTTCAGCCACAGCTGAGAACTTTAAAGTGGGTCCAAACATCAAACATCAATCTTTTGAAACTTTTATATAATATATGAACTATTCATTTTTTCTTATACAGACCGGTGACTTCATAGTCTTACGTTCGGATTTGGTTAACGACTGGCCCACCATTTGGCAGGTGGATTCCAAGTGTATATTACAAAAGTATGAGCCTTTTCGACAGAACGGCAAAACATTTTACCGCAACATGTCTAAGGTATCTTTTTGATAACTTTTTCGTGTTAGCAAAAGTGTTAAATCTTTTTAATTTCCTTATTAGTACGCTTCATGGAATCTAGAAACGAAAAAACTCTACCTCAAAGCACCTGTAAGGATCCAGCTACAATCTCACACTGAGACAATCGTGGAGTTTATGCGCTCAGAGTTGCTGGCCGATGATACCGAGCAGTTTATTGAAAAGATAATGGAGGATTTTCTTTCGTATCGGGACAATTTTGAAATCTATATACAAACTATGATATCACAGGCGCTCGATCCAAGCTTTTTCTCAGAGATAACTCGCGAAAAAGGTAAAAGCATTCTTTAAGCTGTGATGATCAAACATACATTTAACATGTCCAATTTTAGATGATTACTTTTTGGGCAGCGTCCGCGTAATAGACAACATTATGGACAACTGCAAACGAAAACTGTTGGCCATCACTCCATGGACGCGCAGCATTATCTCTTCCATTGAGACATGGCCGAAATGTCATGTTTTCTCTGAGTGGGTGCAAAACAATCTCACTCAAAAGAACTGTGCTGGCTGCCATCAACCGGGCATTGCTGTTCGTTTCCTTCTGTTTGGAGAGCCGTACAATCCCAGCACTATGCAGACCATAGTTGCAGATGCAAGAATTGTATACGAAAAGGTATTTCCACAAACCAAAGTTGCTTAGACATTTTAAACTAACTTTGATTTTCTTTCAGGACATTGTGCTATGTCGCATTTGTGCTGCTCGTGCGGATCTCTTTCACAAGATCGCACACGAGAAGTTCAATTTGTTTATCAACTGTTCGCAGCGTGTTACAGAGCAGCAGCAACAATTTCCCGGCAAGACTTCAACAGAAATTTTGAACGATTTGCTTGCCGAGCACAATTGGATAGATGAAGTAAGTAGTTGCATTATTTTTAAGTTCTCTCTTTTTTAGCCAACTTATTAATTTTTAAACCTTATAGCTGTTTCGTAATATGCGTAACTGCTGGGCTGAGGTCGAGAGCTTGGAGCGACAAAAACGTTTTCGTGAAGTAATGCAGTAATTTAAAACAAGGCTTTGTGGAACTACTAAGGCTATAGCTTCTGCTGCTTGGAAATGTATACAACAACGTTGCAATAAACTCAATGAGTTGTTAATTATAATGATTACGATAGTTTTAAGTTGTGCTTTTATGCAAAGCAGGTATAGACTATCGCGATAATCTTCCTGCAAACTGCAAATCAATCAGGCCACATGTAATGCACACCGCATTAGCATGCATTGTTAGAGTGTTTATGCTCCGTTTGGTTTTAGCTTCATATAAATCGTATGTATATATAATTATAATATGTATAATCTTAAGTTTATAAAGCGAATGTATCAGTAACCTATCTTGTAAGCTTAAATCCAATGCAATACCTAATGCAAACATTTTTAATTGCATACTAGTTACTTTTATTACTTAGTTTTCTTTTGTACACAGAAAATTGCAATCAATCATAAATATTTGTATGTTATTGACACTTCCAATATTGACGTTGAATCGTCAAAGATAAGCGCACTACAAATTATTTGTTATATTAACTTTAAGTGAAATTTTACACAACAGACAACGTGAAACTTTTAGTTTGCAGCCTTTTATTTTTAATTCTTGTGTATTTTTAGTATTTGTTTAAGCTACCATCATTTTATTTGTACATTTATTTTGCTCGTCAAGTTCTTTCAGTACATGATATTAATGGCTTGTAAATAAAAAGATTAATAGTAAAACTTGAATAACTTAATTTTTGATATGCCGTTTGGCTTAACTTTCCGGAAATTAAGTATAGCTACATGTTTAATATCATCGCGTTTTTGTTACAAGCCTTTATGATTCTTTTGACACGAGAACTGGATATAACTACATAGTCTAACTCTTAGAACTGTTGGCATTAAGCCGCTTGTTGGTAGTAGTATGTGTTGGTTGCCATTTCATTTCGTTGGTAGGGCCAGTTTGCATGGGCTAAACACTACATAGCATGGTCGTCATACATAATAATAACCGGCCAGCCATTTTTTGTGGCCTTGGAAAGTTGCTTGGTGACGCCCTCATTTCATATTTGTTGCTGAAATTTTAAACGCAAACTTAAGTCAGCTTTACGCTGACAGAATTTATTATTGGTGACGTTGCAAAAGGTGTCTTTACACAATAGGTAAATACTTGTTCTTATGTGAGTATATGGATATAATATATCACGTTTTCCATATTTTGACCACATTATGACTCAGTTGTATGCCATTGTTATAGCTTTCAACAGTATACTATACTTTGTTGGCTCGCAATTATATGATATATTTGTGTTTCGTATAATTATAGGACTATAATGGGTGTATTGCTTTAAGGGCTTAATAACTGCTTCTTATTAGTATGAACTAATAGTAATTTCATGAATTACTTGTTTTTATTGCATTTCTGCTTAAATGCCGACAAGCGAATTTTTTTGTACATTTGTTTTATGGGATTTTAGTAGTATATTATTTCCCCGATGATACAAACTTATAAAAAAAAGTTTATTTATTTGCCTCTTGTGTATTAAAGTATGTAAGTTTTAAAGATAGATGTGGGAATATTCAATCATTGTCATGCTGCAAATATTTCTCTCAATTTAAAAGTTGTTTACGTATTGATTATAAGACGAGCTGATGTTTTCACAACTTCCCGCCTTTTGCGTCAAGTTCAACACTTGGTAAATCTGATGTGGTCCCCTTGGGGCACGGGGTGGGGGCCACGACCAGCAAAGCTTTAATCGAAACAGACACGGTCATTGGACTGTAAGAGTGTCCAACGCCAAGCTTCAATTTATCCATTCAAACTACGGCGTTCACAAATGCGGGTCCTTATCAATTCTCTGGAAGTCACCTTGAGCTGGGTGTGGTTCATCACCCTCGACATTTTCCTTGCACATACATAGACTTGATATAAAACAAAAAACAACCGAGCAAAATTAATGAAAACATCAAATGTTATGGCTAAGAAGATAGATACGTGTGTGTGAAATGAGAGTGAAAGTGTGTGTGTGTGTGTGTGTGTGTGTGTGTGTGTGTGTGTGTGTGTGTGTCGAACAACAAACGCGCAGCCTCCGAGCCGAGAAAGGGGCAGTGAACGAAAATATAAAACGGCGGCAACGAAGCCGTCAGCTGATTTTGTTAACGATTTTTGTTTTTCTTTCATTTTCGCAATGAGTGCGCCGTCGCTGGCAACATCGACTAAAAGGATTTCCGTGCTTTTAGCTCATTTCAGTTCGTATCGGTATTCCATACATGACGGAACGAAACGAAACGCGAGCCACCAACGCTTATTGCCACATGTAGCTCACCCAGTGGCATATACAAGAACAAAAATTGGCATTGCTGGTTGCACTCTCGAGCTTGTGTGTCGTCGTCGTCGTCGTCGTCGTCGTTGTGCTATTTCAGAACCGTAGCCGTAACATTAGCAGTGTGCTATGTGTTTTGTGCAATTATTGTGCTGGTGCCGCATCAGTATTATGTGTGGCTTCTTTTAATCATTTGCCGCTATTTTGCATATACATATGCATATACATATACATATATACAAACAACATATATCTTCTTTTGTTATTGTCGTCTGTCGTTGATAGCGCACACACACACACAACCGATTGCTGGCACAACAAAATTCGTGTTAACGCATGTTCCTATATGTATTTGTCTTGTATACATACATATGCAAATTTCACTCCTACCGCCTGCCGTGCCATCATTTGGGACAGAGATAAATCTATGCGGTTCGTTAAACCGCAATCACGTTCTCGAAGGTAATATACCAACTAAATTAAATTTACATAATATTAATGCTCTTGCATATTTTGTTTTCTCCTTAAATTTTATTTATCTGGAAATCTAATTTTACGCTAATAGCGTGAAGTTTTTGACAAACATTTAATTTGCATACCACTTGATAATCATTTGTGAAAAAAATATTTATGCATGCATATATACAAATATGTATATATATATATATATTATATATATTCGTATATATAAATATAAATCAAAACAAAGCAACTAGAAATGTTCAGTTAAGTATATGCTCGACTGGCAAATACGCTGCATTCGCAGCATATAAACGGACTAAACTGTACTTTTTTTGTTTGATTTTATAAGTACATATGTATATACATATACACAACCACATACACACGCTTTAAAGCTGCGCATTGCTAGCGCACTATAAAAACTAATTGAATCATTTTCCTTAAACGTTTAGGAAACTGAAATGACAGCTTGCCATGGATGCCGGTAAACGAATTTTCAATGCTTTTATCGCATCAAATCGACTTCAAAAAGAAAAAACATCTTTAAAGTTATGCCTGACCTTTTTACCAACCAATTGCACTACCCTGCGTATACTTATTATGCGTAACCTTTTTGTCGTAACTTTTAACATTCACCCAACTGTATTATGCCCGTTTTAGCAAATTCTTTGCGTCCAGAGTATATAGGAAAAAAACCGGCAATCTGCCCAAAAGACACACAAAAACATATATATTATTTTCTATTTTGCTTAAAAAAACAAATAAAATTGTTCACTGTATTTTCAAGGAGGGGGGGGGGGGAGGACACTTAAGTGGTCATTCATAAATAGCGAAAACGTGTATTTTTTTATTGCGACCAGATTTTGTTATTCGTTAATGTGTTTTTTGTCTTGTTGCAAAAAAAATTTATATATGTAAATTGGTCGGTATTTAATACACTTACATTTGAGCTTTGTGTAGTAATAAAAAATGTTTTCGATGGTAAAAAGACTTTATCACATTAATGCTACTACTTGACTATAAATATATAAGCTGATTATCTGGTTGATGATATCGTTAACAAAACTGTTTTTGTCTTTCTGCAATCAAGATTCAAGTCAAAAGACGGAAACTGACCTTAACGATTAAGGTAATTGAAATAAATTGTGTATTAACTTTAATTTCCTGCTCAAGAGCAAAGTTAATCTCAAGATTAGAACAAATGGTAGAGGATATTAAGTTTATTTGTTTCTACATTTACAATTACCATATAGCAATTATATTGTATTTGTATTGGATTTTCGCCATGTAAAAAATGTTACGTGCTGAAATTAAGCAAGCTTTGGAAGTAATGTAATAATATCCGGGATACATCATTCGGAAATAAAAACACTCATGAGACTTTAGCTTAACGGACTCAACATAAAAGTCGCCCAAATGACCGAACGTTGAAATATTTCACAGTATATTCATAGCCGTTGGCTATAAACAGCATCCAATTTCAGTTTTTATTTTTGCGCACGTGTTTCCTTTTATCCCAAAGTGAGATGCGAGTTGTGAATCGATAAAGCTTTTGCTCCATTTTATTGGGCAACATAAAAATCGGGTGTGAAACAATAACAGACCAGCCAATTATAAACTTGTCTCGTATATATCAGTATGCCATTTAGCAAGGTGTTGGCCCTGTCAGATTAAGGTCTTAAGGAATCATGACACTTCCCCCCAATTTTGTGTTGAAACTCAGGTGGCGTCTTTATTGATCGACTTTCGTATTAAATTTTAAGCGTGCACATAAAAGACTTTCGTTTTTTTTTTTTTTTGTTAAACATAATCTTATTTTGCAGATTTTAAATTAATTTAGAAACATTTTCACTTTCGCACAAATTGAATTTTGATATAAAAAGTTTTACAGCCACTTGCCACATGCCACTTTTGACGCCGTTTTCGACACGATTTATGCGTGTGTTGTGGTGCTCGTTTTTACCATTGCCTCCAAGCCAAAAACGCCAAAAAAAAGCCAATAAGCTGCGCTGCGGGTTTCCTCATTTGGCACACTTTGTTGCAAGGTATGGCAAGGTTGTAACAAACATAAACCAACTCAAAGATGTAAGCGTAGAGTATGTAAAATACTACTTAGTTGCCAATATGTGCTGTACGGGTTAACATAAAGTTATACACGCAAGAAAGTAAATATTTGGTATGCATTTTCCATATTAGCAAGAGAGTTATTTTTCTTCATATTTCATATGCATTAAGAACAATTTTGATTATTGTTCTCCACATCTACAACATTAAGGACTTTAAAATATTGTATTTACTGATGTGATGATTAATTTTAAGGTTAATTAGGAGTTTGAGATACCGAATAATTATAACAAGAGTTTTTTACCTACAAGTTTCTCTTGTTATAAATGATTATTTAAGTGCTCGTTAGTTGTGCCATGAGTACATGGAAATTAAATTAAATTGTTTACACTTCGCAGCATTTAAATTATACACCTTTTAGTTTTAAACACTACTTTTGTGCCAGCGTGTCCTTATGGCCAAATTGCTAAAAAGGGCGGGCCACACTTACTCAATGACGGAGGACAACCAGCAACAAAGTCCTGTCTAACACAAACACACACACTGACACAAAGGAGGATGCGGGCCAAAAAGCATATAAAATCGCTTTGTCACGAGCTGATATTAATTAACACTGACAAGCTCCTCCTTCCCCAACTATACTAGAAATAATCATAAATAGGTGAAATACGTGGCAGCTACCTTTAGGGAATTTACTTTTTAGCAAATTATTTTCTCTGTCAGTTTTTAGTCTCCTTCTGTTTAGTCATTATTCAGTCAACCGCAACAGTAAGCTGACTTAAAAGCGCAGCGAAAAGACAAAAACAAAATAAACATAGTTGTCTTAACTAATACTACAGCATAATAAATATTTAATATTATAAGGTGCGACTATTCGAGTACAATTATTTATTTATTGTCATTGTGTTTAAATGTATGATATATCTAATCTTTGGTCTTTGTTATTATTATTATTTTTCTAGTTAATCGCAAGACCAAATTACATTAGTAATATGATAAGGAAACTGGATTGCATTGAAAGCAACGGACACCAAAACGAGCTCCTTCAACATTGTACATAAACAACAATAGCAATAAGGGGACGAAGGATAAAGCATTTTATGACCAAAGATGGTCGAATCATATTACATTGTGGTACAACAACAAAATACTAAGTGTATGTGCCACTAAAACAAACCTCAAGGCAAACAAGACTCGCATGCATGTGGCATGTGACTAGAAGAACGACCGTTTCTATTTAGCGTGTTGTGTGTGGAGCTGCAATTAAGATAGAAAACGTGCCGGAGGCCGATGACAATAGAGAATAGTGGAAGTAGTAGTTGTAGAAGGTAGCAGGTGCGCCTTGTCGACCAGTTAGTGCGCTTTAGAATACAGCGTAGAAGCGGCATTGTTTCAAGTTACACAAAAGCAACAACACGGTCAAAGGTTATCGTTTGACTGACTGACTGACTGACTGACTGACTGACTGCCACATAAAAAAGCCAAAGTTAACATGTTGCGCAGTTGTGTGTGCCTGCAGGGTGGTGGTGGCGGCAAGCGACGCAGCTCCTCCGTGGAAGACGCCTCGTCGTGTCGTTCCTCGGAAATAGAGCGTGTCGGTGCCAGCATGGAGACGACAACACTGGGCACCAATGGTCAGCCACAAACGCTCTCTCCGCAAACAACAACTCGCGCCTCCAGTCTACTGCAATTGTTTCAAAGGAAAGGTTGGTGCAAGCACTTCCGCAAACCACTTCGAGGCATGAGTGCAACAAGAGCTGAGAAAAGTAAGTATGCAATTTAATTTATTATTTTAATTATTATGATGAGAAAGTCCAGTTAGTGCTGCTAAAGGGAGTCATATTTTTATAATATTGCCTTAAGGTTTAAACTTTAAACCTCACTTTGTTAAGTTTTCTATGTAGTTTAGACTATGAAAATAATAATATGCTTTGTTAAAGCAGCTAAATATACAACGTTTAATGTATACCATATAAAGCTATCAGATTCAACAGGCTTTCAACACAAGAGTTTATAAACGTTGCTAGTAATTGCCTTCTATCGATTTAAGGATGTGGAGAATGAAGAAACGAACCAAAATAAAACTAAAACTATTTTGATGTGGTTGTGGTTGAAACGTGCCAACATTTCATCCAAAAAGGGACCAAGTGGACTATTTACTTCACCACTCAAAACAAAACACAAAAGGAAACAAAGAAAGAAAGAACGAAAGAACGAACATAATATTATAGGTGACCAGCTCAGACCCAGCTATTCGGTCTCAGCCCCAACCCAATTCAGCCTTATTTCCAAGTTTGGCCAGCAGCAGCAGCTGCGTTGTCGTCGCTTTTGAGTCCAGTGTTTGGCCATCGTTGTATACACACGTATTGTATTACAATTTGTGCTACAAACGAATTTAGCAGACGACGACAGCAAAAAAATATCCGCTAACCCAAACCCCCCTCCCCAAAAACCAAAGGGGGGTGGGGGGTGACAAATCGAATGGACTGGCGCCTTTACTGCATGCGTATACGTAATATATTCACATACATCTACACTTTTACACTATGTATAGTCAAATACTGAGAGACAGCAGAGAACCACAAGAAAGCAAAAAAATAAAACCACTCAATAAGCTGCACGTTCTAGTCGCAGTCTTGCGTTGGATTTCGCGTGTGGTGCAACTATGAAAAGGTTTTTCCTAATTCTATAATAATTGATTTTGCAAACGCGTACAATATACAACTAGTATATCGTGTATGACATAAGTCTCAATGAAAATAATATACATAGATGACAATTGAATACGTTGTTCATGGTTAGCCACAAATTATTTAAGTTAACATTCGTGTGAAGCAAACGTTAGCTGACTTATTGCATGACTGGAAAAACAACACTTTGACAAATATTATAAGTGTGTGTGTGTGTATAAATATTTATTGAACAAAGCAACGTGCAACAGAGCTTTAACACCATACAAATAAAGTGCAAATTGACAAAGGAATATTTCAATTTGTGCTCCTTTCTTACAATTTGAGCAAATTGCAATTTCTAAGAATTTAGCTTGCATAATGGATGACAACGGCAAGTAATAATGTATATAATAGGCATGAGAAACATCTCCGACAAACTAAAACCATACCCTGAATTGTGTATACTATATTAATTTTGATATGAAACTAAGTGAATTTATACTATGTTCAACATTGTTGTTGTGCAGCCTAAGCGATAAAGCAATCAGTGCGGCTACATTTCCTTCAATCTTGCCTTCCTCCTCGTTCCTTCTCCATCTTTGTGTTTACTACGTTTATAAAAGCAACAGCAACTAGCGAGCAGAAACAAGAAGGAAGGTGAAGTGAAACTCTGCGTTGCTAAATATGTACATACATACATAGTACATGTGTTTGTGTGTGTTGTCTGTTCGTGTTTGCCAGAGTATTAAAGTTAAGTTATTAGTTTAACACAGGCCATCTCCTTGCCAATAGAGAACTTTGCCTGCAGAGTTCTTGTTTTAAGTGATAAATTAAACTTTGCTCTAACACCGCTCTATTTTGTATAGTATGCACACTACATCAATTTTAACGTGTACAAATATGCTTTAAGGCATCGGTGTCCTTGCGGCACTCTCAACTAATAGCCATTCTGAAAGAAAATTGTCGTTTATTGAATTTGGTTGGGTTTGTCGTTTACAAGGAAATTTAAATGATAAAATAACTTTTGCTGTACCAGTATAAGAAAATAATTTTATTTTCTTTCTATTTATTTTAGCAATCAGAGCTGCAATTTTTATACAAAAATGGTATCGAAGACATCAGGCACGCCAGGAGATGCGAAAACGGTGCAATTGGCAAATATTCCAGAATGTAGAGTATGCCAGCGAACAGGACCAGGCTGAGGTAAGACACAAATAAACGCACACAATACAAAAGTGAATAAATAAATGAATTACATTGTTATGCGATGAGCATTGACACAAAAGCGCAAGCAAAACAGTTTTTGTGCATTTGTGAAGATTCAAAAGTCAATAAGTTCAAAGTGAACCAATGAAAAAATCTATATAAACTAAATAGGTATAAAAATATACATATGCAATTGAACATATTTAATTATGTAAGAATTTTTGTTTTTTTGTGCGTATGCATTATATTATTTGAAAATTATTTGTAATTACAGCTGTACAAGTTCTTTAACGATCTAATAAAACATATGCCTCAGGCTGTTGAGGCGGGTAACAAGTGTCAAACATCGCAGCACAGTAAGTAGAACAACTCTTATACACTTTATTATAGAGTTTAAAGTTGATCTGCCCTTTAAAGTATACTATATTTTTTGAAGTAATTCGTTGCGCTGCGTTTTTAGCTCAAATAAAATCTTTACACTGTTTAACTAGGTTCTTCTACCGATGATAATGCTGTTTTGATTGAAGAAACTGGCGATTTTGCGCGCTTAAAAATTGAAATGCCCCTACAAAAAAGTCAAATAGATGCTCTGATCGATGTATTTCGCAAAAAAAGGGTACGTTGCATCACACCCTAAATTTTCATAAATAAAACAACATTGTTTTTGCGTTGCAGGGAAGTCGCTTACATCCAAAATATGTAGCTCTTATATTACGCGAAGCTGCCAAATCCCTTAAACAGATGCCAAACTTATGGGCAGTATCAACAGCTGTTTCCCAACAAGTAACTATATGTGGCGATTTGCATGGCAAACTAGACGACTTGCTAGTTGTTCTCTACAAGGTAAAGCCATTAGCACATCAATTAAAGATATTCAATACACTCACATGCATATTTTGTGTTTAGAACGGGTTACCATCCGCCAGCAATCCGTATGTCTTCAATGGCGATTTTGTGGACAGGGGCAAGCGTGGTCTTGAAGTATTTTTGTTACTGTTGTCACTCTATTTGGCATTTCCAAATTCTGTGTTCTTGAATCGGGGCAATCATGAAGATAGCGTGATGAATGCCCGTTATGGTTTTATACGTGAGGTAGAGGGAAAGTATCCTGTAAGTAAACTAAAGGTTGTACTTCTGCGTTCTGTTTAAATATTAATATTTGTTTTAGCGCAATCACAAGCGTTTGCTTGCGTTAATTGATGAGGTTTATCGCTGGCTTCCACTAGGTTCTATTTTGAATAACCGCGTGCTTATTGTGCATGGTGGTTTCTCGGATAATACGGACCTTGATCTCATTAAAAGCATTGACAGGGGAAAGGTAACAAACAGCCTAGTTCTTTGGCAGCTCCATAGAATATTTATAATCATTAAATTTGTATTGCAGTATGTATCGATTCTGCGTCCACCCTTAACGGACGGTGAGGCCGTAGACAAGGGAGAATGGCAACAGGTATGTTATAGTAGCTGAACTTAATCAAGTCTATAATATTTATTAACTCGTTTCAGATTTTTGATATCATGTGGAGCGATCCGCAGGCAACTCAAGGCTGCAAGCCAAATCAGTTGCGAGGCGCAGGTGTTTGGTTTGGACCTGATATAACTGAACTATTTTTGAAACGGCATCGATTAAGTTACGTAATACGCTCACACGAGTGCAAGCCAAATGGACACGAGTTCATGCACGACAACAAGGTAAATCATTTATAAATTAAATATACATATGTATTGAACTTAGTAATATAAACAAGCTGATTAACCTTTTGCAGGTCATCACAATATTCTCAGCCTCCAACTATTATGCCATGGGTTCGAATAAAGGTGCTTATATGCGTTTAAATAACCAACTCGTTCCCCATTTTGTCCAATACATTTCGGCTGCCTCGCAAACCAAGGAGCTATCGTTCAAGCAACGAATGGGAATTGTGGAATGTGCCGCTCTTAAGGAGCTTGCTGTTCGGATGCGTGAACATCGTGATGAATTGGAGACCGAGTTCAAAAAGTGCGATCCCGATAATACCGGTTTTATAAGCAGCTCCAAATGGTGTTTGGTTATGGAGAATGTGACCAAATTGGGTTTGCCATGGCGTTTGCTGCGCGACAAACTTGCACCCGGAACCGATAGCCAAAATGTCAACTATGGCAGGACATTGGATCTGCTTGATACGGACGTAATTGTAAGTAGCATTTTGAGCAGTTTCTAAGAAGAGATGGTTAACTTTCAAAACTTAAACAGATGGAAGCTGAGGCAGATGGAACTTCAGTGATGGATGCTTTGTATGCCAATAAAGCTAGCTTGGAAACCATATTCAATATTATAGATGCCGATCATTCAGGTATTCAATACTTTAGTACTAAAGAACAATATATTGAACTCTTTTCTTTGTCATTAGGTGAAATAACCTTGGATGAATTTGAAAAAGCAATTGATCTGCTTGTAACTCACATGCCGAGTGTTTATTCAAAGGACGAAATGTTGGAAAAATGTCGTATGATGGATCTGAACGGGGATGGCAAGGTCGATCTCAATGAGTTCTTAGAGGCATTTAGGTTAAGTGATTTGCATAGAAAGGAACAACAAGAGGAAGGTCTACGTAAGCGTTCCACAACCAAGGCTACAATCTATCAAAGACCCTCCGATTCTGTGCAAAGGCTAGCAAATACAATATCCAAAAATACTTTGGTTATTGAGGGGGATATAGATCCGACAGACTGCGAGGCCAAAGATGTTGGAGAAAAGTAATAATTATACCTATATATATACCATTTAAAATTAGTACAATATCTATGCAATTATTTAAAAAAAAAAAATCTATTAGCTGTCAGTTCTAACATATTGACACTAAAAATATTGATCTAATTAAGATGTTCCAATATTGCTTAAGGACCCGATTTATGATTTATATATACATATATGCCAATTACCCAATCTAAGGCTTATTTATATTAAGTTGCTTGAAAATAACGAGATAATGTATTTGGAATCATAATGCACCCATCTCTGTCTCTCTTACATTCGTTGCACAAATGAACAATCTTTATGTCTTTATATATAGGAAAAGTTAATCGAAGATGACTGAAAAGATCATATGAGTTTATCTATAAAACTATTCTATATTAAGTCTTAACTACTTACTAACCTACTTCAATTTCCAAATATTTAAAGATCTAAGAAATAAATGGCAAGTGAGAAAGTGGCCATATTTGGGTTAAAGCATTCCCTAGCCAATTTCTTTGTAAATTGCATTTTATTATAAGAAGTATTAAATTAAATATAATGTGCTAGCATTTTATCATTATCTAACTTATAAATTGTGAGACTTGTTTTTACTTCAAGCATAATAATTTTTTTTTTTTTTTTAATTACCCAAAAGTACAAACAATAAGTATAATCTCAGACAACATTTTTTTAACGATACAAAAGCAAAATTTATAGCAATTTGATATAAAGCAATGTTGCAATTAAAGTTCATTTATATTTTATACAAATAATAATATTAACGAATTATCTTAACATATAATTCAAGCGATGGGATCAAAAAAAAAACTAATATTAAAATTGTTTTGAAAAGCTTACCTAATTATGATAGAAATTATATTGTTATACAAACATACATGCATATATAACATACATATACATTTATACTATATGCTTAGTTGAGCAATGTTATAATTATGCAAAT
Source organism: Scaptomyza polygonia (assembly GCA_035044585.1). Lineage (NCBI taxonomy): Eukaryota > Metazoa > Arthropoda > Insecta > Diptera > Drosophilidae > Scaptomyza > Scaptomyza polygonia. Next base: position 3,133,539 of record JAWNNU010000962.1, on the reverse strand, counting down.
AATATACTATTTATGTTAGATGCAACATACATACATATATACATATATTTTGATAAGTCAGCTCTTTCTACGTTAGCAAATTAATACAGCAAACAGTATATAAAAATAAGCGAATACATAAATACCCTATATAATATCTATAATAATCTGCACTCAAATGAAAACATTCGATCTCGGAATTTCAAAATGTCACCGCGTTCAGCACATGACAAAATAATTTTATAACCACAACAATTGTAGCTGTTATCTAAAAATTAATCAACATAACGATCTGGTCCAAATAAAAACATATAAGCTTCTTCTCTATAATAAATTGATTAAATCTCTTCAACTACTCAAGTTTTTGCATCTTGGCGACTTTTTTTAAAAATACTTTATGCAACTGATTTACACAAGCAGTTTTATAGCTGAGAGATTTTGGTCACTCACGTTCATAGAAAATGTATGTGAGCGCGCTGTTAGCGCAGTCTGCGTTAACAGAGTTATGTTAGCTTAAATTTGCGTCGCCTTCAACGGACATAATTAGAGTGACCATTGCCCATTAAACAAGTGCAAACACTTTTTTTTTAATAAGTATAAGGATTGTTAACTGCTTTTGTAAATGGCAGTAACGCAAGAAGTTAGTTAAGCAACAACTTAATGAAATTCAAGTTAATGATCTTTTAAGCTTTTAAACTAACTTGGATATTGAAGACGAGAAAAGGCAATACAAAATTAAGACAGAAAAACCTGAGCCAGGATGTATTAAAACGTTAAGTTTGTTTCAGAAAAATAACGGCCGGCGCCCCTGAGTCTTTTGACATGCAACGAACAAGGTCACGTAATAAATGTTTGTTACGCTCAAGTTCACTTTTTGAAATCCACAAGTTTGCGCTAAAAGAGCATAAGGACGAGACACTTGTTGATCTTAAAAATGCAACAAGTTTGATGCCTGGCAACGGCTTGTCAACAAAAAAATCCAGCTCAAGTTTAGCTGTTGCATTGGCAACGTTGAATTTGATTGAATGTTTAATCGATGCTCATTCGAAGGATAAAAACAGACAAAAATCAAAAAAGCGCACAGAGCACAACACAACAAAAAACTAAGCTCAAGAATAAATTGTGAAAATTCAGTTATGTCGCGATATAAAAGTTAAAAAATAAAGTTACAAGCTGAAGGAGTTTCAGGTGATTGAACACCAACTGATCAGGACTCGACAGCAGAATGGGAAACACAGAGAGCAATGTAACCAGTGGCGTCAAGAAACAAGCTGGCGTCTCCACTCAGGCTTTGTACAAGTTTGTCAATCTTAAAGGCGGTGGCCTTCTGGTGGACATGATGAAGCGCGCTTGTCAAACCAAACAGTTTGCCGAGATCGATCATGCGATCAAAACGAAAGTGGAACCATTCTTATATAACAAGGGTGCTGGCCGTTATTTTCCCATATCAAAGCTGGTGTTGCTGCGCAATCGGGATCGACCCAGAACTAGGCAATTGCCCGAAATACGCGCCCTCGAGAATCCCGATGATGATTTCAATATACATGACTATTGCCCCGATGATGTAACTGAGGCGGACTACATATCAAATCCAAGTCTTTATAGATTTGTGTGCTGGGACCTGAATGTACTAAGTTAAATCATTTTTAAATTGGAATTGAAATCAACATTCGTTTTTTATACCTTGCAGATGCGCGGCGCAGTTGGTGAAACAATTTTGCATCTTTGCCTGCTTAATGCTTCCTCCTTGCATGCAGATCTTGCCAAGCGTTTGTTGAAGTTTTATCCCAAACTCATCTTGGACATCTACATGAGTGATGAATATTATGGCGAGAGTGTGCTTCACATTGCCATTGTCAATGAGGATCCGGCAATGGTAAAATATTTGCTAGATGCCAATGCTGATGTTCAAGAGCGGTCAGTACTTCAACTAATTCCAGAGTATTAAAGAGTTCTTATCAAGTTTGATCCATTTGCAGTTGCTGTGGCGCTTTCATGTCCGCAGAGGACACAAAGGCATCTCGTACGGATTCACCGGATCATGAGTACGTTGCGCTGTCGCCCATGACCAACTATGATGGCTATGTCTATTGGGGCGAGTATCCTTTAAATTTTGCTGCCTGCCTTTCACAGGTACACAAGGATAAAAACATGTTCAAATGTTCAACATGTTCTTATATTATATATAATCCTTGCAGGAGGAATGCTTTCGCTTGGTGCTGGCACGCGGTGCAGATCCAAACTTTCAGGATACCAATGGCAATACGGTGCTGCATATGCTGGTCATATACGAGAAAATTGATATGTTTGATGTGGGCTATGAGGTGGGCACCAATATCCACATCAAGAATGTCCAAAATCTGACGCCATTGACGCTGGCAGCCAAGCTGGGACGCGTCGAGATGTTCTTCCATGTGATGAGCATTGAACGTGAGATTTATTGGCAATTGGGCAGCATCACTTGTGCCGCATATCCTTTGCTAATGATCGATACTATTAACGAGGAGACGGGCAACATCAATAAGGATTCTGTATTGAATTTCGTGGTGTTTGGTGATAAATTGGAGCATTTGGAGCTGCTGGATGGCGTTGTCATTGATTTGTTAAAAACCAAGTGGGATACCTTCTGCAAGTCGCGTTTCTACAAGCAGTTTTATATGTTTGCCTTCTACTTTCTAATATCGCTATTCAGCTTTATATTGCGTCCGGGTCCGGATAGTAAGGATGATGAAGATGAGGACCAGGGCGACAACACTTCTTCAAACGGCACTGCTAAGCATGATCTATACACCAATGGTAGTTTTGGACAGCCCAGCAAACGCGGCACTACCAGCACTGAATATAGTAGGTGAATCCTAACAAAATCTGGACGATTTTTATCTTTATTTTATACACAGAAACATTTTGGCTGAACATAACGGAATATTATGATCCCAGCGAGGTAGAAACTTTGCCTGCCTGGTGGCAAACTTATGCTCAATGTCCACTTATGAATCTGGAATCTGATCTAGCCAAACTGCGTATTATAGCCGAGCTTATTAACTTTGTTGGAGCCATTTTGTATCTGCTTGTCGCTTTGAGGGAGGCACGCTTCTTGGGCCTTAAAATGTTCATTGAGAATTTGGTAAGATAAGAAAATCACCAAAATTGTGCATTAGTCTTAACCTTAAAATCTGTTTCTCATAGATGACAGCTCCATCGCGTGTTATGTTTTTATTTTCGTGTGCGCTTATGATGACAATACCCTGGCTAAGAGTCTCTTGCCTAACTGAAATCGATGATCATGTAACTGTTATGATAATGTTAACCACTGCACCATATTTTCTATTCTTTTGTCGGTAAGTATACTATAGTATAGTAAATATTCAACATAAATTAACCTCTTTCGCCCCCATTTAGTGGCTTTAAGACCGTTGGTCCCTTCGTTGTGATGATATATCGCATGGTAATGGGAGATTTGTTGCGTTTTGTTTCCATCTATTTGGTGTTTGTTATGGGCTTCTCTCAAGCCTTTTACATTATATTTCTCACGTTTGATAATCCTTCGACGCCTGAGGATCAGGATGCTGAATCGAATCCAATGCCCTCGCCAATGGAATCGATTGTCGCAATGTTTCTAATGTCGCTGACAAACTTTGGTGACTATTATGGTGCCATGGTGTCCACTCAGCATGAGTACGAGGCAAAGATCTTGTTCTTTTTGTTTATGGTTATTGTCAGTGTGCTGCTGGTGAACATGTTGATTGCCATGATGGGTAACACCTATCAGAAGATAGCCGAGATACGCAACGAGTGGCAGCGACAATGGGCGCGCATTGTCCTGGTCGTCGAACGCAGTGTGCCGCCAGCGGAGCGTCTCAAGAACTTTATGCACTACAGCCAATCCATGTCGGATGGCAGGCGTGCTTTGGTCTTGCGCTTGAATATGACGGTGAGTTGGCTTGTAAATGATGACAAATCATAACTTAACCTCTTTTTGAATCTCCTATAGGACGACGAAAAGGAGGAAATGAAGGAGGTGCAGGAGATGAAGCGAATACATCAACGCTTTGCCAACAAACGGCAAATGGAGCGAGAGGCGCGTGCCCAGCGACGTCAAGAGGAGTATGAGAAATTCTTTGGCAAAGCGCCAAAGACAGATAGCTCAGATATTAATAATGTGTGACTCAATTGTGGAGTGAAACACTCAAAAAAAAAATATGTTCAAGTTTTATTGAGCTTAAAGTTATGTTTTTCTTTCTCTCTCATTTCTGTTACAATTTTGGTTAACATTGTGCAATAAATGTTTAGTCTATGAGCTGTTTCAACCACCAAACAAATTAATGTATATGTATATATATTCAACATCATAAAATGGAGCTTTACGACTTGGCCAAACAAACTGGAGACGCGTCGCCTTGTTAAGGGTGCCAATAATGCGCCATTTGAATGATAATAACAATTTTACTATGGCTGTCTGGCCAATAAATCTATTTGTTGATGGTTCTTTAACGTATGCTACATCCGTTTATCGATTGCACAAATGACAAGGAATAAAAGAGAGTGCCTCGTCTTTGTCTAGATTACGTAATTGCAACTGTAGCAACAGATTTGCCGGGGCCCATGACACCTTCTATTGTTGCATGAAGCAAGTGCACACAAACAATGGCTATTCGAGATTAGGATAGAGCCTTAAAACGATATCATGATCAACGATCGACGCTGATTGACGGTGCGTGGGATCCTTTTTTTGTTTGTATTTTTGCTTTATCAAGGACTGCGTCCTTAGCACACCGGAAACGTTCTCAGCTCTTTTGTTGTTGTGCAACAGAAAGGAGCACAAAGAGCGCTCTAGAAATAATATTAATCCGACTGTTCACTGTTGCAGCTATTGAAAGTGTTAAAAAGCACCGATCTACCTTTTGAGTAGTCGTAGAGAATCCTTAGCTGCTCAGCTTCCCAGCTTGACTTTAATTGCGTCTGAATAGAGCAATTTAGGTCATGCTGTGCCAGACCCGATACTCGCAAAGTTTGTAATGCACTCAAAGAAATAATAGTATGTGTAGTGAAGTTAGAAAATGTTAAGGTACAAAGATATTGTATCAACTGAGTTAAAATAGTTTGGGTTATAGACAGACACAGCATAAGTGTAAACAAATTATTTATGACCTGAATTTTCATATTCGTTCTTTATACTCATCTTTGAAAAATCACAACCAACATTCAATCAATAATTCTTCTCTCCCAGTGCAACTGTTTTGGTCAGCTTTAGCTCCTCTCCGTGTAGGGTTCCCAACGCTGCCAGCGGCAGCAGCGAGTACAACCCTTGAAAATGCGGTTGCACAAAGCGGCACCACAGAGCGGCGAGCGGCGTTAATGATATGTTGGCAACCCTTTAGCCGATCACAACAAAGGTTTAGAACATAATTTGAATATGTCAATCCAAAAACACACAAAAAAATAAAAAGTTCCCAGCTCCGGATTGGCTTTGGGCCGGTCTTTCTTATTGTTAGGCGTTTGATTTTCGGCACTCTCTCACTCTGCTCTCGCTACAACGCACATTGTAATTATAGACGACGAGGTGTCGAATTCGTTGTAAGCGACAATTTAATCACATGTTTTGCCAGCACCGTCGCCAGGACCTTTGTTGGGACTCCTCCATTGTGCTTGCTAATGGGGCAGCTGGCGATGGGATTTGAATTTTTCTTTTTCTTTTTGTTGTTGTTGGGTGCAAACAACGCCCACTTCCTTTTGTGATTTTCGCAAAATACAATATTTATGATATTTTTGTATTGCGTTTTTCGTAACTCTCTTTTTTAGCAAGGTTCTTCTACTTGTATGACCTCGCTTGGTAGTCTAAGAATAACCGTGCTAGTTTTAGCATGCACATAAAGTTGGCTTTTGTTAGTGTTGTTAAGATCTCGATATCGGCTTGTTAATTTCCCAGTCGTAAAATATCGTGACTGGTCGAGAAAGTTGGCGAAAATTGTTTAATTACTCGCAAACAAACATTGTAAAACAATAAAAACCCAAATGAGAGGGACTGGCCGTTCAAAAGTTCCCGGAAAAATGGTTTATGAGATTCGTTTAGCGGCTTTCAAGGGGCGTTGCAAATGACTTTTAAATGCCAGCAGTCGTGGGCCGATGATTGCTTTTTTCAATGCTTCCCTTCTTTACTTTAACTAACTATCGCAATTGTTTGACATTTTTGTTCTTTTGCTCCACTTGACAAATCTGTTTTTTTTTTTTTTTTTTTTTTTGGCCAGCATACAGAAAGAAAATCAAAAGAAAGTCCTTTGGGACTTTGGCGAGCGAAAGAAAAATGCAAAAAGTATTCAAATCAATGGTATATTTAAACAAGAATTATGGCCTGAACGACAACGGTGCTGAATCCCAGGTGAACTGGCACTAGACCTGGGCAACCCTGTTTCCCTTCATCACTTTCTTAATCTTTGCTATAAACGTAAAGTTTGAAGCGTTCTTTGAGTTTATTTAAAGTAAATTATTTATGCAAATAAAAAGCAAAGCCAACGGCTAAAAATGTTTGCAATTTATTTTGACAGGCTCAAGGAGTGTGAGCGTATGTGTGTGTGTGTATGTGGGTGAAAATTGCAAAGGGTTGCTTTAAACTGATTTCGAGTACGATTCGCTTGACCTTTGTTAACTCTGTTAACATTTCAGCTTTAGTTATTAAAGAGGGTTTATGTGCTTTTGTCCAAAAGAACTTGAATGTATATAAAATACCAAAAAAATAAACTATCGGATTTTCAAAAGGACGAAGAAAATTTCGCAAGCATTCCAAACTTTCAACTGGCAAAAATAAGTCAAAGCTCAATTTTCATTTTTTTTTTTTAATTTTTGTCAAGATTTGTTATTCTCAGCCAAAACTGTGAGATTGTCATTTGCATGCGCACTTTGAGAACATTTTTGAACTCTTTCTTCGATAACATGCTTTTGTATAAACGATTTTGTCAAGAGATTTGTCAATACATACTTTGTTTGGATATTGTCAGTGACAAATAAAAAGGGTCAAGTGTTGGTTGAGTGTGCAGGACAGCAAAGCTGAACCTAAGCACTCCTAAAAAGTAAGTTCCGATTTGGTTAACATGATTTAACCCGAAAACATTTAAAGAATTCGCTTATAGTCAATATATTTCAGTTCAGCTGTTTGAGTCGCCTTCTTAGAAGGTATTCTCTATTCCACTCCCTCTCTTTATATCTGACACTCAGCATACGCCTCGCTTTGATTGGAAACCACTTGACGTTTATTTGCGGGGGCTGCTGGCACAAAAAACCGCAAAGTTTTAATTGAATTTGCTGAACAAAATAATGTTTTGGCACTTGAAACTCGCGGGAGACGCTAAACAAACACAACCACAACACAAACAGAATGACTGACAGACTGACTGTCGGGCAGATTGATAGATTGAAAGGCGATGTATAAGGTACGCGGTATGCATACATACTTAAAAGCTCAATGAAATAAATTCAATTCGCAAAATCAAATCACTTGAGTGAAAATACGCAATACATACTACAATAAAAAGTTGCATTAAAAATTCAACCGAAAAGAAAACACAAACAAACAAACAAACAAAAAGGAAAACTCACAGAGTGGGTGGGTGAATGGATGGATGGTTGGATGGATTGGTTAGTATGAATGAATGAATGAATGAATGAAAAAGCATTGCCAAGGCGTTGAAGCGGGCTTCATAGAGCTAGAAACACAGCTTTGATCTTTGATAGCATTAAACACGCGCAATAAAACTCTTTGACTTCCAAAGCCACCAAACCCATTTACCAAATGAGTGCGAAATTAATTACAAGAAGCCACAGCAAAGCAATTGCAAAGACTCTATGAAATAAATGGATACTTGATTGTGACGATACTCTATAGGGAATTTGAAGACGTTTTTACATAGAAGGAAATAAATTGCTCCATAATTAAGATTGAATGGTATCGAATTAGGCAAGAACCTACATATGCATTTGATTGAAGAACGAAAGTAATGAAGTGCAAATAATCTTGATATAAGAGTCAAAAAATATTCCGATAAAATGCGACTTCAAACTACTTGGTTTTCTGCATCGAGTATATATGTTTTAGTTTTATCTTAAGTTATATCATTTGATTGTCAATATATACTGTTGCTGTCATCTACAGGGTATAATTATAATAATATCAAAGCGGTTAGCAGACTGTCAACACTTTTGGTTTAGAGTTGTTGCTGCGGGTTTGGTTGTTTTCGATTGAGGGGGCTTGGCAGCTGCCAGTGACAGGTCACACCACGTGTTGTGATCTGGCGGTTTTTGGTCCTGGACCTCATTTGCCTGTTTGCTTGTTTGCTTGCTGTTTGTTGGTAACGCCCCTGCACGCCTAACCAAAACAACAACATTTATGTTGATGGTAACGATGATGATGATGCCCTGAGGCGACGACCACTGAATTTTGACACTTTTTCGGCCAGCTAATTCTCTCTTCCTCGGATTTGTGACCGACCTCAAAACTCACCGCATTAGTTTGTTCCAACTGTGCTTGTTGGTCGTAAACACACACCGTGGGATTCGGGGCTATGGAAGCTGAGGCGATGACGTTTTTAGGTTGGAAATCGCGCGAGACTGAACTGCACTTCAAAAGTCGCATCGAGTGGGCACTTACTTGCGGCGACGTTTTCGGGTCGAGCAACAACACAAATTAGACGTACGGAAAACACTTGAGAAGGAGAGGGGCCTGGCCAAAATTGCCAACCCCTAAGAGGGAGTGAGAGTTGACCCCTAACTAGACGTATGTATATGCAAAAATTATAAAGAAATTTGCCTTGAGTTATTCAACGAGCATTCAACGGGCTTCTTAAGTGGCCCGTTTCGATTACATGGCAAACTTAAGATGAACAAAAAAGCAAAAAAAAAAAAATCAGATTCCGGTCTTATGAAGTGCCGTATTCTCCGCCAAAAGGTTCGTCATTTGCCTGCAACCCTTCTATGAATTTATTTTATTTTTTATTAAGAAATTAACGTCGTTTAGCCAAGTGGCTGGATTCGAACTGAAACTGGGTTTTGGCTAGAGTTTTTTTTTTTGCATATATCGAACATTTCTTAGTTAATCTGTTATGACATCTAGTTGTGTTATGAACGTAGTCAGAGAGGGTGTGGAAGAGGGTAGGGGATCGGGTTAGTATTCGGCTCCTAATGAGCTCAAATCGAGCATGCATTATGAGTGCCATCGATATTCTACGCTCTGACAGCTCCTCAATTGCATTTTGCATTGCCATTTTCAATTCTTGAATTTTATTTTATTTTTTCCCAGCCATTAATGGCGAGAACTTCTCACAGATTTGCACACACTTGATCCGAGTCGAAGCCGAAGACTGACTTTTTAGGGCGTTACATGTGGGCTTACACATGTTTTTTAAGGCCCAACATTCATATTCATTCGTTGTTATCCTTTGCACAAATACCACAAATTAAATCTACAACAAATACATACATTGGATTATATGGAAAAAAAAGGTTAATTGTTTGCAGGACAGCATTTCCATTTCCGTATTGGCCGGAAATGCTGCAACAAAAACACACATCCATAAATATAGTATTCCATACAAAATAAACAAAATGCATTCATTTATTATTGTTTTACATTTTCTCTATTGTTGTTGATGTTGTTGTTATTGTTGCAATTTGCAGCATTGAGCAACAAAAACACACACACACACACACACACAATTCGAGTTCCGTTGAATTGCACACAATAAAAGGATGACAAAAGGGCGACGCTGAGACAGCACAATTGTTTCTGGCAATAGTGATTCGACCAGGTCGAATCAGGTGAATGAGAACGGAAGTCGAGAATGGCACATGTAGACGCCCAATCCTTAGTTCTCAACGGTTACCAACAGATCTTTTGTTTGGCTAGAAAACTGTTTAGTTGTAATGGGATGAGCTGAAGAGTTAGTTACGAGCATAACTGAACTATTTGTTATTTTTTTTATGATCATTATGGTTTGGATTACATAAATTTAATAACGATGTTCATGTTCATTATTCAATTTAAATACTTTCTATCCCAAACTCTATACTTTTTAATATAATTTTTCATCTAAAAAAAAGGCAGATAAAAAACCATAGAAAAATCTATAGATTTCGTGTGCATGCAAAATGCTCTTAACTAGAATGACACGTGAAAAGCGCAAAATCTGTAAAGTAATCAAATGGACACGTTCGTCTACGAAATTGTAATCCTAAGTATGAGTGTGGGAAATGGAGTATGCGAAACGAACAAAGGATCCGACGGCTGCATACTACGTGAGAAAATTCAAGTTGTTCAAGTTGGTTGGGGCTGTAGAAACAGTTTTTGCCAAAATGTCCTTTGTGCCAGTTGCCAGGTGAAATACATTTGAAGATGTATTTCAAACTTCGTTTTAGAGCAAGTGAAATAAAAATGTTTAACTGTTGTCAATACAGTTAACAAAACGGCAATTGAAGCGAATACACAATTTAACCTCATTTAATTGACATTTAAGTCTCGTAGACTTTTGCTTTATGTTCTTTTATTGTATTTATATCTTTATGATCTCATTATAATCATTGTTATTATCACATTCGCCGCATTGTTCCTGAATTTAATTTAAAAATGAATGAAAAAGTAAAATCAATTGTTTGACTATAATATGTGTATAAATAAAAAAAACCTTAACCAGAGCCAGAGGCCCAATTCACAATTGAAAAATTCACAATGACAGCAACAACAGCAGATGGCAAACAATGGAACGCGCGACTCTCGGGATTAAACATTAAACATGTTGAAAAAAAAAATGAAAATATAATTGAATGCAGGCAGAGAAAGGCAGACAAGTCCTCTCTAGTAGAAGGGTTCGTGTTTGGGTTTGCTTTTGCCCATTATACTAGATATCACATAATTATTTAACTGTTGATTCGAATTGAGTGCTTATAAGAACGATATATACTAAGTGTAACACCTGACATCTTTGTTATAATGTTTCCACAAGAAAAATATATACATATATGTATATGGCACAGAACAGTAACTATTCTTAGGCTCCTTAGCTCCCCCATTTCCTTCACCTACACTCAACAAATGCTCAAAGCAACATTTGAATGCTAAATGCGAGATGCGTAGTATGGCAAAAAGCAAAAGTCAGTCCTCCTTTCTCCCTCAAATCCTTCGCTGCTTCTCTCTTTCACATTTGTATTTCACTGCTAAGTGAAAAGTAGAATGGATAGAAAGCAAACGCTAGCTGAACAAAACTTTTTCCATTACACAACACATCAACAGTTTTTTTTTCTTCTGCCTTTTCTATTTAGTTTTTTTTTTTCATTTTTGCTTTTTGGTGGACATAACAAAGGAAACGTTGAAAGCACTGAAAGCTTTTTATGCCCTGTAAGCAAAAATGTTATAGCTGGGAATATAAGTTCGCCAGTTTAACACATCAAACTTAATAAAAATAGCCATGAATATCTTATGGTTAAGAGCATGTTTAAGTCAAAGTTATATTATTCTCCTTAAAGCTTGCCAAAATATTTTAAGCTCTCAATTTCTTCGAACAAAAAATAATGAAATTAGTTACGGAGTAGGGACTATTATATCCTTGCACAAGCAACAAAAAAGCATATAATTTAGTTTTTTACTTTTTAACATTTTAGTTTGTTGCACATTGTGCAATCAAAAGGAGAGCTTTTTCTTTCTCCCTCACCCAAGCACACACACACACACACAGTCATGGTCATGCATATAGTATGTATGTATTGTAGGTACAATCTCTCTATATAAGTACTTATATAAATTTGGCTAGCCATTCAGGGCGTATTTCTCGTTTCTCGTTTTGTTATTGTGTTGTGTGGCGCATTGTGTCGCTTTTGCTTTTCCACTTTTCTTTACCAAATAAGTAAATAATTGCAGTAATATCCTTTCGAGCGCAAAAAAGAATGAAACGAACAACGGCAGAGAATGGAAAGCGTGTTTCCATGTCCTTTTCACAAACTAAAATGTGCTTTTCACACAAACACACATATACATACAAAGGTAAATAAAAACACACACACACAAATGCTAACACAGTCTTACATTTACACACTCACAATACACATGCGGCTTGTATATAGAACAGAGAGCCACACAGCACCCACAATGGCCAGGGCATACAAAAATTCACACCAAGGCGCCATTATGATTGGCTGAAAAGGTAAAGCCAACGGGCCACGCACACACTCAAACACACTCACACTCACTCTCTCTCTGAGCGTATGCGTTTTGGCTCTCATACTCCCAAAACTCTTCTCTCTTCTCGGACAAATACAATAACATGCCGCGGAAGTGCAGCGCCAGGCAAAACAATAACGGAAATTGTGTGCCCAGTGTATGCGAAAAATCAATGCAATTTTAGTGAGAGAGAGAGTCAAACTGTCATAGAGTGAGAGATAGAGATAGAGATGGAGTAGTAGTGTGAGTGTGTGTGTGTAGGAGTGCGGGTGCTCCAAATGAGGTCGCTGCCGCATAAAAATGGGAGCAGCGCAGCCAAAAACTACTAACAAGGCGAACCAGACACGAACACCGAGCCGAACAGTGAGCGAGCTGTTATTGTCGTCGTTGTTGTTGCTGCTATTCAGTCTTTCTATTGAACACACCCCTCAATGGGCAACAACTACAACGAACAAGGCGGCCGATATAAAGGAGCCAATGGAACAAAGGCAACAAGCAGCGTAACAATGCACTAGCACCAACAGAGAAAAAGAGTGAGAGCGAGAAAGAGAAAGAGAGACCGACCAAACTAGCAAGCGAACACAACGACGCGTCGCCAGCGCAGGTATGCGAGAAGTAGCTAACCTTGTGCGCCATCTCGCTCACACGTACAGGCATAACTGTGGCAGGGGGTTGCTGTGACCGAGAGACCAAACTTAACGAACTCAAAAAACTGGATTTGACTGTAGTCGTGTCAGTCTCAATTATTGCTCAGACAAATCAGTCAGTGTGTAGCTGTTGAGCCGAACAGAAGCAACAGCAAGAGCAATTTTGCCAAACACAGACGAACAGATAGACGAACAAACGACGTTTTACATCAATACTAAATCAGTTAACAAAAAAAATAAACAAAATAAAAGAGACATTGTGAGAACAGATTGAGTGAAGTGACAAGAGAACACAACAGACAAGTCACACAGTGCACATTATTTTATTTGTCAAACAATCTCAATATCAAGTGATAAAGCGAACATTCTATAAGCAATCAAAATAATGGCCACATTATCGTCACATCCCAATTATGGTTTCCATTTGGGCACCGGTCAGGGTTTGGAGCTGCCATCCCCGGGAGATTATGCTTCGCAGGGTTTGGGCAATGCCCAACTAAGTCCCGGCATGGACATGGATATCAAACGCGTCTTGCATTATTCACAGAGCAGCGGTCTCGCCGCCAGTTTGGCAGCCATGGGTGGCTCACCCGGTGGCGGTGGACCTGGTGGTATTGGTAGCCAGGCGGCCAGCAATATGAGCCATCATATGGCACATCACATGCACAATGTGGCGGCACAGCAGACCCTATCGCCCAACAGTTCCATTGGCTCCGCCGGCAGTTTAGGCAGCCAGAGCAGCTTGGGCAGCAGCGGCATGGGTGGCGGCATCGGAAGCATGGGCGCACATGGCGCTGGAGCGGGCACTGGCGCCGGCAACGGCTCCATGCACAGTCTGGCCACATCGCCGGGACAGGAGGGACACATCAAGCGGCCAATGAATGCATTTATGGTCTGGTCACGTCTGCAGCGTCGTCAAATCGCCAAGGATAATCCCAAGATGCACAACTCGGAGATCTCTAAGCGTTTGGGTGCCGAATGGAAACTGCTGGCCGAGTCTGAGAAGCGTCCATTCATTGATGAGGCGAAACGTCTGCGCGCCCTGCACATGAAGGAGCATCCGGATTACAAATATCGTCCACGTCGCAAGCCCAAGAATCCCCTTTCAGCCGGTTCCCAAGGCGCTCTCCAAATGCAGAGCAACATGAACATGAATATGAACATGAACATGAACATGAGCATGGCCCAACAAAAACTGAGTGCCGCTGGCGGTGGTCCAGCGGGTGGTGGCTACAATCCTTTCCATCAGTTGCCGCCATACTTTGCGCCCTCACATCATTTGGATCAGCCGTATCCGGTGCCATATTTCACTGGCTTCGATCCCCTGGCACTATCCAAGCTGCATCAGAGCGCGGCGGCCAACAACCAGACGCACAAACACCTGGATGCACAACAGGCGTCACAAATGCCGCCAACATCCCTTAGCAGTTTCTACTCCGGCATATATTCGGGCATGTCGGCACCATCGTTGTATGCGGCACACTCTGCGAATGCTGCCGCCGCTGGACTCTACACCTCATCCTCGACATCTTCGCCGGGCTCCTCACCCGGCACCATAACGCCCAATGGCATGGATGGTTCTATGGACAGCGCGTTAAGGCGGCCGGTGCCGGTGCTCTATTAGAGAGAAGGCTTGAACTGTCCCAGAGTAAAGTACAATTTGCATTGTTGACGCGTTCCCAAAGTGATCCAACTGGTTTTAAATCTTTAAAAGCTCTAAGTAAGCCAATTACAGTCGTAGTAACTTTCCAATCTTTGCCTTTCCCTATTCGACGCCACTCCCTAACAAGCAAAACGCTCGCAAAAAAGTCTAGTACAAGAAACAAAATTAAACAAAAAACACTGAAAAACCATAAGAAAACATTCCTAGCCAATAACATAAATCTATCTATATGCATATACATAATAATATAATGTTTATAATTTATTGTCACTAAAAAAGAAAAGAAAAAACCAACCAACAAAATACATAAATAATTGTAAATTAATTTTATTTAGTTTTAAGCATGTGCTCCTTGTTGTTTTTGTCAGCACCATCCTCATATCTTAGTTAAAAATACTAAAACCGTGAACTATGAACTATGAACCCCTAACTCAAATTGTAAATATCATATAAATTCGTTATAGAACACAACCCCAACAGAAATTGGGAAATAAAACAAAAAAAACACACAAAAAAATTCATAAATGTATTATTAATTGTATTAAAAATATATAATTAAAAACGACGTTTATATTTAAGGCGACAATTGCAACAATAACATATTGAAATGCGAATAAAAACCAAACATTAATTAAAAATGACAAAAAAAAAAAACAAAACAAACTAAAACACGTTTTTTGATTTATTTTTTGGGGCTTGCGGAAATATTTTTTTTAGGTTAATTGTGAAATTTCAATTTCAAGTTTTTCCAATGATGAGAATCAATTGTTGAATTACCAGAAAAAAAATATATTTCCATACCCGAAAATCTTTTTGTGAACCAAAGATATTGAAATTAATATTAACTATTATGTTTTTAGCTAATATTTTGATGCTCAATTTAACAACTATTTTATTTTATTTACTTCCAAACACATTGACAAACTCTGTCATTATATATTATATACAATTATAGCCTTGTCTCCATGTGTTTCTCACATATATTATAAAAATTATTTTGCTCATATTTTTTGTTTTGTTATTTTGGTTGTTTTGTGTTGTTGTCCCGCCGTGTTTGGTTTTGTTGTCGTTTTGTTAACTTTAATTTGATTTGCACACAACAATAAAATATTTGTGGCATTATTAAACAACAATTTGGCGTTGTATTAATTTCTATTGATTAATGCGCTGTTTATTTTGCGCCTTGATCAACAATGATCTTAGGGTATACCAGCTAAAAAAACAAAGGTTGCAAGACTCCAAGATTCGAACAGTATGAAAAGAGAGTGTATAAAGGGTATGGGTGGGTCATCTGCTATGTGGAGGCTTTTGTTTTGGACTCAACGGGGGCCTGGTCCATTGAAATCTTAGACGGCAAACATAGATCAACAGATCCATCTCTGGCAAAGAAATCAACGAGTTTTCATACATTTGTTGCTGTTGTATCGATCTTAACTTGTTATAATAATAAAAATAATTACGGTCATTAATAAATCCACTTGCATTGTCTTTCAGTTTATACGACTTGTGTGTGTTTATTCACTGTATGTGTGTGTGTGTGTGTGTGTGAAACGTGTTAAAATATCAAATATTGATTATTGCTGTTATTATAGGCATTGTTTGTAGCTGTTGTTGGTGTTGTTGGTCTTGGTGTTCCAGCAGCGTGTTTGTCCATTCTCATTTCATTCTTCTCATGATATAAATTTCACCAATATTTACATTGCATTGACGTGATATTGAATAATTATATAAAGAATGATTTTTTAGGCTAAGCTGTTGGCTTAACTTCGAGTGGCTGTTAGGTAAGAGAGAATAAATCCAAAAAAAAAAAAAAAAATACGGGTCAAAAGGAAACAGATACTCCGAAGAGGGTTGAGAAGTGCAGAGACAAGAAATCTTCTTCAAGGGTTGGTGATAGCCAGGTAAATTGAGCTTGATTGGACTTAAGATTTACTTACATGTATAATAAGTTCATAAAATTAACGAATTTCTAAAATAACAGTTACAAGTTACTCTCTTTAGAAATATATTTTATACATATTACATTAATGTTAACATGACAAGGCTTCTGTCATTTTACTACTTAGTTTATGGTTGAGCTTATTTAATTCCAAAGTTCTTAGCAGATCCTTTTGGTCTCTGTTCAAGCAACTTTTAACTCTACTTTTATGACTAGCTTCCATTGCAATCTCAGCCTCTGCTCATACCTACTTATATTATTATATTGTTATAGTGTCCCGTTTCTGCGATTTGTGTACGAAAACAATTTTGCAAAACAAAGGACTATGGACAAAAACAAAATTGCAGTTAGTGTAATATTTTCTTCGTTTTTTTTTTACGACTTTATTGGCCGGATTAGCGTCGACATCGCCGGAAAGCAGAAAGGAGTGTGCAATAATAATATGACGGTACAACGTTGTGTTTTATTTCCATATAGTTTTTGTTTTGTTTTACCTGCACCGATGTCATTTCGCTACCCGGATTAACCACAAATGCGGACACATACATGCATACTATATATATGGACGTATAGGTGTCGCGACGTCATCGTTGGTCTAATGTCTGATTTTCGGCGTTTTTCCTAGATTGTTTTGTTTTGTTTGCTGTTATTTTTTAAGCGAAACGCTAATCCGGCGGATTAGCGAGACGGATTAGCACAAAGGTGATACAATTCGCTACAATTATTTACGCGAGGTCGAAGGCAAAACATGTACATACACATATCGTTTTTACATGGAAGGTTACCGATGCCATAAAAACCAAACAACGCCAGCGAGACAATATTCACGACCATATTGCAAAGGGGTCAAGAAGCAGTTGTCGTCGTGGTTGTTATTGCCGTTTCACTCTCGACAGCCCATCGACAATATGGCGACTAGGTTGCGAAGGAGAATGAGCTGGAGGGTGTTTGGAGTTGGATGGTGGAGTAAAGGGTGTCTGTCGCCAAAGCCCGGTGTCCTTCGTCTGGTTTTACTACCTAATTTGTGGGTGGTGGCTTTTGTCAAACTGTTTCATATTTTCCCTAACAAAAGAGGGTGGTTATTCTTAGCACTAGACAACAAAATCCAAGTTCTAGAAGTTTTATATACAGTTTGAAAAGTATTAAATAAAATAAGTGTTTTCTTTTATAGTTGAAAGGTGAACTTTTACTTATAGTTGAAGCCATTTATTTAGTTACTTTTATCTCTCTTCTTGAATCTTCACAATTTTGTTGTCTAGTGTGATTTGTGCGCTGTTAACTTGGCGTTTTTCTGTCTGGACGTGAAGCATATTGTTGGGAGGGTGGCGCGTGGTTGACAAGTAGCAAAGCGTGGCGGCTTTTAAGTGCTAGTTTGACATTTTTTTGTATCGCATTCGCCGTCGTTCTTGTTGCTGTTGTTGTTGTTGTTGTTGTTATGGGCAACCGAGCTAACCAACCAGACCGTCAATAAGTCGCAGCTAACAATTAATTAAAAGCCTCGTCACACACACACACACACACACACACGCACACTCGGAGAGCGCACTTAGGCAAATGAGCAACCGAGCGTTGAGCATTGATCGTAAGCCCACGAGGCGTATGCGCGATGCCAACTGGGACACAATTTGTCAGGGCGCGTCAAAGCAAAATGGCAAAATGCAGCACAGAGTTGCTGCAAGCAGCAAGCAACCAAAAGGATAACACAACGATTCGTCAGCTCGTCGAGAGACTCGAGACGCGACTCTCGAGTGTTGTCAACAACGTCATTAACATGGCATGACGCCAAATGGAAATTAAATGATGATAAATTTGCAACACGATGCGACTGATTTGCGTGTGGCAACAGCAACAGCAACAGCGGCTGGAGTTTGAGGAGCCTCATCGCTTGCCATTTGCATAATAAGCAACGGAAACTGCGCGAGGCGCATTCAGTTGAACAAAATTTGATTAGGTGCGAGTTGCGGCAGCATATCATTTGTCAAGAAGAAGCAGCAGCGGCAGACAAAAATAAAAAATAAATAAATGAGCGACCTGGCGACAAAACATCAACAACATCAACGTCAACGACTTTGGCCACCGCTGTGGCTCATTGTGGTTATGTGGTTCGTTGGCACAACCCTCAACAAAAAACAACAACTCAAACATCTCTACTGACATCGATTGATGAGCTTAGAGTGGACGCCCATGTGATGGTATACTCTGAGTGGCAAAACACTTCTATGCTCGATTGACGAGCCAAGAATTGGTTAAGACAGGGGCGCAACAATGCAAATTTGCATCAAAAGGGATAAAGCAATAACAATTAATCAAAGGAATTGTGCAGCAAACCTGTTTCCGAAGGTTTCTAAAAGAGTTACAATTTTAACTTCAGTAGTCAATGGCTTAATTTGTGAATGGAGAGGAATTTCATTGTAAGTTTTAAAATAATATTATATTTTAAGATTAAGATTCTTTATGATTTGTTTAATGTTAGAAAAACCTAAAACTAATTAGGAAATCAAGTATTAAATATTTAAAGCCAAGCAATTGAAATTTTTTTCTAACACGAAATTTCTGAAGTATGTAGAGTTCTACTTGAATCAAGTAGAGTTTTACTTGATGAGGAATTCTTTTTTTTTTAAATTAAGATTATTTGCACGATATTTAAAACTTGATCTCTCAGTAAGAATATGACTTTGAGTTCATGGATCTTTATGTTCTTGATCAAAGTTGGAAACAAGTTGTTAGCAATTCAAACCTTCTATCAGGGAATGCATTTAAAAGTTCGCCAATATCTATTTCAAGCTTATTTTAACTTCTTTTCAGAACATTTTTAGTCTGCCTATGAAAAAAGTTAAGCTTTAGCTTGGCTGCTCTGCCATAGATCAATAAATATTTTAAACTTATAGATACATTTTTTTTTTGAAAGAAAATACTTAATTTAAGTATGGGTTAAGGGGTTAAAGCTGCCTGCGGGCATCCAGTGTTCGCATGACAATGGTCAAATTGGGATTTGAGGCGCGGTAGTTCCTGGTTTTATGGTACTTCACGTGCGTGTTGCATTAGAATGGAACGCCCGCCGCTAAAGCCTGGCAACAGGGTAAGGCATTGAGGCATTGAGGCATTGATTCATTGTCTGTTGTTGGCCAGTGTGAATCTTCTTCTTCACAGCTGCATCCTGTACGGCAATAAATGCGGCTGTCTAATGCATTATTGTTCCTGTCCACTGAGATGATGGTGGACGAGGACGAAGAAGAGGATGAGAAACCGAGGGACAAGTCGCTTGGCATGGCTTTATGGAATTTCATAACTGCTCTCGAGCGTAATTTGTTTCCTGTTTACGCGCAGCAGGACATCATTTGGCATCCGCGTGCGCATTGGCGTATAAATTATAGCCCAAATCATCATGATGCTAACCACCACCAGAAGAGAGTACCAGTACCATATTGACTATGCCATGTGACCCGGCGAGTGAGAAGGGGAAGGAGCTGAATTCAAGTGTTTGCCCATTAATTTGCTAGTTAGGGTGGACCTTTTTTTTTTTTTTGGGTAGTTAGAACGGTGCTCAGTGCAAATATTTGCATAAATTTGTAATAATTTTATCGTCAATTTGTTTTTTATTAGCGTGTTGCGAGCCACTCAACTAGATACGATGCAACACCTAACACCCCTACACCTATATACTGTCTCTACCTCCCGCTCACTGCCCAAACCTCCTCACCATTCATTCATTGTCTAAATAGCTCTCATCTTTTTAATGTTCTGTTGTTGTCTGGCTTTGATTTGTGGTGCTCATCTGCCAAACCATGAAATTTTTGTCATCTGTGGGTGCTTTGTGTCGCATATTATAATTTCTTTTTATTAATTTGTTAACAATTTGTCACTTTGGCATTGTTTGGTTTTACATTTGTAATGCTCTTTGATGTTGATGATGAAGATGAGTGGTTTTAAGTTTTGAATGAACGGAGAAACAATCAAATTTGTAGATGTTTTTAGTTTGATAACTTACTAGATTTAATTTCTTATTCGTGCTCAATTATTTGCCAATTATTTATCTAACTTTAAGTATTTCCTTTCGCAATAAACAAGCTTACCCAATTCTATTCGGCTTAAATGTTGTATAACACTAATCGGCGTAAACAAAGAGTTTAAAACCGGCTTTATATATAACTTCTTTACGAAAAATATTGAACAAAGTAATTTCGCATGTGTTTTTTTTTTTTTGGGTTTCGTATGTATTTGTTCTCGAACCGTTTAGGCACGCTTTTAAGAGTTTGCCCGTAAATAAACGAGAGAGAGATAGAGAATTGTCCAAGAGTTGATCCCACAGCTGCTGGCTCCAAAAAACCACGGAGCAATACGGCATGTGCTGACAATCAAAACAACTGCCACAAAAGTACTTTTATAAAGAGAGAAAGAATGAGAAAACCAGGCAAACAGAGAGCTTAACAACTGGCAATTGTTGGTTTTTGTTGCTGTTGTTGTTGTAGTTGTTGTTGGTGAAATCCCCTCCAGAACCAGAGCTATTATGACATAATTAACTCCTCGTTTACTCGTCTGGGTGATTACATAACAGCGCTGTGTTCAAGAATCATTGAGGCACGCGAAACTGGCGGGGATTACGCACAATAATAGAACGAACCTACATACAAACTGTTTACATTTTTGGCAAACGGCAAACAGCAAACGGCATAAACGGAAATGCAGGCCCTAAACTGCTTACAAAACTGGCCAAACAAATAACCCGTACAGCAAAGCGGCCCAAAACAAACGATGGACGTTAGACAGGGGAGATGGGAGATGGGAACGGGAACGGGAACGTCTGACAATGGACAAGAGACCGTTTTGATTTTCGAGCGCCAGCTGCCAATGCTGCGACAATCCCAAAAGAAAGCAGATAGAAAGCAATGGAACACACAACAAATAATAACAGAAGTAGAAATAGAAATAGTTTTTTTCGTCTTCTGATAACTGGGTTGATGATTTGCTTGGTTTGCTGGTTTGCTGGTTTGATCTGTTGAATGGGTTAAACGCCACAGCTGTTGTAACTGTTTTAACAGGGCAATAGCTTAGGGATTATAACTGTTAGCAAGCGACCAATAACCCATTGGAGCTGAGACCAAATCTTTGCACAACCATGATAATAATAAATGGAATAGAAGAATGCGGTTTTAAGACAGAGAACGAGATACGTATTTGATGCCCACATAATTGTTACCTATTGTTTGGCCCCTGATAATAATATTTAATAACATTTTGGCGTTAAGTTGGCGAACAGAGAATTTTTATTTTTTTTTTTCCGTTTCCGAACCGAACATCGAATAATGCCTTGACGAATTGTAAACAAAACAAAATTTCGAGTAATCAGCTTCATTCAAAAGACGTGTAGGAAAATACACTGGGACTTAATAAATAAGAAATACACTGTGACCAAAAATATGTGTTGTGTTTTTTATGAATATATAAAATACACTACAAAGTTATATACATTAATGATAAAAACAAGAAAATAGTTAGGTTAATTGTTTATGTTGGTATAAAATGTAACCTGAATTTATTACATTATATACTGGCTATAATATACCCAGATGTAATATATTTGTTAAGTTTAAAGGCCAGTTAAAATTGTTTTTATTAACTTTGTGTCCATTCAGTTGTCTGCCCAAAAGGTATAAGTTTATCTTTGTACAAGAGCATTAACGAAGACAAGATGTTTTTGTTTTGTTTTTGTTTTCAGCTTCCCACCAGCTGTAGCAGCATCATTGCCGAGGTGAATGGGGCACTTGCTTGCCCAGGGGTAAGAAGGGCAAGGGTATGTATCCATAGCTCTGCATGGATAACAAAAGCGCTTAAATGAAACAAAGCAATCGGACAATGGGTGCGCATTATTTTCTAATTTATCGGCATTGTGCGATTGAAGCTTGGAGGATGGGATCGGCTTCTCGCTTATAACTATCTTTTGAGATTGACGAGAAATAAAAAAAAAAAACATAAGCGTTGTGTTGTTGTTGCTTGTTTTCATTATTGATTTAAACAAATCGAAGAGCGAACAAGTGAAGAGCAGTCGGCATTGCTATTAATGTGCTTTTAATGAAGTAATAACACCAACGATGACGATGACGATGGCGATGGCGATGGCGATGACGATGCCCTTGTTGCCCTCGTGGCCCCAGCCAAGGCACTGTTCACACAAGGTTCATTCATTAGCGTCGCTCTTTTAGCCACTTCCTAACTGTAAACACACAATCCGTTGAATGGCCAACTAAACACAATATGTACTACAATTAAGGGTAATCTCATCGAACTGATCTGTCAATTCACAATCGCTGCTATTAATTGCATTTTGTCACAAACAACTAATAAAAATTTGCTAGTTGCATGTTCTGGCATGCCATGAGCTGCACCGGGGCTGGGCAACAATTGCAACAATGTGTGGCAGACAGGGAGTGGGACAGTTCATAGCTGTAACTGTAATTAGAACTGGGCTTGGGTGTTACTTTCGCTTAGCTTCATAGTAATTTACCCATAGCACATGTGGACCAAATGTTCCGTTCTAATAACTATGTAAAGATCACAAAATGCCCAAAAGTATGAATAAAGGGTTGGGTTCGGACAATAAAAAAACACTGCCTATATTTTTTGGGTCAACTATTGAATGCACTCTAAACAAGTGAAATATACATATATGGTGTGCTGGGTGTGGTTTTTAATCTAAAATCAACTTAACTTTTAACCAAATTTTATACTTTAAACTAACTTTAAGCTTTTGTAACTTTCGCTCCTTGAATCTCATTTTCCTTGGCCCAACACCTTTTTAGCCCTCCCCAGTTCGTCAATCAGGCATGTGATTACCAGGAAATATATGTACCCTTTGCTAATTGTTATGTGTGTGTGTGTTGTGTGTGCTATAAGTCTGCAGACATCAGTCTCTGTGTCAACATTGATCTGTCGCGACAAAGTCAATTGACATTATCCTTACGCCTGCGACTGTTAATTACAAGAATTCCTCAAACACGGCAAGTGGACTTGACAAATTCCTGTGAACAGCACAAAAATAAAAGACCTAAAACCATAAAAAAAAAGATGTGAACAATCAATTAACAGTAAACGTTACGTTGCACAGCCCAGGCAATGGCCAGCTGACAATGGCCAACTACTGTTTGGGAATAAACGTGCCTACAAAGGCGTTACACCTGAAGTTCTCTATCGAAGAGTATGTAAACTAAATGGTGACATTTGTCAGGTTTAAAAAATTTGGTTGAGAGTTGGTATAAGAGTAATAAAATAACATTTGCATCTGATTCTGATAAGTTTCTGCTCAAACCTCCTCTACAAATCAATGAAATAAGGCCCGTTCGAATAGAGAATCAATCAATATCTAAATTGATGATAAACAAACCATTCTTAAACGATAAGTAGCTAAAAGCACAGTCGAACTTCCATAAAACAAACTTCCGAATAACGAATTCGTTTCCCAAGCCCGGAAATTTAGTTAACTCATAAAACGAAGATTTTTCTTGAGCCCTTGAACATCGTTAAATGGAATTTTGATTGTATTTTTATCAATAGGAATAACACTTATATTTTACTTTATTTTTTATTTATACGTAACCTTTTTGTTTGTAAAGTTTTCCTAGAGAAGAGGGTTTTTATTTTGTCGAATAGTTTTTGCTTTGCAATTTTTGCTATTGAAGAGGATTCCTTGGCGTTAGGGTATTTGCATGTCAACTAATCGAATCGATCAGTTTTCTCTGGTGGCTTTGTTTGATTTAACTGGATGCCACTAAATGATGGCAAACAGAGCGCGAGCTGAGCGTCTTTTGGGCTCGATTAGCTTCTAATCAGCTGTGGCGGTGGCGTCAACTGGATCTGTCAGTGAGATGCAACTGAGGCAACGCAGACAACTGTGGCATGTGAGGCAACTGCAATCACTCGCTTGCAAATGAGCAGTAACAACATCAGATCAGTTAAAGTCGAAGCAGAAGCAGAAAGTCGCAACAAAAACTGTTTGTCTTGGCCATTTGTAGATGGATGCTTTGTTTACCTATTTAATTCATAGGAATGAACGAGTTTTCCACTTAGTTACCCAGTTGTTGTTGTTGTTGTTGTTGGCCCGCTTAACACTCGATTGGTTTTGTTGTTTAGCACAATGATACCAATGGTACAAGCTCGTATATCAACGATCCATGGCTCGGTTTGATCGCGATCGATATTCGAATGTGCCCCACCCCATAGAAAAATGAAAACTAAATTCACTGGATGAGATAGATGGGTTCTATATCATTAAGGTTCATTATGTTTTATTTGCTCATCGATGTGTCCATGTCCAGAGATAGAAAAAAAGGTGTTTTGTGTTCTTGTGTATTTCATTTTCGCCTTTATTGTTTCGATTTCGTTTCGTTTTTGTTGTTTTTGTTGACGCTCGACACCGTTGCAAATTTTGTTTTTTTTGTAACAAAAACCTCGTCATTTATACACATGCGAACATAATTACGTTAATTCTTTGTGTTATGAGGGTAGCCAGTTCCTCACCCTCCCCTCTCTCTCCCTCTCTCATACAAATACATATTTGTATGCCCCCCGCCGCAGCCCTTATCAAATCGTGCGGCAGACTGTGATTTCTCTTTTGCTTGATTTATGATGTGACGGAAGTTCAATGTTTCGGAATTTATTAGACAAAACATTGTGCGAATGTTGTTGGTCAGATTCTGTCAGAAATTCCTGAAGCGATCCTTTCTCTCTCGCACTCACTCTCTTTTGGAAAGTGAGCAACAAAAGTGGCAACTTTTCCTATCTGGCATTCCATGTACTACAAAAAATAGTTAGTCCAAGCAAAATGCACAAGCTGGTGGCAAATAAAAAAAAAAGGGACTCGAAACTGTCACAGAAAGGAGCAACAACGTCAACGGCTGACACGGTGCTGACATCAATGTACGGGATACTGAATATTAGAGTGGGTATGAGAGTGCTCCGCTATTTGTATGGACTCTGCTCAACATTCACACATCATTTACACAAAACTTTTTTTTTCGTTTTCGTTTTTATTTTTTTCGGAATGCCAAGCAATAAACTCAAGTGACATTTTTCGCTGAATTTTTACGCGTTTAAAGTTACAATGAATGGAAATTGAATTTATTTTTTTTGAAAAAATCCTTTAAAAGAAAATATTCAATTATTGGACGTCTCAATGAAGTAAAGGTAATTTAAGCAATTTCCCTGTAAAGTTCCAAAAGTCAAATGTGCATTTTGCTTCTCAGTCCACTCAAAATAATATTTAAAAAAAAGCTGACAAAAAAAATATATCAAAAAATTAATATTTTAGCCTTCATAAAACTGGCTTTATGCGGTTACTCCACGCCAGTTACCAAAATAATTAGCCAATGAAGCGAATAACAAAAATAAAAATAAAAATTCGAAACTGCGTCACTTGCAGTACTACAAATTGACAATTGCACAGGTGTGCCTCTAGTCTAGCTATAAGCCCAAATTGTATAGAGTTTGTGTTTGTATATCTGGCATTTATACTACAAGTATGTTCTTACAGCAAAGCTGAGCAATTTGGTGGGGGAACAACATAAAAACACAATTAAGTTGAAACAATTGAAATAATAGAAAAACGTTGCTAAACAAAATACATTTGCCATTGTTCAAATATGATCTTTTTCAGTTGTTGTTTGTGTTGATTTTATGCTCATGTTTTTTTATACGGTAGAATAAGTTTTGTAC
This sequence comes from Scaptomyza polygonia, assembly GCA_035044585.1. Taxonomy (NCBI): domain Eukaryota; kingdom Metazoa; phylum Arthropoda; class Insecta; order Diptera; family Drosophilidae; genus Scaptomyza; species Scaptomyza polygonia. Next base: position 3,107,410 of record JAWNNU010000962.1, on the reverse strand, counting down.
AAAGAGACAGACACACAATGGATACAATAAATAAAGTTTCAAAAAACAAAACTGTTTATAAATAGTTAAGTTATTAGATCACTGCTTTTGTTTTGAACAGAGCAAAAATCTTAACAAGTTTGTATAGAGTATATCATAGTCGTTTAATATTGATCTGTTCATTTCAAATAGTTCGAAAACTGCAATATTCTTTATGCAATTGTATTTTCTTTGGACCGCTTTTAATAATTTTATTAACACTTTGTTGCGTTTGGTTTTCTTTTCTTTTTTTTTTTTAGCTACTCTGATTTGGGGCGCGAGCCGAGCGAATATTGAGAACGTGTGTAGATTGTTGTCAAGGACGATTATGATTTCCGGGCCTCAATTGCAACAACCCCTAATTGCTGCCCACTTGAGGCAAGGACGAGAAACGCGGCTCAGCTGCGCTTATCTGTGTCAGCCATCAGATGGTTGCGTTCTCATCCGCACATAAACTCCACTCCATTTCAGTCCGTCCACTCCACTCCACTATCAATCGCGGCTAATCGGCAAACAGTTGCGTCCTTGCCAGACTTGCATCCTTCCGTCAGTTGGCACAGCTAATTTTTATCTCGGCATCAAAATTAACCAGTGACCAAAAGGGCGTTTTACTGTTACCTTAACTAGTTTTGATGTGGTTTGCTTTTTTTTCGATTTGTGTGTGTGTGTGACTTTTTTCAATGATTTTTAATTTTATTTTTTTTTATGGGCCAATTTGTAATTTGTTTGACGGTTTTTATCTTGTTTTATGTTTATTACCATAACATGCCTAATTTGCTTTCATTTTATTGATATTATCGGCATTCCGCACAGCATTCACCTTTCATTTTTTATTGATATATATTCTGCCTATTTATCAATTGTATTTTACGTGACTTCTTCTTCTCTTTTTTCTCGTGGTGAACTTGTTAATTGTCATTGGCATCCAATAAGCTTAAACGTATCTTTCAGTTAAGCTTTATATTATTTTATATGAGCTTCGGAAGTGAGAAGAATTTTTTTGCAGTCTCTAACTTATTATACATTTATTCAGTTGTCATAAAGAGCATCTTTAGTTCGTTTTGTTTATGTTATATAATGTTCATTTGAAATTTTCGATATTGTATCGATCGCTGTTTGCGTTGCCAATTAGCACGGCTTTTGGCTCATTCGAAACGACAATTTGGCATTGTGGCGCCAATTGTTGACTTGGCCGCACAATTGTATCGATTTCATTATAAATTTGAAGCGCAGTTTTTTTTTTATTACAATACTTTATACAATAAGTGTAAATGAGGCATTTTTGTATTATGACTTTCTACAAAGTATTCAAAGTATTGTTGAAGCTGCCTCTCTACTTTACAGCTCATTCGATAGCATTTTGGGAAATATGTTCTCACAGGACAATACAATACTTAAAAAAAGGCTACGCCTTGGATCCACGACTCTGGACTCTGGGCTTAGAGTTCATGGCTCAAGTGCGCCCACTTAGCGGGATCGAGCACAATGAAAATGTTTTGCAGCGCTTTTCCCACAACCACCACCGACACCACCACCACCCTGGCTGCTCTCCTTCGTCTATGCCGAACACTCGACCAAAAAATCGCAAGCCCATTAGAGCGTGTTTAATGTTATTTATTCATTAAGGTTTAAGTGTGCGCGAAAAATAACAATTACAAATAGAAAAAAATAAAACGTATTTTTTTGTGTACAGGGTCAGATTTCCCAAAAAAAAAAAAAACTAAACGAAAGAAAAGGAACGAAACGATAATTGAGTGGCAGCATTCGACAATATGAAAATACCGAGTCTACTCATATATGTGTGTAGTCAGTTATGTATATGTATACATATATTTTTTATCGTACACAAGGACTCGCGATTCAGTGCAGCTGTTGTTGTGGGCTGTGGAAAAGTGCAGGAAGTCTGCATTGAATATGGAAACATGGTAACGGAGACGGGCAGGCAAAGGGGCAGAGCCATCTGTGCTACACAAACAAAATTTACAAAGAGAAATGCCCCTTATTTAAGCACAAACGTGCCGCAAAATTGGCCTATCGCTTAACCAAAAGAATGAGCTTAAAAACCCAAATATTAAATGTTAAGTAGTACTTAAAAAGAAAAAAACAAAATTCGAAATACAATATGCTACACTTAATTACTTTTAACTAAATAGCGTGAAAATACATTTTCAATTTATTTTTAATAACTTAAAAAAGATTTAACTAATGTGAATTAGTCGTTTAATATGACTTCACCTTCAAGATTGAATAACTTTAAGGTTTTAGTTACATTTAGAAAACGTTTGCACAGAACATTGTGATTATGTGCCTACCCCAACACATTGGACATTATGGCCAGGTGTTGCCAGGCTTTAGCTCCATCCAAAAGCCTGCCACACACATGCCACACAACCACACAGTCGTACTAAGATGGAGCTTCAATTGTAAGCTTTGACAATTATGCGCCTGGGCGAGCGTAAACAGCAGCTTCCCATGTAAAGTTAGGGCGACTCTTTTGAATACGAGTCGAGTCAGCCAACCAACTAGCGAGAGTTCCAGCACTTGAGCGGCTTTCATTTAATTAGCCACAGCTGACAGTTTGCCAAAGAAAGGAGCAACAAGGTAAGCGACAGTCACATACACGCACACACACTTACACACATTGAGAAATGAGTCACAGTTTTGTGTGTGTGTATTGCCGTCGGGCAAATCGAACCACTGAGTCGCTTTTTGGAGTCGGAGTCAGAGTCAAAAGCTGAAGTTGTGAGCACTTGAGTTGGCGTGCGGCCAGCTGTTGCGACTCTGCAACCCGAACTTGTATACGTATACCGGTTCAGGCCGAACCACTTGACGCTGCTTCAATGGCTACAAAATGCAATACATAATGACATTTCACTTTGCAATTACAATATAAAATTGCGCGGGCATTAAACGGCTTCAACTTGCACCAAATGCACTCGAAACATTTCAAGTGAATATTTCACATTGAAAAATAATACCAAAAAAAAAAATAATAATTTGAATCATTTTAATATTTTTTTTGTGTTTTTTTTGCTTCTGCCATAAATCAAAATTTTGTAAAAAGTGCAATGCAGTCAAGCATTAAAAATTAATTATGAAATTCTACTAACTCTCTCTCTCTCTCTTTTTCACTCTCTCTCTCTTGTTGTCTGCTAAGGAATTGTATGATTTATTAAGTAGGTAGCTTCGTAGTCGTAAAATTGAGTTATGTAAGGAACGGAACCTCTGCGGTTCATAGGGAAGGCAAAAAAACAAGGAACACACCCCATTGGACATATGCTGGAAAATGTTACAGGCGCCAAAATGTTTGCCAAACAAAGCGTAAATTATGAAAATTATGAATTGCCCTGCGTTTTTCACCATAAAGCATTCCTCTAGATAGAGAAATACATCTTTCGAGGGCCTCTCAACTTCTAACTCTAACCATGTCGATTGTTGTCTACCCAATGACATCTTTATTAGTTTCCACAACGCTGATTCCAAGAATGGAAAATGTCATAAAATTTATAATGAATTATGATGAATTGCTTTGCTGTTGGGATACGCTAAAAAGTTTCTATATCAATCGAACGAAAAAAAAAACAACCAAACAACAATAGAGAAGACAACTAAAGCCAATTATAAACTTAATTTGAGCTTAAATTAAATATATTTAACCGAAAGTTTAATACACTGCATGTTGAAGTTTCAGCTTAACGATTTTAACAACAAGTTTTTTATCGCCTTTAGCTGTTTTTCCTAAGTAATATTAATTACTGTTTCATATTATTTATATTTAATTGAGTTCTAGTCTCAATTGGTTTTTGAAGGATTCTTAAATTGGCAAAGCTTACCTCAAAACTGTTTCGGTTCTTTTTACTCTAACGACCACTCGCTGTGATATTTAATAAGTTTAACTGGTAGCCGTTTGCAGTAGCCAATAAAGCACAATACCGATACGCATACACATTCAAACAAACACAAACACACACACACACACGCACACGCATGTAAACCGAAAATAAAATATAAAAACATTTCTGTGAAGTGTTTTACTTTTTGGCATCAATGGCGGTCCAGTCTTTTGACATGCCCAGTGACATTTGAAAGCGCTTCTTAAGCTTGAATCGCATTTTGACATTAATTGTTGAAATTCTTAGGGTTATTCGATTCAAAATAAAAATATCATTTCGAATTGACGCCTAACAATTGCGTCAAATTAAAAACTCAAACCAGCCAAGTGCCCGGTCCAAATTTGAATCTAAAGCTCTGCATTGGATTGGATTGGATTGGGTTGGGTTGGGTCGTTCCAATGTCTTTCGATTTTTCTCAAGTGGCACGTGCTTTTGTTTGTGGATCGGTGAAGCCGTTGCTCGCATTTGTCTCTGCCATTGGGTATTTGTCTCATTTTAGAGAAAGGTGGCCGTTTTTTTTTATTTTTTTTTCATTCTTAAAAGTGTCTACAGCGATATTTATCTGTTATTATTACAAACGCATTATGCATAACAATCTGGCACAGAGATTGATTGTGTGCGGCGAGGACGCCATTTTGTAGTTGAAAAGTATAATAGAAGCTTTTGAATATGTTAAAGTAAAGTAGCTTAAAGTCAGAGAGTTTTTGAAAAATAAAGAAATAAATTTGTTAGTTAAAAAGGCAAATAAAATATTCAAGTGAAATTAATTTCACCAAAAAAAAAGATAACAATATTTTAACTTGACCAAAAAAGTATCTCATATAATATTAATAATAATAATAACAATAACCATATTTCTTCATTCTTCTGTTAAAGGCAAGTATGCAGGTCTTCTTTATTATTCAGACTTCAGTCTAGCCTTGCCCAGTTTCACATAATGGAACAGTAATTAACACAAATCGCAAATTATAACAAATCCCAGGTCCACCCCATACCCCCCTCACCCAACAACAGCCCTTAGCTGACTGTTTGCATGTACAATATATATTATATTATGTTGTTTTTTTTTTGTTGCTTTTTTCTTTCTATTATTTCGTTCTTGTTTGTTCATTTGAATGGCCATTTATCATTGAAACTATGACGGCCCATTTGATACACATGCGCGAATACGCGATACGGAAGTGGACAAAAGTGACCATCCTTTGTAGCCAGTTTTTTGTGCTAACGATATAGTAGTACATACATTTAATGTCATTCTCAAGCAACCAGTTCAAGGCAGAAGGAGGCTGCAAGTATGGGCAACAATTTGACCGCAGTTGCCGCACATTTGAACCCAAATTACTTGAGATAAATGCGTACTTAATTTGCAGACTTTGAGTGGTGGTATCAAAATAATAATCAATGTTCCATTATCCTTTCAACAACGGCCGAGCCAAGCCAAGCAAAGCCGAGCCACTGCGTGAAGATTATAAGCGACACGTTCAGAAAAATGCCTCTGTTTACCCCTCCCAAGCACCCGAACCATGCGAATTCCAGTCGAACCCGTTTGCAACCTGAACCCTTTCTCGAGTGTCTGTGTGTGTGTGTGTGAGTTTGATGCGAAAAGTTTGTCTTTCCATCGTCTCAGTGTGGCCCGAGGCGGCGCGAAAATTTGGACATGTTATGTGTTTGCCAAAGTTAAATAGCTGCCGTTTTGGGTGCAAAGGTTAAACAAGGATTTGGCATGTTTTTCTAGACGTGCAAAAAAGCGCCAGCTAAAGCAACAAACAGAATTCCGAGTTTTTTGATAAACGAGTTCTGTTGAGAAAGCTCTGATTGGCCTATTCAGAAGGTCTAATACCCTTTAAGTATGATATGCAAAGGCTTATTAGTTATATAAATGAAAGTTAATCATATAAAACTCAAACATTTCGCTTCATTACAGCTCAATTTTATAGTTTCGAACGTTTTTTTTTTAAAAATAACTTTGCTATTCGAATTTATTTAATAATTTTACGCCTTATGCAAATCCAATTTGATTCAGTTTAAAATTTTCAATACCAAAAGACAGGTAGGCGTCATCATCAGCATCATCGGCATGATCATCATAACGAAATCAAGTTCGATTTGTATTGTATCGAGTGGAGGGCAGCACAAAGGCGGCGACATTAAAACAAAACTAAATCACGGCTTAGCGTCAAACATGTTAATTTTATGGAAGACTCAGCTACCTTTTTGGGTCGCAACGCGCATCTTCAAAATATTTATCAGGGGGCGCGCCAAGTCATAAAAAAACTCAAAAAAAATATATATAAACGTTACAAATCGAACAAATAAAATCCAGTCAGGTTCTTGCTTTCATTTTGTTATTGTTGCTGCTGTTGTTGTTGTTGTTGCTGGTGGTGTTGGAGCGTGTGATAGACGCGTAACGGTCAGGGACTGACGATCCCCGATATATGTATATTTATACATTAACTTTGATCCCGCATCGATGCTGCTCGCCTTTTGTCACACAAAAAACGAAAAGAAATGAAGGAAAAAAAAGACAAACAATTCTCGAAATCAATGCCAAAAAAATTGAGAAGAAAAACGCATCATTAGCATGGTTTCAATCAATGTATTGATCATCGGACTACCAGCATTTAGTTATTTTGTGGCCTGTTTGTGAAATGGTCGTAGGACCGACCGACTGGTAGCAATTGCCAAAGCGGGTCACTTCTGCTTCTAATGATGTTTGCTAATTAATACTAATGATAATAATGCAACCAAATGTGAGAATCTGTGATTATGGTCAACAAAAAACCGTTTCAGAACATTTTTAACGTAATTAAAATAATTTGGTAAAGAGAATTTGAGCTCAACGGAATAGTATTTTTTCCATTTGCATTATAAAGTAAATAGAATTGTGAATAAGCTTAAATGCTTAGCTAGTTAGTTGAAGTATCCATTTAGCGCAAAACATTTCATCTTCAAATTTCCATTTCCATTGCGCATTTTCTACACCCGCCCCAACCTATAAATATGTATAAACACGCATTAACGCGATATCCAATTAAAATATTGCGCTATGATTTTCAATTTGTAAACATTTTAATTTTCAACACGAACACATATTCAACTCTTTAAAGTTGAACAATAGTAACATGTGTGTGTGTGTGTGAATAAAAAAGAAAAACACATTCAGATTTGGAGCAATTAGAGGACCGGGCATAAAACAAAAACAAAACCAAGCGCACAGATATATCACACACCGAGAAAAAGAGTCTCTATGGAAGCCAGTGGAATGTGTGTGTGTGTGTGTGTGTGGTCGGGGGATAAGGTTAGCGGGGATGGGCTGGGTGTTGGGTGCTGTAATTAATTTACGCCACTTGACTTTTTGGCTAACAACAATGGGAATGATGACGAGGCCAAGAGCTGCTGCTGATGATGATGATGATGATGATGGTGGCGCCAAGCGGAAGCGGAAATGCCAAAGCATGTGGAAACATTTGCCAATGTGCGCTGACTAGAAAAGGATAATAATCCTCAGCCAGTAATTAAAAAATTCAACAACAACAAAAAAGCCCTGCAACTAGCTAAGCTTAGGCTATAGTATTCACTCGGCTCGGGGTCGCGTTCAATGTGCTTTGAAGAGTCGCTGTGCCTCAAGTGGCTTTGGCGGGCATTTTTTTTTACGCGCCAATCGTTTTACTAATTGAATATTTGCCAGATGGACGAAGCTAGATTTACATACGCTGCATTTAACCCAAGTGTACTGTGACTACGGCTATTAGCTGTTTGTTGTTTTGACGAACACTTACCGCTAAATGCGTCTAAGGCTTTGGACTTTGTCTTTTGGCTAATGCAGGACAATGCAGGACCTCCCAAAATGACTTTCAACGATTGACAATGCGACATTTGTCTCAATTGTTGCGGCCACAATTCAACAATGTTCTTCTTCTTTCAAAGTACTACAAAAATTACTACATTTCTCAATGCGCAATTGTCCTTTTTTGTTTTTTTTTTTTTTTGGACTCGTTTTGTGCCCTGGAAACGGCGGTTCCCTTTTTCTTCAACAACAACAACAACAATTGTCAATTGTCTCAGGCTAGGCAAACCAAAAGAAAATTTGCATTTTTCATACAAGTTTGAGTTTTAGTTTCTGAAGAAACACTTCCACAATTGCTTGAGACCCACCGCAAAGCAAGCAAAGTAGACTATAAAAATGGCCCAGTCGTCGTCGGGACGAGTTGAGCCATAAACGTGAAACTGAATCGTGTTGGAATCGCGTGCCTTAAGGCAATATTTACATGCATTTGCATTTGCCACTCAGTTCGAGCCTCAATTTTAGCCCAAAGAGAAGGAGCCGTTCTCAACCTCACACCTTAATGTTTGTTAGCATGCCTCTTGAGGCATTGCGCATATAATGATTTATAACGTTTGTAAAAATATGACAGACTTGTCATATAAATTCTCATATTGTTAGCAAACCAAAAGCATCGTTTTGAACCCTGCCTTTGTTTCCTCTTTCCCTCTCTGGTGTAAACGTGTTCAATGCCAATGATGCAACGTTCTTAGCTTTAGTTTTCCCAGTCTCAGTTTGGCGCTTTTGTTTGGACGTGGCTCTGGCCACTTCTGGCCATCTTCTCCTCTTCACGACCCAACACTAAATGGCGCATAAAAATATTTTCAATTTCGAGGTTTAAGCGTGCTAAAAAAAGAGTTCAGGAAGTTACCTACTTGAAATTTGCTTGAAGTTTGTTTTGTTACCGGTGGGCGTTTAGCCTTCCTGATACTTACAAGCCGTGAACATCGCCTCAGGTAATTATTAGATTTGTTTTAGGCATTAAATGAAGTTTTTTCAGTCCTATTATATTGTAAACTCCTTGAGTCTTCAAACACTTTACTGCTACGTTAAAAAGAAATAACTACGATAAAAGTGCGCAGATTATCTCATTTCTCCTAAAAAAAACTATTTTACATCATTCCATTTGTTTAATATATTAACCATGAAAATGAATGCTGGTCTTGAATTGTTTTTCCACAGAATTTCATTGTCTTAAGCATGTGCGATTTACTAAGGGTTAGGGAGTTGCATACCTTATGACAAGCTTACACAAACAACACCCATATCGGTGTGCGTTGGGCAAAAGGGGCATTGTAAAATGTGTCTGGGATCAGCAGTCAGTGCTTTGCGTAGGAGTGATTGTGAGGCGTATTTGTGAGCTAAAGTTATTAGGCAAAGTGACCTTTTGGGCGGCAACGGCTACCTTTACACGACTCTCTCGCTCAGACGGGTCAGAAGGGGATCGTGAAGTAGTTGTAGCCTAAGTAGAAACAGACATTGGGTATTTCCGCGGCAAGGTTGCGTGTCCTGCATGAAAGCTAAATGCATTGCTTGGCTATTGTTTGGCCTAATGCTAATGCCTTGACCCTGTTCGGCCTGTTTGGCCTTATTAGTGGGTTTATTGAGCTGCGCAAAGGATGTGGACACGTTGGAAATTCCCGCAGAGACTTCCGAGAAGGCGAACTGAGCAACAGAAGACGGCGATTAGCGTTCAATGTTCTTGTCAAAATTCACTTGAAATTTCACACTTTAATGTTAATGCCGAGCACAAAACATACCAACTTTATGTGCGTGTGTGTGTGTGAGTGTTTGTATTTGGAGCGGCTGCTGTTCGATAAATGCCGCCTGCTGTCTGCCTGCCTGCCTATCGATAACAGCGAGCAACTTGATACCCAATCTCTTGTAGTCATAATCTTTGAACTCTCATCCTGCCTGCCATATTAGACAATCCACATACAATGGCAACAAACGCAATACAAAAACATTAGCAAACAATTGAAATTGTTGAAACATAAGTCCCCCCTACCCTACCCAACCATACCACTACTACAACCCCACCCCTGCCCTACCCACTCCATAAAGCGCGACGTAACAGTGTCCTTGTATCTGTATCCTGCGCAATATATGTTTTGCTTTTGTTGCCGCCTTTGTTGCTGGGTGTTTCTATTTTATATTTATAAATTTTTTTTTTCTTTTTTCCTCTTTTGATTTTTATTTCAGTTCAGCGTCATCGCATCGTTTCGCATTGTTCGCGCTTTAAATGCCTTGGCATTACTACGTCTGGTATTCCGTACAGAGAGACAGAGAGCGAGAGAGAGAGGTAGAGAAAAGAATTGAAATTGGGATTGTTAATGGCAAATGGGAAGTTTTGTTTGAAGTGGCTACAATGGGCATTAATTTTATATGGAGCATGCAACATACAAACAACTAAATGCGCATTATGACAGCATTTGCCCCGCTTTTAATTGAGCTCCCAACTATATAGAACAATGAGCATAGCATGACTGTACCGGACTCTACTCTCCGATCTATGTGCTCTTCCTCTCTCTCTATCTCTTTTAATTTCGGTTTATTGTTTGATGCGCTTCTGTCAACGTTGATCTAATCTGACATTTAGCAGACATCGACACAGAGATACATACATAAATGCATCGCTGCACAAATTTTCCAATAAACAAATTTTTCGCACAGGACCCTATAGAGAGTTACAGAGATACAAGATACATACTCTGTGGTAGAGATTAGCGTTTAACGCTCGCTTGAATTTTTATTATGCTAAGCTTGGATTTAAATTTTTCATTGTTTTCACTCAAGAGGGGTTGATTGTTTCATAGCGCACACAAAGGCAGGGGGCTAGGGTTGACACAGGGTGGTCAATTGTGACAGTGGGTTGTATACTTTAACATAGAATAACTGTCAACTTGGGCAAGCACTTGCTCCCTAACATAAAAACCAATTTAAATAAATACTATATAAAACATTTAAGTGTATTGTCATTCAAAAGTGTTCTCTGACTATATATGTATGTATATATGACGAACGCAAGGTGATTAGGCATAGACAATAATAGCCTTAAAAGAACCGAAATATATGTCGATCCTGGCAGACAGTGCGTCGCCGTAGTTGTCACAGTAAGGGGATAGGGACAACGGGTCATTGAGCATATTTAGTTAGCGTGGTGTTCTTTGCTGCTGTTGTTGGACATTTAAAAGAAAATAGATTATAGCATGAATGAAACGAAATGAAATTTCAGAATGATCTGCAATTCTATACTAATCTAACAGACAGACAGACAGCAGGGCGACTCAATGTCTGTCTATCCATTCCATTTGATTCCATTGTTTAGCAACTGATCTTGCCAGACATGCTGGCGACCCATAGCAGGTAGTTTTGTGTTGGCTCAAAGGAAGTTCCCTTGTCCATGTCCCATTGTCCAGGGCATAGTTTATGTGTCTGCTGCCCTAGACAACGACGACGACGACGACGATTCATATCCATTGTTGGACACGCTTTTCGTAGAACAGTGTGTGACAAACAGTAGAACAAGGGGAACAAGAGATGAACTCAAATGCAATAGAAGAATGCACTGAGAGACAACGAATGTTCTGTTGACTGCGCCCCAAAGACAAAATGCATTTTTTTCCATTTTTTTTTTTTTTTTTTGTTTTTTCGTCATTGTTTTTTGTATGGCATTTATTTTAGTTGGCTTTTATGTTCAATGTGTTGCTTGCTTATTAATGTGGAAATGCCTCTCCAAATTGGAGTGTCATTTGGCTAAGGGGGAATCTTTCTTTCTTACCAAAATTGTTGGGTTGGAATTGAAATGAAAGTCATAAAAACTGTGAAAGGAAACGTATTTAAAAGGAAACTGTGACAGATGAAAATATTATTTGTTACGAAATGAGATCGTTTTGTGATCTTAATATGATATGTAGTATGAGAAAATTAGAAACATGTTTAACCAATATTCATGTTCTAAAAAGTAAACTGTTCAGAACATCTCTTTCACTATACAAAAACATAATGTTTAAGTGGATTCCAAACATATTTTCATAATCCCATGCTATTTAAAAGATCGCACTTAGAGAATGGCACACAAAACTCTTCCAGCTAACGAAGAACAACATTCATTCAAGTACATATTTATGTACTCTATGTATTAAATACTCAACATATACTTATTTATTTATGTATTCTATATACAACCCACATGAACCCTGACGCCGACGCGGTAGACAGTCTGTCGCCGGTAGTGCCTGCAAGACCACACCACAAAACGCACGAGAGAGCAAGCAAAAGAGAGGCAGAGAGACAAGTAGCTGAGCGGACATAACAACACGCACACTGAGAGCGAGACAAAAGCAAAGACACAGGGCTGAAGGAAAGAAAAGCAAACAAAATAACAGAAGAGGATCACTTACCAGAGCACAAAGAGCAAAGCAGAGAGAGAGCAAAAGAGTAACTGAAAAACAATGGCCTCCTACACACAACGATGATCAGTGATCAGAGTGGCTCAAAAAAAAATACACACACACGGAGACGAACCAAATTCTATAAGTGAACCCGTGCCTCAAGCATTTGACTTTTGTTGTGCGTTTCACTTTATTTTCATTTGTTTTGGGAATTTCCCAAATAAAAGGTAGTTAAAGCCTCGACAATGCCAACAAACAGGTAGTTAGTTAGTTTTAGCCAAAGGTACAGTCGATCCGAGGATGACGTTGACAATGACAACGACAACGACAACGATATCGACAACACCTGTGTTTCTCAAAGCGAATTCGGAGTTTCCCAGGCACAGTTTCGACAAGCACAGCTGGTGCAAACAAAACAACAAAAAACAACACACACAGGAAGGAGTAAGTAAGTTTGAGCCTAAGCCGGCTTTTACATGTCGGGCCATTGGACTTAGCCAGTTAGCCACGGGCAGATTTAAATGACCGCAGATCAGCAGCGATTTGTATAATTAGAATTAGCCGCGTACGCAAATTGTGGGAATTTCAAAAATGCTACTGCTGCTACTACTACTGCACCTAGACTTTTCAAAGGCGTTTGCAAATGCGCCCATCGATAAAAAAGAAAATAATATTGTACTAGTTCACACGATGCAAAGCTCTATAATTTATGATTGCGTGTTCACAATCGAAAACTATTGCGAAAACATCCGAAAAATGCCAAACGAAATTAAAGAAAATCAACGAATACGAATCATTGTCAATTTGGGAACCATTTCGAACCGCGGAACCCTTTTCATTATTCTGCCTTCTTCAATGTAGTTTTGTTTATGTCGTCAAGAAATCAATGCGCCCCGAAGGGCAACTCTGTGAAAGGAAGATCAACGCAAATTGCGATCCTTCACCTGCGCAGTTGACAAAAAAATTAAACGAGAACGAAAACGAAAAAGATCCTTGCCGAAAAGGGTCACGATTTCGTATAATTTTTCTTTTTGCATTTGAAAAGTGGGTCGGGGGTCGAGCACAATCTGTGGGATTTGGAACGGGGTCGAGACTTGGGTTTTCGACTTGATTGAGTTTTTGCGCTCGCTGATCCTTCGATCGGTTCAAAAGGTGCAAAATAATTGAACACGAAGGTTGCTTTGCGAACATACTCAAAGAAACAAAAAACAAAAATTTGCAAGCATGTAATTGTCTGGGATTGACAAAGGTCGTCGCGGCGGAAGAGTTGCAATTGAATTTTAACTCTTTTGTTGTTTATTTATTGGTATCAGAGCATTGCACAACAAAAATAAAATCTATAAAATCAATGTGTATATGTATTTTTAAGAAGGGGTTTGAGTTTTTGCCAAACAATGTTGCCCTGATTGCAATAACATGCAAACGCGTATAATGAATATCGAGAAAAGGCGCCAAAAGAAAGAATTAAGATGGGAAATGGGAGCAAAAAGGATTACATTTGTATGAATGATCCGCAGCTAGAAACTTCTAAACTAACAAGCATGCAAATTGCCTATACATAATAAGTATGTGAATATAAAGGATAGAGTTATTTCTGAAGAAACATTCGATATGCAAATTAAATAAACTGTTTGGTATCGATTGCCTCTCGGATTTATTAACGAGCATTCAACCAGCACTTTGAGCAAATAATCAGTTTCTTCAGGAACAGATCAAGCATCTTGTCTAACACATAAAGTTAGCAAAATAAATGTTAAACGTTTGAAAAAGGAATTTACCTTTATTTTTTCTACCTTATCTCTGCTCTAACTTCGAGACTTTTCTTTCTTCCACATTGTTATTCATACGCAAAAGATCAAAAGCATTAAATGCGAAATGAACAACGCAATCACTTGAAATGACAGATCTGGCAGCATAGCTAACTAACCAAATTATTTTTGGCCCCTGGGTGTATTAACTTACCTTGGCAAAAGAATTGCATTGATTTGCCATTCAAGTTCAATCGAGTGTATGTGCTACGTGTCGCCAATCTTGATGTCGATCTACTATATATGCAAATCAGATACGTACCCAAGGATATAGTTTCAACTTGCAGACAAAAGACGAATTGCAACCGTGGCGAAAAGAAAAACAGTACAAAATGATCAATGGGAAACTGAAGGCCCGAAATCGCGAGCAGATATTCATACATTGCCAATTGCCGAAGTAAAAACCCCTAAGGGATCGATTTTGCGACACATGAATTGCCTTTAAATGGCCGAGTATTTCCCTTCCGAACGAATCGCCCCATCCACTCCACCCCTCACAAATTGTTACAATTGGCTTGCTCGCGCATTTTCATGGATTTCAAATTCATTGACGTGTCAACCGAATGTTTGTTGATTTTTAATTTATTTTTGATTTTTTACGCTCTCCCAAGATCACTAAAAAATCTTCTATGAATATTTTTCTTTCTAACGCACTTTTTGCAAGGCAGCTGTCAGTTTTTTTTTTTATTCTTATTCTTGGTGTTTGGCAATTTCTTTGCGGTTTCGCTGAAGTGCATCCGAGTTACCTCAACTATCAAACTATCAAAGTGTCATCCATCATTTTGATGGGTCTCTTCTTTTTATTTTTATTTTGCAACGTTTTGTTGTTATTGTTATTGTTGTTTACATGTCTGGCCCACTCTTCAAAGGCAAAACGTAAAGAAGAAAAAAAGTCACACGAATCAAGAGCTAAACTCGCTTACCCATCTTGTAATTGAATCTTTTATCCAGCATGCAGATCGCTGGGAACAAAAATTATTTATTTCTCTTACTACTGTTTGGTTTTTTTTCGCTGCTGCTGCTGCTGCTGCAACGCCTGCGCAATGTGCAAACTTAAAATTTGCATGCGGCATGAAATTTGAGTGCCACAAGCAGTGCGTGGGTCGACACATAACAATGGTGGCAACTTAATGGGGCAGCATAATAATTTTCCACTTTGCCATTGCCACGCACCACAAAATTGCCCATTGCCCCATCCATTGAAACTCTCCACATTATGACCAGCTTCAACTAATCAGATGTCAGGCCAAATAACTCAATTAACTTTATCATTATTTTGGTCGAGTGTTCCGTAGAATTTTCAAATGCAACTGAGTGGCAACTGTCAAAATTGTGTTCGAAATTCAACGAATTTTGGATCAAAACAATACGAAAATGCATTGCCCCCCCCAAGACAAAACCAGACAAGAAAAGAAAAGACAAGACTCGATTCGATTCGATTCGACTCTAAAGATCCAGAAATTGATCAGCCCCTCTTATAAAGTGGCGACTGTCATTCGTTTGCGACGACGATGACTTTGTATGAAATGCATTTCGAGTGAGAGAAAGAGAACCCCAAAGATCCCAACCAAGATCTTTGTAATGGCAACACACAGCTGGTGGCTGCAATGGTTCCACTATGTCTGGCTTTGGCCAGACCATTCGGCGACTCTGTGCCTCAAGTGTGTGGCTGGCTCGATGGCTCGATGGCTTGGTTGCCACTTTGGAATGTTTTCATATCAATAATTTAGCTGTGTGCAGTGGAAATGCATTTATATTTTGTTTATTTGTCGCTGCGCGCCTCAATAAAAAAAAACGAGACACACAGCAATCAATATGCAATAATCAATAGAGCAACAACAATTTTCTTATTGTTTTCGTTTTTTATTTTCCAAGATCTGACAATAGCGCATCCAAAACTTCTTACTTCTTCTGCAACAACAACAACAACAACAACAACAACAACAACAAGACATACAAAAGCGCAACTCAGCTTCACAACAACAATAACAATGACGTTGCCGCAAAAGTTTCTTACGAAGCCACCAAAAGAAGAATCGAACCTAATGAGTTGTTCGGCGGGGACACGTATAACATACACTTAGAGAAATGTTTACAAAATGTTGATCATAATTAACTGGGATAATAAGGATGGAATCAAGGGTGCAAGGAATCGTTTGCTTAGTTAAAACAAACTTCAATGGAGTAGTACTTGTTTTTTGTCAGTGTAGACAGACAGACAGACCGGTTCGTTGTCGATTGGGTACGGACAACTGGCAGCTCTTGCAGGTCTGATTGAATCCACTATTTATGCGCTTAAGGTTAATCAAAGCGCGGTCGTGCGATGCTTTACACCTATGCATCCAGCCGTGGATTGGCTTGGGGATTCAAGAGAAAGAAGAGAAGTGAAAAGAAACAGATGGGATACTGTAGCAGTAGCAGAAGCACCAGCACCAGCAGCAGCAGCAGCAGAAACAATTGGAATTTTGGTCGTGTCATAAATGCCACAGGATATAGCACTGCTTGCCATCCATAAATAATAAAATTTTATGTGCGTTCTTTAGCTTTGGCTTGAAGGGGATTAACAAAAATTTATATAGTATGTATATTTGTATATACATATGTGTGGCACCATGGGGCGCCAAGCGATTGTGCCGACTCAACGGCCTGTTTGTTCTTATTAAAAGCCTCTTTCTCTCTTCCTCTGCCCCAAACAGAAAAATCTTAAAAATTTTAATGAAAATCCACATACGAGAGCTGGGAATTTATGCGAATGTATGCATGTATGTTGATTCCACACACACACACACACACACACATTATTATATTATTTTTTTGTTGGTTGCCTCTGCTCGGCTTGATGCTGCTGCTATGTGGCATGCATCTGTTAAAAACTACCTATATAGGCTGCCACTTATTTATCACAACAAATCAGCGCACGCACCCACACAAAACCAATTCGACACGCGCCCGTGGTGGGCCCCAAACTGATCGGACCTTGCCACATATCGGACTCAAAACCCAAACTCACACTTGAAATGAACGCTGCGCTGTCCACGCGATCAGCGCAATTAAGCCTTGTCGGGTCGAATCGCAGTCTGTCTCTCTCTCCCTCTCTCTCTCTCTCTCTCCAGTCGAGGGGCTTCTCTCTGTAACAAGGTGCTAAATCATTGGCACGACATTAACCCCAAGCTATGGCACACTTTATCAATGCAACTACAAATAACAAAAAACCAAAGCCAAAAACCAAATGCATTGCACCTATCAGCGCCCCAAAAGGATAATATTCGCATTCAGTGACAACAATAAGAAGAATAACAACAACAGAGAGGAACTGCTCCGCGCGGTCTGCTGTCCATTTAAGTTTGACCAACATCAGCTAATGAAAGCCAAATAGCTGAATTATGACTGCTTCTGGTATACTAGTATGCATAATGGGACAGCTTATATGAAACGGACAAGAGAAATATCCATTTAAAATTCCATTTAATTCTGGCTACTAAAATAATCCTAAATGTTAAAGTCCATCTGATGTTTAGTTACAATCAAAACGAACAATAAAAAAGTATAAAAATGTTTAACTGATAAAAGTTTCAATTTGATTCCATAGTGCAAAAGAAATGCGCATCAAAAAGAAACACACACAAAAAAAGGTGCTAGAAAAATGTGTTGAAAATTGTTGTAACTCTTTTGCATTTTTTACATTTTCATTCAATCGGCGTTCGTTGCTACGTTTCGTGGCAGCCAAACTGTTTGCATTTCCCGAACCCGTGTCCATTTGTAGTTCATATTTGTGTATCGCGACTATATCGCCTGTATATAGTATGTAGTCAATTTAACTGGCTGGTTGGTTGGCAACTTGGGCGGCTTTGGTAGCCGGTTGGCAACTTTGTCATGGATTAAAATTTATGGGCACAGTTGGACACAACACACACGGACTATATTTACAAAAAAAAAAAACCTTCGTTTATGGCTACAGTTGATCCACACCAAATTGTTTTTTCTTTTCTTTCGTTTTTTTTTTTTTGGTAAACCTTCGTGCGATATGAAACTTCCACTCAATGTTAAATACAAATAAATTGCAAAAATATGTACAAACAAAATTGGGTCAATAAGCGTTTGTAATAACACCAACATTACTATAAATATATAAATAAAAGAAGTAACGATCAAAATACTTAATAATAAGTAACAATAATGACAGTGAACGACAACAAAAAAAAAAACAACAACAACCACAAAAAGTATACAATAAAATTGTTTAACAAAAGGCAATTACAATGGCAGACGAGAAAGCTAAAAAATAACCAAGTGTAACCGCAAATGAAATGGAATTTGCAATCAATCAAATATTGCTTAATAATTAAACAATTCAATAAAGCCAACAATCAAACTTAATTGTTATAATAAATTGTCAGCATCAGGTACAAAAGTGGCAATCGAAAATTGTTTAATTAAAAACGTATAAATACTCTTTAAAACAGTCAAAAGAAAGAAGAATAAATTTTAAGTTGAATCTAATTTGCAAACAAATAATCAAAATCGAATAAAATTTTTATTCATTAAAGAATTTAAAGATCTCTAAATTTGTTTATCATAAATTATTCGTTGTATAAAAAACAAAGCATATGTAAATTATTGTTTGCATAATATATTCTTAAATTCATTGGAATTTAATAATACTTTCTAAAAAAGTTTTTCATAATTATAATAGGTGAGATTAAGATCTCTGAATTTTTATGAGTTCAGAACTTAGTTATAACTCTCGTAGTTGTGGTACTCTCTAATTGAATAGTGTATATTAGAAACGCTTGAACAAGAGCACAAACAATAACAAACAATCAACTAACTCGAGCACTCAGTAATTGCGCAAGCAACTCGTGGGAAGAGGAGGAGAGAGAGGCACATTGATGGGGTCAGCTTATTGATAAAGCTGAGACCGCTATAAAGATAGTAGAATTGGTAGCAATTGAAATCAAAAGTTGCAGAACCGCTGCTGAAACCGTTGTGTTTGTCTACTTCAACTAGAAATAGAAATGCGTTTGAACAAAAATTGCTTGGCCATAGTTTTACTCGCTTAAATGACAAATATTTGTTTGTTGTTGTTGCTGCTGTTGTTTAGTTATTGAACACGCTATGAAAAGGTCCAGTCCGCAATCCGATTTGTGGGCTTTTGTGTTTTCGATTGGTTTGGCTGTTGTTTCAATTGTTGTTGTTGTTGTTGTTGTTGTTGATGTGTCGCGCTGCTTGTGTTGCCTTTCTCTCGTTTGTTGACGCTTTTGTGGCATTCGTTTCGCTTCTTTTTCGGGACGTTTCTTTTTTTTCTTCTGGTGGCCCGTAAGTAGTTGGTTTTGTTGTTGTTATTGTTTTGGCCCTATTGTTTGTATCACCATAATTTTAATTATAAGCAACTTACACAAAAGCGAATTGTCATTGTTGTAACTGTTCGAGCCCAAAGCTCATGCAACAATGCGACATTACTAAGTGGAAAAAGCGTGGAAAAAACAATGACAAGAAATTGGCTGAGTGTGTGAGAGTGACAGTTGGATATCGAATCAAACAACTATAGTTGCATGAAAGTTTATCAATAGAATGCAATGATTGACTTAGATCGATTTGTTTATGTACTTGGATAGACAGCCTTATCAAGTAGTCTAAACTTATCGATAAAAATCGATGTGATAATGATATGCGATATGTTTCCGCTAAGCTTATATGTATATTCTCATGCTGTTTTTGGATTAGTTAAAATTTAGTTTTTAACCAACAGCTTGAATGAACTTTGCATATTAAGTGGTTGAAGTACAGCCAACACGCGCTTGTATCTTTAAGATACAAAACACCACAACTCGTATCTTTCAACACGCGCGCTGTGCGCATCAATCACAACTACTTAAACAGCATATGAAAATATGCCCAAACCAACAACAACAACAACAACAACAAAAAAGCACAGCAACACAGCTAACAAATATTTATTATTATTGTTGTATTTCACGCCTTTAAGCCGACAGATACAGAAGATGGAATATATATAAAAAGAAAAGCCCCGAAATAACAAAAAAAAAGAAAAACGCGTTGCATTTTTCATATGCTGTTTTCTGTGTTTTGTGTACGCCTTTGTCTTGTTTGTTGTTATTATTATGTATTATTTGTTGCTCTTGTTATTAAGTTTTCATTGTTCTATGGGTGCAAGCAATTTCTCATCGCCAACGCAGCTGTAGTAAACCAAACAAATTTCTTGTATCTCAAAAAATAACACAACACAACACTTTCCAAATTGCATTTGTATAAGTCGAAAAATAAAAAAAAACCAGAAAACTTTCAGATCATCCATGGAAACTCGGGCATAAACACATAAATTTCGCTATGCTATGCCCCCTGCTCCCGCCCATTTTCCCTTGCTCTTTAATTGTTACAAATTTTTTTGTATGATCCCTTTTCTTCAATTTTATCGGTTGGTTGACAATCTTTTAGGTAGCTTCCTTCAGTCAGTCAGTCAGTCAGTCAGCCCTTGGGTCAGTGTCTTTTTGTCTTGCTAAATACAACCCCCTTTTTCTGAGCAGCAACAACATTTTCTCAGCTTGTAAGTTGCATTTTTATGGGCCTGGACTGTGTGGCATCATTAGGTTGTGTGCTGCAAAATTAGGGTACGATTTATGTGGACAGTTTGCCCGGACCCGGTGTCTGTGTCTGGCAATAGGATGCGCTAATTTTCTTTGAATTTTCCTATTAAAACGAAGGTAAAAGTCAACCCATTGGCACAAAAACTTGTAATTTATGTTGCTGTGAAAAAACGAAAATAAAAAACGAACGCAGCCCAAAAATGCGGCCAATTAGTGGCAGCAATTGTCAGGCCATGCCAGACCCCCTTCCCGCTTGAACAAAAACTTAACCATTTTGTCAGGTAATTTGCACCTTTTTGACATAAGCTTTTCCTTTTGGTTTTTTTTTTTTTGTCACCTAATTGAATTGGGGACGAGTGCCAAAAATCGCTTAGTGCTAATCCGATTTGTGGCTGGCCATTCGGTTAGTTATACGCATCAGTTGCGTTTTTTCCTACTAAACAATTTCCCAGACTGGACACCAGCATAATCTTAGCTTTTGCTTAGGAGAAGAAAAAAAAAAAGGACAAATACTTGAAAAAGCTTTTCTTTTGTTGTTGTTGTTGTGTGTGTGTGTGTGTTCACTTGAGTTTTTCCTATTTTTCTTCATCTGCCTTTGCCTTTTGTTGTGTGTTTTCCATTTTTTTTTTCTGTCGATTTTCTTTTTTATGGAACTTTCATATTTTTGTTTGTTGTACCCAGTGTGGCAAGGAATGTGTTAAGGGTATGATGGTTTAATGATTATAGCATGTGTGTGTATCCTTTATGGGATCTTCGGGTCAAGATAAGTGTAGAACAGTCAAACTACCATGTATCCAATCTCGACGGAAAAAGAAAATTCGTCATAGAGAATGACTTTTTGATTGAACCAAACGGCCGGTTTGTGGAAATTAAACTCCGATACGCAGAAGTTCCATAAATAGAAGATTGACTGTTTGAAACTGCATACTGAGTATCTATTAAGTCCATCATGCAATGACAGCTTCCATATCTTGTGTGTGGGAGTTGAAGTGGTATCGATGGAGTACCAGCTCTTATAGTGTTGGTCAGTCAGGCGCAAATTATAAAGGAATTAATAAAGGCAACGTCCAACAATGGGCAGATTTATGCTTTTGTGTGTGTGTGCGGAGCCAGTTCAAAAGGAAAAACCTCAAAGCATATTAGAATGGTGAAAGGAGCCCGAGTTCGGGATTAGGCATTGAGGCATTGAAACATCTTGACAATCTTGGCATAAAAATTGGCATTTGAATGCATTTAAATGCGAATACTACTTTGCTTTATGCACAATCTTTATGCGGTTTGAGGTATTATATTTGAATGAGGGAAGGACAAGCCCATCATAATCGTAATGAAGCTGCGCGCTAAGCTGATTGATTGCCATGATGTAAAAAAAAGATGCTGAAGGACAAGAACTGAGAATGCAAATAATAGAATCAATGTTACATTTGCTTGCACGTTATGATGTAAGAGATGGTAACTGAAAAGACACGACAGCTATCCATCAAGGCGCATTTAAAATGCAAAATGCATACAATGGCTATAGGGCTAACCCACTTAAAACTGTCATTATGATTATTATTGATCATCATCGTCATCACGAGCTGAGGGTCTATGTGTCTTTCCCTCTCACAAATAGACTTCCAATTGTCGGATAATTTGCATATTGCTGCCAGCAATAGGGCTAGTCTCAGAAAAAGAAACAGGTTAGCGGGATTAACTTGCCAATGTTTGGAAAACTTTCTAAGCAAACGCGTCACGACAATAAGCAAACAAATGAAACTGAAAATGAATTTGAAATGGAGAAGCACAGAGTTGAAACCAGGCCAGGAGCTAAATGGCTAGCTGGCAGAAATGAAACAAACAAAAAAAAAAAAAAAAACAAAATAAAAATAAGGGCTTACTTATGATGGGATTAGCGTTTCGCGAAATGTCATAAGGAGCTGCCAGCTGTCAGCTTAGATGGCTAACTTGATCTTAAGCTGTTTTGGTCATGTGAAAATTATGAAAAGCAACTTCTAAACTACAACTTTGGATGGTGCAATATGGCCATAGCCTTCAAAAATTGCACAGCCGAAGGAATGGCAAGATTTGCGTTATCGCTTAGATCGCCGCTCGTATTACGATCGGGTAGGAATGGCGTAAGGAGTAAAGGAAAGCGCATTCCCACACGGGACAGCTAAGAGCAATGAGCAACGGAGAACCAGAAGTGGTTCAACTCAACTAATCAAAACTGACAAGGCAACAGACCGGCTTGAGATCAAGACAACACTCAGCAAGCAATTCCCTTGCCTTGATCATCCCGATTCCGTTGTTCGAAACGTGTGTGCCTGGGATGCTGAATCTTGTGGGGCTGGACGGAAGTGAGTTCATCAAATTAAAAGGTGACAAAAAGGGTTGCAACTTACAGCGGCTAAGGTTGCTCGATTGCGTCAGGTCAGGTAAAGACAATGCCCTGACTCAGCATCCTGGAAAGAGAAGGGTCAAACGTCGCGACGTTGCCCCGAGCCAAAAGGGGACAATTGACAGCATAGGCCGAAAGTTTAAATTAAATTAAATTCATAGGTTTAAACGAGTTCAAAAGTTGAAAACATCTTAAACGGAAAAACACCAAGGATGCCCAAACTGCAATTAGCTGACGTTTGTTTGCTAGCGGGTTGAGTAGACATAGAGATAAATCGAAAAGTGACCAAAAGAGATCGAGGTGATAAGTGCAATGATATTTTAAAAACAACATCGGACTATTTAAAAGGGTTAACATAAGGAGAACAAGTTTTGAAACTAAAACAGGAAAGAAGAACTTTGATGTAATCTAAAAGTTATATGATATTTCAAACTTCATATGCCCCTCAGAAAGCAGAGTATACAGAACTTTACAAGTTTCTCAATCCTCCGTCTTAGCCTTTTTTCTTTTGCTTAGCCATGAGTTATAGGCAATGACTAGTCAGCAATTAGGGCAGCCTAGTGTCATATTTAGCTGGACAGCTGCACAGACTCAAGCACTTGAGAGCGAGAGAATGAGAGAGAGAGAGAGAGAAAAACAGAGACACAACGATGTTGGCTAAATTAGCGATCCTGTGTGAGAGGAGGATTGGGCCTTGGCACGGGCACGGGCACTGGTCACGGTCCTTTGATGAATTGCTGTGAGGCAACCTCTCGAAGAGTTACGCATCGTTTTGTGTCAAGAGTGTCGACTTGATTGGTTCTGACAGCGCGCGAACCAACCTGAACGCGAACCTGAACCTCGGAATCGAATAAAAAGGACTGGCTGACTCAGCCAGCAGCTGCGAGGCGCGAAAATTGATGTGGATGATCTTCAGATGTGATGTTGATAATGACGTTGTTGATGAACTTGCAAAGGCGCGACATAAGTGTAGCAACTTTGGCATTGCAACAACATTGCAACGGTTTTGTTTCGCCGGGGGAGCCCAAGGGTCAGGCAGATAGCTGAACGATGATAATGATAATGATGATGATTGTTGTTGTTTGTTTTTGGTTATTGTCCTCCTCATATGCAAATCAAAGGATATGAATTTACCGCTCTTTGAAGCTGCGACGAAGAAAAAAAACACAAAACTGAAGATCAAGAGCAAAAAATAATAAAACGGCAACGCTGATGAGCGTCGATTGTTTGCGTTTGCCAGCGAAAGTGACCGTGAACAGTGAATACTCGTGAATAGTGAATAGTGAATGTGAATTGCCGACCCTTTTGATTGAATTCAAATTAAATACGATACGTTTCTATCATTTGACTCCATTTTGCAGTGACAGCAAACTTTGTGTTTTCGTTTCCAGTTTTTAATTTCTTTCGTTTCGGTTTAACTCTTTGTTGTAACAAGTGAGCGCCTTAACGGCCTTTTGCTTTTCACACTGCCCCTTTGGAAATTGTAACGGCTTTAACGGCCACAATCAAATTGAACATAAAGCGCTGTAAACTGAATGGACTTACAGCATTTGGCAATTATAAATTTCGGGCGTGGCCAATTTAATGGCCAAACTTTGTATTGCATGTATCTTTCAAATAACATTTAAAATCTGACAAACGCACGCGGCACAAAGAGTTTTTCTTCTTCTTCTTTACTCAAACCTCTCTAACCCTTTAGCACCCCACAGCCAGAATAGATATTCCCATAGGCACAAAAGTGGGCGTGGTTCGAGGTTAGCCGAAAAGGCAAACTAAAATTTGCCAATTTTACAATTTTATTGGCAACGCCCCGCAGAAGCCAAACAAATGTTAGCAAAATTTTTAATGGCTTCATTAAAAATTGCAAACCTCAAAATCTCACACCCCTCTGTGCTATGGCCAACAACCTCCTAACCCTTCGTCGTTTCTATCGTATGTATATACGATTTGCATTTAGACAACAACAACAACAAGCAAATATCGATTAATGGCCGTTACAAATGTTTTCCATTTGTCAGCGTATGTCGCGTTTTGCATTTTTGCGCAACTCTCTGAACAACAAAAAAAAAAAAACAAAAAAATTGTTGGAAAATTTGCGTATCGGTATAATTTATGCGAATTTATGATTGGCATCACGAAACGAAAACTGTGAAATGATTGAAATCAAATGAAATACATATATGTACATATGTGATTTGCGAATCGTTTGGCAATTGCGACTTGACTTGTGCCATGCTCTTTGTGGGCTTTTATGAGAGGGTTTTCTATGGGGGGTTAAGGGTTTGTACTGGAAAAAAGGCAATACAGTGTTTGACTGACATATGCCACGGTGTAAAGTCAATTGTTAATGCATTTAACTAGCAATAAAAATGCTTATTAAATGGATTAAATTGATTGTAAAATTATGTTATGAACAGAGCCTGGTAAAAGTTAGAAGTAAATATGTAACAGTGGGATAAGGCATTTTTTATTTTTGGTCCTTTGATATCAGTTTTCGTTTTTTGTTTTTTGTATCAACCTTTTTGTCTTTCTTTTTTTTGAATTCAATTGTTTGACCAGTGCTTAAATGCCAAATCATGTACAGATGCGAAAAGTTGCAGCAGATAAAAAACAGTTGGACATTGTCCCAGACATGGGGAGAAACAACAAAAAACGGGAATACATAGAAATTCAACGAACGAAGCCTAATGGAAGTTGGCAATCAATAAACACATCGATCGATTTATATGCAGATGATTACGCGGCAAGAAAATAATACAGCAAATCTGATATGGCAAGGAATGGGAAAAATATGTTGAATATGTCAGAGCTGCTAGACGAGTGGACTGTACGGGGCAGCCAGTCAGCCAGTCAGCCACTTGACCTTGTCTGTGGCAAGCGTCGGCTGCACTTTTGTTGGGTTGTTGTTAACTGGTAGCCAGAGTTCTTGGCAGCATTATCCTGTCGGAGCCTGTATTCGGCCATTTGTGATGAAGCTCAGTGTACGGCGTCCGTCGTCCACTGTTGCCCCGCTGTGTCATTGTTCTGACCAAAGGCAGAGACAATGACGTGGTACAAAAAAAAAAAAGAAAAAAGCAAAAGAAAAGAAAAGAAAAAAAACACCTACGTGCCACATTGAATGGCAGGACGTGCGGGCGGCAGACCAAGCTGGCAGTCAGTCAGCCCGTTGCCAAGACAATGGCACTGCAGCAAATTGAAAATTCATTCATGTGAAACTCGCTGGCAAGGTGGCAAGAACGCAGAACGTTGAACGAAGTGAAAAAGTTGGAGGTGGAGAAGATGTTTGACCAGCGTCGGCCTATAGAGCTGGGCATTAAAACACCTTTAAGCGGATTATAGGAATTTTGACACTTTTTCGGCGTATCCTTAGCAAATGAGAGAGCGAGACTGAGAGAGACGCACAGTTGCAGTTGCAGGCACAGCACGTTGCGCCACTGAGAGACGGCAGTTGATGCCATTGAGAAATGGAATTCGTTAGGGAACGACGGGACGCGCCAGTTTGTCTGGGTCTTCAGTTTTCGGTCTTCGGTCTTCAGACTCAATGAATTGTCGCACCGGTTCCTTCTTTCTCTTTTTACTCTTCTGCTCCTATTGTCTGGTCGGATCGATGAATGAATGAATGAAAAATGCGCACACAAAAGTCAATTACATGCGTTCTCCTGGTCAAATAGACACAAAAAAAAAAAAAAACAAAGAAAACCATGGGCATTATCCTATTTGTGTTTTATATTTTGGTTATTTTTCACGTTGCGCTTTTCAGAAAATTCTAAGAAACTCAAGTTGAAGGGTTTTCCTTTTATGAAATGCAGTTGTATTATATCATTTATCTCTTGGTACTTACTATATGGTGTAGGCGTTAACGAATATTAGTTTTTAGCACAGAAACCTGTTGAGCAGAGTTTAAGGATCTTCCATATTACAAAACCAATGCAAGAACTATAGATAGATCTATCTTAGCATAAGTTTATGAAACTTTAGCTGCTTATAAAAAATCTGTATTGTCATTTTGTTTTCCTGCTAAGTATTGGAAAGGGGCTCAAAGAAGACACACATGTTTTATCTACCATGTCAATCGATGAATCATTGAAGAAGCGTTGTCATAACTGCTTTTGGTTTTGGCAGTTTTTTTCTTATCAATTTATTGCAAATCTCAAAGTACCGTTTGAGCAGCATTGTTTACCTCTATCCCAAACAGACAAACACACACACACACACACACACATACACATTCGTATCGTTTAATCTACATATGTGTGTTTGTGTGTGTTTAATCCTTGTTTTCCAATTGAAATTTGCAAGGATTAAACGCATTCAGGCATTGATGCTCATCTCAATTGTTAATCATGTGTGTGTTTTTTGTTCCTGCTATTTTTTTTGCGACAATTGTCCAACTGTCGATTGATCGTTGTCGATAAATATGCCATTCGATCGCTTGAGCAATTCGCAAAAGCAAGAAATAATAAAACTGTTTGCTTTGTGGCCTATGAAATTGAAGCCGATGTTTATCAGCAGCAACAGCAGCTCACCCTGTTGCTGACCCAGGACTTCATGCTAACCCAAATCTAATTAAATGCAAGAGCATATAAACAAAATGTTAGCTCTATTTCTTACGCACATATAAAACGTAGAGGCAAATGAAGAGACAGTTAAGAATTAACGGAAAACACAGCTTGATTCATTTTGTGTTGCATACTTTGAGGCGACGCTTGCACTTGAATTAAATTGAACAATTTGGAAACTGATTACAAAAAAGAATATGAGTAAGCAATTCAGATTTTAAAGTGTGCTACTATTTTTGTATTATCTTACTACTGAAAGGGTATTAAATTGTAGTATTCACCTCGGCTATTGCTTTTACCTATTTTCTATGCTGCTCTTTAGCCATTTTTTTCGCCCCCATTTTGATTAACATTAATGAGCAACAAAAAGTGCAAAATTTACATGGCAACAAGGTCTTTATCTTCATTGTGTGTGTTTTGTGGCTCTTTTGAGAAAAATGTTCTATTGAAATGAGTTTGGCAACAATGTGTGGCAACAACAGACGTGGCAACAACAGCGATTTAGGCATTAGAAACCATTGAATGGCTGTTGATTCGTGGCATTTGCATACGTTTTAAGCGCTTAAAGTCTCAAGACCCCAATATGAGGCAGGCTTTAAGAACGACATAAATACATATATAAATTTGTATTCTTATATTATGTTTTCATTATGTTCAGTTGCATTTTTCAAGGCAGTCAGTCAGATTCACTCAGCGTGGACTCAGAGATTGCATTGTCAGCGAGTTTTTGTTCAACTACTCATTAACATTTATTTGCAAGTGCAGAGGAGAAAGAGAAGCAACAGCAACTGGCATGATAAATATGACAAACGAACAAACAAACAAAACCGAACGAACAAACAGCGAGCGAATAGACAAAACAGACAAAACAGATGCATTGCTCAAAACAAAGAAGAATGCAAAATTGGCTAACGATGCAATTAACGACTATGTGAATGCTCTTTTAATAGTTTAATTCAAATAGATATATGAATAATTATAAAACTCATTTAGGCTAGAATAATAAAATATACATAAGCTAAATTCGTTTGATGCATTTTTGTTTTTCCTTTATTTTTTTTATATAGCCATTCTGCATTACTCTAAGTACAGGGTATGCTATGTAATAACAATGGCTGCCTAACAGTAAAAGAGATGCAGATAGGGACAGAAGCATTGTCAAAGACAATGGCTAGAGCCAAGTGCATGGTACATAGAGAAAGAGCAACAACAAAAGGCAGACCAAAATGCACAGGGCAGCTTAAAAACTAACTGTGAGACAAATAAGTAAAACCATAACAATAAATAAACAAAACACATTCAATGCGTTTGCATTATTTAAACTTACCAATTTAAAAGTATTAAATATAATATGAAGTGCGTTTATGTTGCTTATAATACCATAATTCTTAATAACAATTGAAAGCACCCTCGTATTGCGCATGGCACAGTTGCAATCGTCAGTCAGTCAGTCAGTTAGTTAGTTGAAAAGAGAGCTGGAAAAACGTGCGCCATTGTTTGGAATTTGCAATTGTTGACTGACAATTGGCAAAAAAAAAAAAAAAAAATGTAACGAGTACAGAGTACTGCTTGCACTCTACCTCCATCTCTCTCGCTCTCACTTGCCCAGACTTCCTTTTTGAATGTCTCGAGTGGTGTGGAAGAGCAGCTCAAGTCATTAGAGTCAAATTAAATTAGAATTCGAATTAGAGCATTGAGCGACGAACGATGAGAGGTTGTTTGCGCTTGTCATTAGTTTGTTGTTAATTAAAATGAAACCCAAGTGCGAGTCGAGAAATGTTTTTTGTTATTTGAATTAAATCAAAATCAGCGCTAAAAACCGCCCCACAAAACACAAGCAAACACCTGCGCAGCACACAAACACACACATGTTCAAAACACTAAAAACAATGGCGACAAATGGAGCTGTCGCTGTCGCTGCTGACGTTGCCGCCACAGTCGCAGTCGCTGCAGTTGTCATGGGCAACAGGACACCAAGGAAATTAACAGAACAAAGCGCTGCATGAATATGAAAATGTAGGGAATGAATGGCTTGGGTTTAAGTCTGGGCAGCTGCTCCACTATCAAGGACTTTAGTGACGCATTTTAAAGCGTTTCGCGTAGATTAGCCAAAAAATGTATGAAAACAAATAAAAAAAACCAGTATCACAAACAAGTCAGCACCAGTTGAAAAAGTGTCCATTAAGATTAGTTGATTTTGCTTTCGATAGTTTGAAGCGTTAAGTAAATGCGTTAAATAAACAAAAAGCACGTATAATAAAAAAAAAATTACAACTCCCTATTTAACTCCCGGCCCGTGTACATTGCCATTATCCCAACCAGAAGCAGCGACTTTTTATTCGCAGTCGCAGAGCCAGTTCCAATTGGAAACGCCCACCAACTGCCGGCATACATAGACGACGACAACGATGGCGAGCCTTGTGTGTGCTAGTACTGTCATCTCGCTTGCACAATAAGGCAACACCTGCTGTGGCGCTCTCTCGTTCTCAGTTAGCTTTAGCTCGCTTGCACGCGGGCACGGGCGCTCACTAACTCGTTCGCTCTCTCTGTCTGACGTTGCTGTCTGCACAGCTGAGCGGTGCTCTTTTTACTTTTTAAGCGTCGCATTTCTTTGCTGTTTTTTTCTTGGGCTCAAGTGTCACCTGCACCTAGTGGCGGTCGACCGCTTGCTCACTCTCCCACACACAAGGCATACCTGTTAGCCTGCCTCTCTCTACTCATTTACATTTCATATGTTTCAGTTATGCGGTAATGTGCCGATTTTCACATGTTACAGATTGTCAACAAAAAAAAAAACTTATTAATCAACAACCAAAGTCAAACAAATAAACCAATAAAAAGCTGTGGCTAACCAGTTTAAATAGATGTGTGTGTGTGTGTGTGTGCATGTGAGAGAGCGCTGATTGAGCAACTAAAAGTTTAGCTTGGCAAAGCTTCGGGCTCCCTACTGCCTATGCATGTGTGCGTGTGTGTCGGTTGTCGCTGTCGCTGTCGCTGCACGGCAACCCCCCAAAAAAGTTGACAAGTCCGTGCGAGTCGTTCGTATGGTGGATCGTGTGAGAGCGCGCGCCAAGTTTTTAGTTACGCGTCGGAACGTATCCGTTGAATAGCCGCCAAGCCAAAGGCAGCGCTTAGAAGTCGCAACGGCAACAGTGAAACCAGCAGAAGCAGCGACGGCCTCAACTTTAAATTATTGTCAAATAACAACAAATAACTGCAACAACAACAAGCGAAGACCGGAAAAAACCGTTTTGTTAGCCAAGTTTGTTACTTTTGCAAGTTTATTGTTGCAGCAAACTTAACTTAAACGCTAAATCGAAGCCTAAATATACACAACAAACAAGCAATTAAACCTCAGTTTTGTTTACAGTGTTGCATAATAGCAAATGTTTTTGACAACGGCCCCGATAATCAAATTGGAATTAAGCAAAGTGTCCATCAAAACAAACAAGAAGAATTTTAAATATCAATACGACAACAATACGCTTGAATATTGCTCATAAAATCGTGAAATCTTAACTACTTTAAGCTACTTATTTCAATGCTAAGCAAAGCCAAACCAACGACAACAACAATGAACTCAAAAGAGCTTCATTCTCATACTGAATGAACAAATAAATGAATGAAACAGCATAAACACTCATAAACAAAGTTAAATAAACATAAACTAGTGATATCCCGAACGTGTGTAATGTGTAAAACAAACAGCAGCAGCATATGCAAATAAAAAGATACAAAAATAAATAAATACAGATACAGATACAAAGCTTTAATCAGCTCAGTTAAGTTAAGACCATAAATGTCTGTCATAAATTCTTTCAAATTTATACAAAACTCAACATTTTATGGCAACCGATGCGATATTTAAGCCAACAAACCGTCGCCACAACAACAACAAGAATAGCATCCATAGTTATTAGGTATTATATATACACATATATATAAGTATATTTGATTCCGAACACAGCACAACAAATACAAAGGAAATGCAGCACCATTTAAGGTAAGCCCAAAAAATGGAGTTAATATTTTTTAATATCAAACTATAAATAAGTTTGTTATCTTCTTTTCGAAGTTTTCTTTTAAGCTATCTATAAGCTTTTAGCGTCAGGGTATAAAGAAAAATATAGCCATCAAAACTAGTGCAAAACTTTTATAATATTAGTAAACTGAAGAACTGCTCTCTTCCATTTAAACTTGAATAATCATTCAGTTAATGCTGAATCATTATTATCGGAATTCATAAAGTATTCGGTTTGCACGTTTCAAAGAATCGAATCCTTCTTCAAATACTTTGATCATATCTTTGAATGTTGATCTAAGCCAAGAATTAGAAGTATTGGATATAAATATTTAATTTCACACTCCTAAGATTCATACCAAAAGTTTTCCAATCAGCAGTTGTATTTGGGATAAAAACAAAACCAGCAATTAATAAACAAATAAACAATTTAGATACCAAACTTTAATTCCACAAATAACTTGAACTACTTTTAGATATGATACTCCTTAGCACAACTGCCGTTAAATGTTGATCACAAATACATCCAAATACAATTGTGCAAATAAAGTTTTAGCTAACAAAACAATGCCAGTTGCATAGGTATTTTTTTTTTTTTTTGCGTCTTGCCATCTCTAACTGCGTACACAAATGAAGTCAAATAAAGGTTGAGATGTTGTATATAAGTCTATTTATATTTAGTAGGAATGCTAACAAGTGATATTCGCACATTTTGTTACAGCAGCGGCCAGACACACACAGAGAGAAGAAGAGAAGAGGAGTTGGCATATTCTAATTAATATTCATATATACTGGGTTTGTTGTTGTTGTTGTGTTTTTGGTTTTTGCCCTTGGCACGAACTTGACACTAAACCAAAAGAGATACATTTACGATGCGATTGTTGCGAGTGTGAAAGTTCTTAATTACAAACATTAGGGGGCCCCAGCGGCTTAGGGCTACGGGATCACAAAAACACAGCGTGTGCCCAAGAGACACTTTTCAATGGACGGAATCGAAATGAATAAAAAAAATCTTCCAAATAAAGGGTTTGGAGTGTGGGACAACAACAACAACAACAGCAACAACAAGAACAATAACAAGAGACAAACAAGCATAAGTAGAAGCGGAACGATACATTTCAACACAAAGTGGAGACACTTAAAGCTCTACCTGTATTGAATTGAGTTTCTCGCTGACTCTCGATATTCTTCTTAAGCCTAACTGCCACTCCAGAGAGCTGTTGCTGTGGCTGTGGCTGTTGCAGCCTCTGGGTCTCTTTTTTTTCTGCTCCAGCTACAGCTCAGCATGTGGCTAAGCCGATCATAATTCTTGTTTGACACTCCAACAAACGGATGAACAAATGAACGAGAAGCAAGACAGGGATCCCAACAACAACAGCAACAGCAACAACAACAAAATACATTGACCAGTTGCACAGTTTTCTCAGCTGTGTCCAGCTGCCCAGATCGCAGTCATTCAGTCTGCAAGTCTGGCAAACGACAACGGGTAGCCCGTAAAAACAAGTAGGAATGTTTCATAAACTCTTCTATACTGAACAAACTTTAAGATACTCTGTACAGCCATTGCCATACAGTTGGAGTCAAAAACTCTTAACTTAGTATTGGGTATACCCTATCTATCTAAACGTGTTAAAGGGTACAACTGTTTGCTGAACAGCGGAGCAATTTACTCTCCTACAGCGTCGAAGAATCGCCTGCCAGACATTTGCATAACAAAAGAGAGAGAGAAAAGAAGGCAGTCGCAGTTGTTTCAAGATGCTCATAAATAACTTGGCTGATATCTATTAACGCTTTTACTGGTGTTACTGGATTAGTGCAAGAGTCAAGAACAACAACAACACCAACAACAACTTTGAGGGCTAGAAACTTAACAGCCCACGCTTTGTTTTCATAGTTTTTTGATTGATAATTTGTTGGACAAGTTTTAATAAACTGAATGATTTTCGGTTAATTCTGTTTTGTGGCGGTGGCTTGGGGCGGAGTTGTTTGTTAACGGGGTAGGGGTAGAGGTAACGCAATTGGTAGCATTGCCGATGATATTCACAGCAAATAAAAATATCTGGAGTGCAATTTGTGCACAGCTGGTGGTGCAACCGGTACTGATATGCCCGGTGACCTGTGGTGCCAGCTCCAAGCGTGCAACACTTTTGGCAGCAGCAGTTGCAAGTTGCCAACGTTCCCCCTCATACTTAAAACAGACTTGACAACACACCAAAATTTGTTTGCACTCCATAAGGATTACAAAATATATGCGTGTCCCTTTCCCCTTCTCTTTTCATTTTTTGTTTTTTATTTTTGTCCAGCAGGTTGAAATTTTTTATTTTTTTTTTTTTAAATATTTTTCATTTAATAAATTTCATGCTTAATACGCATGCCTTGGCAATTTTTATTTTAACACCAAGTGGGTAATGCCCGGAAGCAGTGCAGATGTCGCAGTTGTCGTTGGCTACAAGAGCGAGTTATGGACATGAAAAGTAAGGGGTGCGGAAGGTGGGGGGAGATATTATGTGCGTGTGAAAGAAGCAACGGATTAACAGTGTCAAGCTAAAAGCCAACAAATAACGGTTCTTAAAAGTGAATAACTGTGAACCGCCAATAAAATTAAGAACGTTCAAAAGTAGGTTAAAAAAAATATCAAAGTTTCATTAAAATACCAACTTAGGGAACAACTACGGTTTATA
This sequence comes from Scaptomyza polygonia, assembly GCA_035044585.1. Lineage (NCBI taxonomy): Eukaryota > Metazoa > Arthropoda > Insecta > Diptera > Drosophilidae > Scaptomyza > Scaptomyza polygonia. The sequence continues at coordinate 3,073,228 of JAWNNU010000962.1, read as the reverse complement.
TTCTATTATTACTGGGAAAAAGATAAATGCCGCTGTGCGGTGATAGCAGTCAGTCGGTTAATAAGAACAAATAGTTACAACTGTATAAAAATTGATTGTAAATACTTAAATAGATTGTTAACAAAATAGACACAACAATTCCCTCTCAAAGAAGTTGTTATCCTATGCAGATGACATACTATTTGCCAAGCATTATGTACGCTAAAGGCTCAAACATTATATGTACTAGATATGGGAAAGAGCTGGGCACTCGAATGTCTTCCGCACGCCCAATTCAATTGTATTTTAGAAAGGAATCGTCGTCATCACTGGACCATTAAACAAATTGAAAGCGTTTAGCCGGACGCTAGCTGGGATTTGGTTCTTGACCATGAACTGGGCACCCCTTTTTGTGGTGTGTATTTAACACATTAATATCGAGCAACCCACACACACAAACACACACAAGTGGGCCACACATAAATCCCGATTATAATGCACGCACATGTGAACTCAAAAACGAGACGAAAAAAAAAAGCCAAGCCGAGAATTGAAACCCATCAACAGCAATGACCTGACTTGACCGTATTTAAAAAAAAACCATATTGTGTGTGATGGCCAAAAGAAGGGGCAGACGAAGAATAACCAAAATATAAAGAAATGGTTTTCAAGTGCCACGATGCATAATGAACAGGATGTTACTGTGGACGCCGTCACCGGCGTGTGCAGCCCGCCTCCTTCCACTCGACACCGTCAAGTAAGGGTTGACATTCGGCCAAACAGAGAGAGAGAGAGAGAGTGGGGGAGAGCGCGAGAAGGAGGCAATCTCAAGTTGAGGTGGCGACCGCCTGCCACCAAGTGGCTATGGGGCAGTTGCATTGTTTTTATTTTGTAGCTGAAGGGGGCTTCGGTTTTGTCGTAGAACCCGAGGGCGACAGGCGACACACTTTTAAAAGCCCAAATCAATTAGTTAATTGATTAACAAAAGCAAAAGAATGGGAATAATATGATTTTAAGACTTGTGCTTATACAATTTTGTTTGAATGTTTTTAAAACATGGCGACGGGGTTCTAATGAAAGGGTCATGTATCTATAGTCTTTGCAGCCGATAAGTATGCAACATTTTATTGAAATATCAATATTGTCTACCCCAAACAGCTCAACTTATACTCGTCAAAGCACCTTAACCACCATAACCTTAAGAACCACCACAACCACAACCAAACCAACCCGGCCAGGAGCCAGCAGCAATTTTACTGCTCCAGCTCCATCAATAAAATGATGGAACGTCTATCAACACATTTGTCGCTCTCGGGATTATCGCTCGCACATCCATTGCAGAGTCATTTGAGCTCGGTTAGCTCCAGCAGCGGCACACATTTGGGCCAACTGATACAGCACCATCAGCAGCAACAGCAACAGCAACAACAACAGCAACAACAACAGCAACAGGAGCAACAACAGCAGCAACAACACAACAGTGAACAGAGCCACGCCCACAGTCACGCCCATCATCATAGCCAGCAATTGTCTCTGGGTCAACTGGGACAACAGCATCAACATCATCAGTGCAACAGCAACAGCAGCGGTGGTTCACCCAACGGAGGCGCTGGTGGTGGTATCGGCACCTCATCGGCACTTGGCTTGCATCCACATTTGCACCATTCAGCGGCAGCAGCAGCAGCAGCACATCACCTAAGCGCCCAACACTCGCAACTGCATCAGCATCATCACGCAGCAGCAACTGCAGCGGCAGCAGCAGCAGCACAACAACAACAGCAGCAACAGCAACCACATTCCACAGCCTCGCACCACAGCAGCAGCAGCAGCAATCAAGCTGCCAGTTCGGTGGCCGGTTCCCTGCACAGTTCTCATTCGCAGTCGCAATCGCATCAGCCGCACAGCAACGGTCTTGGCCAGCATCATAGCTCCAGCTCAAGTGCACCAGTTCATCACACATCCACGTCCAGTACATCGAGCAGCGTCATGGCAGCCGCCGCCGCCGCACATCTGCACCACAACTCACAGGCATCGCCCATAAGTAATCTGCACCAGAATATGGGCAGCTTGATGAACAGTGGCAGCAGTGCTAGGTTAGTTGAAGCTGCAAGTGATTTTTGTCCCAAACAATTTATCCAATCCTTTATATCATTGACTAATTATTGCATTTTACTGCTTATTCTTTTCGTTTCAAATTTACAGCGATGTTTTCTTTAGCCTAATGATACAGAACACAACGAAACGACAAAATGAGGAGCACATAAAACGTCCAATGAATGCGTTTATGGTCTGGTCACGTTTACAGCGACGCAAAATAGCGCAGGATAATCCCAAAATGCACAATTCAGAGATATCCAAAAGGCTGGGTAAGTAAATGTTTGCCAACAAACACGCTGTGAACTCTATCTAAATCTTTCGTTTGTGAGCTGTTCATAAGTTGATTTACAAGCCACAAGAATATGTTGGGGAACTCAGTTGGGTTCTGGGATTCATTTTGCTTGAATGCCTGGCACTTTAATCTTATTCTCTTCGTTTTTTTTTTTTTTTAACGAACCACAATGGGTAAAAGCTGTATGGCTTGTAAGCAAGCAAACATTCGTTTTGTAATCTGAAAACAATGAATAAATCTCACACAAAACTAAATTAAGAGGCGGCACACGACCTGCCAATCTATCGCGCCCACTCGTTCAACCCCCCTCTCTCTCTCTTTCTCTCTCACTCTCTCTCTTTCTTGCTTACTTATGCAACTTAAACTAATCAACGTAATACCGACTGGTATTTCCCCCACACCACCCACTCCAGTTGTATGATAATGACAAACCAAAAACTCGTCCGTAGCGCGCACTCAACGCAACTGTCAAAACTGACAAGCGGCTGTCAAACAAAAGCAGGAAGAGCATCAGATCGAGCCAAGGAAGCTGTTTTGATTATGCTCCTATATGTTTGTTTGGTTGTTTTTATCGAGAAGGGTTGCCAGCCAGCAGCAAGCCAAAGTTCCAACCAGAACTGCAGATTCTATATAGTAGAAGAAGAAGGCACTATGCCAAATCATCGTCGCTTGCCTGCCAGCCGCATTGTCTCGCCGCTTAACTAGTTGCAAAGTTAAGTATGTAGTTTATTTCGGGTGGGACGCCGCGTCGTCGGCGTTGGCTAATCCCACGCACAAACAGCGAACCTTATCCGAGCTTTGGGATACGGGATTCGAGATTTCATTGGTTTCCAATTCGCATCAAATTCAATTTCAATCACACACAGCCAGACAGCCGGGCAGGCAGCCAGCTAGCCCGAGAGGCACGTGGCAAGTGACAGCAGAATTCTTTAGCATAACAATGAGGCAACAAGCGTTGCCTTGCTACCTTTTTGGCCAACTCATGCATATTCGATGAGACTTTCAAACGAAGAAGAAGAAGAAGATGCTAAATCTTATACTAATCAGGCCCAAAAAATACTGTTATAACAGCGATAACAATAAACTCAAAAGGCGTCGTCCCTCATCGATAACAGGCTATAAAACTTTCTAACCAGACACACACACACACACACACACACTTGCAAAGTTTGAAGCAGCCATTTTGTGCAATTTTTTAATCAAACTCGACGGGGGGCTTCTTGAAATACCAATTCCACTTCCAATTTCCCATTACCTCCCATTACTTTCTGCTGCTGAAGCACTTGTGAAATGACTTTTTCTCTTTCTTTTTTTTTTGTTGTTTTGTTTTACCTTTGTTTAAGCAAAAACAATGCAAATTAAACGCGACTCACTTGCAGTGCAGTTGAGCGAAACAACAACAACAACAACAGCAACAACAAGAAACAAAAGGCAAACTCGTTGCACTTGAATATTTATATATGGAGTATATAAGGGCAGCTGGCCAAAAGGAAAGGGCAAAAAGTGAGCGGATTTAACTGTAAAGTATGCAAAGGATTAGCAAGAATTTGAACGACTTAAGGTTACCACTTGAAAAGTTTTTTTTACTTTTCTTTTGAGAAATAAACTCTTGAAAAGTTTTCAATCAACTTTTACAACTTTTTTCCTTAAGGACTTGAGACTATCGATAACGATAACATTTATGTGAGCTTTCTTTATGATATTAAAATTGTTTTTTTTTACCAATATATATTTTCTTACTTAAATTATCTTTTGCTTTAAAAATGTTCGTAAATTCTTCAGAGTATTCCTTGAAATACATTTTTTTAAGTCGAGTGCAACCTTAAATTCATTTCTACTTCGAGTGCAGCATACCAATCTTAAAATTTAGCAGAGTTTATAACCAGGCAATGAGGGTTGCTACAACGCATTGTTTGGTGCTGTTTTTCACAGCCATTAAAGGCATTTCTTAATCAGGCAACTGACTGATTCAACGCATTACAAACTCTCCTGCCAACTGCCAAAGTTCAAGTAGCAAACGCAAGCCAAACCAATATATGAAAATCGATGCGCAGCAACAGCAACAACAACAACAACAATCTAAACACAATATAAACTCCAACAATAAGCTTGAGTTTTTAAGGATTTTGCTTCTTTTTTTTTTTTTTTGAAGGAAGGCGCGAGCTTTTGTTCGCATTTCATTTTACCTTTTTGGTGTTGTTGTTGTATTTTGGCAAATCCATTATGTCAATTGACAGTTCTCTGTAATATTTGCTGTCAGTTGCAGCTATTGTTAAGTTTTTTTTTTCTTTTCGAGCATGGAGTTCGAAAAAGACGCCGGTTGGCATTGTGGTGCATGAGCTGTTGCTGCCGAGCAGAGTGGGGCAAGAAGGAGGTGCCTTATGTAGGACAACAAGGAAATAACAAAAAAGAAGAGGCGAAACCAAAACTAAACCATTTATGTAATTGACAGTTTTCTTGAATTTCAATAACTTTGAGGGGTTTTTGAAAACCGTTTAAATTCCTTCTTTTAGTTCACAGCTTAAACTTAAAGTTAGTTTTGGAAATGATGCAGCTCAGTCCAAATAAATTCATTTGCCACATTGAAACAAATGACAAAGTTTTGCACTTGAAAAAAGTTTTGGACTGGCATTCAATTAAATGAAAGGCGAAAAAAAAAATAAAAATAAATGCGGCTCATTATGAAAAATTGCGCAGAGAAAAGGCAGCAGCAAAAAAAATTGTGGCATTAACAAAGGCGCCACAAAAAATGGCGGCGCGAAAGCTACTTTTTAACAGCACACAAACATACACACAAACACACACAGGCAAACTCTCACAGATACAATGCGAAAGGCATACGGCAAGAGAGCGTCGAGAGCGTTGACGGTAACGGTAACTGGTAACGGTAAATGGCGACTGGCAACTGTGGAGAGCACTTCAGACGCCGCCGTCGCCGTCGGCGTTGCCATTTATTTTATTATGCCAAACAAAAGGGCAACAACAAAAGCAAAATAAATTTATAAAATAAAAAACAAAGCAACAACAACAACAACAAAAAAAGTGTGTGGCATAGAAAACAATTTTGTTGCGCTGAGCCTTAATTGAAATTGTAACTGTCATTAATTACTGTCTGGAAATTTGAATTAACAACAAAACAAACAAAAGCCGACAACAATAACAACAACAACAATTCAAAAACGGTGGCAAACAACAACAGCAACAACAACAACAGCATCAACAAAATGGCAGTCACTTTTTTCTTCTTCCTTATTCATTCGTTGTATGGAAAATTGTTTTGAAAATAATTGAAAAACCTGTCGATTCGCCTTCGTTTCCTTTTTTTTATCAATGGATTTGTGTTTTGTTTTTTTTTTTAATCAAAACTTGGTCCGCCCAGCTCCTGCGGGAATATTAAATAATGTTAAACAATGCCCCCAACACGAGATGGATGTCTGCCCCGACTGACTGACGGATATTCGAACAATAGCCAAAAGACTTCGACTTGAATTCGATTCCTATTACGATTGCGATTGCGATTGCGACTTTCGTTTCGCATTGCGCATCGAGCAAACACACAAAAGGTCGAGCTCTCAAGCCTTTTGCACTCCCACCCAACGCCTCGTAACTCCTTTTGTTGCACAATAAAGCGCAAACAATTGATTAGTTTGCAATTGGCGGGGGAAAAAAGGCAGCAGCGCTAACTCCAAGGTCGGCCTGGCAATTGACAGGTGTGTGGGAAAGACGGCCATAGAAATATTATGCGCCAGACAGTGGACGGCTTTTGTGAGTTCTTAATTACAACACGCCCAATCAAATCGAGATTCAAATGCATTCAACACCGATCGAAAGGGTAGAGCTGTAGGAAATGAAACCCTTAGCTTCAGATACTTTCGTTCGAGAACAAAACAATGATGAAATCCAAGTTAAAATATACTAAACATAATAAATACGAACACATCTCTCTGCTCAGTTAAAGCTAATAAATTTAGTGAAGACGAAATCTCCCTTTTCTTCCTTATTAAAACTCCCTTGTCTCCCTTTTTTGCTCCGCTTACAAAACAAGGGTCTCCATTTTAACGCTTATCCAACTTATCCAAGAGCATTAAATTGCAGGGCAAATAGTTTAAGCGCTGGTCAAGTTATGAGTGCAGACAGGGAAAGCAAACAGAGTCGAAAAACCCAAGGGTTCAAGTCCAGACTCCATAATCTCACCATAAGTAGCCCAAGTGTATGATGTGTGAATGTGAACTTCAACACGAAAACTGTCCCAAAACTAGCACCTTTCGACCCTTTGGACTCGGGCTTTAGGACGTAAGTAAGTAAGTAAGTAGTGGTAGTACCAATTGTTAGAACTGTGTGAACTACAAACTGCAACTGGAGCCGGCATCTGTTCAATATTTGCTTTGTGGTTAGCATCCACAGCACACATACTTTTCCAGTTGTTGTGCTTGGGGTAAAAAAAAACTTGTTAATTATGCTTGAGGCAGCTCAAACTCCAACTCGAACGGTTCTTCTATCTGCCACATACACACGTTATACATCTTGGCACAACTGTCATGTGCAACTTGTACTTGTTTTTCATATCAATTATTAAGCTGGCCACTCAAACAGGTAAGTGGTTAGGGGGGGCGCCAGACGCAGCAAACAACATAAAGAGACATTGTCCAATTGTCATCCTTTTGTGGCATGTCAACTCCGAGCTCTCCTTAGTTTATACAACTGTACAACTTGTAGATACTACCCCAACCCTTCATCCCTCTCTCTCTTTCTCTCTCTCTCTGCCCCTTTCGTCTTGTTGATTATTATGTGAATTGTCTGGCAATTCTCTGTATTTGCCCCCATAAGGTGTCGTGTGTGCACAGGAGCTGAGTTGCGCATTTGATGCCCAAGTTGCCACTTGGACGGCTTGTCAATGTATCTATAAATTAGTATTTTAGCCCAGTTTATGGTTTGGCGGAAGCAGAGCCAGGCTACTTCCAATATGAGTGGCTCCAATTCAGCTATTTTTTGGGGGCTGGGGTGGAGGGGTAGGCGAAACACAATTCTTTGGGTACAATTGTGCTTTTGTATTGCCTTTTATTGTTATATAGTAGTTTTTGTTGGACTTAAGTGTGTGTGTGTGTGTGTGTGTGTTGGCCTGACAGTCGTCTTTTCTTCTGAGCCCTGCGACAAACGTCCTGCCGCTGCTGCTGTTAGCTTTGTTCGTCATTAGTGTTATGTGTGCATTATTATTGTTCTATTGTTATACAACAATGACAACTTTTGTGTGTTTTTGTCGCTTGACAGCCACTAAAATTACACGTTGTAACTAATTAAGACGATTTCCCCGAAGTCCATTTTTTGTTTTGTTATACATTTCCCTTAACTAATTAACCGCCAATTTGTTAAAAACTTTTTGCCCAATAAAAACGATAAGCCGAAAAATTAGGACGAAGGCATTTAGTATTATGTAAAGAGAGAGTTTCTATAGTTAAATTCAGTAGAAAATTATTTTAGAATCTTTATTTAATATTTATTTAATAAGTGGAATGAATTAAGTTAGAAGCTAAGTCAAATAATTTATATTAAATCAATTAATTTTTGTATAATGTTTATTTGACGAATGTATCTTTAAGTTCAAACTTCCAAAAAGTAAACTTTTCTTAATAATGAAAATGAAAACTTTAGTCAAACTATCATATAACGAATCTCAAAAGTACAAGAAAATACTTCGATATAGAGTAAATTCCTAATAAATGATGGGTTTTTGATTGAGCCAAATAAAAACCTGGAAATTCTTTGGAGATAAATTCGATATTTAGAAAACTTATTGTACGGAAGTTTGTTTTTATGGAAGTTCGACTGTATTTCCATATTATTATTATGCATTTAACAAAAAAGCATTTATTAAGCTTATTTATTAAGTATCAAAACTGTGACTGGATGAAAGAGTTTATTTATTGCTCTACTGGGACTCAGAACGTTTGATCTCTCTTTTTTTTGATCTCGCACTACGACTAACTTGCTTCTCGCGAGTCGTTCCTAACAGATCTTCATAAGTATAACATTGTCCCTAAAATTAGAGTGACCGAGCTACATATTGCTTAGGTCCATGATATGATAAGGTCCATGATATGATTTTGTGGACAACAGGATATTACTGAATAATAGTTAAAAAGTTAGCATTGTTTTTACAAACACTTAAAACGACTAAATGTTCTCTTTGTAAATGAGTTCTTATTAAAAATCCTAAGCTAACCCCAACATGCAACAATATACATATGTATGTATATGTATCGACTTGTTTGGGGGCCGACAAGAAGTGAAGGACTCCTTTTGTGATATGAGAGGGGACAACTCAGCGCTGTTTGTGAGCATTTTAGACATAATCAGGAGAATTGTGACACATGTCATTATAACATTTTACATTAACTTAAAAACATTTGCAATTTGTGCGCACAATGAGGCAGCCACACATAGAGGAGGGTCCTGCCCGTCTTCCTGCCACTTGCCACTTATGAGTACGTCGGTCTGTATGTATATGTATATGTGGCACGTGCATATGCCATGTATTCTTCATTCAACAAATACAACAAACACTTTTCAAGTGTGAGAGAGCGAGAGAGAGAGAGAGAGAGAGCAAGATAGTAGAAGGAAACAGTACACAAGCACGCCCCCAAAATGGGCCTTAAGCCACCTGCTGGTTTTGGGACATTATCGTTAGCAAGGACTCGATTCAACTCGACTCGGGCTTGGTCTAACCAGTTGGTTGTGGAGTGAGTGGAATGAGTTGACTGAACAGAACAGAACTGACAAACAACGAGACAACGACAATGCCAAAACTGGCAACAATGGTCGCAAACACAGAGAGACAGGGACGGGAACGGTAACAGGGACGGCTACTGTAGACTGTAGATGGCCAAAACGGCAATAGAAAGAGATAGGCATAGGGAGCAGCAGAGAAATGTGACAAAGTAGAAAGAGCAAGATGACAACGACAACGGCAACATTGTTTGCTATTTGGTATCCTTCTTGTTAAAGCCAGACAAAAAACAAGTTTATATTGTACATATATGTGTGTGTTTGTGTGTGTGAATGTTAGGAAATTATGTTTATGTTTATGTGGGTTCACTTCTGAGGCAGGTTGCCCCGAGTGCGCTTTCATTGTTGCTGTGCCACAATTTTGACAACAACAACATCAAGTGCTTCAACCTAAAGTATCTAATGGATTAACAACTTAAATGTATGTATTTCAACTTCAAAATTTCAGGTGCCGAATGGAAGTTGCTCACCGAGGAGGAAAAACGTCCTTTTATTGATGAGGCCAAACGTTTGCGGTGAGTTTTTTGGTTACTACTTTTCTTTAACTAAGCCAAGCTAATGACTTTTTGGTTTTCTTTTTCGAACAGTGCAATGCACATGAAGGAACATCCCGATTACAAATATCGACCCAGACGCAAACCCAAAGCGCTAAGACGCGACGGCTATCCATATCCAATGCCATATCCATCGGTGCCCGTCGAGGCATTACGTGCGGGTAAGTAAAAAAAGAAGCCTTTAATTAAAGTAGTTAGAAATTTATTATTCAGCTTTGAAAAAGTCAGAATAAGTCGCTTCAATATTTATTCCATAATAACTTCACCTAAAACCCCAACGAACATCAATTAAATTTAACATTAATTAATGCTGTAAGCTCGGGAAAATAAATAAACTCAAGCTGAAAGCAAAACGCTAAAAGTACAGCAAATTATGTAAAATAGAAACGCGAGCTTTTATGAGCTTAGTTAGGGACATAAGACAAATGCAAATGTGGCACGATATGTGGCATGAAAATATGACAAACTATTCACACATAAACAGTATGGCGTCGCTATTTGAGTTGGGGTTGGTTGGTTTGGGTAGTGCGGGATGGGGGAGTGGGTGGCATCTAATAATAATAATAACCAGCTTGAACTACCCGTTCGCCAAGCACTGACAAACTGTGAAGTCATCATCCTGGCTTAACAACTCAATTCAAGTGACAGGACAGACATAAGCATAAGTTACCATTCATGATTTACCAAACAAAAGAGAGGGTTGAAGAGAGTGAGAGTGGGTGCAGTTAAACATATACATAGTTTGTTTCTGTTTGGTTGGAGGTTTTAAATTAGCATTTGTCACATTCTTTTTTTGTCTTGTTTTTTATTTTGGGCCTCAAATTTAACGCAAGTTTCTTTGGCTATTAAGTTTTTGTGATGTGGCAGCAAATTTGTTGTGTGGGATCAGTGAACCAGTCGAAAGGACAATGCCCAACCATCATGATGATTAATGTGTAAGGGAAATGATAATAAAAGTGCTAGGAAATGCGTAATAAATAAAACGAATTAGTCCTTTTAGTCTACTCTTAACTTTCACTTCAGTACACACACACACACACCCATACATAGTGTAAAATGTGTTCGTGTGTGAAAAGGATGGCAAATAAAATAGAGATTTGGAAGAGAAAGAGAGAGAGAAAGCAGAATGTATGAACTTTTTTCTATACTTTCAACCGAAGCATGCAATACAATTTTTTATGGCAAAAATCACTAAAGACTTGAATTTAATTTAAAAAATTTTTTTAAAATGTTGAGAGTCGAATAAAAAATTATCAAAAACATGTCATAGCATATTCTTCTTACCAAGAATGAATTTTCGACCTTGGAACTACTTATAAAGTATTTAATAAATCATTAAAATACAGTCGAATTTTCATAAAACGAATCTCAAGAGCACAAAAAACTTCGTAACCGAAAAAATTCGAGACACAAAACGGCATTTTGATTCATACAAATTTCTGGATTCTTGAAATTAAAACGTAATATAGAAAATTTCGTATTACGAAACCTCGTTATAAGGAAGTTTGACAATAGTTTTAGAGTTTTTTTTGAAAAATATAAATACGTTTTCAAACCTTTAACAACTTTTATTGCAAACAAAGCTTTCTTCGATTGGAAAGTTAATTTTCGAAAAATAAAGAAACATTTGTTGTGCCTAATCCGCTTTTGTATCCGATATAATAGTTAGATAAAGATGATGTCGAACTGTCGCTACTTGAGATTAACCAAAAAATAAAACACAAACAACAATAAAAAACCAGCCTTCAACTTTGTTGTGTAAGCAATTTTAATTGCCGGCAAAACAGTTAAAAATTTTGTAGCGCCATAAATGGAAATGAAAAAAAAAATGTTATTGAATAAGCGGCGCTTGTAATTATCGAAGACCTTAAAACGAGTGTTGAACAACAAAAGGGCCAAGAGGGCAACTGGACGACTACCGTTTAGGGCAATTGGTAATAACTTTTGGCTTGGCATCGATCAGATGCAGAGATATAAAGATACTTCTTCATCCAACTCCCTTCAACTCAAAATAGCTGATTCAGCGCACAATTAAATCGAGAGAGAAGAGTTATAGAAATATTATATGAAAGAGTTAACCGAACGCAAAATATTTCGAGTGGCAATTATTTACAACAAACACAGAGCAAGAACCCAAAAGCCATTGTCATAATTGTTGTAAACTTTGTTTTTCTTTGCTTTTACCTTTTCTCATCGTATTTTGTTTTTGTTTGGCTTCACTTGCAGGCATCTCGCCGGGTTACTTTGCTCCCGGTCCCACAGCGGCCGCCTATCACCTGGGCAGCCATCTCACGCAGACATCGACGCCAACAACAACGCAGGTGAGTAGAATCTTCCACATCGAATCGCTTCTGCATGGGGTTAAGTGTTCCAAGTGGTTAGGCATGTCCATCATGTTGTATGTTGAACGGTAGCGCGTCCAATTACATCGATCGGGTCGCCCAATAACACAACAATAATAATAATGATATATAATTACATACAACGGACGCCCACTTTAAAAGGCGGTTAAAAAACACATGCGGCCGTGACTAAGCGCGACACGCTTCCTGATCCTGACCATGTCACCTCATTCTGAAACGTCATGCTAAGGTGTTGTTGTCATTACACATTTTAGTTATTTAACAAGGTCTCCTCGGTTAGGCGAAAACAAACAAATGTGCAGGTGCTAAACAAATCTTTCAGCTGCTTTGCAACCAAAAAAAAAAATTGGCAATTAAAATGTGAAACGGTTTTTATTTTTCTGTGATGGCCTTAAGGATGGAGTGCCGCCCAGCGCCCAGTTACAACGGCTTTAGGAACCTTTAGGCATCTTTTTGGGCTTGTATTATTAACAAACCATTAAAAGTCATGACTGTTGCTTGGCATTGTTGCTGTTTGAAGTAGAGAGAGAGAGAGAGAGAGTTGTGTGGCTGTGATTGATGTCTGCGGCTGTTTAACATGCGTTGCGGGTGTTGAAAGCCTGGCATTGCCCACAAAACCGAACAAAAGCTTTACTTGGTGTTAATAATATGGTAGTACCTCCTCAACACGGGTTCCGTAGTAGCAATTTTTTTCGTTTCTGTATAATAATAATAGACAAACAGCAAGCGTTCTTTTCGTTACTCAAAATTGAAAATTGCGTTGTGGGCGTAGTTGAGAGAGGATGCGGCAACAAACCAACTATTATGCTGCCATAAATCAAATTCCAATGGGCTTTTAAGAAAGATGGTTAGAGTAGCATCTTAGACTTGGCACTTCACAAAAAAAGACTTCTGCATTTTTTAGCAAAGAAAAACTGCATTTCAAAGATTTCCCATCACAAAACTCATCCGACTATTTACGCAGCTGACAAAACGCAAAGAAACCCAACAAAAATAATCAAAACATCAAAACAAATAGTATTTGCGACATTTTTAAATCACCTGCTGAGGCCTTAACCCGTAAACTAACAGGCTTAACAGTCTTAAGCCAGCGAGCTAAATCAATTAACTGTCTGTTATAATGGCCAATTGAGAAGCAGTCGAAACCCAAACAAACATAAAAACAAACTCCGGTTAAATCGCTGTGCATCAAAATATTTACCGAATCCACACTAATTCCCAATTGGGCGCAAATCAAATCAAATCAAATTGTAATCCAAAACGCTTTCGGGCTAAAACACACGTAAACACACACACATGCAATGACTGGTGCTGGTGCTGGTGATGATGATGATGATGATGTGTTAACAACATAATTATAGCCCAGAGCAAAGTGTTCTTCAGTGACGGGGAGCAACCCCTCAACAACAACAACACAAAAAAAAAAAAAAAACAACCACTCAAAACAAAACGGAAATGAAGCAGCAAAAACAACCCTCTGCACAACGTTCGTACGCTTAGCACCCGTTTAGTAGAAGAAGCTCAGATCCCAGTTATATTCCCCTTCTCTATCCTTAGTTCCCCCCGCGCGCGAACCCTATCAACCGAACTGGTGTTGCAATGAGAAACGTATTGCAAATCAAATAACATTAAACTGAGACGTGTTTTTCGTTGTTTGTTGCGTGGGGTTGGTGTTGTTCTTGTTGTTGCTGTTGTTGTTCGAACAGCATCCACAATTAGTTGGTCAAATAAAGCCACAAAAGTGTTAAGCTATTTGCACCAAACCAAGGGTTACGCCTCACACATAAAATCAAACTCCCCCCCACCCACAAACAAACCAGGTTTTTTATTAAAGTGCAATAACCACAGCCAAACTGAATGATTTTGAAAGTAAATTGAATGATTTGAATTTCTTTAGGAACTGTTAAACTATATGTTTGTATATCTATAGATGTAGATATCTTCTTTACTTCATATTCTTAATAATCATTTGTCACATAAAATCGACTTGATGATAAAATTGAAGTTACAAATGAAATAACTTCTCCAAAAATAATTCGATTATGGATTGGCGTATATTATTAAGCCTTAGCCGAAACTGTTTCTATCCTTTGGAATGATTCAAAACTTTCTGCTATCAGAACTTCAACAAGAATGTCTTTTACTTTATAAAGAAACCCTTTTTTTAGATCTTTGACTATAAAATGGCATTACATACTGGAAGTTTTGTTCGCAGTTGTATTTCAAACATTTAACTATTATGAAAGGTTTTTAATTTCAATTGTCATAACATAAATTTTCGATAGTAAAAGTTTTTTGTTTCATGCATTTAGCTCTAGAAAGTCAGAAGTTTCTTGAAAACCCTTATTTTCTAGCCAAAAGCAACAACTTAAGACCTTCTTTATAAACTCTATCCTCAACTATATTTAATTCATTTAAGATCTATATCTTTTGATCATTATTTGTATACTTAATAAGTTTATAAGGATTATGGTTTGCCTTTTCAGGCCACACTCTCCGGGCAGATGGACAAATTTGCGGCATTGGAGCGCAGTTCGTATTTGAGTAATGCAGCTGCTGCCGCTGCGGGCAGTCAGGCGAGTGCATATAGCGCCTATCTGGATCCCAGTGTGCTGACCAAGGCCTATTTCGACTCCAAGATGTATCAGGATCGTGCCAACTATGCCTTCGATATCTCCAAGATCTATGGCGCTCAGCAGCATGCGGCGGCGCATCATCAGCAGCAGCAGCAACAACAGCAGCAACAGCAACAACAACAGCAACAACAGCAGCAGCAACAGCAGCAACAACAACAGCAGCAACAGCTGCTTGGTGGCGGCAGTGCCGGTGGCAGCTCGCACAACAACAACAGCAGCAGTGGCCTGGATGAGCGTGATGCCACACCGCAACTGGACGCAGGTGGTCAAGTGGAGGCGAAACCTCACCTGCATTCCCCCAGCGATGTTGGTTTAGAATATGCCCATCAATATGCCCAACAATATGGCGGACAGCTGGCCAGTGCTGCAGCTGGCGTTGGTGGTAGTGCTGGTGGCGGTGGTGGCAGCGCTGGAGGCGCCACTGATTTTCGTCGACCGTTGACAGTGATCTTTTGACCGCCATCGTCGAATGGCAGCGAGGAGCTAAACTTGTCTATGACTTAGGAAATGCGAGATTAAAGTTAAAAACGTAGCCAACTTTTTACAGTTAAGCCTCGAGTTGTAAAACCATAATTATAAGCTTTGTTAAAACGGAAGAGAACAGCTAAAGAAGCGGCAGCAGCTAAATGCGACGATCAACAACGAGCGGTGCAATTTTTTATGTTTTAAACGCTGAAAGAAGTGCATAGCATAAATTTAAATGTATTTAAAAATTCTACACATAAACAACATAAGAAATACAAAAACAAAAACACAAACACAAATAAACCACGCGAATTGTCAAAAGCAGCAAATTGTTAATAATCTAAGGGGTTTTCTTGGCTAACTAAAAAATGTTCAAGGCTTTTAATTTCTTTAGAAAATTCTTATGGACAAAAAAAAAAAATATGATGACATCAAAACAAATTTCTTTTGCCCTCCATTTGATATGAAATTAATTGCAAGTAAGTGGCTGGTGGGTTGGAAGGGCGGGGGGTTTTATGATTTAATAAGTGGATTGCAAAGCGCTAGGCAAAAGTCAAGAGCGCGCGCATAAACGTTAAACGCTTCCTAATTAAGGCAACAAAATTTCTTGTGGCAGCCTCAGCTTCAGTTGTGGCCAATCAGCTAGCTGCCTGCGTTGACAAACTTGTGGTGCACATTTCGTTTGCTCAAGCAGCGGCAACAACTCAAAGAAATTAACGTTTGCCACTAATTAGTGCGAGCGAGCGTCAAGGTGCCTATGAAAGCCATTCACTAACATAAATTTAATTAATTTTACGCCATTTTGAGCGCAGCAGCAGCAATTAACGAAATGCATCTTAAGCGCTTAAGTTCTTGAGCCAAAATAATTGTTAAAAATTCATGCATTTAAACGTTTTTTATTTGCCAAGGAATAAACACTAAGTTTTAAGCAAATGATGGCGCTGCTACAGCATGCAAGTGCCACAAACCAACATTTGAAGCGACACCTGTGTCAATATTACGATACTAAATTTGAAGCTTCATTCAACAGTCGCAACAGCGCTCAACTAATTGTACGTTTAACAATTTCCTTAACAGGTGGCGCTAGCTAGAATTGGTAATGGGCAAATTTCTTGCGGTTGATTGGCAGCACTGCTTACGTCCACTAATGGCCGCTGTTGCTAGCGCCATCTAGAGTTAATGATTTTGCTCGCGTTTTTAACAGTGTCGAATTTTTAAAATGTTATCTAAAATATATGAAATATAAAATGTTAACCAGCTCATTATGTTTGTAACAGAATAAAAATTTGTTTTATAAATTTAATACTATTAAATGATGTGATGGAAAATTATAAAAAAAATAAATCGAAGGGAATTAAAAATTGCTTATACGCTAAAACATAAGAACCAATTAACACCATTTTCTCGTCTTATTACAATATTTGCCTTTTTAAGCTTGTTAAATATTATTATCACATCAGATTTAGCTAATTTTTATGTCAATATTAAACAGGCAATTTTGCATATTTATAAATGAATTGCCATCAAAGTATATTGCTGCCTTCTTATAGGCATAACAATTCCTTTACTAACTTAAGTGACACGCCCACTTTGTGCCCAACTTCATTTGCCTCTTGGTCGCTGTGATTGTTTTGCGCTCATTTCAAAGCACAAATCACGATTAGCATGCCACATTTCCATATATTTTTGTGCGGCGACAGAAAAAACTTTCACTCTTCCATAAATTATTGCAGCTAAAACGCAGTCAAACAATGCGCCGCAACCAAACATTGGAGGAAGAGAAGAACGAAATAGCCAAGGGACTTTGGGTTGGAGCCATAAACAGCGCTTCAAAAACACCCAAAATTATGGCAATCACACACACACACACACCCAGGTCCTATATGAGTTTTTGTTAGTTGGCAACTGGCAGAATTGAACGGTGCTCTGTTCATTGTCCTGATGACGGTTGGCATATAATAGAGCAGCCGTAATGTCCATTATGCGAGAACAAATGGCAGCTGGCATAGTGTGTGCCAGGACACGATAACAGCAGCAGCAGCAGCAAAAGGAGTCGTGGCAGCAGAAGCACAAGTCAAAGCAAAACTATGGCCACCAGTTGCTGGCTCCATTGTCTTGGGCAAACCGGTTGCCTTGGCCAATAAAATGCATTCAGTTCGCATGCAAAATAAAAACGATAAAAATGCCGTCACCATTGAGAACGCGTCTAAGCAGCCGCAACGCCATCGAACGCCCCCACTCCTGCCAAGCATTGTCTATGCCATTGGCCAAAAGCGCTAGTTGAGTGTCGACATGCGCGCAACGTGCGGCATTTAAAAAGGGAGCCCAGGTGGGGTTGGGGGTTGGTGTTTGGTTGGACAACAACAATTGATAGCGCTGCCATTTTTTGTTGTCGCGAGTTTGGGGGCGACTCTCTTTTCTATCTACCGCTGCCAGCGCCCTTTTTTTTTTTTTTTATCTAGCACAAAAGTCTACACAAAAACTCAAACGCTTTGTTGGAGAGCAACGCCTGCGCAGTGCTGCCATACCAAAAAACATAAGAACAAACCTCATTTGAATTTGATGTCTTTTGATGTCTTTTGGCGCGAAACACTTTTTTAAATTGTGCAGAATTTGGAGAATACTGAGGCAAACATATTTGATGGGAAATACTTTTAGAAAGTAATTTTTTATTTAGAACTGTAGGTTAAGCATTAGCAAGAAACAATTCAACTTAAGCTTAGAACTTTAATTTTTGTGAGTTTTATTAGATTCCCTGGTTCATTTCGTGTTACGCTCTCTTATAGAGTGAAACCAAATGCAATATTTTGTGGTCTCAATATACCAAATGACAAATTTCCTGTTTTGCAATTCGTAACAAACAATGCAGTCAATTGAACCTTTAGCTCTCCCCTACCACAAACAATTGAACAGCAAAAGGGTATCCAAAAGGGCAACTACAATTGCATTCAACATAAATAGTATCAATAAACGATTGTTTGCAATGCGATCGGAGTGACGATCGATTGTGAAAGCAAATAAAGTGCGACAGACAAAAAATTGATAACTGACATTTTTTGATCGAGATAATCGTTAATATACATAAATCTTACAATAACGAAAATATATATGTTGGTATGTTTTTTTTTTTTGTTTTTGTGCAAGATATTATCTGTTGTTTTTGTCCCAAAAAATAAACCACAACAAGAGCAAACACAAATACGAAATGCAAATATCACCAAAATTAAATGCAGAAGGTAGGAAATTTTAAAGGTTGGAAATTGTGAGCAGCAGCGAATTGTATCACTTAGCCGCCACGTTGTCGTCGACTGTCTGTGTTCGTTGTCTCTGCGTCCTCGCAGTTCTAAAGAAACAAAACCAACACAAAACTCAACTCTACAAACACCCGTCGCGCACTCGCTCTCTCTCATTCCTTCTCGCTCACTCACTTGCTCGACGTTGCACGCTATCTCTCTTTCTTTCTCACTCTCTCTTGCCAACAGGAGCGAGCAGTCAACGTGCAACCACTACAATAACAAATATACCCCCGCACACACATTTAAGTTGATTTCAGTTTTTGTTTGCCGTTTTTCCCGTTTTTTGTTCCGCCAACTGTCGCAAGTTTTCGAATGCCCATCCATAGAGATTGTGTGAGCCCTTAGAATGCCCAGCGCATAGAATATGTGTTTCAAATCAAAACTGTCGCGCACTCGACACGGACGCACACCGGCTCCGGCAACGCACTCGGCTCTCCGGCTTAGTTTTCTAGATAAAAACAGGAAGCGAAGCATTCAAGTGTTGCACAAAAGCGTTTGTCAAGTGTTTTCTACTATTGTAAATCTCCGGTTTTAACTATTACGATGTAAAGTATTCAAAAACATTGTGTATTAAATTAAACAATATTTAAAAAACAAAACGATCATTGAATTTAAACAAAATTTCAATGATTTAAAGTGTTTAATTAACTATAAACATGAAAAGTGTTTGAAAAACTAAAACAAATAGAAAGTTTAAATTCCTGAACTGTGTTTTTAAATAAGCATCGAACTTTACAAAAGTGTTTTCAAAAAATCACAATTCTCGGGATTATACATTAAGTTCGCAGCAACTCGAAAGGTAAGCATTATTTTAATTCAAACTAAGACAAATAAAAATCATACTTTACATTTTCTCGAATTTCTTGCGATTTCAACATTTAGTTCTTAGCAATTCGAAAGGTATACATTATTTTAATTTATACAAGATAATACATTTTGGTGACTCATAAATTGTTTGTTTATTTCAAATAGTGTTTCATTGATTGATTGGATTTTTCTATTGACTTTAGGGTCTTCAGTTTAACTGTCTAAATGCGTAGTTATTTGCTTTTTTGTATTTTTTTAGACCGGCTTGCCTTGGTTTTCCAGGAACCCCAATGAGTAAATGTCATTTAAATTGAAATTGTTATTCCTAAATATCAATATTTAAATATCTGATCTCTTCAATATTGAGCTTCTTATAGGACTTTCCTTACATTTATTTGAAGAAACTTGAAGCAAGCTATCGATGTATTTTGAAGCTAAAGCCTATAAATAAATTAATTACCGTGGAATTCTTTAAATCTCTTCGAACAAATTTTCGAAAAATTTCCTTCTTTTCTTAGAATTAGAGAAACTAATGCTTACAAAACTTATATTATATTGATTCTATCCTACACAAAGTAATATGTTTGTATAAGTCAACGGGAACTTAAGGCTTAAGCTTTTACCAGGAATAATCCTATCTTTGCCATAAAAAAATACTACACAATGAAAGCAATTCTAAGTTATCAAATTCAACATAATTGTTCATTGCTGGAATTACCCTTTTATCGTCCCATTCCCCCATTGAAGTAACTCCTTAGCAAAACACACCCAAAATGTTTCCCCTCATAGCTTTTGGGGGAACGAGCACACAGCACAAAGCATATCTATTGAACTCCATTATGATTTGCATTTCAGCTAACGGTCAGTGCATTGCACTGGAATCTCCGTCAGCAGACAGACAGGCTACTCACCTGACGACCCCAAAAAACTAGACACAGTATAACAAAACATGGCAAGCATCTCGGCGCTGCTGCATCGCAGTCACAGCCATGGCCATAATTGCAATGGTTATACGAGCAGCGGCAGTGGGAGTAGCTGTCATAGTCATCATAGTAGCAGCAGTCTATCACCGCCGACGACAATCGGAGCAGCCACAACACCACCGCCGCCACCGCCTCCAGCAGTGCCAAAGCAGCATCAGCAGCAGCAACAACAGCCACAACAACAACAACAGAGTTCCAATAACAATTCAAATTCGAACTCGCATCATGACCACATTAAGCGACCAATGAATGCGTTCATGGTATGGTCCCGGGGACAGAGACGCAAAATGGCGCAGGACAATCCCAAAATGCACAATTCAGAGATATCGAAACGTTTGGGTGCCGAATGGAAATTGCTTACCGAATCACAGAAGCGTCCATTCATTGATGAAGCCAAGCGATTGCGGTAAGTGTGTGTGTGTGTGTGTGTGTGTGTGTGTGGGTTTGTCAAATGGTTACAATTTAACCGATTAGCTAAGACAATGGAAAGCTATTGTAAGGCTCTAAAAGTGTAAAAGCTGTGTAGGCGGGCCTTGATTGGCATATCTTGGGTAAACAATTGGGGTATTTGATTTTGCATTTTTTGGATTTTTGAGTTGATAACTGGGCAATGTTTGCAGTGTCTAAATCCTTTTATTGATTGTTTATTGGTTGTGTAAATGTTAAATGACATTTATTAATGAGCCAAGTTAGCAGTCAAAGGGGCTTAAGTTAATGGCCATTCGATTTTTTGGTTGAGACAACAATGTAAACATAAAAAACCTAACATCAAAATAAAAAAAAAAAACAAGCAAATGATGTTCAAATATTTGCCAATGTCGTTGAGAAGTCGATAAGGCGGCACACTCGCATATCATTTTAACTATCTTTCCTTCTTTCTTTCCTTTTTTTATTTTTGGGCAAAGATAACAGCTGGGGCTGACCAATTATCTTATGCTTATGGGAACTGCAACAAAGCCAAACGCAAAGAAAGCAAAAGTGACAACAACATCAACAACAATAGCAACAAATTCATAATACATAACACACCTTTTATCAACATTTATCGTTCAACAAACAAATGTCAACAATTGCGCATTGTGTTGCAGCTGGGAATTTATTGAAAAGGGAATACTTTATTCCAGAGCTTCAGAAGTGCTAAATGGTCAGATAAGCGTTATGAGTCTTACAGGAGAAGGAGAAGTTTTTATGAAAGGGTTTCGATTCCACTTGTAATACATAGGGTATATAAAAGTTGTTAAACAGTTGGCTACATTTGAAATTCTACCCAAAAACATGTATAAATATTGATTCCTTTTAAGTTCTTCGAAATTAAAATAACATAGAAGTTTTAAAGGAAAATTTAAATAAAAGAAATGATATTCCCACAATTCGAAACATTTGTTGAAACTTTAAAACTCCAATACAGTAATATTTGAACTACATTCGAGTTAAGCATCTTCTTGATACATAGCATCTTTTTGTCAGATAAACTTATCAAAGATTTTCTTATGACCAATAATCTTTATACTGTTAAGATATATTCTGGTTATTAATAAGCTCAATTCTCAGTTGATGTTATAGAGTATCAAGCAAATGTTAATACACATTTAAGAAGAACAATAATGCGACTTCAACATTTTATGGCTATGGGCAACATTGATTGACTTTATGATATCATCGGTTCGATCGTTCTTTATATCGTATTTCTATATCGATGCCGATCTTTGATCAATGTATCAATATTTACTCAATTTACAGCGCGCTGCACATGAAAGAGCACCCCGACTACAAATATCGTCCACGCCGCAAACCCAAGACGTTGAACAAGTCCCCGGTGCCGGGTGGAACTGGCGGCAATGGAGGAGCTTCAAGCACTAGCACGAGCCACTCATCTGCCGGTCAGCTGAGCAAGGAACAAGCTCAAACACAGCATTCACCACATGCGTCCGGTTTACCCCATCATCATCATCATCATACGCATCATCCACATCCCGCCCATGTAGCGCATGCAGCAGCCCATCATCATCATCATCATCATGCGCAGCTGAGCGCAGTGGCAGCTGCTGCTGCTGCCGTCGCCCATTCCCATTCCCATTCACCCACCTCGCTGGCAGCCAAGTATGGCTTTGGTTCGCCACTGGAATTGTCGCTGCAACGGGTGCCAGGTGGTTTTCCCGGGCTCGGGCATTATCCATTGGATCCAACACTGGCACTGGATCTGCAGGCACGTCTGCAGGCCATGTATGCGGGCAGCCTTTATCACCCATGGCGCTACTTGCCTCTAATCAGTCCAGATACACCGCCATCACCGCCAAGCAGCAGTGGCACAACCATCTCATCCTATGGCTGTGTCAAATCAGCCAAATCCTCGCCAGTGGCCGTGGCCGTGCCAGCATTGGCCACAACGCCGCCAAACATTATTTGACCGACTCCGTTGCGCTATGGCGCTGCCGCCGCAGAACATGCGGTTTAAAGTTAAAGAAAAACCTTCAGCGTAACAGCACCACCCCCCGATCTTCCCCACCCAAGGCAGCATAAAGCTAAAAGCTGGCCCATTTACTAGTTTGTAGAATTCTAGTGTTAGCTAAATCTTTGTGTTGCTTGATTGTTTTCTAGTTTCTTCCACGCACTGTGCTCGAACTTTTGATTTTGAGTAATTGTGGTACTCAATTATGTAAATATATATAGAAATAACTTTAAAACCATATTAAAAACTATACATATATCAAAATCATATTGTTCCTATGAACTTTTGTAACTTTGGTCACTCAATCTTCACCACTATCAAAATCAATTGTTCAACTACAGCGCTTTAATTGCTTCTAAGTTCTTAGTGCTTTAATATCTAAATATGAGTATCTACAATATTGTTGAGCCACTATCTTGTGTAAATATATATAACAAGCAAATCTATATTTTAATGTGATACAAAAACGACAAAAAAAAAAAAAAGAAAATATTGAAACTGTAAAAGAATAAACGATTTTTAAATAGCACACGCACCACTGATTAATAACTACACTTGTAAGAAAGGTTTTTCACACAAACACAACGCAACCCAACCACCCAACCAGTCAGCCTGGCAATCTGTCAGCACTCAACCGCCAGGGGGCGCTACAGGCGCGAGAATAATAACGACAATGTTTGCTGATGCGTTGATTATTAGTTTAAATTGCTGGCCGCTCGGGGGTTTGTCTATAGCGGGGTTGGTTGCACGCTCTCAACTTTTAATGCTTAATGGGATTCACAACGCCCACTTGTTTATGCAACCGACTGTAAATTGCGATGAGGCGTGGCACTGACTGAATTGACTGACTGGGAAGGCAGTATGCGATGATCATCACACAAAAACAATTGACACCTATGCCAAAAAAAAACAAAGAAACAGCCATCAGGGGTTCCAGAGTTATTGTTACAGAGGGGTTGCCTTGCGACGGCATCGTAACCAGCTCGAAAAGCCGCACATAAAACTCACACAAATGCCACGCTGCAGCGCAGCCAAAGTGCTGATAAGAAAGCAAAATGCGCGACGTCTGCCCAAAGAGCAAACCTCAACCCCTAAAATTCACATCAAACCAAAAACCAAAAACTGACTACTAACTCCAACCCGGCAGCCAAAAGTCGTCCACTGATTGTCACAAACACACAAAGAAAGAGAGACAGGGCACAGCGAAAGCAAAGCTCACGTCTGGCTGCCTTTTGTTGCCGCAAGGTCGTTTTTATAGTGGGGTCCTGGTTCTGGTCCTGGTCCTGGTCCGAGTACGAAAACTCGAACCGGCAATAAAGACAGGCAGCCAGCCCCTCGTTGTTTACATTTGACCTCAACCAAGAAGCCAGTCACAGTCATAGAGCAAATCACTTGTGCAAAACACTACCAAATACTACAAAAATATTTGCCCAATGAAGTTGTCAAGCAGCCCACAATGCGATGAGTACAATGAACGCCAACACCCCAAAAACTGTCTGAGAACAGAAACCCAGAAGAAGACATTGCTTGAATGAAGTTGTCACACAGTGGCATTTCCGCAGGCAAACTAAAGGTTTCGGTAATTAAATAATGCATAGATAGCTATGCTCTCAGGCCAATAATTATTTACCCTAGAAGTATGCTACAAACTTGTAACTGATAAAAACTTGATTTGATTTTTCATTCATTGCAATGTAAGAAATATAGTTAATTGCAGCTTTTGCATAATTGTGAGTATGTTACTATTATTGAGTTATCAAAGCAAAGCAGCTTATGAATTTTAAACAGTATATCTCTAAAGACACAAGGGCAGACAAATCAATTATCAAAATTTAACGGGTCAACTACTCAGAGCCCTTCACAATAAGTCAATAGCTATCAAAACTAGCAGACACGCGCAGGACACGTGCACTCAACCCCCACCAATACACCAACACTGAGTTCTTTCAATTTCGTTGAGTTCACTTGTTTCAAGATAAACAAGGCAGAAAAATAAAAAAAAAATGCGCCAGGGACAAACGAAAAACGTGTGAAATGAAAGTTGTTTGACTTGCTTTGTGCGGTTGCTGCGAGCGGAAAGCAAATGGGAAGATGAAGAAAGTAGCAATGAGAAAGAAGCAGCACAGATCTTTCCGTCCCCTCTCATACTACTAGTATTACTGTACAAATTTTTGTTTTATTTATATAAAACGACATCGCCTGGTTTCCCTTTCTCCAACCTTTTTTCATTCGTGTTTTTCTTCTCACTTTATATTATTATTATTTTTTTTTTTTTTGTTATTTCATTTGTGGCACACTCACATCCGTTTCGATAAAAAGAAATATTTACTTTTTGGCATGCGTTGCTGTGTGGCACTTTTCTTTTGGTGTTGGTCTCTTCATTATTACTACTATGAAGTAGTATAAATATATATATTTATATTTATTTTTTGCAGCTTGTTATTATTTTGCTGAACTTGGCTCTTTAAGGTAGCCATGTGACCATTACCCATTACGCAGAGGATATTGTGGTACCATGAATCAATTGCCCAATGTCCAATGCCCGGAAATATGTGCGAACCGAGAAAAAGATGGCACTCCATTTGCATTTCGTTTATTTGGTAGAAAGGGGGAAGGAAAGGACGCTGTCTCCTGAGATTTTTCATTCTAGGCAACCTCTGTGTGCCCGAGATAATCGCGTGTAATAAATTTTAATTTTTTAAGCATTTGTAAGCAGTTTTATCAGGCCAACAAAGGACTACAATTTTTAAGTGCCGAGCCAGCCAAAATGGAAAAAAAAGGATATAAGATTAAGACGCCATAGCAAAGATGAGACATAAAAAATGCCAAGCAAATTAGCGACACAGTCGAGAAACGCACAACGGAATGGGGTCGACTTGAGGATGATAAAGCAGTCGACAAGACGGCTGCTGCTGCTTCTGTTCTTTCTCCCGCTCCTGTTGCGGTTTATCACGCCCACTGCGTCAACGGATATCCGACGCATGGAAGACAAACAAAAAAGGCATTAAATCGCATTTAAGTCAAGGCGCAATGAAACCAAAACCAACCACCGCCCCTCTGAAACCGGCTTATACTTCATTTGCTTGGCAGCACGAGCATAAGGACGACGACAAACCAAGATACTGATGCTTTGGCAGTCCCACTTCACTGTGAAGGATATGCACAGCTTATCAAGTGGATGCTGAGCTGACAACGAGGAATGTGTCTTGTTTTCAGGTGTAAGCCAAGAATGTAACATGTTAATATTATTAAAAGAAGATGAATTAAGTATTCCAGCATGTTAAATTGTATTGTCTATAAATTGTAAGATATTCATATGCGTGGAATTGAACTCGTTTTAAAGGTTTGACCAACCTCTTTCTTTTCACGTTATTAAATGCTTTTAAGTTTAACGTGGGAACAAAAACGTTCGCTTGTTAAAGTGCAAAAGCCCTCATAATATTGTATTGCGCAACACAAAAAGATGTACATCAGATAAACGAGATGGCATACTGTATTAATGAAATTGCCCATGGACTGACAGTATTACTGTACGGAAAACCAATGCCTGGACTCTGGCGCCTGCAAATGAGCCAACCAGCAATTAAACTGAGCACTGAACAGCATTCAGCATTCAAAGAGCTGCAAATGCATTCGCGAACAATGCCACACTGTGTGAGTGTGTGCTTTTTAGCGCCTTTTTTCCAGTAGGCACGCGTAAAAAGTGGCAACGCCAACGCCCACAAAGAAGAAGGCTGGACAGGCAGGACAAAGGAGCAATTAATGCAAAATTGTCGCTGCATAATTGCTGAACATGCAACTGGAGCAGCAGCTGGACATAAAGCAGCAATTAATGACGCACAAAATGCGCTTGGCATGCATAAAAATGCTGAGCTGTCCTTCAACTTTGTGCGACTGCAAAAAGTTGAAAAAGTGCAGCAGCAAAAGGCAAATCAAAATGTTGCTGACCATTTGCCAGGACGGCAAACAATTGCAATTACATTAGAAAAAGGCAGCAGCAACAATGGCCACAGTTTAGCCTTAGACGTTGTATGTAGCCTTAGCTATGTGGCACCCACGTACCGCGTTGACTTCCGTTGCATGCCAGGCACGTTGCAAATTGTCGCCACGCAGCGCATCAAATAGCACAAAAAATCAAAAATGGAGGGAAAAAACGGTGAGGCAGACAAAAGCCACGGCAATGCGAATTGCCAATTTAAATTTGAATAGAAAAATTGCAAGCGCTACTCACAGTTGTCAGAATCCTTTCACAATTCGCCAATCACTCGGTTGTCCCCCAATCATAACAATGGCGACTCCAACGTTATTTCAATTGTTAAAGGCTATACACATTGTTTGGCTGCACGAATTTATGGTCGTTTGGGGATAACTAAAACACGATCACAATGGACGCGATTAGCTAAACGTATCGTGGTGAACAGATTTCGATACATCGATATTTAGATACAGTATCGATCGCTAAATTGTCCAATTTGAGTTTTGTGCATTCTTATTGCAATTGCAATATTTTAAGCTAGCAACAATTTTAAATGTATGCAGATAAGAAGAAATATGTATGCTCAAGCGTAGGCAGGTGACTCAAAGTATAATTGGTCATTGGAAATATTCCGCACATAATTTGCAGTCTGCATGGCAGCAATTTATAGCTACGAATGCATAAAGCAACAGCTGAAAACAAAAATAATACAGCTTTAGGGCAATGGAACTATTAAGCAGCGTCTTGATATGACCTGTTATCTACAACCGTTCACCAATCAACTCAGCATTTCCAGCGTATGTGAGTTTAAATGTGCAATCTGTTGACCCCTAACCTTAATTTCGACACATCTATATGTATTTGCATAATGTGTTTTGGGATGGGGCTGATAAACATAGGCCTAGTCTAAGGTGATAAGAATGGGTATAAATGCTGTGTGGAAAGCAGCCAAAAATGCAGTCGCCTTCTGGTTTGTAAGGAAGAAGCAACAACTAACAAGATGAACAAGATTCTCATGCTAGTGGCCTGTGTGCTGGGCACAATATCCGCTGGACGCATACCTCAGCGTGACATTCGCACTGGTAAGTTGCCCAGTAAGCAAAAATTCCTTTTATTTACATCTTATTTATTTTGCAGTTGATCAGCGCATTGAGCGCATGTCCTGGCAGGATCTGCAGCGTCAGAAATTTCTACTGGAGATCGTGCAACGAGTGCAACAACCATTGCTAAATGATGATTTGATTCAGCTGGACCAGGGCCTGATTATGGATGAAAACCGTTATCTTGGAGGCATTGATGAACAGATGCAGCGTGTCATTGACTTGGACCGCCAACGCCGCCTGCTGGATGAGCACCAGATCTACAGCATAGGCAATGTGGAACATTTGCAGCAGTTGCGTGGCATCTACCGGCTACTGGTGCGTGCCATAGACTTTGAGACATTGCAGCGCAATGTTGTCTACCTCAGACGCAACATAAATCCGGTGCTGTTAATCAATGCCCTAACATTGGCAATTCGTGACCGCGAGGACACTCAGACATTGATCATGCCTGCTATGCAGGAACTGTTGCCGGAACTATATCTTGATCAGGAGGTCATTGAGCACGTCAAAAGTATTCAGTTGGACTTGGAGCACAGCGACCGACCATCACTTATGGATCTGATTGGTCTTAAGCAGCAAATGAGACAGGTCAATCCCCTAATGAGAATGATGATGCCGTGGCGTGATCTGCATCTACAAATGGCACAGAAGGTGAATCAGTTGAAGAATCGTGTGGTGGTACCTATTCAGTCGTCAAGTGAGGACCAGGATATTACCTTGCTAACCGAGGACATTGGCATGCAGAACTTTATGCAAAACCTTATCCAAGAGCTTGCTTTATTGGAGGAAAGCCCAAAGATTGATTCCCGCCGGACTGTGCTGAATGAAAATTTCGATGATGAAGTCGTCCTGAGGAAGCAACTACGTCAAGACACTGGCAGATTCGAGCAGAACTTTGGAAACATCCGTGAACAAACCTTGCGCCGTGACGAAGATGACATCGCAGATCACCAATACATAAATCGTGTGCCTCTGCAGCGTGGCATTGGACAAAGTATTAGAGGTAGTTGGACTGACAACAAACAGTTGCCCACTGTAACCATTGACAGTGATCGTATACTGAATGTGGGTCGCCGTCGCCAGAACTTGGACCGCAGCGAAAATGATGAACAGATTCAGTCACGTTATATGCCTTTGGTTGGTGAGGGTCGTCGCGTTGTTCAGGAAAATATCCAAAGCTTCAGACCAACAAACATTCATGAAGATAACACACAGCATGTTACCGATAACCTCAAGACCGTTTCACGTAATGACGAGCGCCTTGTGCACGTCAACCGTCGCCGTATTAGTGAGCCTACAGAGAACGTGACTCCTCAACGTATCATTCCAACTGGAGAGGGACATCTCTTCGATGACATTGATGAAGGTTTCTATCACTTTCTGAGCAATGACACTCGTCAAAATCAACAGGAAGAGTCCCGTTTAACTGGCAACGATTATTGGCGCCAAGATGATATCAATAGACGCAATTTTGATACGATCATGGATAACGTTACTCCCCGCCGTGTTGTTCGTCGTGTGGGTGACGTGGATCCCATGCCGTGGCTGAACTTCGGAAGGAACGACAAACGTCTAGGTCAATTGAGTGATCAAGAACGTTTTATGGGGATAGTTCGTGGTGACAGACTCAGCAAGGGACGTTACGTTGATCAGTGGCAGCAGCAGGAGCAAGACCAATATAGGAATCCTTTTATAAGTGTTAACCATGACGAACAGGAGCAACATCATAATGACAAACTGCAGTCAATTCGTCGCGATGATGAGCGTCTGATTCACATCAACAGACGTCGTCTTGATCAGCCCATGGATAGCATTATTCCCCGCCGCAGTAGATCAATTGAAGATGGTGTTCTGCATCCCATAACAGAGGAAGACATCATGCACTTCATTCGTAGCGACAATCGTTTGGCTCAACTTAGTGATGAGGAGATCGTTGAGATGTTGCGTCGCAACCGCCAACGCAAGGTACAGATACAAGATGAGGTTGAGAAACATACCAAAATGGAACAGGGACATCGCTACCGTCGCAGCTTTGTAAACGACGTAGAGAAGCACACAGCTCGCCACAGTGAAGTTATATTGCACACTCTCCGCCAACTGTTAGCGCGCATTAACCAGGAGTGTATTTCTATGCGATTGAGCAACAATGAGATAACTGACAATTCCCGTCCGATTCCGCTTTACCAAGACCAGGCTCAACGCTATGCAATCCGCCTTAACGAATTGCGCTTGCAGTCCCGTATCAATCGTGCTCTGCTTGAGCAAATCAATAACATCGAGGGTCGCTTGCAGCAGGTTATTGGCCAAACGATCCGTGATGTGAACTTCGGTATGGAACAGGAGCAGCTTAAGAGGCAGCTGAGCATCGAGCGTCTGATTGGTGACGTACTTGTGGGTCGCCTTGGTGACATTGGCATTCTACGCATCCTCCGTGAACTGTTGCAGAATAGCAATGTGCAGATAAACACAGGTCTCGGATTCAGAATAAACAACCGTGTGCTACAATACACACTTCGCCGAATTATCGCCATTGTGGACGAGCTATGCGACCAGCAACTGGGAGCTTATAGGCGAGAGCAGCTAGCCATGCAGGATGTGAAAATAAACGATGTACGCATCAGCAAACTTCGCACCCGGCTCGAGGACTATGACTTGGATGTGGGCAACCTGATTGAGCAGCCTCAGCAAATGCAGATGATTGTGCGTCAACGTCGCCTGAGCAACAAACCCTTCACCATTGACATGGACATCAGCTCAGCACGTTCGCAGGATGTCATTGTTCGCATCTTCCTCGGACCACGTCTGGATGTAACGGATCGTGTGCTGTCTTTGGAACAGTGCCGATCTGACTTTACGCTTCTGGATGCCATCAACACTCAATTGGTTGCCGGTCGCAATCGCATTCAATTGCGTTCCACAGACATCGACTGGACGACCCAGGATGCAACGCCCTTCAGCGAGATTTATCGTCGTGTGATGACCACAGTGCGTGGCAAGGATAAGGAGCAGGTGATGTTACCAGAACTAATTGGTGAGAACGGACGCTTCCCCCAGCGTTTGCTTTTGCCACGCGGTCGTCCCGAGGGTTTGCCAATGCAACTGTTTGTGATTGTCTCACCCCTCGAGCGTCTGGAAGGAGAGCAAACAGTGCGCTTGGAGCACTTCGGTGGCTTGATGGGCACCAGCAGGGCTTCGTTGATGGACAGCCGTCCACTTGGGTACCCGCTTGACCGACGCATTGACAATGAGCAGCAGCTGTTGCAGCTGCCCAATGTACAAATGCAGGAAGTCGTCATTGTGCATGAGAACTAAACAAGAAACCTATTTAAAAATGGACCGACTGATCGACTGCTGTAAAGTATATTCGCATTCTGATGCAACGAAATCGAAATGTAATTGTAATATATATAATTTTTGTGAATAATTCTTAAATAAAGCTATGCAAGTAGTGCCAAAAGTGCATTAAAAAATACTGTTTTTAGATACGAGAAAAGCTAACTAGAAAGCCCAAGCGAAACCTTTTCATTAAAACAATTTAACAGTACAGATTTCTCTTACGTTATTAATCTATTGCTAGTGCAAGGCCTAAAATAAATCACAAATGTTTGCACCTGACTGCATTTTCTAATTTCGAAAAACGATTTTAATGCAAATTGCTGAAGAGTCTAGGAAAAGACGACAAGGATTAGGAGCACCACCAACAAAAGCCGCCCACAAAAACACTTTCATATAATGTTCTGGGCAGACAATGCAGCCGAGCAAAATAGCTGGCAGGCAGCATTTCCAAACACTATAATAGACTTTTCTTATTCTTGCCACACACACACACAACTCAATTTGCAACAGCGACAGAATGCCGCCTCAACCCCCCGACCTTAAAACACCCATATATACATAGTGAATATCTGGTTTGTCGCAGACGCCCAGCGAAGCGTCAATTGCCAAATTAATTGGCCGTAAAAAATTGAAAATGAAAATATAATCACACTTTCCGTTGTAAAGCTGACGAGGGACAGAGACCCGTTGTCATTGGCTCAGCGCACGAAACGATTTCAGCTCTTAACCCTCTTGCTGTAGAACAGTTTTCTCATCAAGACAGATAGACAGACAGACATTGTTGGCCAACCATAGAACAGCAGACATTTAGCTCCAGGCATTCAAAAGTTGCATTTTTTCAGGTTGCCTCGCACCACAGACAATCGGTTACTGATACCCTATGACTTTTTTAAGTTTTTATTTATAAAAGGAATCTAATAAGAATTTTAGTGAACAGAAACTCAAAAAAGATCCACCTGAGTTTTAGGTAAATTAAAATTATTTTGATTAACTTAAAATGTTTAACAAGTTTTCGAATAAAAAGTGAAGAGCAACACAAAGTCGTTATGATTGCATTTCAATTGGTTTTTTTTTTTGCTGCTAGGGAATATGGCACATTGCATAATGGAAAAATGTTTGCCACTCGACCTGCCTCTTGACTTTTGCCACCTGAATGCACTTTCATTATCTTCGAGTGTCTGTGTTTATTTATTCTCTTTTCTGTTTTATTTTTCATTTTTTCGTCGATTGTCTGATGAGCTGATTAAAGGGCAACCAACTTTGGTATTACACGGCCTATTAGCTGCTCGCTTAATGCAAATATAATTATGTCTCGTTAATCAGTGCGAAAAACTTTGAAGTTATGTTGAGACTTTCTTCCAAAGTCTATTTAACCCTTTCACAACATTGCACTCTGCACCGATCCACCCAAAAACTTTCGTTTCCACGAGTGGCAATTGAAGGTAGGCAAAACGCGTACCCAAAAACTTTTGTGATTAGCGGCCACAGTGCCTAGATAGCAAGCAGAGTGCAGAGCGAAAAGCGGCTGCTGATGCGGAAAGTGCTCGCATAATTTATGTTGTTCAGGCTTTTCTGCACTTGCAGCTAACTCAGCTAGCGGAAATGCCGTCGCGTTCTCATTTTCCCTTTTGCCATTCCACAAACAACAAATTCCGTAGCATACATTTCAGGGCGCTGAACAAAAACTTCTTGCCACGCAAATTAGCGGCCACATTTGTTTCGCTTCGCTGTTGCCGCTCTCATGCCGCTTATGAGTCCGACGCCGCAGAAAAGTTTTTCAGTTATGAATATAAAGTTTATTTATTAAGCAAACAAGTTGGCGTTCTTATCTGTGTCGAGTGTGTTTTTATTTTGGGTTTTCTTTTTTGTCGACATTTAGTTGGCAAACAATTTTGCAGTTCAGTTAGCTGCAGTAGAACATTTCTATGAATAGATAGGAAAATTAATTGGTCAGAAGCGCTAAAGTTTCTTAAGAGCTAACAATAATTAAAACAATATGTTGAAAGATTGAAAAATGATTTAAGAGTTAGGATTTAAGAGTGATGCAAAGATATTATGGTTCTTAAGATATAGTTGATTTTTAAGTTTAAACTTAATACTGTTTATGAATTTGATTTATCGTTGGAATAAAACTTATATTAATGTATAGATTCCAATAAGATATAAAATCAATAAGCATAGTTTAGTTTCTACCTTTTGTGTAGACGTGTGGAAAATATTGACTATCGAAATGCTAAACGCAACTGGGAAAGGCGTGAGCTGCCTTTCAAATCAACACAACACAAAACAGAATAAAAAAATCCTCCACTAAGAAACCCTTTGCTGTCCGCATAACCCTCAGTCAAAATTAACAATAAGAATTTTTGCATGCATGTTGTAATAGAAAGAGATTGAGCTTTTGGGTTGGGGTTTAAGGTTGAGGTTTGCGTTTGTGTTTGTGTTTGGGGCTATTAAGTTGAGCAGAAAACTTCTTGCTATTCAGACTTGTACTCATGAATTCGCTCGTGTGAATGTGAGGAAAGTATGAATGTACAATGTAGAAAAATGCTAACAAACGGAAATGTGATATACGCGACACAACCAAAAATACAAAGGCTTGGCGACTGGTAAGGTGTAAGGAATTCGAACCAATTGCTTACAAGCTATTCAACATTTTGGTGTGGTGGTGGTGGTTGATAATGCTACATGGCAATCGTCACTGCCGTCTATACAATTTGTAACGAATTAAAAAAAAATCAAGTTGTCGGACACAACCGACTGCAGAATACTCGATACCAGTAATAAAACCGATAAAAAGAGACCTGATTAAAATGTCGTGAGCGTACGGCAGGGGTGTACGCTGCCTCATCGTGGCATCCAAAGTTTATATGCAGATCTTTGTGGAATGTCAATTGCTATCCTCCTACCAAATTTGGTGATTCAAGTTTGTAAAAGGTTTAGGAAGGAGGCTTGGGTATGGAATGGGTGGGGGGCGGCATCAAAATTTTTGGGGTTTCTTTATCACCAGATAGATATCTTTTCCCCAAATTTGGTAGTTCTAGCTGTAAGGGCGTGCGGAATAGGTGGATTTATTTATCGATCGTAGAACTCCAATCTTGACACTTTAATTTACTATACCATAGATAAAGACATTTGGAAAGTTTCAAGTCCCTAACTTGAAGGGTGTGGAAAAAAGTTGCGAGCGGACAGGCATAAAGTCGGACAGACACCATGACGGACATTGCACAAGCCCAATATAATCTTTACCTTCGGTATCGAGTATAATAAAAAAGGTATACGCAGAGAAAAAATAAGTTTAAATAAGCGAAGTAATAGCCAGACTGAGAGATACTTCTACTGAAAATTTCGGTGTCATTAACAAAATATTATAATTGCAATAATAATTTTGGTTAAAGAGATGCACTTTTATGTCTGGAATTTACTATGCCAAAAAGCATTTATTTAGTTTCAATTTCCATATACCCGCTTTAGAGAAATTAAGGTTAAGAAGTATTAAAGTCAATGTCGATGAAAATACTACATTCAAATATGTGGGGCGCGTATTGTCAAAAGGCTTTGCTGCCATTGTAATGATGGAACATCTCCCGATTGGAAACCTTCGTTGTCCCTGCTTTCAGAGCAACTCACAGCTGACATGCATTGGCGCATGGCTAGATAAAAATGAAAGAGGAACATCTTGAGGCTTCTTTTGCTTGAAGTGGGATTAAAAGAAGCACTCTCAATTTAGGTGATTGAAGGGAATTACGGAAATGTACACAGGAAGGGATGGATGATGATGACGATGATGATGATACTGACACAGGTAAAAATCTATCACCAAACTAATAGTTAACAAATATTTTCAATTACTACTTGCTGTCACAGCAAAATCAATCAATTTCTGCTAACCAACGACACGAAAGCCAAACCAATTGCATTTAATTTTCCAATATATGTTTGCGGTGGGCAAAAAGCGTTTAGCTGCCACACATATAAATTTGTAGCGCAAATTGATTTTGTGGCCACAGAGATTACAGCAAATCCATTTTGCATTTAACGAGCATTTTATATCAAACTCTTTTCGTTTTATATTTACTTATGGTATATTCATTTTACGCCAACTAAATTTTGTCAGTCAACTAATGAGGCGTCAAATGTTTAAAATCATTTCTGCTGCATTTGCTAAATGCGTTGTAATTAAGATAAATGTTTTTTTATATGTTGAATATGTACGACAGCATCATGCTATCAAAAATAGAATGCATACTCTTATACAAACTGTGGGATCGGATCGCATTTGTCGCAGCTTATTTGCTATTCACACCACAAACAAAGTAAACAAAGCGCCCAGTTTTACTCGTCGCAAAAGACAACCCTCCCGGCCAAACCCTCAAGTGGCAAGTGGCGAGTGCGAAAAGCAATAAAAACGTTAAGCATACACAAAACACACGCACACACACACACACATTGAAAGCCGTCAATGCCGCAGCAAATTTGTAGCAAATCAAAATAAATTCCTGCCTGAGCAAAGGAAACAAAAAAAAAAAAAGAAATCAAAACAAGAAATTAGATATAATTCCAACAAATCTATTTTTGGATGCTCTATAAAAAAGAGTGCAGAAATAAATATGGCATTCTTTTTTTTTTTTTTGATTTAACTACGTTTATATTATATTTCAAGAATTCTTAAAAACTGGTTTGATTTTGTGATGTCCAATTATTTATTTTCATTCATAAGCTTTAGTGGTTTAAAAAAACTGAAGTTTATTACTTTATAAATAACTTTTAAAATATATATTTATTAATTTATATTTTCGATTAATTTGAAAAACAACTGCAATTAAACCTTATGTCAAATGCAATATGCTTTGATTTGGTTTCAAAAGCGTAACGAGGCATAAAAAAGGCGAAGGCGTTTGTTATTCACTGACAACAACAATCCCTCAAGCCGATTCAGTTCGACCCTTCGCGCCCTCCCCTTTTGTCCATAAAAAGCATGTGAATACGGCCAGAAATTGTCATTGTCACACATATACAAGGCGGCTTCTCGATGAGTGCTCTCGTCTATGGCATTCCATAACAATTTATGCAATCAGTTGGACAAAGAAAGCAACTTTTGGATTTGACAGCCAGCCACCCCGAGAACCCGAATGATCCGCAATCCCTTTGCTCCTGGCCACTACTTAATCCTTTTGAATATTTTTGACACGTGCGCTGCAATTATTTTATTACCCCCGCGAATGCATTGCACAGAAGGGACATAAAAAAAATCCAAAACACAGGCACACACACAGTACAACAATGCAACATGGCAACGTGCAACCAGGCACGCCCACTCAATAGACGAGCACAAGGGCGAACATTTTTTGGCAGCACAATGGGCCGGCAATTGATGCAATTCATTCAAATTGTTGGCGACTGTTTAGACTAAAATTGCATTAGTCTCTAAAGCTTTTGTTATGGTTTGTGTTGTTGTTCTTGTTGTTGCTGAAACTGGACAAGCAAGCACACAAACAATTGGCAATAATTTTCGCGGTTGCATTGAAATTCAAACGGCGCAAATTGTGAGCACAATTTTTAAATATGAATTCAAAGCTCCCACTTAAGAGTCTAGTATGCCCGCCCCAATTATGGTCGCTTTGCATTATCATACGCACACACACACATACACATACACAATTGTTGGTAAATACATATATTTTAATAATGATGCCATTTGTTTGGCCATAGAATTGTGTGTTGGCAATAAAATTTGGCTTTGCCACATAATTCAAATGGTTAATCGCGTTTAATGGCGGCATTTATCAATATTTTCAGAAAGGAGAAAACCGCATGCAAATGCAAACAAAATAATGGGAAAGTGAATGGGAGCGGTAAAGAAGAGCAACCCCGTTGCCAACCATCCTTCTTGGCTTACCCAACTTATTTCATTTTGCCACACCAATGACAATGTGTTGACAATGCGAAAACAAAAATGGCGTCTAATATGGCGACAAAATGTGGGGCGGAAAATAAAAGCGCAGCGGTCAGCGTTGCATTGAAGCAATACGCTACCCCGTCACCCACACCAACCAGCAGCAGCAGCTTCTCAACCTATCTCTCCCTCCGTGTCGCCCTTAGTTATGAAGTTTGCCAGCAGTTCCCCATCACGCTTTTAATGCGCACCATTGTGTCAAGATAAAGCAACGGAAATTAGCACGATAGCAGGAAGTTGGCAGCGTCGTTGGCGTTGTTCTTGACGACGAAGACGATGGCGATAAAAAAATAAAAAAAAACGAAGCAAATGCCAAAAGGCAGAGACAACAGAGAGAGTTGAGCGACAAGGACCTAAAAAGGACATTCACAGATGGGCCAAAAAACGGGCAGCCGGGGCAAGCCACAAATAATAATGAAAACGGAAATGAAATACAATACCCAGGAATGCCACAAGAGATGCTGAATACCAATGTTGATGATGATGCTGCTACTGGGATGCCAATGCCAATGGCCACTTTACAGCATTGCTTTCGTCTCCTTATTGTTCACTTGCACACAAAGTCTCAGGGATCCTAGTTGGGTGTAGGGTTAAACACTAGTTACTGACTCATATTGTTAGTTTTTTTATTTTTGATATAAGCTAACTATAAATTGTATGCTTAACTAAAAATCAGCGGCTAGATAATATAGGTTTAGGGTCCTTTGTCCTGCCCATCGGTGTTGGCTTAGTTCCGACACATTCTTTCAATGTTTGAGCACAGCTTTATTAACATAAAGAAATATACAAAAAGAAAAAAACACCTCTTCTCTAAACACAAGCCACTTCTAACTTGTTAACAATCAAAAATTAATAAGCCATAAAATGTGCAACAACTTTTTGCCTTTTGATTATATTTGTTCATAAAAAAGTAGAGCTGTAGCAGGAGGCTGGTATTCTTTTCATAAACCGCACACAAATTAGACGCATACAAAAAAAGGCAGTGAAAAAATAAACGAAACGCTGATTGTCGTCTATTCTTGTCAACTTTTGGATGCCCGATGCTTGAGGAGTTGCCGAAGGGGAGGGGAGAGTTGAGGGCATAGCACGCAAAGTCAATTAGGCAAAGCGACGATGGCAAACAAAACTGAAAACAATTCGCATTTAAATTTTGCGCATTCTTCGAAAATTTGTGCCCGCGAAAATGAGAATGAGGTGCTAGTGTGTCAGAAAGGGTAGGGTGTTGGGGGTAGTTGAGGAGTGAGAAATAGCCGTAAAATACGTGCATATTATTGCGCTTATCTGGCAACAAACACGCCCAGGCCAAGTGGCCCATTCCCGGCCTTCTCGATGAAGTTGATTTCGCTTTTCTTTCTGTTGCCAAAGAACTGAGCTACAATGTTGTAGTTATTGTTGTTGTTGTTGTTGTTGTTGTTGTTGTTGTATTGTGCATTTGTTTTTATGTGTGTGGAGCGAGTGTAAGAGCCACCCACTTGCCGCTGTCTACCCCACTTGTCGTCAGTCCTAAGCAACACATCCTTCCTTAAACGTTTCTCGTCTGCCAAATGTTTCTATGGCCCATACGATTGTGTCTGTGTGTGTGTGTTTGTACGGTTTTATGTGTGCATTGTATTGCTGGCATAATAGACACATTTAATTTTACTATTATGCCTTTTTGTTGTCATCACATTCGCATAAGCATAATAAACCGTTTCGTTTTCAAGTTTCCTTTGGGGACTTCTCCGGTTTTTCGCCTATTTGCCAGTCATTTTATTTGATTTCCATTTGCATGCGAGAATGAGAAAACAAACAGTGTAATATTCTAAAGAAATAAGTAATGAACACAATGCCATACTAAAATACTTGTCAAAATCTGTGTGTGCTTGACGATACTCAAGCTGGAAATATGCTCATGCGTCTTTGTTCGCAGTTAAATTTGCTAGTTTGAATTCATTCCTTTTGTTGAAAGACAGTTTACAAAATTAGCAAGTATTTTGCATACATTTGTGCTAAATAGAATAGTTTCTTAACATCATCCTGTCCCTCAGCTAAGCTTTCCATTCAAACTTGTCGAATAGAGTTGTTTGGCAGTAGTTAATTACGTAACTGATTTAAATAATTAAGTCTGCAGACTTCAATTTAACAAAAGGAAATATTTATTGAAAGCTACGATTTTTTTGCTAGATGAAATAAGAAAGAAATTAATTCAAATGTTAACTTCGTTTAATATGTAAATGTAACGGA
Organism: Scaptomyza polygonia; assembly: GCA_035044585.1. NCBI lineage: Eukaryota > Metazoa > Arthropoda > Insecta > Diptera > Drosophilidae > Scaptomyza > Scaptomyza polygonia. The sequence goes on along the minus strand of JAWNNU010000962.1, from coordinate 3,033,933 downwards.
GCAAATTTAAAAAGCGGTTTTAGTTGGATTTACACAAAGCGAGCCCTAGATGGCGCCATCTTAATAAACGGAGGCGCGCTTATTCAAAATTAAAAGTACGTAGTACAAAGCAAAGTTGATTGCGATTTGAGAGTTAGAACACGACTTAAAAGTTTTTCTTAATTTTCAATAAGTTATTTCGACCTACCATAAAATTTATTTACAAGTAATATGACACAAATAATCAAACTTGATAGAATTTTTCCCAACTCGCTTGTGCCATACAATTTCAATCAATCCTCTTAGCGTTTGTAACCTAACGTTTATGGCAAATGCTATAAAACCGAGTATGAATGGATTGAAAACCAAGTATGAATGGATTTTCGTAGTAGATTATTTAGTTTTAAGCGATTGATTTAAATCTTTTTTATTGTCCCTGATGATGGATAACAACATCCAAGAGAGATTTAGCTAGAACAGAGGCCGTCGAGTTTACAATCCCATCAACCCATTTACACTCCACATTCGATTCCGTGCCAAGCCAGGGCTGAACTTCAACAACAAGTTGAAGTTTAAGGCCCTCTGAAGTGCCACGAGGTAAGAGGAGATGTTGAGGGAAAGCCAAGGCATTCATGGCCTTCAATGGTTCCTTTGCCTCATATAAATCCCTGAGTGTGTTTTTATTTTTATCCATTGGAAATTGGCGTTCCAGTTTGTTCTCTCCTTTAAACAACTTGCTGACAAAGCTGTCGAGCCGGTATCGTTGTTGATCTCGGCCAGGAGGAACCAAATAACTGCGAATCAGGATTTCTTTTGCTTCGGGTGCATATAGCAGGAAGGTGATATTAAACGATTGGTGATTCAAACGCCACTGACGGGCCACAAGACGTCTTTGCAGCAACTGTAAATTATTGCGCTGCGTTTGTAGTAGCTGCTGATCCATTAGATTGATTAAATCGCTATCCACAACCTGCTCAAAGGTTTGCAACTGTCCCACGTGGATATTTCGTATTTGTAAACCCTGCTCATCGGAAATCAGCTCATTTGGCTTTTCATATTGTTCAATAAGTTCGGCAAGTTGCAGAAGCAGCATTCGATAAATGGGATCTCTCAAATTGGAAGTGGCCATGCCCAGTAGATTGGGTTCCATTGCTTGATTGCCGTTAATGGCCCGACTTAGATGGCGACAGTGCATCAAATAAAGATTAGCAATCACTCGACCCACTGTGCACATTGTCTGCATTTCGGCTGCCTTTGTTTCCAGTTGATTATCAATATTTATTTTCATTTCTTTAATAGACTGACCTATCATCTGCAAGACAGTTTGGACAGTGAGATTGGTTGCCTTAAACGGCACACCGCCGGTTGTCATTAATGTTGGCTCAATAAGCTCCAATAACTTGTGACTTGTTGCAAGTTCCTCCAGCTTGAAGAGTGCTACAAATTGCTTAATGTTGTGCAGGAGAATTTGTCCGTTTTCTGTTTGAGAGAAACTACTGGAGGTTCTTATGTTATCATCAAGTGTATCATGGCCATGCGTTCCGATAATCAGTCTATTAATAAGATTGTTCCAGTAACTGTTTAATTCTACATCCAAGCTAAGCTGAATACGCTGAGGCTTTACTTCAATGACAACCGGATCGGCAGGGATAAGCGGCTCCTCCATTGGCGGCTTTACAGTTCTTGGATACATAATGCTGCCCAGTGTTTCTCTCCAGCTGCGTTTAGCGCCTTTAATTGGAATTGGCGCCAATTGCTGCCAATTGACTAACTGCGCCCTATGTATCACCTCCTTGTCAAAGTACAGCTGCGGCAGCACCTCATGCATTGCTGGCAATATTAAATCTTTGGTATCCGCTCGCTTACAGATAGCCAGTTGGAGTGCATTCAAGAAGAGCACAGGATTGAAGTGAATGCGTGCATAGCAAGCATTGCGCTGAAATGTACTCCAATCCTTCGCCAGCACTAAAAAGCGAAAGACTCCCAACAGCTGACGTGGCAACTCATCGTGCAACTGACTGTAGATGCTATACGGATGCAAGATGCGTCCCTGTTGCACACATTTCACAAAGTCAGTCAACAAAAGCCAGCTGTCCTAGAAGAAGGCATTTAATAATGTAATACGGATAGTTCCAAATTTACTCACTTCCACATAATCACTGGGTTTGTCGCTTAACTCGCGACCCATTTCGATAAGCTCCTGATGCAACAGCGGCACCTGTGCACCTGCAGCAATAAATCTAGCATAAAACGCTGACGTTGCTCCCATTGGGTCGTTGGTTGATCCACATTGATATCTGAACGAGCATCGTTTAACCACCAACGCACACGTGGACTCCATCCAATAATAGAAACTCTAGCACCGTTTGATATGCTTAGAAAAGCACAGATCACAAATGCTACTTGATGCATTTAAAAAAAACAAATAAATCACTTCTTCAGCACCACACCTCATTTATAATTTACTTTTGAAACAATGAAATGCCAATGCCAGACTCTGTTCCCATGGCTTATCAGAGGAATATATAATTTATATAATATTTTTGTACATAATTAAAAATTGCTCTATGCTCTCTGCACTTCGGCACGTTCAAGATTAAATACTCTTCCAAACCTTAAACTGTTTTATTATCTGAACATAGAAAACTAGAATGCCCTAAATACAGATTAAACACAAATGACAGAACTTAAATAAATTCGTTTCATTTATTGTATCAACATAATAAAAACTTCCCATATATAAAAACCACATGCATAAAAGCCGCATTCCGTTAAACCAATATTAAGTTTGATTAAGTTTTCTTTAAGCTTAATTTAAGTCTTTTGAGCCTATGCCAATGTGGCTCGTTTGGCCACAAACTCCCTGGAGCTCTTCTCTTTGTTCGTAAAGCGTGCATAACTTGAAAGATAACAAATATATTAGAGTAAGGTACAGAAAATATAAGGATATAATCATTATGCTTACGTTTTCTTATATTTGGACACATCGGAGGCGCTCAGTGATGGACGGGTTGATTGATAAGATTCGATAAGATGTTTTTGCTTCACTAAAATTTTCTTTGGCAGTTTCTGTTTGGAATGGAATGAAAAGGTATTAATCAAGTTTGCTTATAATAAGTTCGGACGTAATTTATTTATGAGTATTTTTGATTTGTTGCTCGATGAAAGTTCTTGTTAAAGCCAATTGGCCTAGCCTAACTAGTTAAACTTATATGTATATTGATATCTAAGCGGTAAAGTCTCTCGGAATGTTTCAGTTTCAGAGCCATCCTCCTCATCGCCCGATGAAGGCGGCGTCTCCAGCATTGGCATCGACAGGTCCAAATAAGCATCATTGGGATTACTGCTAGCCTGTTGCAGTATACCATCAAAACTCTCCACCAGCTCCGCAAATGTGGGTCTAGCACATGACTCAAAGTGCCAACACTGTCGCATAACCACATAAATGTTAAGCGAACACTTTGGCGGCTTCTCCATGCGTTGGCCAGTAATCAAATAACTGTATAGCTCCTCGGCCGACATAATATTCGGATAAGGCTGTTCGCCATATGTCATTATTTCCCACAGCAGCACACCATAGCTCCAGACATCGCTCTGCGAATCGTAGAACTTCTCCTGCAACGATTCGGGTGCCATCCATTTGATGGGCAATCGTCCATTGGTATTCTTGCGATAATAATCCGTATCCTGTATATCCCTGGCCAATCCAAAGTCTGCTATCTTCATTACAAAGCCATCGCTGACCAGCACATTTCGCGCAGCCAAATCTCGATGAATGCACTGCAATGATTTTATATGTTTTGATTTTATTTAAGATTGATAAAAAACGGTGAGGACTAAACTAATTATACGAATAAGGCTAAGCAATTCTTTAAGAATTTGATAAAGCTCTTTTCGAACAATAATTTGATGAGTCCAAATGTGGGTTGAATTGAGTTAGGTTCTTAGGCTAGGAATGCGAGGAACTAGTTCTACTTTTGGGAATTTTAAAGGAAAGTCTGATAAGTTAAAAATTATATCACTAAGAATATAAATTTATAAAGAAGGTTTGCTTACCCGTCGCGAGGCGAGATACTCCATGCCACGAGCTATCTGGAAGGCAAACATCGTAAGCTCCTTTTCACCCAGTTGTTGGAGTGGCTGCATTGACTTGTCATCCAGATATCCATCACTGTCGCTGCGTCGTTGCAGTGCACCAGGTCGATTTTGCTTAAGAAAATCTTTAAGATTGCCATGGGGCGCATACTCTACAATGACCCACAACGGGCCGTTCTGACTGCAGCAACCCAAAAGATTGATTATGTTGATGTGCTTGCCAATCATTTTCATCACCTCCATTTCGCGCACCAAGCTGGCCATATCGGCATCTGTGTGCTCCTCTTTAACCATTTTGACGGCGACAATGGTGTCCATGCCAGTATGAGCAGGCGCTGGACTCCTTGGCAAGCCGTCTGCTTCGGCCATGACAACACGTCCGAAGGCACCCTCACCCAGAATGGAGCCTAGGGATAACTGCTGTCTAGGTATCTCCCAGTTGGAGTCCAATGGGAACTCATACTCATTGAAAGCCTGAGCCGGATCCGTTGAACCACCAGTTGTTGTATTGGAGAAGGTAGTCCGTTGTTTTTCAATCTTGATCACCGGTATCTGAAGATCTCCGGCACAGGAGCTGCCTTCGAGACTGGCCGGCTTGTAGATGATAACCTTCTTGGTCCATTGATGCACTGTCTCAATGCGATGCTTGAGTAGCTTCTCACGCTTTAGACGGCGCAGCATGTAGACAATAAAGGCGCTACCTAGCAGAAACAACATCATTATCATCACCACAGTGACTGTTAAGCCAACAGGATGAGATTTTAAGAGTTCTCCCATATGCAAATATGGCAGATGATCCACCACATGCAGATAGATACTGGCATTGCTGGTGCCCAACGAATTGGATGCCATGCAAGTGTACCAACCCTCCTGACTATGCGTCACATTATTCAGCAGCAACAGATCCGGTCGATCCAACGAGGTGTTCAATGGTATTCGCACCACATCTCGCTCTGCCAGCGCATCCAAAGCGAGGGGCAATGTATGATTGTGTTGCATGACGCGTATCCAACTGATAGTGGGTTCATTATCCGAAAGAACATCGCATTTGAGCACTACCTGGGTATTGATCAGCGCGGTCTTGTTATCCATTTTTGTGATAATGGGTGGTGCACGTATCCGATCATTAACCACCACACTATACTCAAAGTCGATGCACCCAAGAGTATTGCAAACCTTGCACATATAGGTCGCTGAATCCTTGGTAATGGCATCCTCAATAACCACAGACCAGCGTCTGTACTTATAGTCACCGATATCCCGTTCGAGTGGCACATATCCATTGCCCTTGTTAAAGGTCCAGCTGATGTTTGCTGGTGGATGGGCTGTATTGGGACAGGAGAGGGTGAGAGTCTTGCCTGAGACCAAATGTTGCAGGCGATGCAATTGCTTCTTGAACTTGGGCAACTGTTCGACGGTCAGGTCTTCATTGACATCATCTCCCGAATCATCATCTACATCACTTACGATCGCTGCTGTTGCTATTGTTGTACTTGTTGTTGTTGTAGCTTTTGTTGTGGGTTTTTCAATGGGTTGTGCAGCAACCTCCAAGTAAGCAGCGCCCACAGTGCGTCCTAGTTGATTCTCAGCTATGCAAATATACCAACCGGAATCCTCGTGACCAACACTGCCCAAGCGCAACACTTGCGGCTCATCCTTGCTGCCCAGCAACATCTCCACTTCATCTTCTGCCGCATCCTGTAGACGCAAACGCTGCAGCAATGCCTGAATGTCACCTCCACGATATCGCTGATGCAGCCATGTAATCTGTGGCTCCAACTGTGAGTCCTCCAGCGTGCACTCAATGCTCGCATGCTCCGAGAGCGTGGCGCTCACATTACGCGGATAGCCTAAAGCTAGCTGAGGTGCTGTATGCTGACGTGTGATGACCTCCAGGTGACTATTCTCACTAGATAGGCAACCAACGCTGTTGCATAGTCTGCAACGGTAGTCGCCACTGTCTTCAGGTTGTAACTGCCACACGTACAATGTCCACTTTTTGAGGCGTATTCGACCACCACCTGTTATCAGGGAGTTGTTGTGATACCAGCTAATGTTGCTGACAGAAACACCAACTGCTGGAACACAGTTGGATTGAAACATGACACCGGCGGTACGCTGCACACGTGCCTCCAGTTGCTGCCCCAAACGTGGCAATTGACTCACATTCAATGGCTGCAAATAGAGTTCCAGTTCATCGCTATGCAGCTTACTAAAGCTAACAAGATCCGAGCTGGGCTTCTGATAGCCAATCAGCAGTGTTAGATTGGCCCACTTATTCCGATCATAGTGGCAGGCATAGTTGCCCGATTGCTGTGGCTGGGCGCGTTCCAGCAACCAGCTGGTGCCACTATGCTGCAGTTGATCCTTGTAGTACCATTGCGCCTGGGCATGATGACGACACTCGAGCATTATATCTACATCCGTGGGCACATGACGATAGCCAGATGACTGCGACTGCGACTCTTGAATCACATCGATTTGGCAACGATGTGCCTCCAAGTGGCAGCTTGATAAGTCAAGACTTTTGCCATAGCTGTAGCTGCTTCTACTGCCAATGATGATGATGACGAAAATGATGATAAGCAGGTTTTGCATTTTCAAGTGTTGTGGATTTGTGTAGAAGGCGTTGTTGTTATTATTGTTGTGTTGGTTGTTGTTATTTAGCTGTTTTGCTGTTGCCAAATAATTGTTGAAGCTCCTAATGATGCTTGTACTTTTTTACTTTCTGTTGTTTTATTTTATTTTGTATAACTTTTTTTATTATTTTATTGCACCACAGTTAAGCAAATGTTTTGTCTTTGCGTTTGCATTGCTTTTCAAATATTCAAAAACAAAAATAAATCTATGAAAAACAAAAAGCCAAAGCGTACGAATAGGTAACCATTATGTGCACTGCCTTTATAATGAGCAACACCTTATTGTTGTTGATTTTTTTCTTAAGCCAAGTCGAGTGCTGTCTATAAGTTGTCTATATATAAATGTGTTTAATGTCGTCATTTTCCATTGATAAATATCTCAACTGTCTTACAGTTAAAAATTGTTTCTTTTTTCTTTTTTTGTAACCGCAATTATAATCGTTGTTAAATTGACTAACGTTTAATCAGATTCCATGTGCAGCACAGTGGTATTTAATTTGCAATAATAGTTAGGGTGAACACAACTTTGTTACTAAGTGCATTGATGCATAATGTGCCCATTTAGTCAAAACAGACTCTTAACTGTCCTACATAAAATTTATTATAGAAAAAGTCCTCTTAAAAAAGCTTAACATTTAAAAATAAACTTGCGAATATTTGCTTTAATAAAGTTATGGTTAAAAATAAGTTCACTGCACTAGCTAGGAGTACTAAGGCTTTTAGTTTTTTGATTTTATTAAATAAATTAATTTGCATTGTGAGTGCAACTCTTTGACAGCATTAAATTTTTACTAAGCTGAGTTATCTTAGACCACTGTGCACAAATGATATTTTTTTATTTTATAAATGATTTTTTTTAAAGCCATACTGACAACTGTTGATTTTGTTGAAGTTGTTTTTGGTTTTGCCGTTGCTGATTGTCATATACAAACATATAGTATATAGATATGCACACGCGTCGTGATTTTTAATTTATTCAATTTCTTTTCTCATTATATTTTTCTTTGATGAAACGCTTAAGTTTGAAATTATTATTTTTATAATCTGTGATTGTTGCTCCTGTGTTGTCAATTTTTCTGGGACATAAAAAACATGCCAACATTTGATACTATTCGCAGTTTGTTAAATCATTGAAATCACATAATGTTTTGGCTAGTTTGGAACTATAATTGGATACATTTTTGGAAGTACACAAATATTTGTGTTCATAAATGTATTATGCGTATTTTGTCACACAACTTTATAGATTTGCAAGCTGAATGGATTTTTTTCAGTCTTTATATGATTTATAGTTAAAATTGGTAGTATAAATTCGAAGCACGCCTCTTCTATAAGACATACAGGCACAATTTATGTATATTTTTATTATGGGAGGCAGTGTAATCCAAAAGGTTTTCATTACTTGGGTATGCTTTTTATTGGTTGAAATATTATCAATATTTTATGATATGTGTATTATTAATTTCATTGTCATATTATTGTTTTTTTTTAAAGAACCTTTCCAGACATTTTTATGCGTACTTTAAAATTTATTTTATTTTCGGTTTTCTTGTTTTTTTTATTTTTAAGTACTTTGCATTGCAGTTGACTGAATTTTATATTATTTTTATTTCTGTTGACTTGAGCGATCGCAATCCATGTCTGCCCAAATGAGAACATAATTCTTTTTTTCCATGCAAATTCTTTGAACAAAAAATCACGTCTTTGTCTTAAGTTCCAAAAATAACAACAACAAGAAAACCACAAGAAATAAAAAAAAAAAATACACCACAAATATTGTCACAGTGCTTTTATTTTGGCTGTCAATCTGGCAGGCCGCAAACGATTCCAGCCCTTTGTGGACCCGTGCGCGATTTCCGCTTCGTTGCCAATACTGATTTAAAGCTCTCGGACCCCTTAACACCCCCGCGTTAATGGGCGTTGGGGAGACGCTGTTGACAACTTCCGTTTGCATGCACTAACCGAACTCACACAGATCCCACAGTGACCGACCGACCACACAGTTGAGAAGAAGCCAACCAACCAACCAACCAACCGATTTGCTTGAATGTGCGCACACAACTGAAAGTAACAATCGATTGAAACAATGCCAATAACAACAAAACTTTTTTTGAATTTGTTTAACGACGATCATCGGGCAACCCACGAAGCTGACAACGACGTCGTGAAAATGTACGTGTATAATAATAATATTTATACTGAAGTACAAGTAGCGAAACCTTCACGATCCTGTCGACAGCGATTCCTTTAGTTCTACCTGACTGTGTGTGTGTGTGTTTGTATGCAAGGTGTTTGTCTGCATGTTGTTGCAATTGTTGTGGTTGTCTTTTAATTTTCGTGTAGTTTTCTTTTCTTTTCTATTCTTTTTATTTTTATTCTAAGCACATGCTTTGTTCTTGAGTTGAAGATTTTTGCCTTGGCTTGCATTCTTTATTATCGCGGCCCTCTTGGCCTATGTTTAATTTATGCACACAAGAAACGAAAGAATGAAAAAACAAAAAAAAATTGTATCCATTGTCTTTTTGAAGAGTTTTTCGTTGTTGCTAGTACATTTTCGTTGTTGTTTTTGTACGTGAGCATGCGCGATAATCGCATATCAATAAGGAAATATCCGTTACGTGACTTATATATCTAAAACCCGAACCGTCTGCAGTTGTTTTGTGTCTTGTCTTTAATAATTGTTATTTTTGGCTCAGCACCCGCATAAGGTTGTCTAATCCTGATCCAGATGCTAAGCACGTACTTACCACACGATGAAAAAAAAAACAAAGCAAAATCAAAAACCCCAAAAATAGTAGTAAATTACATTGCACTTGTAAGCCCTTTCTTTCCACTTTCAAGTGCTGGGAACGGAAGAGCGCTACTCTATCTGTGCTAACTGCTTTACCAAGAACTTGTTGTTATTGTTGCATTTCCGGTTAACATCTAGCACTCACCTCATGTCCGAATTGTGCCAGCACCTCCTTAACTGCGGCCATGTTTGCCGAGGTCAGAATGCTTTGGATATCGGCGCCGGTGTAGTTTTGTGTACGTCCAGCAAAATAATCAAAGTCCACACACTCATCTAGATTCAGTGTTGCACTTAGCGCCTCAAAGATGCTAACACGAGCCACTGCATCCGGCAATGGGCACTCCACCAAGCGATCAATGCGTCCCGAACGCAACAATGCTGGATCAAGAAGTTCTGGTCGCGATGTTGCCGCTATAACCGTAACACCCTGCAGCCCCTCAACGCCATCGAGTTCGGTTAGCAGTTGATTGACCACACGATCTGTTACACCAGTGGAATCATGTCCACGTTTTGGTGCCAAGCTGTCAAACTCGTCGAAGAAGAGCACACAAGGTTTGGCACTTCTCGCTCGATTGAACAGATTGCGCACATTCTCCTCACTCTGTCCAATATATTTGGCCAGGAGTTCCGGACCTTTGACCGAAATGATGCGAAGACTCCAACAGCTTGCCAGCTGAGACACCAAAAAGGTTTTACCCGTTCCCGGTGGTCCATAAAGCAGAACGCCAGCTTGATTGCGCAAAGGCGATGAATTGAATATCGTTGGATACTATTAATTGTTGTGATATTGAATGACATGTTAATTGATAATTTCAATTTAACTCACCGTTGATGGCCACATCAGGACCTCTTCGAGCACTGTTACCACCGATTCCAATCCGGGCAGTTCCTCAACACGCATTTCATTGCCATTCGGTTCGGAGCCAGTCTTTTGATTGCTTTGAATGCCCTGCAGGCAATAGGAATTCGTATGCTCCAGGGACTCAATAAGCTGCTCATTTGTTAACATCGGCTGTGATTTACCTGAAAGAGAGATAAGTTAAGGTTAATACCATTAAGTCAGAGAGCTTTCAGATGCACTTACTGATGCGATAGGCATAGAAAATGGCACGTTCCACAAACTGAACGAGATCACACTTGCGATAGCCTTCCGTTAGATTAGAGAACTTAGCCAAATCCAAATCTCTAGTGGAAATATGTCCACATAGCTCTCGCAAAATGATCTCACGATCGGCACGCTCCAAACTGGGCAGGCGAGCAATTGTTTGGAACAGATGTCGTCCACGTGGTGCACTGAGACGCTTGTTTAGCGTCTGCAATTCATTGATTGTGGCAATGACTGCAATAGCATTGCTATTGGTATACTGCATGATTAGTTGATGCACTGTATCTGCCATGCGATTAAAGTACTCGCCATCCTGGCTGGATTGTTCGCCGGCAGCATGAGCCAGTACATCCAGATTCTCTAGGACAAGAATTGCTGGGGCATGCATGAGGCAGGTGGTGAAAATGTTACGCAGATCTTTTTGTATGGATTCCGTTTTGCGTCCTTTGCTGCGCGAGCAGTAGAATATGTCAAAGTAGCAGTGATCCGGTTGCTTTGCCAATTGCTCCAATATGCGCTCTACAAGCACAGTTTTGCCAGTGCCTGCAGCTCCAGTCAACAGGACATTGCCTTGACGCAGCACAGAGTTCTGGGAGTTGAGACACAGATTCATGCGTAGCTCGCCAACCACTTGATCCACAATCTTATCATACTCAGGCAGTCGTATTAGATCCTTAACACTCAAAGGTGTCTTTGCTGGCGGATGCTCCTTGATGATATCGTTAACGGGACGTACTAAATCGGCAGCATAGATTTTTGACTCCTTCAAGAACTGTGCATCGACGACGCAATAGCGAAAGTGATCGGGTACAATGCCCACAGTGACCAAAAGATCATCCTCGAGGCGCACAACCTCCTCCTGATTGAACAGCATGGCCACCTTCTGGGTTTTCTCAATTACAAATCTCTTAAATGCATTCTCAATGATCTTGTAATGCGTCTTTTTGTGAGCAAACAGCTCAATCTTCTCCACAAAGTTCACAACAGTTGTCTTCGGCTTTAAGACAACGCGTTCTAGTTCCTTAATGTTAAGCAGCTTCATCAGATTTGCATTCAGCTCGATGGTCGGATGAATTGTAGCTGGCAAATCATAGCTATCATCGCTAGCCAAACGCACACGCACATAGTACTCCTTATCGCCAGCAGTGCGCATGCTATAAAACTGCTCCAAATCCATGAATTCGGGCAAATGCGATTGCGTTATATACACATCCGACTCCTGGGCCTTTTCGTGCCACAATCCACGAATGACACGAAACTCAAACGCGCGCGAACTTTCACGCTGCAAATCCTTCTTGAGACGCTGCATATGATCCTGCCGCTTATTGCGCTGCAAATTATTCTTCACACTGCCCATTGTGGCAGAGTGAGCGAGTCCTGAGGGCACTGCGGGGACAACTATGTCCCGCACCTGTGCACTGGTCTTGCTGCGCGACAGTTTTTTGTTCTCCTCCACATCCTTGTCATTGCTATCGCCATTGGTTAGACCCTTGTACAGATTTGGCGCCACAACCAGTTGTGTATTGTGATCAATACGTCCATAGCTAATGTGCGGCTTCAGGCGATCTGTAATGAGGCAGGAAATGAAAAAAGTGAATGCGTTTGTGAGATGCCAAGAAATATTTACCCACTGTCAGCGCCACTTGCATCGACTTATTTATCCAAACAAGCAATATTTGCGACGAGTTTACAATGCGCGTTTGTTCCAATACGCTGCCAGAGATTTTCTCAGAGCTCAGTTCCTAAAACACAAATCTGTTAGAAACAAAAATCATCCATCCCTGATTGATAAACACCCCGTTGGGGTCAATGGCAATGCCGGCAAAAGCAATTATCAGCATACATAAATAAACACTTGAAAGCACGCCCGCGCCAAAAGCTAATTCGATATAAAAAAAAGTTATTTATATCTGGCCGAGCTGGCCAAAACACTCTTGCACCCACACAAAAACACTAACGTTTGTAAATAGATAAACACTCACAATGATCTCCCAATCTTTGGCCGAGACGGGTGTGACGTGAACGCTGCGCAAATTTAGAACGTCAGCGATGAGTGCACATTTGACCAAGTCATTCTCATGCAAACCTACGGAAAGAGCGAACAAAGTGCATATTGAAATTATATTTTTGGCAACAAACACACACTCGACGCATCCGCTTATTAAGTAACTCACCGAGCTCTTTGGCTGCCCTGGCATTGATCCCAATTTCGGTGTCTTTGATGCCGCCACCGCCCGCTTGTGGCGCCCAGGATGCATAGTGCACACGGCCATTGTACTGAAGGCTAAGGCAGCCAGTGTCCTACATATACATACATGCGTAAGTAACATATATACATACATACATATATTTGAATCCATATCAACTTATCTAATCTTCGTTGACTTTTGGACACTCACATAAGTTGAAACGACGCCGTAGTACTGATCCGGTAGTAAAAGAAAGTTATTTCTAATCGGTCGATAAACCACTTTAAATGTGCGTTTAAACATTCTAGCAGCTGGCGCGCACAATGTCACACACTAAAACTTATATATATCACTGAGCGATCGTGTTTGAAATCATTTTTCAACTTAAATTCCAACCAGAGCAAATTTCGTGCGACCAGCTGATCGGATTCTCGCGGCTGGACTGGCGCACACTAGAGATGAAACTCATTACTGATACTTATCGAGACTAACAGTGAAAGAGCAAGCTGTTAACGGACTCTGTATTTAAGCAGGTTGGCAGCACTTGCACCAACTGTTGCGCTGGGGTGCTTCACTTTTAAAGTTGCGCGCCAAGACGTTTTCTGACTGTTAACATAAAAACAAGTTATTCTTTCGTTTGGCTAGTTTATTTGGTTAATAATTTATTTAAAATAGTTAAAGTGTTCTTATATTTATATGTACGTGTGTGTGTGTTTGTATAATAGCAAATGCGTCATCTGTTTGTCTAATTCTTTTTCGTATACCATGCTGGTTTCTTATGAAATTAAATAACACAATATTTAAAACTAACAATGCAGCGTGCTAGTTTATTAAACGTTTCGCCCTTTATTTATTTTTTGTTTTGTTTTGCAAATTAAAAAACATGTTACGAAAAGATATGCATAAGGACCATGTCATAAATGCCGATGGCACTACATAAATATAAATATATATTAATGGATGTATTACTCGAACTACATATGTATATAAAGTGCTTAAAGTTCAACTAAATTCGTTAAGTTTTAATAAGGGGAAAGACACTAGACGTCTGTTCGAAAAAGATCGTTACAAAGCGGTTTTTTTTTTTGTTTAATAATTATTTATGTAAGTTTGTATAAATGTATATGCGTGATTTTGTTGTATAATTTTATAACTGCTCCATTTCAGTCTTCGTCAAAATTTCGTGGCTTGTAAGAATAAATTGGCTCATAAATTGTATATATGTATATAAAAAATCTACATAAAATTTTATAAAATGTTTTTTTTTTAATAGTTGTTTGTTTGGTGTATATTTTTAAAAAACTTTCATTAAAAAATTGTTGAAGCTTTTTTTTTGTTGCAATATTTGGCGCTTTTACTCTTTTTTATTATTGCAATAATATTTTTTTGTCTAAGCAGCGTGTCTAAAATGTGTTGTATATGAATACAACAAAATTAATTTTAAAAAAATACAAAATAATAGGAAATGTAGAATTTAATGTATTATATTCATCATACAATTTAATACTTAATCAAAAAATATGCATGCATTAAAACAATGCAAACTAAACACAAAATCGTGCGGGTAGAATACCTTTTTTTTTTTTTTTTTTGCCATCTCGGATGCAATTTACAAATTCCAATTTGGTTTCAAAACTTATAAAATAATATTAATAATAATAACATAATCATAAATTTGATATATGCATACATATATATATATATAGATATATTTACACACTTTAAATTTAACAATAAAAATTTGATAAATACAATGTAAAACTTTGTAAACTTGTAACTTATTTCGACATGCCACCAAACAAATTAAACGACATATTTAAAAAATTGGCAATTGATAGAATAACTCAAATCAAATGAGATTCACAGAAAATAATAGTACTGGAAATTTCGAGATGGTATTTTGGTATGTTAAGCATTAAATAATATGTATAAACGAGAAAATATATATTCGAATCGGGTAAGCTCCAGGTTATAACGAGGGGACGGGAATGTGTATGTGTGTGTGTGTGTGTCCAAACAATTAAATCGCCCAATCACATATTGCAGGTTTTTTTTTTTTTTGTTTATCTTCAACAAACTTTTTCGCATTTCGTTTGATTTAGCTTTGCCCCACTTTTAACAATCCATTTCCTCCAGCGTGCGTGACAAGCGATTATTGTCAATGCGTCGACGTTGGGATCGTCTCACAGCATCCGCCCTGCGATACGGCTCACTCTTGAGACCCAGCAGTATATCCTCCAGTGCACCATTATAAACCTCATCCTGCTGCAACAGCTTCTTTTCGCGCACCGAATGCGTTTTGCTTTTCAGCTCATTGATGACGGCATCCTGCAAGGAGAGTGCGCAAGTTGAAGGCAACTGTTTGACAACAACGTGCAGTAAAAAACAAAGAAGAAAAGATTTTTCTATTATAGATTAACCAGCACCAAAAGCCATCAAAAATGTTTTAAATATCTTAAAAATATTAATATTAGTTACCAATTTATTATAGAGCCATGTGATTAGTATGGGTAGAGATAATTTAGAAAATTGTCTTAGTAGCATAACAAACCAATTAGTTAAATCCATGATTGCCACAAAAATTTAAAAACCTTTAATAATCCAATTTGTCAACAAAACACAAACATATGTATTTAAATTTTTACAAGTTTTCCGCAAATACTGACGAATAGTGAGATCATTGGGGGATTAAGGTTAGCAGACAGCGACATGGCTAAAGAGGTATAATATATGTGGACTTTAGGGATTAGGTGGGACAGGGGGTTAGAGACAAGTTGCACACAAGCCAAGCGACTTACACTAGAATGTACATATATATATGTATATACACAAACAACTTCCGTCACATGCCGAACCAAAAGTACTCGAGTCTAGTTGCTAGTATTGGATGGTGTTGGTGGTTTGTGGTAGTGGTTTTTGGTTTTGTTGGTGGTGGTGTTGGTGTTGATGATATATTTGGTGGTTGGTAGTTTGCTTTGGATATTATGGTTTAGGTTGTCGCCCCACCCCATTGTTGTTGGTATTACTATGAAAATTGTTAGCCAAATAACCAGAGTACGTGCTAAGGTTGAGGTTGCCATTTTTTGGGGGGGCGATTATAGTAGTACTACAACATCTTTAGGTGTGTGAGTGTGTGTGATTCTGTGTCTTTTTGCTATGCAGTTAGGGAGACATATCCACAGTGGCATGCTGCTTGGCAAAGTCAAGCAGGCAATGTATTTGCTGCATAAATATCAAAAGCATAACAGGTTACATTTTTCCAAAAATCAAGAATCATTACAAAATCAATCAAAGGAATGCCACAAACTTGAAGGTTGTTGCCATCTGGTTGGCCGTTAAGCTTCCATTTAGACATCCACCACTCACCTGTTGCTTCTTCTGATTGAATTTGTTGCGCATCATGACCTGATCGCTTTCCTTTTTCGATGCAGCCAATGCAGCTGCCTGCTCCAATCGACGACGCTGTTCGTTCTCCTGATCCAGTTGCTAAAGTTAAAAATTAACAAATATGTGTTAATTCAATTCCATTAGTAATAATAAATGAATAAACTAACCTTAAAGGCACGCGTAAAGCGCACAATTAATGCAAAGAATGCAGCCGCATCTGCATTGCGCGATGAGTCACCAAAGTATTCTACGCACTCTTTGAACGCGTCCTGCGCCATTCGCAGATCACTCTTAATCTTCTTCAACTTGTCCTCACTGTTGTTGAGGAAATCGCGCAGTATGTGCGTTTGTGTGCCTTTGACACGCAACTCGGCCTCCTTTCGCACCAACTCCATGCCCTTATCAAGCTCTTGCACATCGGCTACAACATTCTCCAGCGCCACAGATGCCGCCTTATCCGTGCCATATAGTTCACACTCAAAGCTTAACAGCTCAGGAAATTTAGCACGTACGGTGGCAACAATATAGTGTAGCAATGAGGAGCGTTTGTCAGTTGACTTTGTGTCAATCAGTGTGTCCAGCGATTGCAGCTTGAAGCCATAGGCCGGGCCACGCTTGTTACTATTGAGATAATTGCCAAAGGCTAACACAATTTCCAGAACAGCTTTGAATTTGCGCGATTGCTTCAATGAACTGGAGGCACTGGCAATCGATAGAACTTGCTGCAATACAAAAAGGCAGATTAATAAAATATAAATATGTATGTATATACGTTTTTTATAAGCTTAACTTACCGGACTAATGAGATGGACACTATCGACAAAATTGCCCATATAATTCATAATGGCCAGCTTTGAGGAGATGCGTTCGACGCGTGACAATTGCAACATGAATTTATCCTCCTCGGTGAGCAGCTGTTGATCCTTGCGTTCAACTATATACTCTTTGTAGGCTTTGATTTCCGCGTCGGTGGGCACCATCTTCTGCAGCAGTTCGACATTCTCCAGCGATAGCTTCTTCAAATCCAAACTATGTATGGCAGCAACAACATCGTCAATGGGCATGCCCAATTTACGACGTGAGATTGCTGACGAGTACAAAAAATAAAAGTTAATAGTGTTTACAATATAAAAAATAGGATAGCTGTGTTGTTTCTTTTACCTATGTTTCTTAACCTCGTGTGTTCCAGCAGCGAAACATGATCAGGCTTCTTGAAACGTTTACTGGGATAGGATGATAGTGAGCCATCGACCTCGCTGCCATTGCTGCCATTGAGCATGGCACCACCGATGCCAATTTTGAATCGTTCCTCAAATTCATTAAAGTCAATTTGCTTGAAGATCTTCTCATCGTCCAGCTCATTGAATATAGTGCCACGCACCTGTTCGCAAAGGAATGCATGGATTAGAATAAATAAATTTGTGTACTCTTTTCTGTTTCTCACCTGATTTGGTTTGAGCGCTATCCAGTTGAGTGTGGGCAACTTGTACTTGGTTGGCACTTTGCGCTTGATGGTCATGGCACCATCTGGGGCTGGCATAAAGCCTGCCACTGGTGGCGGCGGTGGCTGGAAGGAGCTCATCATGGGCGGTGCATGGGGTGGCGAGGGTACTGTCGAATATATGCTACCGTTCGGACTGCCCAGTGGACTGAGGCCGGGCATCATGGGCGGTGGTGGCGGTGCTGGTGGCACTGGTGGTGGCGGTGGTGGTGGTGATGACGCGAATGCTGCTGGCATTGGAGGCGGTGGTGGTGGTGGTGGCGATATTGTGCCACCTGTAAAGCCCGTCAAGAGGCTGCCGTTCACCAAAGAACCATCTCCGCTGGAAGCTGACCGGGGCAGGGAACGGGATAGGGTTTGCAGCTCAAGATTCTTATTGTGCAACAATGTGTCGCGTTTCTTGAGCTCCTGTTCGTTCTGTTGCAGCATGCGCTGTAGTGCATTAAGCTGCTCCTCCAGCTGTTGCCGCATCACAGCTAACTGCTCACGTTCCGCTTTAAGCGTTAGATTCTCTGTCTCCAGCTCGGCAAATTTGTACAAAAACTCCGAATTGCGATCTATTTCACGCTCAAGCTGGTCCTCCAGCTCTTGGACACGCTCCAGCGCCGATGTCTTTGTCTCTGAATCTTCCATCAAAGCAGCCACATCGAAAACATTATCCAAATAAGCAGAAATTTGCACCTTTAGCTCCTCGGACTCTGTGAGACGTATGCGCTCTAAATACTTGTCAAGACCCAAAGCGGTAAACTCATATTGCAAATGGACGCGATAGTTCATATCCTCGACGGAGTGCACCACAATATTCATGAATTGCATACAGGCGACCATGAAGTCAATGTTGAAGGCCTCAAAGTTCATGAAGTACTCCATGAGCGTTTGGAATCGTCGCTGCTCCTGGCACACATCCTTAAAGTTATCAAAGGAGCCCAGGATGATTTCGTGTCCACCCTTAACCAAACATATAGCCGCTAACAGCTCAAGGACCAACGCCTTTGTACGCAACGATTTGTGTATGAGACTCAAAGCGATGCAGTTAATCGCCTCCCGATGCTGTATGACCATATTGAAGCCATATTTATTGTTCATAATGGCGCGCAGGCACATAATGGACACATGTATATCATCGGTGGCCGCACCCATATTCAATTTGGCAATGTGACGCGAGCGACGCTTGAGACTGGGGCTGTCCAGCACCTCGGCGGGACGCACAAAGCTATAGGAATGCGAATGATTGGAAACTGACGGCTGTCGGGAGCTGTCCAACAATAGAGAGACATTTGTCAGATTGGCATTGCCGACACCGCTGCTCCCAACACCGCCCGGGCTCAACGAGCTATTGTTGCTCAGCACCACCTCGCCGGGATCGAGGCCATTGGTTAGATTCAAACGTTCTTCGGATGCATTGAGAGCGCCTTGGAGACGCTGCTCGTGTCGCATCATTTGAAGGCGAAAGCACAGATAGTCAACGAGAGCATCGAGACCCTGATTCGTATCATCAAGAAACTCTTTGACCCACTCAATGTGGTTGGTACGCAACGAGATTTCGAGATCTCGGAGCACTTGAGTCGATGTTGATTCGCCGACCATCTTACGTTTCTGACAAAGAAAGTAGAAGAGGTAAAGCTGTAAGTGTACAAAGAGAGAGAGAGAGAGAAAGGAAGGAAGTATGTGTTGGGATGGAACACAGGACAATGAAGAGAGCGCAGGACATTATAATTAATGAATGATTTTGGTTGATTGATTGGTTCACAGTGCAGGAAAGTGAAAGGTCAAATGATGTGCATTAGAAATTGGAGGTAGGCGGAATAGGAAAGGGAAGGTAAAATAGGGTGTGCATGTGTTTTTGGTGTGCGTGTGTGTGTTTTTGTATTGTATTGTCAGTGTTGTGAGTATAGAAATTGAAATTTACACATTAATAATACGGAACACAATTAATAGATTTTTGCAGCATTATAATTTAGATAGATTGTTTTACGTTTTAGCTTCAATTTGAAGTAAGGCAGTTGGTTAATAATAGATTGCTTCACTTTGCAACAACAACAAAGACAAGATAAGTGAAACAGACAAACGCACCACACATGACCAATAAACTACATTGATTAACTACAAACTACATTTGAATATGGTAAATGGTTTGTATACAGGAAGAAATAGTTCGAATGGGTAAAGTTGCGCTCTAGAAGACAAGTTACAGAGAGAGAGAGAGACACAAGTCTGTTACGAAAGTTTTTTTTTTTTTATTTTGATACGCACCACCAACTTTTGAAACTGTTAAAAGTTAAGTAAAAAAAAAAATAGCTGGCTTCAATTTGCATAACTTACCCGATGACTTCGCGATGCCTTTGGATCCAAATATGTTCGCAATTTGCTCAAGTAATGTGAAGGTGGATCTTTTGCTTGCACCATTTCCTGTAAAAGGGAGAGAATGAGATTTTATTCGAAATCCATTAAAAAAATTTATTATTAGCAATGTAATTATTAAAGGAGTATGAATTTTGTATCCTGTTTTTTATTCATTACACTTTATTGTTTAGATACTTGTTTAAAGATTCCGAAACTAACTTTTTGTGCATTTGCTTACATTTCAACAGTTTTTATTGTTGGCACCGATCATTTTTCTTTCGAAAATTCATGTCTATTAAATAAACATGGTAAGGTAACTGCCGCAATCCATAGTTTTTGTTTTTTTTTTGGTATTGACTAACCAAAAATGTGCTGGACAGACGCCAAATAGAAAATAATACCCCATCATTGCATTAACACTAGCTTAGCGGCTTTTACTTTTGTTTTGCTTTGGGTGTTTTTTGTTTTTGGCTCTGCTCTCTTCACATTTACGGTAAACAGACCAACCTGTCGCGCTCTCTTTCTTGCAGCCGCATTTTGTTTACCTCTACTGCCTGGTAGATGGCTCTTGGTCATTATAAGCATCGATAGCTTGCCTAACTTTAGTTTTTTTTAACTCTTTTCTTTAAGCATGAAGCGTGTGGTATACTTGTTGTTTTTCTTTTTGGCTTTTTACTATGCCAACAACACATACCGCAACAACAAAAACAACAGCAACGCATGACTACAACTAAAACTATGTGTGGGTTTTTGGTGCTTTTGACTGCCTGCCTGACTGCCTGCAACTGCGGATCGGAGTTAAAAAAAAACGTTTAAAACCAGTTTCATTCTTTTCCTAGTCTCTTGTGCGACGGCACAAATAGAAAAACCGATATATATATATATATATATATATATATATATACCCCTTTAAATACATACACAAACATACATATATGTACATAAATGTTAAACCAGGTATGGGGGGCGTCCGTCGAAGCGGCTCCAACGATTAAAAACTGCAATTTATCGCAGTCATAATAATTTGCATTTTGTCACTGTGAACCGCTGAGAGCGCAGTGTAACTGAGTGGAGTAAGAAGGGAGGGTTCGGGTACGGTTTCGAATGGATTGGATTGCCATAGCGCTTGAGGATTGGTTGCAGCTTAAAAATAAATGTGTCCTCCTGCGCAACTCTACCAAAAGTCTCCATTGTTTGTGGGCTGCGCGTTTTCATTCAAGAAGTGCCTGAATTATGGAAAACAGGTCTGTTGGCACGCAGGCGGTTAAGGAACCCACCCGACAAAAGGAAAGAAGACAAAAAAGACAGCTAAAAACAACAACAAGATCTTTGGGATGTTTTATTGCTATGCTAGCTATACCCTGTAGTTTAATAAAGTGTTAAGAGTATAATGTATTGAAATTAAATAGATATTTAGTGATCGTTGTAGCCATAGATTTGTATTTATAATAGCCTGCTTTATGTTGTATAGGAAAAATTATCCTACATATGTAAATTTTATAATAACATACTTGCTAACAGAACTTAAGCGTTAAAATATTAGAAAATATCTGCATTTTAACACATTTTTCAAACGTTATTCCTATTTTCGTCCTACATCACATTTTAAAGTTCTTATATTCTTGACTTTTCCTTTTGATATCCCAAGTGACGATTTAGTTTCCCGCTTACAGAGTAACTTCTCGTCCACTTTTCAGCATACTCATCTTTAATCGTGTCTTAGCTGTGCTACTCCAACGCCAATGGCGAATTGTTTTCTAGGCGCAGCTTTTTAGAAAAAAAATTCAGTGACCCAGTTTAATGTGCTGTCCAGAGAGCCTTCAACATAAAAAACTCAACCGAAACTCAAGCGAAGAAAAATTTTAAGCCAAAGGCACGCTTTGGCGCACACGTTATAAAAGTTTCAACACAAGTGCCCAAAAACAAAAAATTTTATATATAAAATAAAAGCAGAGCACGCAATGTGTGAATTTGTAGACATGGAATTAAACACATGTTTAATCCACACCAATAACGCCTCGCCCCCTGTGTGTTTGGGGCTCGATAGTATTAGAACGCAAACAGAAATGTTATATGGTGTGTTATTTAATGCTTGAGTGCGGCGGCCATTGTTAAATATCACAATTTGAATTCAAGAAGCGCCGAAATCGTTTTGAAATTGGATTCATTTTGCACTTTTAAAAGCATCAAACGCGACAAGCGGCATCTGACAAAAAACAGAGCGTCGAGAGCACGCACTGAATAATGATGATTTATAATATATAAACAGACACATGTCTAATTGTGAAGAAATGAACTCGAAAGATAAATTGCACAGAGATAACAAAATACGTCCAAGGAGCCAAAGTGCTTAGTTCAACTGTCAGACAACAGAGGGCATTATAATGGTGTGTTTATATATAATGAGTTTCGGGGAACAGGTTGACAGTTTCTCAAATTTCTCTCATGGGGTAGATTTTTATCTTCAAGTAAGATTAGAGTTGCTATGAGTAAAATATGTAAGATAAATGAGGATTTTAAACGAACGTTGCGATCTCGATTCGATAAGAAAAAAAAGGGCTACAAGTACTCATGTTGATAAAAGTGATGGATAGATATGAGAAATACAGCCTAAAGACCTAACGACGTATCTTGATAATTTTAATGATCAATTGGCAAACGGCATATAACATTTAACTATGTTTTACTCGAGATTTTTTTATCTCTAACTCACGAATTCGTTTTCATGATATGTTTACGCATAACTATGTTTTATACGTATTCGTATATACATATGTAAGTTTGTTTTTATGTTGTTTTACAACTATGGCGCATGCCACTTCAGCATACATAGTTAATTGAAGCGAGAGGCTCTTAAGAGGTCAGGGGGTTCAAGGTGTCAACATGTTACAAAAAAGTAAAGCACTCAACATAGACACAATAATAGGCGTTGCCCAACACTTCAACAGCGGAAGGGGGAAATGGGGAAAGGAAAGCGTATGGGGTTGGTCTTTCAACAGCTTGCGGTTGACTACACATTTAATCTGTAATAATGTTGCGTTTGCCATAAACAGGAAGTTACGGACTCAAAAGTTGTATGATAATAATAAAACAAAAGCCATTTGTCTAAGTTAAGGGGTAGAAGGGGAAGAGTGAGTGGTGTTTAGGCACTTGAATGCGCAAAATTATAAAGTCTACTTACTTGATCGCATATCATGTCCCACTTCTTTTCGTCATCGTAGTTACGCAAGAGCTTTGCTTTGTCCGGTGGCAGATCCATTGAGGCCTACAAGAAAGAAAAAAACAAAGGAAATACATACAAAGAGTTAAAATAAATGTAGGTAAATGGCTATAACAATTAAAGGTCATTAGCAAATGAATGTTAAGATAATCGCATTATAACACAAATGGCCACACACAGAGAAAGGTTCGGAGCTATGTGTAAAAGAGTCTAGCAAAGTGATGGAAATGTGTTTTTATATTGCAAGAAAGATTTGTTCAAAAGAGTCTATCGTTCTAATGATTATGTTTATCACACCATTAACTGATAAAAGAATAGATCGGTCAGATGCCAACACATTGAAAATTATTTGATAATTTCTTTTGTTTATTACGGAAAATTCCGCATGAAAGGTAAATAAAAATGTTGAAAAAAAAATTTTTCTAAAGAAATAAACTTATTCTGAATATTCTGTATAATGAACATTCTTTGTAACTTTATCATAAGAATGTTTTCGATAAGGAATTAGATAAGCATTAGTTACAAGCAAATCAATACCGATTGAAATGATGTGTAAAATTAATAGATACAAACAAAAAAGTTTTTCAGAAAAACCATTCAACATAAATAATGCAAATAAAATCTAAATATATATCTGGTTTTGTTTAAAGTATTTGTTTTTAACTAGAATAATAATGTTTAAAGTGAAAGTAAATAAGGCATATTTTTGCTACAAATATTCGACTTATGTAAGTACAAACAGTTGGTTGAATTGTTGACTTAAGGTAAAAACCTATAAAATGATGTTCATGCCATCATTATACATAAGGCATAATAATAATAACAATGGCACAATGCACACCTGTCTGCAGCTGCACCTGCATTGAGCAACAACAATAGTCAAAAATTTGCTATTCGGTTCTTCAACGTTCCATGTAAGGGGCGTATTTGCATTTGGCCCGAACAAAAGCCGTTGACTGATTGATGCATGAATTAACGCAGTTAACTTTATGTTGAGCCCAAAGCTCACTCAACCAAAAACATCAATCAGCCCCAGTGTGATACTTTCATTATTGTAGTGTAAAGTGTAAGTGTACATTTTGACGTTGGAATAGTACAAAGCATAATGAAATCAGCAAATATGCTTATACGTGACTTTAAATATTTTGGGTGCAGCTGTTGCTGCAGGCGCAACTTCTAATTAGAATCTGTGCCCCCAACAAACAAACAAATAGTGCAGGAAAAAGGTGCGGAAACAGAGAGAATTTGAGTTGAGGATGGATAATAAAAGTCAACAACGAAAGGAAATTGTGTTTTAGAATAATTTATTCAATAAATGAACTGATTTTCTGATTTAAATATATGTATGTATATATATTTCAACACTTGAGTATTTGCGTAATCAAATGATTGGCAATATAAATCGTGTGTGTACATATATAAAGCCCGGCATGGGAGAATCTTTATGGATTACTCAGTATTAAATTTGTATACAAATATACGATTTGCGTATGAAAATCATTCGATGAATCACACCATGCGGTCTTCTATATAGTAAAATAAGTTGAGTAGAACGCAAAACGAGAAATGCGAAAGTTAAAAAATGGCAATCGAATTGAAAATACCGTGAAAAAACAGGGAAGAATATTATATGAGTCAAGCTTAAATAAACATTTCAAACTCAGGAAAACTAATAATTGCGGAAAACTAAAAAGCTAAACTTTAAGTACAATTTTATGATTATTGAAGGAGTTTAACTTAAATATTTACAATTAAAGTTAAAGTCATCAATAGAAAGCTTCTATAGTTTTATATATAAGTCAAGGCGCTTACTCATCTGTCAAGATTTATTTAAAAGGGTATACCATTGGCTTCACATTATGCAAACACACATACACATATTTATTGGACAAAAATTTAAAAATGCGTATCCGGTCATGCACTTGGATTGCTGTTATGTGTTATTGTCCACTAATTTATATAGAAATAAATATAAAAAAAAGACGCCGCTACTTATTATGCCTGCTCTGGCATAAATATATATAGACCAGAGAGAGAGAGAGAGAGAGAGAGAGAGAGAGAGAGAGAGAGAGAGAGAGAGAAAAGAGTGGAGAGAGAGGCTTTGTCATTTAATATTCCAAAGTTTACACATTTTTTTTTTTTGATATATGTATGTATCTACATTATTTCATTGTTTAAAAAGCGCGTTGAGGCAAATCATTCAGCGTCAAGGGGCCGCCAAAGCACAGTCAGACAGAGAGAGAGAGAGACAGGGTGGGAGCAAACAAGAGGGAGGGATAAAGTATTTAAGACTGGGCGACATTGACGCTGGCGATCGCAAGGCAAGGGCAACCCCATGTTGTGTATAAATAAATAAACACAAAAATAATAATAACAGTAGCATTATGCAATAATAAAATTAATCAATCCATAAACATTGCATTTACTTTTATTTATTGGCAATTGCATGTGACTTGCAATGATCATGAAATGTAACATTCAACACGTTCCCAAATAATCAAAACAAACACAAAAAGAGCGCAAAAAATTGCATGCCAATGAAGTAATTGTTTCGAGCTTGATTAACACACAACAACTAAGTATAACTCGGAAAAGATTCGTCGTGTAAACTCATCGTAATTGACTGTGAACAACAAAGAGACAGAAAATAATCAAAATAATCATGTGAGAAATGATTAAATTAACATTTTTTGTTACCGGAACGCAAGCTAAAATAAACAATAAAAAAATATGGAATAATATGTGAATGAGAGGAAGTTGAGATAATACGATTACAATATATTTTAATAAATATACAAAAAGTACTTGAATTGTAACTGAAGCACATAGTTACATACTTTAGTTTGTTTATTGGAATTTTAATAAGCTCTTATAAACCATAATTTAATTAAACTAGTTTAGACTTGTGTTTGAACATGATCTTTGTGAACGAACTTGAACTTTCAACAAAAATTATAGCCTTTTAGCAGAATTGCTAATAAAAGCTCTTACATTACGGACAGTGTTATAAAATGCATTTAATTTTAACATTGTCATCAGTTGTATGTAAAATTCTAGTATTTTTTATGCTAAAGTTCTGTTGAGGAAATTTAGATCAGTTTTCGTTCTTGATATCTATCTGCACCACATACAAAAAGTTTTTTTTTCTAAGCTTAAAATGCAGAACAAAGTGTACGCTAATTTATGTTCAGTCTTAGATCAGTTCACATTCAGTTTAAACTCGATTTCTGATTTCTTTTAGTGCGTACAAAAACAGATGCACTGAGTTTTTTGTTCTAAATTCTGAACTTCTTGTACCAAAGATCATTATTATTTTTTTTTTGCAGACCACATTGAAGCGAATGCCCCTTAAAGGGGACCGACCGCCAAGGAAGTTGCAACGCAACGATAAACAAAAGGCAGATAAACACAAAATAGATAAACAACACACACTATACAATAATCAGTTCTTCATTCATGAGTTACGCTTCTACTTCTACTTCTGTTTTTTTTTTTTTTTTTGTCTTCTCTTTTTGCAGTCATTAGATAAAGGCAAGCAATTGAATAAATGTACAAATGGCTGACAAAGTCATCGAAGAGTGCTGCAAAACAATGAGTATTAATTCAACAACAGCTGCGGTTTTTTTTTTCGATACCATTGAAAGTGCCATTAGCCACAAAACCAATAATCATTACTATCTATATTCTAGACAAAGATGATTGCCGTCTGGTCGCATTGAAACCATTTTGTCATAGTGACGATGATGATGATTAAGCGAGGGAAAGTCTCATTTCGTTGTGTGTCGTGAAAGCTTGTAAATTAATGAGGATTTTATGTGGTTAAGAGTCAGAGAGACAACACCCACAACAAAGATACATAAACAACAATAATACCAAAGCAGATAGTTGGCGCTGTAAAAGAGAGTTAAGCCTATTTTAAATTAAATGTCGTTAAAAATGCAATCAAAAATTTAACAAAACTATTAATCATAAAGGTCATAAATCAAAGGCAGTGCATTTCATGATATTTATTATGATTTTTAAACTATTAAAATCTCTTTTTAATAAAGATTTAACTATATTTTTTATTTAATTTTTATTCAATCCGGTGGAAAAGTATAAAAGTTCGTTGTGTGAAGCCATTTAGTTCGTTCAAAAGAACAAAACGAAACTAGAACTAATAAGATGAACTACCAATTCTTTCTTTAAAACATTTGTAGGCAAAAAGTGCATCATTTTCAATATCAATCTCAGTCCAAGTGTAGATCATTCTTAATCAAAGAATAATGCTTCTGTGCAGCATCTTCTAAAGACATTTGTTTACTCAGCTTGATCCTCTTCGTCAATTTGCTTACGGCTCGGCTCTCATGCAAATACAAAGTTCAATCAACCTCAACACACGCACAAACACACACACACACACATATATGTATAAACAACGAATGGAACTATAAACGCAGCTAACCGGAAACATCTGCGCCGACTGCACCCGATTAGACATGAAAACGCAAATTATTAGCGTCGAAACTATTTTTAGCCATGAATCAAGCAAACAACAATTGCTTTCAATTGTTGCACTAGGCACTTTTTTGGCAAGGGCAGTCTCTCTCTATCTCTCTCTCTCTGTCTTTTAGTCCAGACAGACACTTAATAGCAGCAACAGCAACAATAACAAAAAAGTAAACACATATTAGACTAAGCCTTCGCGGAATGGCGCGGCGAGGTCAAAACTAACGAGCGCGCTACTGAAATGACAAAATACATTTTGGTAAAATACTGACTAGGAAAACAACAACAACGTTAAGTCAACAAAGTAGTTAAACACTTCGAGGGGGGTAAACAAAATAACCAGAATAATCAACAAGTGCTATCTATGGCAAATTTAAGGCTTTTGTATGAACGAAAAAACAGCAATATATAAACGCTTAAAAAAAACCTTAAGAAACTGTATCAATATAAAACCAGTTTTAAAAAAAATTGATCTAATTAAGTTCGAACAACAATCAAAATGAATTAGTTTTAAAAAAAATCATTACAAAAAACACAATTATCACATTATTTACCAATATGCATAAATTACATATATTTAAATGTTGCATGCAACTTGATAAAAACAATGATGCCACAACATGTTCAAAAAAAAAGGGGAAAAGTGTATTGATTAAAAAAAAAAAACAAAACGAAACTCGTTGAGCTGAGTTTCATATTACAACATCAACTGCCAAGGGGATGATAAGTAAGAACTTAAGCACATAAATAAGTAAAGATTTTATATTTTTAGTATTTTTGTGTTCCTCTTCTTGCTTTGTACGGCAGATAAGCTAAGCTTCCCAAAACAGCAGCCAAATGAGTCAGCAGTGGGAATGAGAGCGGCGACCAATCGATCAATTTGCCATTAATTGCGATTTGCATGCGATCGGGATTGGGTCACCTACCACTCATTTGATGTTGTGGCTGTATGAATGTATAAGGTAACAAATTTATTTTATGATTTTTTGTATTTTTGGCAATATAAAAGCGCGCGCCCATTGTTTAATTAAGTTGACTCTGTGCTCTCGAGCAGCACTTCAACATGCATGACAAACAGAACAGAACGAGCCGACCAAGTGGGAGAGTGGAGGGACAAATAAAAACACACACACAGCACAGACATACTATATGTACATAAACATATTCAGAGACGAAACCCAGCTGAACTCTAGTGCGTGCTAAATGAAGAGAAACACACATTACTTTTTTCACTATGCGTTCATATAACTGTTGGTGTGTAATTTTTGTTTTTTACTTTTGACATAGTAGTGTTAATTATTACAGTTCTATTTGGAGACTGCATTATTATTGTCATCAATGACTGCAATTTCAAGTGATGGCGAATCTAAGTCATGAATCTAAGTGCAACAGCCGAAACACAAAAAGTTCAACTGGGCTACACAGAACACACATGCTCTCATATTTAGAACTCACGATGAGCTCATCAATCACATGCATACGGATAAACAGAGACAGAAAGAGAGATAGAGAGAGAGAGAGTTAGAGTAGGTATTGTGCGGGTGTATAAACGTGCTTATTATCCTGTTATGGTACTTTTGTCATTTGTTGAATTTATCATTGAACTCACCAACACTTTGGCAAAACGGCGATCCAGCTCATCGGTGGTGGGCATTGGAAGTTGACTGCGACTGCGCACGCTCGGCTGCCGAACATGATGATATTGTGAACTAGAGCCGATGTCATAGCGCAGATCCTGCTTTTGTAGAGTGCCGACAGCAGGCAGAGCACCGTTATAATGATGATGATGCCCATTATTACGGATCATTGAGTGTGTACTCTGATGCGCATGCAATGGCGACGGCTGCTCATCCCGATCACGATCCCGATCACGATCCCGATCTCGGTCCACATCGGAGTTGGTGATGTTGCGTGATTTGACTGCACCCATTATGGTTGCGAAGCGGCCGCTGCCAGCTGTTGATGCTGCTGTGCCGCTTGCGCCTGCCCCGCCTTCACCTCCACCACCTCTCCCACCTCCACCGTCGTCGCGGGCGTCGCCGGCTTCGATGCTCGCTACCGTTAGCACTGTGCTAAGGGACGTGGATACAGCGCCCCATACAGATTGACAAAGGGCACGGGTGCGTTCGGGGCAACTTGAAAGTTGCTCTTTGATTTCGTTGAAGATATCCAAAGCGATGTTGTTGCTGTTGTTGTTGTTGCTGCTCAGCCTGCGCTCGCCCTGCAGCCCAGTGAATTTTTTATTTTTTTTTTCTAATAAAACTAATAAACTAGTTTGTATTTTAACCGAAAATTTTCAACACTGATTTAAAATATATTTATGATTTTCTTGTTACTTTAATTGTTTGTTTTTTTATGTCGAGCCAAAAGCGAAAAAGTTGCTGTGTTCAATTTTAAGTCGATTCGTTTAATATGTTTTTGGCAATCCAAGCACTTTTAATCTGCAATATTATTAATAAATGTATGTATTTGTATACATATATATACACGCCCTAAACGAATTTTGTTGGAAGCACATAATAATGACACCAAGTGAGTAATGTGCTTGTTGTTGTTGCATCGGCGGCGGCTGCTGCTTCTTCTTCTTCTTATATGCAACTGAACAAACACATACACACGGCAACACACAAAACACACACACACTCGAGGCACAGACAAAGCGCAGATTTCAATAGAATGCTTCTAAAGGCGTCGACTTAGTGCCTTTACTTAGTAGAACTTGCGACTTAGCCACGCTAAAAGCGTTTAAAATTTTGAATCAAATCCTATATTTGAATTACTTATAGTTTTGTACGCGAAATTCCACTGCTATTGTTTAAATGCACTTTACATGCGACGGGCGCGACTTTAGCGACGTGCAACTCCTCGCTTGTCGAGTTTTCGAACGAGACTGCCAATGCGTCCGACGTATTGGTACTATAAGAATACCAAATAGTTTGTTTGAAATATATACTAGACAGCTTGCTCTGTATCAAATCGTGTATGTTTAATTATTTGACTCATATAAAAATAGAAATTTAATAATTGTAGTAGCAAAAACGTGTGTTTGTTTTTAATTGTTGAAAAGAGTCAAAATATCTTTTGCTGGTCTTAAATTATTTTGCAAATTTCGATTAACTTATCGGTGAACACCATCCCTGGTTGCAGCTTGATTGGAAATACACAGCTTGTTTACCAACATTTCCAAGAAATACTTAAATAATGGGAACGCCACGAAAAAACTTTAATTACTACTCACCATACTCACAAAATGTAGGACAATATCCATCGCAAACATCGGACTACATGGCGCAACATGCTGGAGGCCTGCAATCTCCTTCATTTAATCCGCCTGACCGAAGGCAACAAAACTCTAATCAGAACACGCCGCATTTCTATCAAAACAAAACGCCGCAAAGCCCAAATTGTGGTTTCTACGAGGACAGGCAGAGCACCAGTCCGAAAACACCGCACTTCTATCAAAACACATCACACCAACATCAGCAACAAGACACACGACGCAGTTTTGGCACACGTGGTGGCCGTGGAAGGGGGAGCGGTGGAAAGCAGCAATATCAGCGTCAATTCAATGATCGAAACGTTAACACCTCTTCGCAATACTTCCACAGTTCAATGCTTGAGGATCCGTGGCAGGAGCTAATGGAACGCCACACTGCAATTCATGGCAGCGTGGTCAACGATAATGAAAAGAAAACTGATATACAGGATGCATAGTTTTCAGTTCTAACATTTTATACTTTTATTAAAATCAACTGCTAATAACTTAAAGCTAAAGAGATGTCTTCCCTTTTTTTGTCATTTCTGCTTCTGGCGCTTCTCAATATACTTTTCCCAGTCAGCAGCAAGACGATTGTAGACGCCCATTGCTGCGCGTGCATCCTCCACAGAGCTGTGCTCTCCAGATTGAATCTCCTGGCCGAGCACGGCCATAGTTAGACGTTTCAGGCTGGGTGTGTGTCCATTTGAGACGAGCTTGCTGAGGGGCTTGTAGAGTGAGGTGTCCCGCAACTGGGCAGCAGGGTGCTTGATTCCGAGTACTGTGAGATCGTGGCGAACCCCATGACCAACAAGTATTTTGCCTTGAAGCAATTTGATCACCTCCTCCTGCACAGTCTTGAAATCCTGACCGTTCTCAATGTTATGAGGACGTATGCCCGAAACACTTGTGCGATAATCAACCACAGGCTGGCGTGATTTCACATATTTGTCCAGCAACACCTCCCCCACTTTGTTGACTATGGACACGCGAGCCAGCATATCATCCTGGCCATTATGTCCAACACCGACCATCTCACAGTCCATGGCCAGGTAGCGATTGCGCTGTGCCTTGCGCTTGAGACGCGCACGCGCCGATTTCGTCAATGGCGCGTCTTCAGCAGCGGCTGCTTCGGCGGTTGATGGTGCAGCTGGTTGTCTTTGATTTTCGGTACCGGCAGCTGCTACTGATTGCCAATTAGAGCCGGCGGCACGTCGGCTTATATTTGGTTGCTGCACTTGCAAACGTTCCATTGAGGTTTGCAGCTTGCGTTGTTCTGGAGAATTTG
This sequence comes from Scaptomyza polygonia, assembly GCA_035044585.1. Taxonomy (NCBI): domain Eukaryota; kingdom Metazoa; phylum Arthropoda; class Insecta; order Diptera; family Drosophilidae; genus Scaptomyza; species Scaptomyza polygonia. The sequence goes on along the minus strand of JAWNNU010000962.1, from coordinate 3,001,652 downwards.
GATTAGTGCTGCGATTCATGTCAAACTGTTTTTGACGCTGTGCTGAAGACATTTGATAGCAAGTCAATTTTTTTACTTGGTTTATACGTCTTAAATGATTTTTAAGGCATATTTTCTCGTTTGCTGTCAAAAACCCCCAAAATGTGAGTTTGGCCGTCTCGCCGAGACTGTCGGTGACAACGATAAAGAGTTATCGAGCATATTTCAAAATGCAACTCTTCTAGGTTCCGTACTTTATGTTAAGTATTTGGTATTTTATCAAGTTAAAATGCGATAACAGCTGTTAATTTTGAAGCTAACGGAATTGTTTTTAAATATTTTAGCCACTCAAACTTAGATATTAAATAATCCTAGGCTGATATTTTAATTGGAAAAGTCATTTTCAAAGTCAACAAGCCAGGTTTCTTGGTATTTTAAAAACAAATAAGTTGGCGCTGTAAGGTAACAGTTCACGATTATGTTATATTTTAATCGCTGCACAGCTGATGTTAAGGATTAACCCAAATAAAAAAATTAACCACAAGAAACAGACAAAAAACCAGCCATTAAAAAAATACAGTACTGCAATCAAAAGTGGCCTTAAGTGGCTTTAAATCAGTCAAAAGTATGGTTTGAACGCCATAGGTATGATAAAATGCACACGTACACAAAGCAATGCTGAAATGCAACAGTGCAGGAGACCCAGGAGCTGTCGCTAACTGCACCTCTTTTGTGCGAACCGTAATAATGGAAAGTGAAAAGTGTTAAATTGTGCATTATTGAATAGAAGCATTCTCCACAATTTACTAAAATGGCCTCTAATGCCCCACTGCAGTGCTTTCACACGCGTTGTGGCCGTTCCATTACGCTCGGCAATGGAAATCGTTCCGCCCAGCGTTCGATGCGAAATTTTAGCCATGCGCTGGTGTTTAGTGCAGAGCCGCTGATGGATGATGTGATTTTCGAGGTGGTCATTGAAAAGAAGGTGAGTCGTGTGTGTTGAATGTAGTATTATTATTATCATGGCAATTTTTTTTTTTATAGAATCATTCGTGGGGCGGCAGCATTGAGATTGGGGTCACATCTGAATCACCTGAGGATTTGGAGTTGGTAGCTTGCGCGACGGCAATGCGGAACGGCACCTGGGTGATGTCTGGCATCGATGTGCGCAAGGATGGCCGTCGTCTAATCGAGTACTATGGCACCGATTTGGAAACGCTCAACGAAAATGATCGAGTTGGTGTTATGCGCACCTCCAATCATGAGCTTATATTCTATGTGAATGGCGAATCTATGGGTATTGCAGCTAAGAACATGCCAAAACCGCTTTGGGCACTTGTCGATTTATATGGGCGCTGTGTGCAAGTCTCCCTCTGTCCCACAGACGCCTGCAGCATGTTCAGCAGTGGCAGTGAGGTAGCTCTATACTAAAATTGTTTTCATGTGTCCAATGTATTAAAGATTTGTTACTCATAGCTATTAGACTCGCCGTTACAACAGCCACTGCAGCAGGTTATTCAGAACTTGGAAGTGCCGATGAGTGTGGATGTTAGTGTGGATAGCTGCAGCCTGGATGCGCTGTCCAGGCTTAATCTCAATGCTAACGCTAGTTGTAGCTCCAACAGCGGCATTGGTGACTACTACGATGTACATGATCGCTTGCGTTTCCATACACGTTGCGGTTCCTTAGTCAAATTAGTGCCTAATTTCCGTTCAGCCGAGCGACGTCGTCCACTTGATGAATTCAACAACGGTGTCGTTATGACCCATCGCCCACTGCGCGACAATGAACTGTTTGAGATACGCATTGATAAGCTGGTGGACAAATGGTCGGGATCGATAGAGGTTGGCGTCACGACGCACAATCCGACTGTGCTGCACTTTCCAGCGACAATGACAAATATGCGTAGTGGAACCATCATGATGTCCGGCTGTGGCATTCTAACCAATGGCAAGGGCACACGTCGGCAATATGGTGAATTCAATTTAGACGAGTTGCGCGAAGGCGATCGTGTGGGTATGATGCGTAAATCGAATGCCAATCTGCACTACTATATTAATGGTCAGGATCAGGGCGTGGCAGCGACACGCGTTGCTGCAACACTCTGGGGAGTCATCGATTTGTACGGCATGACGATCAAGGTGACGATTGTGGATCGCGACGAACGTGAACAACAGAATTTGGTTACCAGAAGGAACAACATTGTTGCTGGCATGTACACTGCCGTCCAGTCTGGTACGCCCACACTCAGTCTTCTCAGTCCGGAGAGCGAAATGAATGTAGCTGGCGCAGCTGGTGGATTAAGTGAAACCATTTCCAGCACACGAGCCATTGCACGCAACGACGATCGACTCACATTTCATCACATATGCGGCAGTCATGCTACAGTCACGCAAAGTGGACGCACTGCCCTTCGGCCCAAGTAAGTGGAAAAGTCTACCCAAAATTGTAAATTTTAAATATGATATTTTCTTTTAATTGCAGTGCTGCTGATGATTTCAATAATGGTGTGGTCCTCACACGTCGTCCATTGCGTCCCAATGAGCTGTTTCAAGTGCGGCTCGAGCGTGTCGTAACCAAATGGGCTGGATCCGTTGAAATGGGCGTAACCACACACACCGCCGATGAACTAGACTTTCCATTCACCATGACAAACGTGCGGTAGGTGAAGAGTATTCCTGATATTTATTAACAGAAAGTAAACACTAGTTTTTCTTACAGTTCCGGCACCTGGATGATGACTGGCAATGGTGTCATGCAAAATGGTGTCACTGTTATCGAACAGTATGGACAGAATTTGGATCGCCTGCAAGTAGGCGATCGTGTGGGTGTTGTACGTAAAGATGATGGCACTCTGCACTTTTGGGTAAACGGCATTGACCAAGGACCCGCTGCCACAAATGTGCCAGAGCGCGTTTATGGTGTAATTGATCTGTACGGCCAAGCAGCTCAGGCTAGCATAATTGACACTTCCGAATGCGGCAGTCCCGATACGGGCAACTCAACCATTTCAAATACAACGCTATATAGCGAAGTGCCTCTTCGTTTTCATAACATACATGGCGCAAATGCTGGCATTTCGAACAGTGGAATGACTGCATCTCGCCCCAATTCGTTGGCCGAGTTTAACGATGCCATTGTGTTTAGCAATCGTCCGTTGCGGAATCGAGAACTCTTTGAAGTGGAGCTGGAGACAATGGTGCGCCACTGGTCGGGTAACATTGAGATTGGTGTGACGGGCACACGACCGGAGGACATACAACTAGCGCCTAATGCCACTGATTTGGAGGCCAATGATACCATTATTCTATGTGGTCCCATGATCTTTCACAATCGCAAAACCATACGCACCAATGTGCTCATCGATTTGGATACGCTTGGAACAGGTACACGCGTTGGCGTCATGCGCAACGGTGACTATATACACTTCTTTGTTGATGGCATGGATCAGGGTCCAGCCGGTGAGTGCCATGCGCCCAACATTTGGGCCATCATTGATCTCTATGGGCAGTGTGCGCAGGTTAGCCTGACTCAAACTCAGATTGACATTCGTGCTCCGTATGCCACCAGCGAGAATTCACAGAGCTGCCAGGCCACATCGGTGATACAGCATCCGGCGATGGAAGCAAAACATCGCTGGACCTATATCTCGGGCAATGTTGTTCTAACCAGAGATTGGACAGAAGTATCCCGATATGCTGGCTCAACGGCTGCCCTCTCGCATAGTCTGGTCTTCTCAGAGCATCCACTGAGCTTAGGCTCACCATTTGAAATCAAATTGACCTCTATTAATCCAATGTTTGCCGGTAATTCAAATCGTATTTAAATGAGCTTTAAACATAATAACAATACATATATTTTCTTTTGCAGGTTGTCTAAGCATTGGCATCACCGATCTCAATTTAGCCGATGAAAGTGTGCGCAAAAAGCTGCCCACAAGTATCAAGCGTATTCCAGCAAATGTTTGGTATGTGAGCGGCAACGAGGTGTTTTTAAATTCTACTTGCCTGCAGCGTTCGCTTGCGTCTCTCGAGTGGCTGCGAGTTGATGACCGCATAACGTTGGAGCGGTTGGAGAACTCGGTTAGCATTCTGCTCAACTCGGAGAATGTGAACATTCAGTTTCATAATGTGCCCAACAATGTGTTTGTGGTTGCCGAGCTAATGGGTTCGACAATGGGCATTCAGGTGAGCTCGTCACAAATGCCGGCATCGCCTTTGCGTCCTTGTAGTCTGCGCTTGCAGGACTCATTGGACTTTGGCATGGATCCACTGAACAAGCAGGACAGCTCAATGCTGGAATCAATCGATTCAGAGGCGCAAAATTATGAATTTGTAGACATATCCAATAAGAATGTGCGCCTTGGCGATGATAGACGCAGCGCTGCCAGAAGCAAATCCTTCAATCAGGCCATTGTATGCCTCAACAAACCACTGTGCAAGGGTGAAAGCATTAGCATTAAAGTGGACACCATCAACAACAAATGGAAGGGCACTATCAGTTTGGGTGTAATGGCAACGTGTCCGCAATCACTAACCGTTCCCATATCGCTGCTGAACTGCAAGAGCAGCTGCTGGTTGGCCACACACGATTACATCAACATCAATGGCCAGGTAACGGCCTCAAAATATGGTGAGGTGCTCGAGAACATACAGGTCGGCACAGTGATTTCCCTAACGCTTACCCACGCTGGCATGTTGAGTAAGTTCAAGTTCAGCAGCAATAATTTAAAGACTCTAATAACATCTAAATACTGCTTACAGTTATCATGGTTGGGTCGACAAATCTAGAGGATCTGGCTAGTGGCTTGTCCGGTCATGTTTATCCAATATTCGATATCTACGGCAAATGCGAGAAAATCACTTTGCTGACCGGCAATGATGCAACACGAAATAATGCCAATGGCACACCCATTTTGGAGGCACCTGAAGCACTGGAGCTGGACAACATGCCGCAGCAGTGTGAGAAGGCGCATTTGGAGATGCATGAAAAGGAGAAGGATACGGAGCAAATGAGTGATGAATTTCCAACAGGGCCTTCAACATCTGGCTCTGGTAATTTAATGTAAGTATAATAATAATAATTCATATCGCTCGGTCCATAAAGTTAACATCTTGTCATAAACAGGACCCGTTCGGTAATGGAAAGCGTTTCAGAAAATCTGCTTCTTAATATTTCAATCAAGAATCGCACACTTGAACAGCAGCGAAATGAACTGGGCGGTTCTTCATCCACGTGGTAAGTGTGACTTAATAATATAATTTTTAACCATCAACCAAATTTTGTCATACTTTGAATTACAGTTGCCTTCGAGAGTCTCTGCAACTGCAGCACAACACAAATCTAAATATACAACGAAGTCAAAGTACACAACGTTTTCAGAACTCGCTGAATACTTCAACTGGCGGTGGTGCCAGCTGCTCCAACAATGCGTTGGGGCATGCATCAAATGCTGTTTACGACACAAATAAAGAGTATGAAGATCAGCCATTATGCTCCAATATGGCCGCATCGTCGATGATTGCCTCGCACGAATCGGAACATAGTGAGAATAATGTAGAGGCTGTTGTCGAATCCATCAACGAACGTGAACTGTCCAGTGAGCCGGGCGACAATGTGCTCGAAGACGATGAGATTGATTATATGAATCATTTGTTGCTGCTGCAACAGCTACAACAGAATGAATACACTCGCATGCAGCACCACCTCATGCCTGATCAAATGTCCTTACTAAATCTAGATCTCTCTTCGCTAAACTCCTTGGAATCGGAAACCAATTCCAGTAGCAATGCGCGTGAATCTTTGCGCACTGCAGCAGCGGGACTGGAAAAAAACGATTGCGAGTATCTAAAGCAAGTGAATCGTTTCTGTTCCTCTCTAGTGCTGCCACAAGCCTTTTTTGATGCACGACTCGATCCGATATGCTTCTGCTCCAAGTGCAGTGGCAACTGTCACGGCAATGGCGATAAACTTGAAGGATGGGTTTACTTCAAATTAAATCAGCAGACAGTCAATGCGCTGAGCACATCGGCTTCCGGCTCATCGGCTGGACAAGTGCATCTAGATCTGAATGGCGATTGGCTGCCCTTCTACTATATGACCCGTGTGGATAAAATACGCGCCATATTAGATCGTGGACAGCCTCTGCCGCTTGAAATGGACGAGGATATGGTGACAACCACGCACAAAGATGAGCCTGGCACTCGTCTAGAGCTCTACTACTCACCCAACGCCACAGTCATCGAACCGGTGCTTCCCCAGCATCACTATGTCTCAGATCAAGGCGTGCATCGGATTTCAACCTCATTTGAGGTATATGTACGACGTCAGTCCATCTCTGGCGTCACCACCGGCAAAACAGCAGCCGAGGCAAAGAGACGAAGCATGAATACAATGGACAATGATGCTAACAATGATGGTGGTGCTGCTGGCGGCTCTGGAACTTTAAATGAATCATCTGTGCATCTGCTCAACGATCTATGCTGGTTTACCAAAGAGGCTGGTGCCTGCATCATAAATGCATTAATAATTAAATTAGATCGCATCGAAGAGCCGTCAAGCGAATCCTAATCAAACTTTCTATAAGTAGTTACAAACTTATATTCGTACACAAAAATACATTAATCCTAGTCACCAGCTCGCAGCCGAATAAACGAATTAATTCGTATTTATATATATATATGTATATGTGTATGATTAAATATACGCCACGCTTACCACGCATTCGCATTCCCCACTTTATAGATGTATTTTAAAGTGAGCGCGCATAAACACAAATCTCAAAATATATATAATTCACAATGTTATACATGTCAACTGACGAGTGCATTTTTATTTAAATAAACGTTTTTAAGAACAAAGTGGGAATATTTATGTGAATTTTATATTCCACCTATTTAAGAATCTTGCCTGAATTGACCTGTGCAATTTGCTGCACTTTGTTCTTAAGGTTATCCATTTTCGAACTTATTTCTGCCACTAGATCATTATCTAAATTGGTTTTGTTCTCGTAATCACTTTCTTTTTCTTTTAATGCTTCCAGATCAGCTTGCAGCTTTTCAACCTTTGCTTTGAGTTCCTTTATTTGTTTTTCATTATTAATTATCGTAATGGTACTCTCTTCAACAACTTGTCTGGCTTCATCTTCCCTCTGTATTAGAGGTTTCATTAGAGAATAACAATAAGATCCACATTGTTTGTCCAAACTAGTCGATAGCTCGTTCCCCAAATTGTTTGTTGATGCAGCTTCGTTTAAAAATGCTTGCAGGCAAAGCAGTAAAACCACAAAAACTTTCATTATTATAATAAATAGGATCAAGTTTTTCTGAAAAATTGTTGCGGTTCGTTCAGATGGTGAAACACAATTGAAATACTTTTGAACGTTCTTCTACGTTTTATACCTTCTGGAAGATGTTCTTAATACAATATTTTTGAATTTATGGCCTTTTTAAAGCATTTCGATTTGCAGAAAATGTTTATATTGGCAAGGAAATCAACGCAGATTGTTTATACATACATATGTAGGTTTTACCTATATACTACAAAGATATTAAGAGTAAAAAGAACTGATGTTGCTTTTTGGATTCATTACAATTTTATTTGATTATTTGAATTCCATTCATTTAGTGTTGCTTTTGTTATTATGTATTCAACTATATGCAAAAATGGTCGATTAGAAATTTTTATTTATTGAATTGTTGATGAATCAATGCAGCTTTGCTAGGCACTACTACCACTGTCCCTACTTTTAACTGCTGCTCATAATCAAATTGCTTATAAATGTAGATTCTGTTTACAATTTGCCATGTTTTGCTGATTTTATATGCGTTGAAAAAAAGCATAGGTGCTTATACAATGGTTGTTGCAAGATGTTGTATATGTTAAATTAAATTTGTTTTGTTGTAGCTGTTGTTGTTGTTGTTTATCGTTAGCCAATACCATGTATATATTTTTTAAATATATTTATCAACATTTCACTCCACGTCCATTGATGGATCATTAGCGCCCGCAGTTTGCGCATTGTTGCCATCCACATCCATTTTGTCACCGGCAGCTGTATTAGGTTCGCCACCATTTTGATCCGTATTGGCAGCATCCTTGGGCGGTGTCGTTGTCTTCGTAGCTGGCTTCGGTTTCGCACGAGTTATAACAGAGTTGATGCAGGCATTCAATGATTGCACCTCATGACGCACAGCGGGTAGCTGCACCGGACTGTCAGCGGTGCGTGGCGCATGCTTAAACTTGGAAAAATTGCTATCAAGATACTTTTGCGCCTTGTCCGCAGTCTCGGCAATGTTGATAAACTCGGTTTCTGTCAGATGGTCGTATTTGGGCAATCCCTTGCGGAACTCGGCAACTGCCTGGCGGGCCCAGGCGATGCTGTTCTTAAGCTCTTCGAACACAGCTGGACACTGCTCAAAGTCGTGAGCGCGCAGCTTGATGGGATCAGTTTGTTGCTGCAACGCTTTGAGTCGGTTAGTATAAGTCTCGCGCTCGCAGTCCTCGCCCTCCTCGTACAGCCAGCTCTCGAGTTCATTCAGCTGTGATACAATCGCTTCGCGCTCCGACTCAACCACATAGCGTTCAAGTGGTCCACCCTGTAAAGATGTTAAAGTTAGTTTAATCTTTTCTAGTAATAAGTTTTAAAAATTACATACCTGCAGCTTGTTGCGCATATCATAAACAAATTCCTCCAAACCATTTTTAGCATCAATGCGCTCCGTCTCCTTCTGATCATTAGCTATCATCTTAGTCTCCTGCTGTGCATAATTGCCCAAATCAGCTGGATTAAATCCATGAGTGGAAACCTCCATTGGCAACTCAACGGCCTTTGTGGACTTCTTCTTGGTCTTGTCGGCACCCTGCAGCACAAGAAACAGAAAGATACATTGATGAGTACAATCGAACGGATTTGGATACGATTTTCCAATTCTTATAGCCAATTGAAAGAGGAAATAGCTCGAAGCGGAACAACAACAAAGCGAAGAGAAAAAACAGCTCAAGTAACAGCCTACAATATGAGCGAGAGATTGTGATTTGTGTCATAGTTATGTTAACAAAAATGCAAGTTCGAGTAGTATTTATTGGATTACAGGCGCATTGTAGAACGTGTTTTTGTTGTGGTTGTGCAAAATAATAAAATTATAAAGAACTATATGTAGTATATATATATTGTATATATTTGAATAAAATAAAAAATATTTTTTTTTATTTTATATAGCGTATTTTAAGCAACTTGTTTTAAACAATTTTATTTAGATATATATATTATTTTTCTTTTTTAATTTTCATGTAGGAGCACACAGGGTAGGCGGCTTATGAGCGGTTTTCATCATTCGTTTTACTATCGGTTGTTGGGTGGGAAAGAAGAAAGCGCAAAAATTTTGTGCTTGATTTTTTCTCATACGACAGACATTTTCCAATTTCGTGACATTTTTCTCATTCGTATATTTTTAAAATTATAATTGCATTAAAGTTCTTAATTGCTTTAAATTTGAAAACGTACCGAACCAAACCAGCCCTTGACCCGTTGTGCCCACCCGTGTCCGCCAGGTGATGAGGCTGTTGATGCATTATAATCATCCTCATTCTCATAATATGCCTAAGAGAGAGCAACAAAACGCGAGCGCACAATATCCAATATTTTGGGATAATAGTTGTAATAGTTGTATGTATATATGTGGCATATATTTATTAAAAAATATATGTATATCAAATCGTCCAAATGCAATGTACATTATACTAAAATATATATAGCAATAATAACTACCACAAACACTAGACTGGGAATGAAACCAAACCGCAAATAAATTCATTACATGTATAGGATAAAAAGAAAATTCGGTATAAATAATGCATTAGACTAAGATAAGACGAACATACATGCAACGATAAATGATGGCAAGTATTTCGCTCCTATGGTGAATATTGTATTAACGCAGAAAACTTTAAGATATTCAATATAAATAAGTGATTAAATATTTTCTTTGGTTTCATTCGCTGTCTGAGGAAAAATAAAACGAAAGATTGTTGAACAGCAAATAAAGAAAATAAAAGTAATTATAAGAAGTGAGAAAACAAAAACCGATTGATGTGATGTAGAGTGAAAGGGTTAGAAGAGAAACACTTGAAAGGGGGGTTAGAAAACTGCGAGAACTAGGCAGCACCTAGGCAGGACAACAGTTGATGCACTGACAGTGATGATGGTGATGACGATTATTATAACTATATAAAAAGTTAGACTTACCTCCTGTTGGGCATCCGCTTGTTCACCAGCATTCTGTGCCGCCTGCTCGTTGGCAGCCTTCTCATCGGCAGCAGCCTGTTCGCCAGCAGCGGCAGCTTCCTCTTGCTCTTTGCGATCAACAAGTGTGGCCGATGATATCAAAACAATGCCATTTTGATTGATGCGTACTTTAAGTTTAACGTCCTGGCTTTCGCCACGTTCTGTCGGCTTGACCTCCTTAATTTTCCAAACGCCAATGGTTTGATCCGGATGTGGAACTTGTTGGCCATACACAATGGACGCGTTGAACGGTCCCTTGCGAGCAATGGTAACCAAACGGCTGAACGGTGACGGATGGAATTGTGGAAAGATTTCAACTTCGCCATTCGATGATGTGCCATCGCCATCCCAGAGTACTTTGACTGCATAGTTTTGTATATCGGTTACTCCAAAGTCACGCACACGCACAGCCGGTGACATAATGGCGCATTGTAGGGCTGCGCCACGAGATACAGCCTCATCCTGGTTCAGTGTAGTGCTAGCTGGCTTGTTGAAGACCTACAAACAAACAAATACAATAAAATTAACGTATATTGTTAAGCGTATTAGTGATTTAAGGAACTAACCTGCTCAATGAGATGTTTGATGGATGGTATGCGTGTGCTGCCTCCAACAATTTCGACAGAGTGTATGTCGTCCAAGGATAACTTCGACTCGACCAGCAGCCTCTTAAATGTTTGCTCCACTCGCTGAAAAACTGGAGCACACAGCTCTTCCATATCGGCACGCTGCATTGAAGAGCTGACATCGATATCGTCAAAGAAGCATTCAATGTTCAGCGGCAGCTTGGTGCTGTTAGCGGACATTTGCTTCTTGAGCTTCTCTATTTCCGTAAGCAGACGCACATTAGCGCGTGCATTAGTCTTAGCATTGATCTTGTAACGTTCCAAAAATTCCTTGGTAAAGTGTTCTGCCAGAGCGAGATCAATATCGCGTCCTCCGATTTGATCCCAGCTGCTGGCCAGCATCTTTAGTTTGCCCTTGGTGAACACACAGGCGCTGACCTGCAGCGACGAGTGGCCAAAATCAACAAAGATAACATTGCGTGGCTTGTCCTCCAGCAGATCGTTCTTGTAGAAGCCGTAAGACAGCGCCGTAGCCGTTGTCTCATTCATCAGCCGTAGTACATTAAGACCAGCGATTTGTGCAGCATCAAGCAAGGCGCGACGTTCGGCATTGGTAAAGAAGACGGGACATGCGATAACGCAGTCATTCACCTGTGTTTGCATCGCCGTTGCCGAGGTTTCCTTCAACTTGGTTAACAACATTGCCGTCAATTGCTCCGGTGAGAAATGCTGATCCTCACCCAAATAGTTAACTTTGATGCCAATGCTGCCATCGTTGCGCGCCTCAACGCGCGCTGGAATGCTCTTGAGTTCGTGTTGAACATGTGGATCGTTGAATTTACGGCCTAGTAAACGCTTAAAGCCGCCAACTGTATTTTTCATGTTTGTCACCTGTTGGTTCTTGGCGGCAACGCCAATGATGCGCTTCTTTCCATCGAAAGCCACAAAAGAGCTGCAACCAGAGAGAGATTCAAAATATACAGAAGTGATTAGTGATTTGAAATAAGTATTTAAGTATATGTCTTGCGTACTAAACAAACTTATTCAAAATTGAACTACAGGGTATACAAGTGTGAAAAAAATCAACGTCATATATGGTCAAATGTTTTGCCCCAACAAACAAAATCGAATTGGCATACACAAATACATATGTACATGTATGCTTACAAGGCCGAATATGTATAAAGATAAGTGCCCGCCATACATACTTATGCGTATGTGTTTTCCAGCATGCTTAGCCGGCTTTAACCACTTTGGCATGTTCGCATTTGCTCTCGCACTCTTTTGCTCACTCTATTTACCGCAACAGCTGCTGCTGCTGCTACTTTGAGCTCTCTTCTTTGATGCTACAAACTGCTGACTGACCGCATGACGCATGCGATGACATGCGTGCGTGTGTGTCTGTGTACACACTGGCCAAATTTAAAGAGATACAATAAAAAAAAAAACATATTGGCAAAAGTAGAAATTGCGCCCACGCAGTCTACATTTTATAAATCATGAATCTTAAGTCAAATTTTGGAAATGGAACAACACGCAGTGCAACATTTCAAAGTTGGATACTCATTAATTTGCGATGCTTTTTATGGATCACAATCAGAGCCAAATTTAGGCCTGAGCGCAAAATTGCATGCATACATATGTATTTATGTATATATGTTTGCCCATACATATGTACGTTACAATTTGTATGTTCATATTTTTATTTGTAGATTTATAGTTTTTCCTTCTGTATAAGCGTTACCAGTGACAACAACAGTATGTACTGGAAATTTCTAGGCGAGTATACACAAGCAATATACATAGGGGGGACACGCATACACACACACACACACACAAGCAATTGGGCATGACTTACATTTGAACATAACCTCAAATAAAGAGAGCAACGATTATGTACAATGAATTTTGAAAGAGTTTGTTATTTAATTGCCGATATTCCCACCAATAATCATAATCATGTGTTTAGTTTTTATACTTACGGGGTTGCGCGCAGACTGTAGTCATTGGCAAGAGTCTCGATGCCGCCAGATCTGGCCGCCGCTACATAGCAGCCCTCGTTACCGAAATCGATGCCAATCACAGACATTTTTCACTTCGTTTGATTGATTTAGTTGAACTAATTTATTTGGTTAGACGTTCTTGCCTAGATTCAGCTTTTTCTACTAATAATGGGCGGTTTCTGTTTTTTTTTTTGTTTTCAGCAACTGCAAAAGAAATATACTTTTATTTTAAAAATCATCAATTCACATACACACACATATAAAATTTGTTTCGAATGGCATATGATATCAAAGATTCCTTTGATTTGAACATTTTTGCATTAATTATGGATTTCCCAGTAGGCTGCAGACTTGTGCACGAAAAAGTGTCCAAACAGACGCCCACAGAACTTTCCGGTGCATTTTAAACGATTTTTCATTGAAATCAATTCTGTTTGAATACATAAAATTTATATGTAAGTTTGTTTGTATATTTACGCACAGTTTTGCCAGTTATTTAAGTGTAAACGCTTTATGATTATTTTAAGAATGTGCAAACGCTTTAATTTTTCTACCGCGACCGACACGTTTTTTCAGCGTAATGAAAATTGAAGCGGCGACGTCGACGTCGACTGAGAATGGCAGCGAAGCTTCTCGAAAGTTAGATATCGACTAGTCGATAGATCTATAATTGTATGTAAACTTATCGCACTTACTCCTTTAATGAAAATGCGCGCCATTTACCGATTAATATAATCGACTTATTTTTTACCTTTAAAAGTGATCAAAAATAATACATAAGATTAATTTTAACAGGAATTTTATTACATATACATGCATTGTCTTTTTTAGCTTAAAACCAAGTGCGCAAAACAAATTGTAAGTAGGAATGGTTGACATATGTAGGTACAATACCAAAAATAATTAATGACTAATACATAAACTTAGACTAGCTTGCATTTCTATGCATCTCAGGAATAATTTTGAACACAGTATATAAACATCAGAGATTCGATACACATATGTATGTTTGTTCTTTTTTTCTCTGCAAACTCTTCTAGATATGTAGTGCTAAGGCCTTTAGCCAACTTTATCGTTGTTTCGTCTCGTTTGGCAAGAGGATTCGCCATCGTCTATAATCCTTATAGTGAAGGTAACGCGTTTCTAAGGTCACTAAGGTGCTGAGTATAATTGTCTGTCTTTATAAACAGGGAATGTTGCTTTAAGTTGGGAGGTGTCGAGGATTCAATTTTAAGGGTTGCTATTCGAGTCTTTTGCATTTTGTTCACGTTTCGTAAATACATACTAAGCAGTCTTGCCGGTCCCAAAAACACGCTCGTTGTCATCGATCGTTATTGCATTACAGTTGAACCACCAGTCCGGATGCTGAAATATTATCGCCAGCGCCCGCCGTTTTCTTGGCCACCCGGCAAACCAGCACGGGTGCTACACAAATCTTCACTTCGATCCTTTGCAGATCCTTGCCAAATTGTATATACTCTTGCCAGCAGGGCACAGGATTGGATGCGCCCATCTTCATACGTGGCGCCTTCTCCTGAGCGGATGTGGCAAAGCTGTCATCCAAGACTAATAGCACAGCCTCCGGATTTATCTAATAAAATTAAATGTTTCTTCAATAAGTTGGAATTAATAAAGACATTAAATAAGCACCACTCACAAACTGCGATTTGCAGACATAACGATGTGCCGTCAGAGCTGCCTTGGCTGCAGCAGCGCGAGTATTCTTCCACTTGGAATCGGCAATTGTAAGGATGGCCTGATAGGCCAGGGTATGCACATGTATTCTTGAGATCATGCGGCGTTTTGTGTCTGACGTGCGATTCGCATGATAATCCTCGAGCAAGTTGATAAACACCTGTCGCATTTGGTCTAGCGTATGGGCTACGCGTGGATTCCAGTCCGTAGCCATAGTGGTGCGTCCGTGCTGCAACACTTGGCGCAGATTCGACAACTCTTGTTCGTTCATGCCTAACGAATCCACGTAGGGCAGCACAAACTGACGCAGTTGCTGCAGCAGCTGCAACTCTACATAGCTGGCAAATTCAAAATGATGCAGCGTATCCTTTGGCTGGCTGATCAACTGCATCCGGACTTGACGCAGGCGTGCCTCTCGCACACCGGGCATGAATTTAAACATGTCCATCATTTGCAGTCCACTAACAACCAGCAACTGTGGATGATATTGCTTTAATGCGACCGTCAATTGCTCTACCGATCTCAGATGGGGATTATTCTTGTCATTGTGCAGTATATAACGATTGGCACGCGGTGCTTCATGTGGTCCCCATTTATCGCCGGCCTTATACTCGAGTATCAGATGTATATCATCCTCGGCAATTTCATCACCAGCCAGGTGAATCGAATCGGGCAGCATTGGTCGCATTCTACAAACAAGCTATTTAAAACACCAAACCGATTTGAAAAAAAAACACCAGCTTTACATACTTCTTTGACATGTGCGCACCTAGAAGCACGTCAGCTCCTTCCATAACAAAGCGTACGGCCATTAATGGGGCATTGCCACCCATATAATAATGGATGCGCTCTTGGTTCATTGTCATGGCGTTCTGTATCAACTGCTGGAACAGCGTACCATTTGCGATAACGCGCCTAAATCCAAAATAAACATGCAAATGAGTATACTCCGTTTTTTTAAAATAATTATTGATGCACTTACTCTGCAGCGGCGCCGTTCTTAAAGTAATAAGCAAATGATTGCAGAAACTCATTTTCGTTGTTCACATCGTTTGCCGCAAAGTCGGTGCTTAATTGAGGCACACGCATTTTGTAAAATATTTCCAGAAACTCTGTTGCATTGATTTGCAGATCTGTACAGGCGCCGTAGCCTACAGCTATCTTGGGTGCAGGTTCAACGGCTGAACGCTTAAGGCCACCCTCGATGGTTAGTAGACCGGTTAGAAGGACGGTCGTTTTGTTTAACGCCTGCAGGGAAAGAAACGCCTGCCAAATAATCGATATAAAGGCCGTGAATACCGAGCAGGTGGTAATCCAGCCCATATACTTTAAAGCGCCCATTTTTAATGTGTCGGTCGAAAATCTGTGCGGTTGTTGATGTTTGCTGGTTTGCCGGCTTCGATGTCTGGCTGTTGTTTTATGTGAGTTTCTGATTGTTACCGCCTTTTCTTTGTTGATATGGCTGCTGCAGCAGTTTCATGAGCGACTGCGGCGCTTATCAACTTTAACTTTGTGTATAAATTGTTATTTGTTTGAGTGTGATGTTGTACTAAATGATAACGTCACAACTTCTTATTTGCCGACAGTATGATTGAGTCACGAGTAAAAGAATCGATGTATTTTTGATAACGATATACATAGTTTAAAAAATATTAGAGGTATTCCCTATGTGAAGTAAACGACAAATATTGATTTGTTTATCAAATATATTTGATAGCATAGTCCATGCAGTTAAATTGTATATATTCACAGTTCATTTTTTATTCGCAGGAAAACGAGAACTTTATTAACCAACGTTTCATCGATACTTGCAGTTAGCGATTATTGGTTGCCTATTGTGAATTATATAAAGTGTTCTCATAGAACAGTTTGTATTATGATAGCAACGTTAGCTGTTGAATGAAAATAAAGCAAACAAATAGCTGATTAGCTTTCAAATTAGCGAAGACAATCACCGATTTGAAGAAGAGCAGTATAAAACTAAAGATGATTTATGATGCGGGGCATTTAATTGTTAATTTTTCAACTCAAACATTTAAGCATTGCCATTAAACTTTATATTTACTGTAATGGTAATGATCAAAAGATAAGGGGCACGTTCAAGCATCCTTCAGCATAAATAACAAGTATATTATTATTATTATTATTATAGCAAAAGCGCCTGCAGTAACTTAAAGGCCATAAACGAAATGGACTTTAACGTACTTAATGTACGTCATGAGGCATTCAATTTATTTTATTTTTTTCGCTACGTTTACAAGCCGGGCTTTCAGACAAGAATTTGCCTCTTAACGTCGCGATGTCGTTTAAGGCGGTTCCTTCTTGTTTCTGGTGTTGTTAATTTAAAACAAGTTGTAGCTTCTTCTGCTGTATGGTTTTAGTCTTTTTCTTTTTTTATTTAATTGCATCATGCCGTTATTTTTATGTATAATTATATTAAATATTGCGACAAGGTTATTCAATTTCAACCAACACTGGATTCTTTGTAGAGGAAGTGAAGTGGAAGCGTATAACATGTCGAGGGTGCTTGGAAATGAAATGCTATGTGCAAATTCTTCAAGTACGGATCAGTGAATCTTAGATTGGCATATAAATAAAGTGTATAATGTGCAAAACAACTAGCTTTTACTTAATTTCTTGTTCAAGTGTTTCATTGATAATTAATAGTAGTAGTGCCGATGAAACTTGTACCTGGTGCAAAAGTATCTTTTTATAGCATTCTCCATGATAAGATCAAACAAATGCCAATTAGCGTCTGTAAATTATATTACAGTCAGCAACAGTCGCAAAGTTTCTGTTGCTATATTTATCACGCACGTGTCACGTATCTACAGTATTTATGTGCTAAATATAACTGAAATTGATCCTCCCCACAAATAAGCCGATGAGTTGCAGGTTTCGTTTCATTTTTGCCAACTTAAAGCGAGCCTCTTTGCGCATCTTTATATATACATTTTTTTTTTTTGTTAATCATGTTTTACTCTGGTCATGCCTTGAAAGCAACTTTTAGCACTTCTTTCTGTGTTTTATGTTTTTTCTTTTTTTTTTTGAGTTTTTATTTTATTTTTTTTTGGAACACAACACACAGCATGCATAGCCGATAAGCCCGCTTGACAAGTGGAACGCCGTTGCTTTTTGTCTCGAAACAGTTGTTTTTAAAAAGCTCAACGAAAGTGAATTTTAGAATTTACGCTACTCTGTCGTCGCTTTAACCGGCTATGCTTGCTTGTGTGCGGCTGTGTGTGTGTAGGAATCGCAGCTAATTTTGGTGCTATATAAAGATAAGCCGAATGGGGTATGTTCGATTTGGAGGCTCGTCAAGGGCATGAAATAAATATAAATGCAATTTTTTTCATTTGTTTTTAATAAGCAATGATATTTTGATATTAAGGCTGTTTCTAAAATAAATGTTATATATACTCCTAATATTTTTATATAACATTTATTTCTATCTCTGTTTGTTAAGTTTGATTATATTAATGTTTGTCTTATACTTATTTATCATGATGTTACTTAATAAAAGTTATCAATTAAAGAACTGCACAGAACAAATTAGGTTCTTTACTTGAATTTTTTTATTTTAAAGGCTCTTAGTCCTTATACACTTAAACACAATTTTACTCTTTAAATAAATATCAAGCCCTTAGCACTTTACAGGATGTTTTCAATTCGTGCACACTATCCAGACACAATTTCGCATTTAACGTGTTTTTTTGTTGTTGTTGTTCTTTTTACGTGTTTCGTAGATGATTTTGTTTTTTAGTTTGTTTTTCATTTTGTTCTATGCGTTTTACTCTGCCCGAGCTGACTGACTTTGTGTTGGGGCTATCCATATATAAAATCAACATAATCAGAAATTCTACCGAGCAGTTGATTCTATGCGATCGACGTAGCCGGACGCGTTGCCTTCTGCAGTACCACAGAAATAATTAAAGTCAATTTATAATAAAACAAAATATATTTGCGGCTTAAAAAGTAATTGTGCAGTTTTCATTCATTTATAAATTGCAAGATTTACCCGTTTAAAGATTAAAGTGAAATAATTTTAAAAGTTTAAAATTAGTAAAACTTTTGAAAACAAAAGTGTTGCTTTAATCAAAAGGTAATCTAATTAAGCAATCAATGCTAATTAGTATTGAATAAATTGTGTATTTGTGTGTGTTGTTCCGATTGCATCTTCGTTATGTGGTTTGTTGACGCGATCGTTTCCTAAGTCTTTTGTTTGACTAGACTAGACTGTGTGCATTATGCGAAAAGGAAACACATCTTGATCACAACTGGATTACTGACACTTCCGCCTGTCAGCCCATTATAAATGAATAAATAGTACAAATTGTTGAAATTCGATAATACTGTATACTATTAGTGAATGGACATAGTTTCGTTAACTCAATAACTATTATAGTAAAATGTGAAGTTTCTGAAGTTTATTTAAGAACATGTTCCACAAAAAAATAACACAACAACAAAACATCGACAAAATATATATGAATTTGCTTTGTCTCAATGTCAACACTTAATCGACGTTTATGTGGCTATGGATGATTATCCCAACGGCAAACTGTTTCGAGAACGTACTGCATACTAGTTTATTTAACTTTTGATGGCTACTAAAAATATGACGGAACGTATTTTTGAAAAATAAAAGTCAATTTGCATAAATTTGTTAGATTCTTTAATGCTAAATACCTAAATGATCACAAAGATTAGACCAAGCCAACAAAGCTAATTAAGCAATCGAATCAAGCGCCGCGTAAAAGGTGAATAAACTGAACAAAAGCTTCGAATCGAAACATCTTTTTGAAGAACTGGTTCAGTGTCGAGGACGTCACCAACAACTAAAAAGCAAAAGTGTTTGCTGGCCCTTGTTTCATAAATTCTTTATTTATTTACTTTTCGTAGTTGTTAAACAAGATGGACAAGACGTCATTGAGGCAACTGTCATTGTTGCTGCTGCTGATGCTGCTGCTGTTAACAATAGGATCTGTGACGTCACAGCGTACGTCATTGGATGTGGCTTTTAGGAACGTTTATAGACCGCTGCGTTTATTGGGACTGGCCTTCACCGGTCGCTCTGGCGACGATGCAGCGAACGTGCAACGTGTCCGCAATGCAGGAGTAGGTCTAAACATTCTTTAAAGCCCGATTGGCATATTAATCTTTGGGTATTTATTTCTTATAGAAAACCCAAAAATCAAATCCACGCACTCGGGCACTGTTGGAGTTTTGTGATGCTGAACATGGTCCGGGGAGACGGAGTGAAGAGCGTCCGACAAGTGTGCATCGATTGCGACCAGGGGATATAGATATTGTTGGTGCCATGGGTGATTCTTTAACTGCTGGCAATGGCGTATTTGCCACTAATCTCGGCCATGTCACTGTGGAAAATCGTGGTGTGGTTTGGTCCATTGGCGGGCAGGACAATTGGCGCAAATATCTAACATTGCCAAACATACTGAAAGAGTTTAATCCCAAGCTATATGGTTATTCGCTCAAGGACGGCTTGTCCACCGATCGTTCGTCTAGATTCAATGTTGCCGAACTGGCTGCCATGTCAAGGGATATGCCATACATGGCCAAAGTGTTGGTGAAGCGCATGCGACGCGATCCCAATGTCAATATGACGCATGATTGGAAACTAATCACCCTGTTCATCGGCAATAATGATTTCTGCACCGATATCTGCTATTATCCAGAGCCAGAGTTGACTGTCGCCTGGCATGAGCGAAATATGCTAAAAACCTTTCGATATCTGAGAGATAATGTGCCACGGCTGCTGCTCAATGTTGTGCCAGCGCCAAATTTACGTTTCCTAACCAATTTATCGGGCTTGCCGCCAATTTGCAAGAATACTCTACGCTTTGAGTGCCCCTGCTTGGTGGGCAAGGGCAAAAAGCATTTGGATTACTACGAGGCCATAATGAAACGTTGGATTGCCAAGGACTATGAGATTGTTAACAGAACGGAATTTAACACAGAGGTGAGAAGGCAATAAGTTTTCTTATAAACTCAAACTAAACTCGAACTTTCTTTCAGACCTTTACGATTAATTTGCAACCGTTCTCTCAATTCGATGACTTTCCACGCACACAAACCGGTTCAACGGACACGCGATTCTTTTCCGAGGATTGCTTTCATCTAAGTCAACGTGGCCAGGCGTCAGCGGCCAATGCCATTTGGAATAATATGCTGGAGAAACCAAGCGAAAAGAGCGGCTTTAGCACTCATTTATTTGAGAAATTCAATTGCCCCACCGAGCAGCAACCATATTTCTTGACCCGAGAGAATATTCGAGATGATTTTGCTATCTAGTCGAAAAAAAAAACAAAAAAACCACAACGAAACTGCCTTATTCTATTCAAACGCACTGTGATATATGTCTATGTCTTTGTCTTCTAAGTTTTTTTTTTATGTTTAAAGTATTCATTTACGCTATGATAAAATATATATATACGCTTTAGGTATTAGTAAAATTTCACATCTCTACAATCTAATCAGTTAGTCAAACAAAAATTTCGCGCATAATTTATTGAATTCACTCCAACGCCGATGGGGGAATATTAGTTAATAATTACTCATCTCCATATCGATATGGTAACATTTGCCACATATCAATTAGGCAATTGGTTCAAGAAACAAAATTAAATAAACATTTATTTTTACATTAATTTATTTTGGGTAAATTCAAAGCCGACTTTTTTTTTCGTGTGTGCTATGAATTTCTAATTTTGATATGAAATAATGATTTATTTATAAAGAAACTAACATTTGTGTAAGAGAATTTGTTTTCAACAAGAATAAAGTTTCCTTATAAGTAAGAAACTTTCCATTCAGCAGCTTATTAACTTAATAAACATTTAAGCAACAGTCATAATATTTTTTTTGAACGAATTTCCTGGATCATCATTTTTTGTTGTTTTTACTTTTGTTTCAAAAGTCGCGTGGCAAAATTATTTTCTTTCCGCTTGGGTGGCAAAATAAAAAAAAAACTTGTTACAAATGTTAACTCTTAAAAAGATCACATGGAAAATAACAATAAAAGCGAACTCATGATAATAAAAGCAAATTTTCGATATGGAGCTGTTGTTGTTGGGGCATTAAAAACCATATTTCGTACGCTTTGACGCCGGCGGAACGTGTTTAAATGGCTTTAACAGGTAGCTTGCCTCTTCGCCCCTCCTCGTTAATGGTGATGATTAACGGTTTTGCATGCAAGTGCCAAAAGGTAAATGAAATAAAAACATCATTGTTTTTTCGTTGGGCTGGCCCCTTCTCCACAAACTTAACAAGTGCTACTTATAACACCAAATACACCAATACATACATAAACTTATATATCCATGTAAGTTGGTCAGTGTTAAGGTTAATGCCAGCTGTTTGCGGCTTTGCGACTTTCGCTTGACTTTGAACTTGACTGCAGCTGAAAATTAAAACAATTTTTCGCAGAGTATTAAATGTTCTACGTCACATTTGATTGACTTTAGTAGCGCAATTTGTGTACCAATTACATTATATCAGTTTTTAAGCTTGTTTATTTATTGCATGGCCAGCTAGTTTATTTAAGTTCTTGACTATTTAGGTATGTATCAAAGTCAAATTGCATTTATCAGCGATTTTGACAAATAACTCAATTAGTTTACTTAAGCTGTAAGCTTGAATGTCTGGTTCCAAGTTTTAATTTTTTTCTAAGCTAATAATGACAATAAGTCACTTGAATCAACATGAGGGTTGAATTGAATTTATGACAAATCGGCTATTTAATATTTCATTACAAATTTATAATTCAAAGCAAAACACTAGCTTAAATTAATTTCTATCATTAATCAAGATAAGTTTTACTCTTTTCCTATGTGTCCAAGTATAAGTTTTGTAATATATGGATGCACTAGATTATAAGACAGATAATGTTAATAGTATTAACTTAAATTTTCCAAACGATACTTATACTTTTAATTAACTTAAGTTAATTTATACAAGGGGCATTTAAGCTCAACAAATGATGTTGTCTCTTAAGCGCCATCTACCATCTACAAGAGCAAACAGAGCTGCCAGTGTGTGCCCGCACAAAATATGTTGAAAACAATTTACAAGAGGTGTTCACCAAATGCCCAATAGCTAGCGCCACTTTACAAGCTATTTAGCTTTATTGACAGCAATTGACAGAAATTATTGCATATTATATGAAGAATTCACTAAGAATAATTTTGTACATATATATTAAAACACATTTAATTTTTTATAAAAGACAATATGTTATTTATTTGTAAATTTTATTTTATTTTGATTTTTGGTTGTTTATTTAAGAAAACACGAACTTTCAAACGTTTTTTTTGCACTTCTTTATATAAGCAATTTCTCTGTGCTACGAGCTAAATAGATTTTTAACTAATGCAAAAGTCACAATTTGGAGCCATTCCTAAATACTGTCTGCTTAACCTTATAATGATTATAATCAACAGTTTATTTAATTTTTATTACCTTTTGCTTATTTGACTTTTAATATTTTTCAGCCTTTTCAATGCTCTGAACTTTGACACTTAAAATGTTTACTGTTGAAAGGTTTTCTTTTAGTTTCGTTTCTTGAAAAGTCTTTGGCGGTAACATTGAATTATCAAATTTACATTAAGAGTTTCAAGTGTTTCTGCTGTATTCAGCGCAAAAGTGAAAACCACAACAAAACTGTTGACATACATATATAAAAATAGTTCTGCTTAGCAAGCAAACGCTGTAAATGTTATAAATTCTCGTTACCAATGGCAAGAGCTGAGCATTTACCAAAATACACTTGACTTGGAAAGAATCATGGCAGAAGGCAGAAGGCAGCAAATTCAAAATCAAATTCAAGCAACCTCAATTATTTTACTGTTGGGTAAGTCTTAATAAACAAATTCATTGCATTGCAATAATATGAACTTGAACATTTTGTTTAACAGTTATGCATTATTGCTGTGCCATGCCTTATGGATCCAATGACAATGATATTGATGGCAACTATCAAGGTTCAACGGGTAGCAGACCCGTTGACTATCATACGGTTGTGGGACATTTCAAAGACTTCTTCATGTACCTGCCGGTCATGATGACAACTATAAAGGAAACCATGTCTGGATTTCCAAAATTTGCTGAAGGTGTGCGCATCTTAACATCGGGAAAGGGCAAAGTTGACGGCGAGGATTGCAAGTGCAATGCAAATAGTCTGGGTTCAAGCAGTGAAGTGCTCGAGAATAGCAGACGTTTTGATTGAACGATCAACTAAGTTTTTGTTTTAAGTGTATATATTTAATGTAATTACTAATGAAATAATTTATTACCTAGTGCTAAGTACAATAAGATATTGATTAAATTAAAGTTTGTTAAGAAAAATGTGAATAAGATTATAATAAAAGTAAATGCAATGGATGTTAAATAGAGATATAACGGAGAAGGAAAAAGTTACAATAAATAAAGAGAGAAGATGAGAGAGAAAGAGAGAATAAAATAATATTGAAAACATCTTATTTTTCATATTCGAACTTTATAGCAAAATAATAAAATTCAGATAACATTTTTATTTTTTGAAAATTCGCCGGCTTTGGTATATATTTAAAACAACCGATTGCTCTCAATTCATCTTTATAGCAAAGTAACAAAAGGATTGAGTAGTTAACCTTAGATTATATGCCAAAAAGTTGTTAAAAATAAATTCTGTTGATTCAATTCTCAATTTCTTTATGCAATAACGCAAATTGATGTCTAACAAAACCCTTCACATTGTGTTTTAAAAATAATTTATTTATCAAAACGTTTGTTAAAAGTTCCCGAGTTAACAATTCATGTAAATTTGTTTGACAACTTTGTTGCCCAACGTGAACTTTACCTTATTTTTGCCTCGGTAATAGCCCATAATTATGGCATATTAGTTCATAACTTTGGCTAACACGTATTGTGTCAACTTGACCACAGGATAACCCTTGGTAATGTCCTTGAACTGGTGCATGCCAAGCAATCTTGTATAACCCATTAAGCAATAAACTTCAGCTAGATATTTGTATTTTCTTAAGTTGTCAATAGACGCAACGCGTACCATTAGCCTGGCTAGAACCAACACAAGAATAGAGAAATAAGTTAGCTAATCAGAGCTTACAATCTGTTTGAGAGGGGAACTATTTTTGGGGGCGGACAGTGCTAGTGTCCAGTGTCATGTTTACACTTGTCATTATTGTTAATTGTGTTTGTAGTGAGTCGAGCATACGTGAACAATATTTACACATTCATATAATATATTTAGTATCTACCCGCTATAGTATTGTCCACGATTTCTAAATTGTAGTTTTAGTAGCGCTCGTGGCTCGGTGAATAACGGTTCTTTCTGAATTCGAAAAGGAAAAAACAAGCAAACTAATAGAACAAAAAATACTCTGGAAACCAGTATGCGAAAGCGCAAAAAGTTAAAAATCAGTTTCTGAATCAATCTTTAAAATGGCCACTGGCATTGAGCTGCTTGTTGCTGCTGCACTTTGCTTGGCTTGTCCACCGCTTAATGATACCCTGCCCGAGGGTCTAATACTGTTGAATGATGATGGCAGTGTCGTCACTGAAATGCCCATTGATGTGGAGGTATCGAATGCTGGGTTGGATGAGGATGCACCAGTTGAGACATTGGAAGTGTTGCGCAACAAGAAGGAGAAACTTCGCAATATGAAAGAATGGATAAACGGACAACATCTGCGCATTGCCACTCTTGAGGATTATCCATTGAGCTACACTGCAGTGCTTGAGAATGGCACACGAGTTGGACTCGGAGTCTCATTTCAGATCATTGACTTTCTGCAGGAGAAATTTAATTTCACCTATGAAGTGGTTGTGCCACAGGATAATATTATCGGTTCTACAACAGATTTTGACCGCAGTCTAATTGAAATGGTCAATAATAGTGTGAGTGGCAAATTCATCAACTCTTAACATTTTTTGTAGATTTAGAATTGTTGCTAGTTCATAATTAATTTTGTTTTTCTTCTTATATGTCAAACTGCAAAAAAAAGTGTGTTTGGTTTTTTTAGTTCTTCGTATCGATTACATAATATTTTTGTGAATATTTTCAGCAAGTGGATCTGGCAGCCGCATTTATACCCTCACTTTCCGAACAACGCACATTTGTCTTCTATTCGACGACGACTCTAGACGAAGGTGAATGGATAATGGTTATGCGACGTCCACGTGAATCGGCAAGTGGATCTGGTTTATTGGCACCATTTGAGTTTTGGGTATGGATACTCATCTTTGTCTCACTGCTGGTTGTGGGACCCATTATCTATGTATTAATTATCATACGCAATCGTTTGACTGGCGATTCAGTGCAGCAACCCTATTCGTTGAGCCACTGCGCCTGGTTTGTCTATGGTGCACTCATGAAACAGGGCAGCACCCTCTCCCCAGTTGCAGGTGAGCAATTAACCCTAATGCAGTGATAAGCATCGGCAATTTAACCTGCAGTCGAATCGGAATTCAAAAAACGTTTCACAGTTCACTGGACATGCAATTGCCGAGTTTGTCCTTCCAATTAAAATATATGCATATTCTCTACTGGAACTGCTTTATATGTACATATTTGAAATTCAATTGCAGACTCGACACGTATGATTTTTGCGACTTGGTGGATTTTTATTACGATATTAACCTCATTCTATACGGCCAATTTAACTGCTTTTTTGACCCTATCAAAGTTTACGCTACCCTTTAATACGGTTAGCGATATTTACAGCAAAAACAAACATTTTGTTTCCATGCGCGGAGGTGGAGTTGAATATGCAATTCGAACGGTATTTGGTGAATTTTCCGGATAGTAAAATGAATGGATAATTTTCATTTTAATTTGTAGGCCAACGAATCGCTTTCTATGCTAAATCGAATGATTCAGAACAATTATGCTGTATTCACGGATGCCTGGGACGATACTTACAATCTACAGAACTATGTGGAACGGAATGGATATGTTTTTGTGCGAGATCGACCGGCAATTACAATAATGCTGTACAAAGATTACTTGTATCGGAAATCTGTTAGTTCCGTCGATGAGAAGATACACTGTCCATTTGCCATGGCCAAGGTACCGTTCTTAACTAAGAAAAGAACTTTTGCATATCCTATTGGCTCTAATCTAACCGATCTCTTCGATCCAGAGTAAGTCAGATTGATTGATCTATTATTATGTTTCAACTTACCGATTATCATTTTGCAGACTGCTCAATCTCGTGGAAACGGGTATTGTTAAGCATTTGTCGGCCAAGGAATTGCCGAGTGCTGAGATTTGTCCACAGGATTTGGGTAGCACTGAGAGGCAGCTGCAGAATGGTGATCTCATGATGACCTACTACATAATGCTGTCTGGTTTTGCAACCGCTTTGGTCATTTTTACCACAGAGCTTCTGTTCCGGTACATTAATGGGCGTTTGGAGGCTAACAAGTGGGCACGCCATGGAGTCGGACGCACACCCAACGGACAGTCGGTGAAACCCTCACGTTGGATAAGAGGATTGCGTCGTTTGCATAGTGGAGATAAACAGCTATTGAACACATCTACACATGCTGAGAATGTAACGCCGCCGCCACCATATCAGAGCATCTTTACACAATATAGCCAAGGCGGGGAGCAACAACAGCGGTATGGCAAAGGAAACGGATTGATTCCGGGCGAGCAGTATGGGCAACAAGGAACGGGCGTCAGACGTTTGATCAACGGTCGCGACTATATTGTTTTTCGCAATTCGAATGGACAGAGTCAATTGGTGCCTGTAAGATCTCCGTCGGCTGCCTTGTTTCAGTACACCTATACTGAATAAAAATACTTTTTTTATCAACTTTAAAAATAAACACAAATTAAGGCACAGTTTCGCACAACTACACAAAAGCTAAAGGTTAATAGACGTAGACGATGATCTAATTTAAATAATACCCTAGCTTATATTAAGGCATATAAATGTATGTTTTACCATCTACAAGTTGTGTTTTAAAAGGATTGGGTTTTGTCGTTAAACGAAACAAACATACAACGATAAAGTATATTGAAAAAAGAATAGCTGTTAAAGCATAAAAGCTTCTTTACATACATCTTAAAGCTTAGTTTAAGTACTTCCCAACTTAACTTTTAAAGCACAGCTCATTAAATTAATAATCTTTGATAATTTTTAAGCTGGAAAATACTATTGCTCAAATATTTGTTTTGATATAAAGCTAAACAAAAAGGGAGACCTTCAAAAATGCTAAAAAATCATCAAGTTTTCTTTAATAATTTATTAACAAGCGTTCAATATCTAAATAACATATTATAATTATATAAATCACAATTAAATTGTAGCTGTGTGTTGTGAGCAATATTTGAAACTTTGTTCATATTTAATCAAATGTTTCACGTGGGTTAAACCTAAAAGATGCAGAGTGCATGTCCAGGCTACTATTTGAGGAACTAATCGAGGGAGCTCGTGTGGAACCAGCCGAAGAGCTGGCAGATGAGCCACTAGATGAACTAACCCAGGCATGTCCACTGCGACGTCTGCGTTGCCGCACCAAACCCAACACTGAACCCGCAACAGGTGTTGATGTTATCGACGTGGGTGTGGAACACCGACCGGAATCCAATGAGACTAAAGCGGTTGCTGGACGTGGAATATTCGTAGTGCTGCTGCTGCTGTTGTTATTGTTGTTTGATGGTGCAGTTGCTGGACGTTGAGCAGCTGACTCGGATTCATCACTGGACTGAGAGCTAGGTGTATCCTCAAGCTGTGCAGGAGTTGAAATTTCCCCATCCATAGGCTGTCCATCGAGTATTTGTAGAGTCGGGACACTGCGTCTCAGCACATCTCGATACATGGGCAAACGGCAGACGGGATTACCACTAAGTTCGACTTGCCTCAATTGCGGACAAAGACCGATAAACGAAAGCAATCCCAACTCACTGATGCGATTGTTGCGTGCCTGCAATACTTGAAGTTGACTTAGTTCCGACAAGGGACCCACACGTTGTATCATATTCCCATCGGCTATGAGCACCCTAATGGCCGGTAGTCCACTAGTACCATCAAAGCTGTTCAAACCACAATTGCTGATATTAAGATGGATCAACTGCATCAGACCATAGCCGAGATCACGGAGAGAACTAAGCACACTGCCACTTAGATCCAGCTGCTGCAGTCGTGGCAAAAACAGCGACAGCCTCGACAGGCTCACCGAGTAGGAAATGACACGTAGACGCACCGTTTCCACATGCTCGAGATCTGTGCGTTGAGTCACACGACGCTATGGAATATTGACAATAAATTTAAGGTTAAGTTAGGATTGTGGTCTTCTCACTTACCAACAACTCATCCAGTGTTGGCTCTGGCAATTGTGGCGGCAATACTACAGGCAACAAATGCACAAAGGCTGGAAAGTGCTCCGTCTCTTCAGCAATCGGTAGATCTCGGTCATAGGAGTTTCTGCGTCCCAATCTTCGACGATTCAGCTGATGTTGCTGTTGTAGTTGCTGTTGCTGTTGTTGTTGTCGTCGCACTTCGGCGGCTAATGGACGTAGTTGTGCCAAGGCAGCTGGTCCTGGCACTGGTGCCAGGAATAGCGGTATTTCCGGCTGCAATGATTGGTCGGGCGAGGTTTCCGAGTACTCAGCCGGTGCTTCAAGCAGAGGCATTATGCTAAACTTGTTTTTTAAATATTGAATGGATAATATGAACTTTTCCGGTTGTGCCTTGAGTTGGTGTATTGAATTAACAACTGATAAGTTGCCCGTGGCAACGTTAAACAGACAGGGTTGCCAACGTTTGCAAAGCGTTTGCTTTAGTTCGGGTGAGGTATGATGATTTTATACAAAACAATTTAATATAAAGGTTGAAGCCTTTTATCAATTTAAGTAATTCTTACTTACTTATTTTCCTCAAAAGCAAAAAATAAATTTTCTTTATGCTGGATGAAAAACAAACAAAATTTTTTATTTTTTGGTCTTTAAAATTATTAATTTAAAGCTTTAAGAACAAGTCACATTATTATTTAAATTTCTTTAATATTTTAGCCTGACTTCTGTAAATGATCTAAGATAAAAGTAATTATAAATATGCTGCTCTGTAAATATGAAAACCGTTTTGCCACACAAAAGATGACACTGCATACACATTTGCATAATCTATAATCCTCTTTGGACAAAAAAAAAAAACTAGTGCGCATTTGTTTGGCATTTTGTGTAAAGTATTAACATTCCGTTAGCTTCCTGCTGGCACCTCGTTACTTTAGCGAATGTTCTGGCTTGCTGACGTCAAGCCGTGACGTCACGGTCGTGACGTGTGCCCAATGTCGTTAACTAGCCAGGCATTGCGCGAGAGCAAGACAGACATAAAACGAGAAAGAAGAAGAAATTAAAGAGATAGAGATAGAGAGAGGGCTACAGAGAGCAAGTGCTGGTGCGACAGTTCAAATGCCCAACGCCATTTGGCATTTCAAGGGCCATTAGGCTAAACAGAAGCCATCGCGACTTCATGTTGTTGTTTTTTGTGCTTAGAGCGCGCTGCTTCGCCATTTCCCGTCGCCTTGCCTTTGCGTGGTGTCTGCTGCAGCCAGACGCGAAGAGACGCGTCGCCTCTGCCCTCAGCACGCGCTTTACGATAATAAAATTTGGCTGACGCTTTCGTAATGACAGCAGCAGCAGCAGCAGAGCGCTGGGCAAGTAAAGCTTTTGCCGGCATTTGTGACTGCCTTTAGTTGCGTTGTTGTTTTGGTTTTTGGAGCTGGAGCTTTTTTTCGATTGACGTCATCAACATGATGTACAGCCTGAAAGCTGCGCAGTAGCTTGCACCAAGCTGAGACATTACCACGCATTTATCGATTCCAAAAAGAGAGAGAGAGAGACACACGCAAACAAACGCAACGAAAGCGCCAGAGAGTATGACAAAGGGAAAGGGAGAAAGACGAAGTGTATAAGAGTGTAGGACGTGTGTATGTAAGTGTGCGTGTGGGTGTGCAAAATGTCGCAAAAAAGCACGACAGCTGCTTAGACTTAATTTGTTGCAAATCTTGGATTTGGTTTGCTACTCAGTACGGATTGTAAGTTGAAATTATATAAAAAAAATTAGTAATTCAAAATAAAATTTAAGGTTATTCATCTATTCAAACGTAAACACAATATTATAGTGACTTAATAAAAATTATATGTATAAAGTTTCTTATACTTTCAAAGTTTCGTTTAGTGTAATTGCTACTGACAAAGTTGGCAAACTGCTGCTAAAAACTGAGAATACCCCATCGCTTGCTAACGCATTTGGCTGCCTAAAAATAGAATTTGTCAATAATGCCAGCACTCAAACACACACATAAACAACACACACACAAACACACACACACACATGCACACAGTGTAGAGTTGTGGGCGTTAATGTTCGTTCAGCAGCCACTGACGTCATTGTGCAAAGCTTTTTTTGTGTGCTCGTTACTACGTTTCAGGAAGCAGGACACAAAGGCAAGCGAGAAAGCAAGCAACCACCAGCCCAAATGCCAGCCAGGCACCAGCACCAGCACCAGCACCAGCGACAGCAGCAACGACAGCGTCAGCGTTCAGTTTAGTTTAGGCCATTTTACATAGCTGTATCGGGCAGGCAAAGTCAGTCGCTTAGCAGCCGCGAACGCGAGCAAAACACCCAAAAGTTCTTCAACGCTTCAACCGGGCTCGACCTTCATTGCATTTTGTGGCCACACTCACAAATAGAAAAGTTTTTGAAGTGACATTGATGTGAATTTTTCTTAGTAAATCTATTAAAACATCAAATAATAATCAAAGGCAAATGTTGTAACGCAGTGGATATCTGTGTGTTTTTGTATCAAAGCCAAAGCCTTGACAGCCAGCTGAGCTCAAAGTGTTGCCTCTCTCTATCTGTGTGTGTGTGTGTGTTAGTGTGAGAGTGTATTTGTGTTCGTGTGGGTGTACCTGCAGCAAGTGCAACGTTTTGAGCTATTGCGGCGGGGTGCATAATTATTTGGGTCAAAGTGAAAAGCTGCAGCAGCTTCATCTGTATAAACTTGTTTGCTCGAAAGTTCACAAACAGCCTGCCTGGGATCATAATCACCACCTGTTTGTTATGAATTCATACAAAAGCACAACAACAACAAGAGCAGCCTAGACTTATTAGATTCGGAAGCATAATGGAGACCACTCAGCCCAAAGTGCATCGTCAGCATCAGCGACAACGTCGCACTGAGGCACGACAACGTCGTTTGGAGCGTGAAGCAGCCGCAGCGGTGGCGGGAACACCACCAGATCTTGAGCTCGAATCAACTACGGCTGTCATCGAAACCCTCGAAAGTTGCGCAGCAGCCCTCAATAATGATACAGCCTCGACAACAACAACAACATCGGGTCCGGCGGGTCGCATTAGTGCACAAAGCTCAGCGGATAGCATCGAAATGGTCGGTTCACCCAGTCAAACATCCCAGCAAACGGTGGTGCTGGTCAATGGACATGCACCACCTACGCAGGATACGTTGGAAGAGAGCGCCTCGTTAGGAGCCGATGATCCAGCGGCAGAAATGGCAACCACACGCCTGGAGTCTCCAACGAAACCCACAAAACAAAGCGATGGCAGTCGCAATTCATCGGGAGATGCGATGAGTCTGCGTGAGACACTGCGACAGCTGCCGGCGACGCTCGGACATCGCTCCAGACGCAATCAGTCACCGTTGTCGCCGGCCCTACGTTCGCTGGAAGTCGATTCGTCCTTTCATCGCGGTATACTGGGCTACATTGATCGTGAACTGAAGCAGAGCTCGCCGACGCCCTCGGCACTGAGTATGGGTACAGGCACTGCAAGTGGCAGTGGTGTCAATGGTGGTGGCGGTGGTGCATCACGCAAACAGCAATCCCTGTCCGATCCGCAGGCAAGTCCCGCCCAGCGTTCATTGCGCTCTAGGAACAGCTTCGACAAGAGTCCACGTCGCAAGCGCAGCAAGTCGGAGTCAAGGCGAAGACGTGAGCGAAAACTAATAGCTGCCGGTGAGATGGAGGTGCGTCAGGCAAATGAGACACTGATGCGTTATCTGAAACAATGCTCCGACATGCATGATGCATCATTATCCGGTGAGCTGGAAATCGATCAGAGCTTAGAGGAGCGACGTGTGCATCGCAAGACGAAATCGCAACGGGACAAGCGGGGTCAGCTCATCAGTAAGTTTAGTATAGTCCACAAGACCCAACACCAAATCTCAATCCGATTCCCATTCCCATTCCCTAAACTGCATTTGGTATTCCATTGAGCAACAAAAGCTTTTTGCCGCTTCTGCGCAATGAAACCTTACATTCTAACTCTCTCTCTCTCTCTCTTTCTCGCGCTCTTGCTATCTCTTTCTCTGTAGGCAAACTTTACTCAGCTGGTGGCTTATCATCTATATTGAAGGAGTTGGCGGATGACATTGCACCCGGCGAGGGCGATGAGATCTACAATCCATTCACTCCGGTTGTCTCGCCCACGGACGATACTCCCGCCCACATCGACAAAATGTTTTTGCAGACGTCATCGGGCTATCGACCAGTGGAGCAGAGCTATTACAAACGTTCCTTTGGTGGTGGTGGTGCGAATCGTGGTGGCGGTGGTGCTGCCGGCTCTGCTGCTCGTGGCAGCGGCTGCATCGATGGCATCTCTGCCGCCGAACTAGGTGCCGCCGGCCGTCTCTTTCGCTCAAATGGTGGCTCAAATAGCAATCGTGGCAGCTACGGCGATACCCGCTGTCTCCTAGAGCTAAATCGGTATGTTGGGTATTTGTGTTTGTAGCCGGCGTGGGCTCATCCCTAATTCTGTCTAGAGCAAAATGTTCCCGACCTAACCTGTCTATTTTTAGTTTCCCTTAAAAGCTCACCTATTAAATATGATTTATTTCTTTTGCACATTATGTCTATACATATATTTTTTTTATTTATATTTGTTTTAACTTTATTTGGCATTATCTTGTTATGGCATGTCTATTTCTGTGTTTAAGCAAAAAGAGGGCAAAACGCAGAAGAATGTGATAAGGTGATTTGTGTGGGTGTTAGAGCCCCTAGGTCAGGATAGATAGTAGATGGTGGGATTGTGGTTTTATTTAACAAAGCGCACCAAGCTATTTTTAGAGTTAAGCCCTGCAAATAAACAACTACTGATGAATAAATACCGACTGGTATTTATTGTAATTACACTAAATAGGTTTACGTGGGAAAATTAAATACTATATAATAGAAGTAGGAAACTTTTTTTCGTAAGGAAGGACAAGCTTACTAATTATTTACTTTTTTGTGTTCATACAGTTTGAACTAGGGTTTATTTACTATCAGTTGATATAAGAATGTGGGGAAATAATAGGATTATCCCTTAAGGTATTTATTCGTTTGTTGGACCTTTAAGAAACTCCGTATGTTGAGTTATGGTTACATAAAGTGTTGAGTTAAGCGATGTTTATAAACTTGCTAATTAAAGCTGTTCTGCTCAGCAGTTTAATTCAATACTTCATTTTTTAGCTTATTCACAGTTGTTTTTCTTATAAAATTTACTTATTGTTTCTTTCATTCATATAAGTAGCAATTAATCTATTTTAATTCCTTTCGCATCTGTCTTTTAGCAATGGGATCTCGAGCAACATACAACTTGCCTGTGTTATTCAACGAATTTGGCTGCTCATTTCGAATATATGCCATGGGTTGCTAGCTGGCCTAGCCTTGGCCCATCTTCTCTTTGTGCTGAGCAGTCACTCCACAGACTGGGCAAAGGTTATCAATAGCATAAGTCTTGCGGGCGAGACTGTAGCATCAACAGCAACAACATTAACACAAACACAGATGCCAAATTTGGGTATGGAACTGAGTAAAGCCGAAGAGGATTCTAGAACGACAACAACAACAACGACGACGACGACGAATAGAGAAGCCTTGTCACTGATAAGTGATTATGCTGGATTTGCGGATACTTATTTAAATACATTTTATTGCTTGGCAATCGTTTGCCTGGTTTCAGTATTTGATCGGTGAGTTGAACACGCGAATCTAAGTTTGTTTACAAGATGTCCTTCAATAGGCGGTCATTTAAAAATAGAAAATAGATGCAAAAGCAAAGCCAAACTCGTTTGGTTTAAGTTCTTAAAGCGCTGTGCGTGCTAACAAAGTATTAGCTGGGAAAGACGGGATGTCGGTAGGGGTACCAAGAACACATTGACCTCAAATGCGAACCGACTGCCCAAGGTGGAAACCCTCGAAACGAACCCGTACACATTTCATTGAAAAATACAACACACACACACACACACCCAACCTCCTCTGTCAAGGACCATATGAATAGTGGGTAAGCCACTAAATTCATAGTATAGAACCACTATTAACGACAAAGTCGAAGTGTGCGTCGCGTGGGCGATTCATGTGCGTCAATATTGCCACTTGGTGAGGGATACGCTAAAAAGTATGCTATAATATATTTTTGAATGGCAAATTTTCACCAAAAGCTCGAAGAGCTCGAGTTTTGTTTGGCTTCGTGGCTGTTGTCATTAAAGTTTAAATTATTTTTCAACTATGTTGCGTGGCCAATTTCATTATACTACATATACAAATATATTTTAATGCCCTTAAACTTTGCTCTTTTTGCGCCTGATGTCCCACCATCCTCTTACCCCATTCCACACAAGCACAAACACATTGAATCTGACGCTACTGCACTCTTGACCTTTAAATCCAGCGCTTATGTGTGTTTGTGCATTTCTGTGGGTGGGCATTTTTGGTACGTTTGTGGTAGACCGAACCGACGAAACATTGAAAATTGTCTGGCGTTTGTTTTTGTTTTTGTTTCGTTTTTTCTTGGTTTGCCATTTTGTCGAATCGTTTTTGACCCCATCGAAGAATCTATTTCTCTCACCCACTCGTTTCCCCATTGGGAAAGTGTATTACTTGGTGTGACATTTCGCCTCGTTATCCTGTGCTCTGTGATTTATGTGATGATGCTGCTTTTGCTTCTGCTGCTTCAGTTTGCTATTTTGCTAAATGTCATGTACTATACTGCAACGTGTTGGCTGTGGGCATTCTCAGACGTACAAAGCTTTTGACCTTTTCCATCTAGGGCTTTGAATGTTATTTGTGAGCTTACTTGAGATTTTAATTTTATTACAATATAAATGTCAAAATACTTGAATAACTGCATTCAGCCAGAAAAGGGAAATAACTTGATCTTAGTTGTGATTTGTATACGAACTTAATTAAAATTTGTACACTCTATTCGTTACTAAAAGTTCTTTCCATTTCCAGCATGGACATTTGTCGTTGGAGCTTCTCCAATGCCAGTGAATTAGTATCGTTTCGTTGGCTTATCATCACAATGTTATATATTGCAACCATTATATTAACTATATGCTCCGATTCTATCGATGAGAAACTCTATCTTTTCAACCATAATGCAAATATAACGCTAACTCAACAAGAGCTGGTAAGCTATGAAATTTCCCATTAAGCAGCTTAAACTAATCACAAGTTTTCTTTTTTTTAATAGCTAAGCAACAGTGTGCAGAGTGTTTGGAGCAGTTTATCTTTAACAAGAAGTATTGCTGCTATATCGGGTTGGATTATGATCGGTCTGACGCCCCAGGAGGATATGCTGTATGAGCATCTGGTTGATCTAACCAAATATCAATTGACAAATAATTGAATATAAGCAAACGAAAACAAAATTAATAACATACTGTATATATATACTCGTTGTAGTGAGATCCTTTACTAAGTAGTTGCTGTTGGTTTAGTAATTGGCTTTTTATATTGTATATGAATGTATAATCGTAAATGAGTTTGCTATAAAATAACGCCTAGAACTTGTATACCTAGAAAAATACAAAGCAAAACACAAAAATGAACTTAAGCTTTAAAAACGTGAAAGATTTGGTAATTGTATGGATGCTTTTCAATGGCAGATAATAAAGAAGTATAGTTTGTTAAGGAACCAAACACAAAGAAAGTTAGATAACACATAAAAAACCAAAAAACAAAACTATCTACTGAAACTTATATATTGAACTTGTACTACTTAAATATATACGTATACACAATATATACATGATAAAGCATAGATTAAGGTAAACATATCGACTTTAGTGAAACATATTTAATAAATATATAAACGTTGTCATCGTTGTGGCAGTTTAACAAACAAAGGCTTCCTAGTTCTAAGTACATATACTACTCGCTACAGTTGGAATCGGGTATGTGCAACAAAAAAGCAATAAAAATGTTCACAGCAAAGGTTCAAATCAGGTTGAACACTTGTATAAAAACGACGTTTGTATACTTTTCACTATGTATACATTTATGAGAGATCTAAGATCATTTGTACTTTATAAAATCAGACTACTGTATATTATATCATATAATTAACTTTCTTGTTTCCGCTTTATTTATGTTTATCATGTAACTAATACTTTTAACTCCAAATGTTTGGATTGAACATATTCATGTACATATTTTGCCTATTAGTTAAAAATAAAAATATTCTAATTACAAAAATTTCCAATTATTTCTTATTGCGATATCCACTGTAGTAATAAATCAACAACAACAAATTTGTAAAGCGTTACTTACATTAATAAAACAAAATGTTAATAGTATATACCATATATTTATACAAATATTTTGAATTGTATAAAATCATGTACAAAACTATGATTTACTCATAAATAAAAATATTGTTTATATGTTCAAAATATTCGAGCCTATGTTAGTACTATTTGATTTATTAAGAATTGGCTCGACTATATATATGTGTACATATTTTTTTCGCAATGAAAAGTCTTAGATAATATTAAAAACATATATTATATATAAATATACATGCATATGAATACTGAAAATGATTGATATGGACAAATGAGCTAAATGAAACCTGCAGAGCAAATGATAAAATAATAAATATATAAATATATTGTAAAATTGTATATAAAACATATAAATGCAAATAAAAAATTGTACAAACCGCAAAATAAAAAAAAAGTTATATATAGTGTTATTGAAGGAGGAACAAAATTTAAATGGAATAACTTAAGTTATAATATTTATTTGACTAAACAGAAATGTTGTTGAAACAAAGGCTTAAGTAGTCGGATTGAATGTATCAGTTCTTGTTTTTTAGTATTTCATAGTTCATATTATAAACTAGATGATAAAATCGGAAAGATTTTATGTTAAGTCAGAGCTCATTGGACAACAGCAAAGTTTTTTCCTTTGTATCAAAATTTTTATTAAAATAGGAAGGGTATACGTTAAGGACAGTTTTATTTATAATTTAGTTATTGAACAGCTGACTTAAAATGAAAATTAGTTCAAATTAAGATGTAGTTTATATTATTGAAATATAAAATTATATTAAAATCTGAGAGTAAATGCAATGTTAATCAAAGCAAAATTCGAATAGTTTACGTTAACGGTCTGGTGAATTCAACAATAAAATTATTGGTGCAACATTTGTTGCGTGGATTGGGAAAAACCCAGAATAGCACAATCAGACCAGCGTTAGATTGGCAGTTATTGGTTTTCATTAGATAAAGAAAACAGAATCGATCTTTTAAATACCGAAATTGGGATCTCCTATGTGAATAGGGAATAACTATAACTATAACTATAGTTATCTAGTTGAATCCCACATTGCGGCGACTACACACAAGAAAGGGACATACAGGAGATGAATGTTGAACATATATGAATTAAAACTTTTCGACCACCGGTTGGTGAAGCCCATGATACAAATGGCCTTGTGACGATCTAAGCTTGATGAGAATCAAACTTTAACTTTTCATACAGAACAATGATTAAATTCAATGTGAGCCATCAATTAAGTAATGAGCAGTACAAGGGGTAGTGCTACAAAAAGACATGAATTTACATTTAGTACAATTTAAAATGAGTTGGCTTTAACGGCACCAGGACCACAGTGCACCCAAATCTGACTGTAGTTAGTAAAACAAAGAAGCATGATTATTGGTTAAACAAATCTTCATCCATCAGTGAACCTGATACCTATATTAGTGATAATAGCTTAAATATCGTTAATAAACAGATTAAATAGCAAAGGTCCAAGGTGACTCCCTTGGGGAACAGCTTAGCTCACGAAAATATGTTTGGATACAGATGATTTAAAAACAAATTCACATAAGTATTCCGAAAGCCACGATAAGAGTTTAGCTGGAAGCCCAATAATATTTAAATTTTAAAGCAACAGCAATAACTTTCAAAACTCAAAAGATAATATATTTGTATGAATTCGGACCTGTTGCATTTAAATTTTGTTTCAAACTTGAGCACCCTTATAAGTTGTTTGATTATGATTGCTTCAGCTCTATAGCTCTTCATTAAAAATTAAAGCGATGTGATTATTTTTGTAGTCAAAAGTCTAAAACTTCAGCTGTTGCTTAACAATAGTTTTGAGTAAAATGAAGACAGGAACTTTAACACAATGGTTTGTGTTAATTAAATCCAGTGGTCAGAAAGTAATTGACAAATGGCCTTTTTTTTGTAAATAACAATATGCATAAGATGAAAAATTATTGCGTTCTTCATCATTCACCCCAACCCAATCCAACAAAAATCAAATCCCATTCTTTTAATTGTCAATTAAGACACTTGCTTCAAGCACAGCGATACCATTCATAATTAAATGCGTTGGATCTTTTGTGTTAACAATTTTAATGGGGTGTTAAATAGCTGCATAACGAAAACAAAGCAAAAATATTCCAAAGGCAGACGACACATTTTTCAAACAAAGAGCAACCAGAGAAGAGAGCACGTGTCAGCCAATTTAATAATTTAGCTTTGTACTTAAGCTAATTCGTTCTTAATTTTGTATATTGCAACGAAGGCGTATGCATAATCTTTTGATGTGAAAATGTGGCAGGGTAAAAGCGATATTAATTAGCAAAAAAAAGGAATGGTGTTGAAAATCTAATATTTTGTGTAACATGTCGGCAAAATGTCATTTAATAATATTTACATAAATGATTTTGTAGCAGTTTTTCTGACACTTTTTTCTTGGGATGCCATAGCGAAAATTGTGTCTTGAGCTAAACTTTTCGCTTGTTAGCCAAAACGCGTTTATACCGAAATTGCATAAATCTGCATAAGACCAAGATGGACGCTGGCTAGTAATATAAGCTGTATTTAATGTACAAACTTTCGTGTTTCTTTTTTTTTGAGTCTTTTGCAAAAATCGCTTTGGGCAAAGTTTTCTTTAAAGTCAATCTAGTTTATATGTTAATGGAGTTGTATCTTAGACAAGTGTATGGCAACTTGTCGCCAAGGCTCATCTCTGGCGAATGGAGCAGTGCTCCGGGGCTGGGGGATAAACTGGCGAGGTAAACCAATTACCAGCATAAGCACTTGCTGCAATTATGGTGTTAATTGAATTTCTTAATGAACAAAATGAGTCAACAAAAGCATCTTCAACTGGAGAGCTGACATCAAATTGTGTTATTGTTATACATTTATTGACAAAGTTAGTTAAATATGGCAGACTTTGTGATGCACTATTTAAAAAAAAAGGTAAAAAATAAGTGAAATAAATTGATTAAGTAATAGATGATAACGATAAGGTCAACTTTATATAATTTATTAATTTTTGTAACATGTTTTATTATTATTTTAAGTAAAATTTGACTTATTGGTTCGAAAAAAGTATGTGCCACTTTATATTAAAAGTATAATATCACAATTATGCTAGAGTGTCTCTCAAAAAAGGGAATTTAATACGCGGTCTGCTGACTTACAGATAATAACGGCGTCTCCTGTAATAAGATTAAATACACACGTGGCACAAAGTGCCCTTGCAGTGAAATTGTTTATGTATATGTATTTTTGTGTGTGTGCGTACCAGACTTGAGATGAAACGCTGTGAATAAAATTAGGTGAGAAAAATGACATAAAACAACCAGCGGCTGGCGGCTTAAATAAAAACGTCACTTAATTTGCACATTTAGCCGCATGACTCCGAGAAAATTACGCAATACAAAACAGCAACAACAACAACAATGTGTGTGTGTGTGTGTGTGTGTGTGTGTGTGTGTGTGTGTGTGCTTAATTACAATTACATAGCCTGGGCCCATAGACCAGCACTCAAGTCAGCAACTGTCATCTGGCTTGGCTGCTCTTGGCGAGACATACAAGCATATGGCTGGATAATTATCCTGTTGCTGTTGTTTAAATGTTTGGCTGTCGGTTTTCATTTGGTCTCAGTTTGTTCTACTTCGAAGTGCTTATTTTTACATTTTGTAGTTGAGCAACTGTTTGGGTTTGGTTAAATAATTAATAGAAATGATATTGCATTTATTGGAGTTCGATTGAAAAACGTTGAGAACATATTTACTTGTGAATGAGTACACATTGAAGGATAAACAATTATCGTTCGCCTCACAGTGTGGCCAAGAGCTTTTAATTAAGGAGGAGTGGCAACAACGAGTGCCCACTGAAAAATAACATAGAAGCGTATAAATAATGTTGTAACAGGCACAGGCACCCGTTAGCGCAGGCCCCAGCATACAATACCATATTGAGACTGTAGAAAGCAGAAGCAATCGGGCAGCAAAAAGTGTGAAATATGAGCATCAACCATACGAGACAATGGCCACAATGGCGACTCTGAATTTTCCGAAAAGTGAGCGCTGGCTATCATTGACATCAACGATGTGTGTAACATGCGAACAATCTGAACGGGCTAAGTGGAGAAAGGCCATCATCAAAGGGGCTAACTTCGAGTAACACTGGCTTAAAAAATGTCATTGCATGAAATTCTGGTTGTCGGTCAAATATAACACAGCCAAATGCACCGAAACTACGCACTGGCGCCAGCATAGACATACGCAGCGTATACGCAATATTGGTTGTAATATCAGCAGTGGTTAGGATCATTTGTTGTCATAGCAACATAGTTGAGAACAGCAAATGCCATAAAATAATTCATGGTACTCTTAAAGTTTTATTGGTTCGTTGGTGTAATGCGCTAAGCAACAACCTTACTATTTATGTACTTGGCCAAGATGGATTTTAAGAGTCAAAGCATAAAATACATACGTTTATGAATATACAAATAAGCACTGAGCTGCCTTAAAGTGAATGCAAAGTGCAAAAGGAGAGAAGTACTGCGGCAGCTGTAAACCGAATAAATGAACTAAAGTACCAAGATGTCAGGCGGAACGAAGCCTTTTTCAGTTTAGTTGTAAAGAGTTTTTGTTTTTTCTTAACTTCTAGGAAAATTAATAAAATATTACATATTTAGATAACCTTGAACTTTTAGCAGGAAAAAACAAATAAAATAAATTAAATTGAAATGTATATTTATTTAAGTGCCTTTCGATTTCCACTTCAAAATGCATTTATAGTAAATTCCCCAAAAAAATAAAACGAGAATTTTTTGACTGTTTGCTTTTGTGAACTGAAATCTTTGTCAAGGTTTTCAGTATTATTTGTTGACCGTAGACAATTTTGATAAAAAAATATTTTGGAATTGTCAAGTGACACGAAACGAAATTCCAGGAATTTCCCAGACGACAGTAGTGCAA
This sequence comes from Scaptomyza polygonia, assembly GCA_035044585.1. NCBI lineage: Eukaryota > Metazoa > Arthropoda > Insecta > Diptera > Drosophilidae > Scaptomyza > Scaptomyza polygonia. Next base: position 2,959,580 of record JAWNNU010000962.1, on the reverse strand, counting down.
CCTCAATTGAATGAAATTGTATATGAACTGTCAGAACTTACTAACTTTAAACTTTTACGTGAAGCATGAAACTGCTGATAAAATAAAGAAATTTTGTTATTAAGGATGGGAAATACACAAAGATTATTCAAGTATTGAATTTAAGTTTTGAATTTAAGGATACTTGACAAATACTTGAGACGTCTACAAAGATGTTTTAAATAATTTTGTAAAAGGTAAAGCAAGTACATCTTTTTTGGATCACTCAACACATTCTTTAATAGATATCGTTTACCCCAACTCATGTTGTTATAATTCATTATAGGGTATCTATTTGCCATTTATCGAATCTCAAGCGGACTTGAAAAAACTTTGTTGTAGCAAAAACTTGTAGTATGACTAATATACTTCATTGAGCCAAATTGCATTGTCCCAGTAATTGATTTGTAATATAGAAAGCTTCGTTATACAGAAGTTCGTTAGATTGAAGCTCGATTGTTTTATCTCATTCAGTTGTTATTATAGTTCAAATGTTTAACAAAAGGTTGATGTGAAACCAAATTGCCGTTAATAGTACACAGGCTTACCTGGCAGCAGCAAGGACTCCACGTGCCCAGCTTATTAGAAAACTAAACATATCGTTTGAACGTGGACCATGCTTTGCATTTAAATGACTGTATATTGGGTTGGTACGTAAGTGTTGTTGCTACCTTGGCCCACATTTGTACAACGTTCGTGCGTATATATTTAATACGCGTTTGTATTGTTTTTCTACATATACGAATTTTAAATTTTAAGGTTCTTGGCCACTTTAAGAGCCACAAGCCAACAAACCAACAAATTCATTGCGGTGGCCCTAAATCCCTGTTTTTTTTGTATACGTTTTTCTTGTTGCGCTCTGTTGGCTTAAAGCTTTCTTTCTTGTGTTCCGGTTCTGAGCTTAGCTGCATTCTATCATCATAAAAGCCGCACAGAGCAGCAAAATAACCACAAAAAAAAAAACCAACAAATTTACATAAATTGATAGTGCGTCCCGGCACCAATCAATGAGCACACATAAATTCTGTCTGTTATCCGGTTTTTGGTATTTGGGAGTAAGTCCTTCATTGAAGATGTCGATGGCATAATTTATTTGTCATCAGACATGAAATAAAATATTTCCGCTCGTAAATTATAAATAAGCTTGATAAAATAAAGTGAATTGAAGTAAGAAAACCAAAATCAGTTCACATATATTTTACAAATGTTTTCAATTCGCACAAACGACAGCATACATATAAATTAATTCCAATTAAGTAAGGCATATCTTTCAAATGAATATATACAAATTCTTTTATATATATGTCAAGAAGCAGAAGGAATATATTCAAAGAAAAAAAAATCAAGAGGCTTTCATCTGCTTATTATTTATTTGAGTCAGCTTTCAGATATTCCCTTGCCTGGCTGACGCGGGGAGAGGGGAGGCTGTTTGAAATTAAACGTTTGAATGAGTTTTTTATATTAAGTGCTAAAAATAAATCAACCAAAGTGTGTATATGTAGATAGATAGATATACATATTTGTATTTATTCCCAAATAACATCAGTAGACAAAGGTCAGTGACGAAGACAGCAAAAATAATTATAACGTGGGAAAGATATTTTGTGAACAGTTCTTTCTTACACTGTCCTCGTCCGTCCCTCTCTCTCTCTCTCTCTCTCTCTCTCCTTCTGTTGAGTGCTACGTATGGGGAAAATTTAAAGAATAACATCAGCTGTCTTTATTATTAGAATTTTAAAGAACGATGCGTTCACATTATTTAAATTCCACAGCATAACGTATAGATATAATAGGTTTGTTTGCTTTAAATAATACTTATATATTTTGATTTAACGTTTTGGCTTTAACATGAATCTGTTGTGAACATATTAAACAATAATTTGTTGAAGCAAACAAAGAAAAATAAAACCCATTTAAACATATATGTATATCCTTTAGCTTACATTTCCCTCGTTAATATGCAAAAGTTAAACCAATTTGTGAATAGTCCAAAATAATCAACAGCAACACATGTTAATGAAGGCAACAATCAATAAATGACATTTGGCCAAGTTCATGGTGAAAGCATAAAGCAGAAAGCCTGGTTGAGCCATGTGGCGTATGAGCAACAATGTCAATAGCGCCGGAAGCTGGTAGGAAGTTGAGATGTATCAGGTTGGCTGCTCTCACGGCACAAACTCTAAAACACACATCAAGTCGAGTTATGGCAACAGAGTAAATACGAAAAGAAAAAAAAACTGACAGGAGCGAGGCAGTACTTGAAAACAAAAATTGCTTTAAAGAAACGAGTGCAGTGTTAAAGCTCAGGTAGGCAAATGCTTTTTGTTTATGGTCCAATTTGTTGTGACAGAAAGTTGATGAAGTCACTTTACACAGGCGTCGCATTAAATGTATCATGTGTGCTTTAAAAGTATCAAAAGTAAAGCATAATGCCAATGAAAGCGAGTCAACGTGCCCACTTCCTAAATGAGTAAGGAGAAAGGAGTCAAGCCTGTTGTGAGAAAAAGCACAGAAGTTAAAAATGAGCTTGCGTTGAAGTTAAGTGGATTAGAGTGAAGAGAGAGGAGAATGAGATGGTAAAGCCTTAATAAATAAATCTCAGCTGCATTAATACAAAAGTGTCACAGCCTGGAGGAGCCTGGGTACAAAACATCTCATCACATCGTCTAGTGATTGCCAGTGAAACGCATAAGAATGATAAAAATAAAAAATAAATAAATATAAGTAAGAAGCTTGCCTGGGGTACGTACAGATTCCGTGGCATGTGATAAGTGGCAGATGAATAAGTGAGCATGCTAAACGTGTAGACTGGATAAGATGTGAATATTCCCCTATAATACAATCAAACCGATTCGGTACTTAAAATGTGATTAACAAAGTCACTTGAGTTAAGCTTAGTTAAATAACAGACGTATGTTGTTAAAGAAGAATACTCGAAGGAATGAAACTTGACTTAAGGATTAATTGTGTTTAGATAACTGATTGCCCAAAAATTCTATAAGAAGGAAAAGTTAACAAATATAAAATGAACAACAAAAGAAGTTCCTTAAATATTTAATTTTAATAAAGGCTTCTAATCTTCAAGTCACATTGATTTTTAAGTTTCATTTATTATAAAAAATTAAAAGCAAACAGCAGAATTATCTCAATACAGCACATAACAAAACTCACTCAATTGCGATTGTGAGTGAAAAGGAACTTCGTGCTTTTGTGGTAAGGAAATTGCAATCGGGTTTTTGCTACTCGAACGCCTTATCAGCAGCTGGCTAACCTGTTGGCGTTCAGCAGCAGCGATGCTTCGTGACGTTCTCGTCGTCGTCGTCATCTTCGTCATCGCACACGGCATATGTATGACAGAAACGAGGGCCGAGTTCGAGGCTATTGTCGTCAGTTGCTTGTTTTTCCTCGTTGGCGTTGGACGCGTAACGGCAAATTGTGAATTATTATAAATATAAACTACGAAATATCGTCTCTAAATAAACAGAAAAGACATAGCGTTGCGTATACGCCGCAGTGAGTGAATTTCGCGGGTGATTTTGTTAGTTGATTGCAAAGAAAGTGTCCGGCTAAATACGTTAAACACCTACAACAAACAATAGATCCCAGCCAAGTACTGGAGCGTGCTTAAGTGCTCGTCCACAACGTTCAAAGTTCTACGGATCAACGGACCTGCGGTTGCGTTACGTTCTATTAGCAAGTCGCGTTGCGTCGTTTCATTTTGGCTTTGGCTTTTGTTGAACTTCCTCGACCAGGCTTGAGTGTGAAGTGCAAGTTAAACAGACATCAAAGTTGTAATCAGGTAGGTTAAAAAAATAAAAAAACGCGTCTAGACTGTGAATAACAAAAAAAAAAAGAAAACAATAAAGAAAAATTCCCTTCCAATAGGATGAAAATATTTGGGTCTGTTCAATCCAAGCGGTGTATTTATTACATCTCAACAAATATAATTTCCAGCTAACTTTCCGGCTAACCCATAAAGCAAAAAGTGAATTGTTTTTCTTGTTGCTTTTTGCACACAAAACAGTTCTAAACAAGAACTTTTTTAGGCTGCTTGTTGTGCGACAAATAATACACAAGTTTTGTGAAAAAACAAGAAATTCAATTTCAAGTCTTAAAGTAAAATGAAATAAATTTCCATTTTGTTAAGTCGAACGAAAACGAGAGATGGCTTAAGAAACAGAAAATTGTTTTATAGCTGCTGGCAGCTTTTTAAAAACCGTGACTGTGACTTAATTAAATATGCAAATGCCGCATAGTACAAATGGGTATGCTCACCGACAGCCCGTGACGAATTGTTTGCAAAAGCATTTGACACCGTGCCAAAATTTTCAAGTCAAAAGACAATTGAACTGCCCACAGTTCATGCGTATGCTTGTTTTGTTTCATTAAGTCAACTATTTATTTTAATTGGTCTCTCGTCTCTGTCTCTCTGTCTAAGCATTTGAATATCTTTCATTGTGGATTATGTTTTGATTGATCTTGTCTTTGCTCGCCTCTTAATGATGCTTGATGTTCATTTAGTCATTATATGGTATGTCTATATAATCTCCTCACGTGCATTTACTAAAATTATTATTAATGAACATTAATTATACATATTGTTTTGTATTGTTATGCTTTTAGCAGTTTCGAAATAATTTCAACTTTATAATTAGAAATATTCTTTGATAAGTTGGGCATTAAAAGTGTTTTAAGCTCATTTGCATATTATTTGACTTTTAAATAAAAAAGCAGAACAAAATAAGCGTAATGAAAATCATTTAATTAAGTGTTTTTGACATAAATCCTTAAAACATATAAAATATTTCTAGCTTCAAAACACCATTTAGAGTAAGCATTTTCTCATTTGTCAAACACAATTGTTAAATTAATAGTTTATTAAGTTAATCAGTTACCTTTTAGTCCTAAAAATCAATGTATTTCAATCGTTTACCAAACAAAGCAAATGTAATAAATTGTGTGGCCAGTTTGGTGATTTTTCAAAGACAACCACAACAAAGACAACCAAAAATGTGTCAAGCATCAGGAGAGGCAGACGAATTGAAAAAAAATTTTAATCTGCATATCAACGCAAAACTAGAATTTGGCACCTGGGCATGGAAGATGCTGTCCCCAAGACTTATCTTAGGGCTGTCGAGGAAGGCGTAATGTTTTTTAAAGCGTCCGTCCAACCAACTTCCCAATCATTGCCCGATGTCACCTGATTTTAATTTGCATTTAAATCAAGCACGCTGCATGGCTGGTGATAATTTTGTGCTGTGCTTGTTGACGATGTCTTGTTGGACAAACAACATTGTAAAAGGAACTTTTTGTTGTTGCTTATCTTGTTATTGAATTCACGCAACTTTATGTAGCCTACTTTTAGGGGAACGGACAGAGACAGTTTATCTCGTCAGACATTTATTTTCACTCTCTGTTCTTTTACTGTGCATTTTTATGGCTGTGTAAGTTTTGCATAAATTATGCAGAGCAACAAAAAAAGTGTGTGTTGTATGTGGGCGTATATCTTCTCGTTGGCTTAATAGGTAAGTAAAGTTGGTAAACGGGAAGGGTGAGGGTTGTTCTCTGTTAGTAAGCTACTGGAATTTATTTGATTTCTTGCAGTCAGTCACGAGTCACAGGTGACATTTTTATAGCCAATCTGAGTTGGCAATAAAACGATTGGATTTCTTTATTTGATTTAATTTTTTATTTTTTTCTCAAGAAGTGGTGACTTGAAGGCAAGCTACAAACTAATCTACTTGCTACTTGCATGACCACAGATTCTGTGGGCCAGAACTGGGCTAAGATTTATAAATTTCTCTAGGGAACTCATGGAAAAGGAGCGTGAGGCACTGCTTTCTCAATTTACTATCCATCCTTTACTTTCTAACCGCTACTTCAAAAATCCAGTCGGTCTGCAGAGGATTGCAATTTTGGCCGCTGTTCAGCGTTCATTTTGTTCAATAATTTACACGATGCTCTGGGAATTGATCCATTGAAAAAGGGGAGAGTAAAGAGAGCTCCAAATTCATACCAATATATAATTAAATTTCAATTCAATGCGAAGCTAAAACCGCGCCAGAGTCTAAGACAACCAAAATATGTATACAAAACCACAGTAGGATGGGCATAAAGTATTGCGATACATTCTGTATTTCTTTGTGTGTTTATAATACATAATATTGCAAAAACTCTATCTCAGCTAATATATATATTTCAGTTAAAAAAAAAACTCATTAAAATATTTTTGAGAGTTTCTTTTACTTTCATTAAATTTTTTTGGTTAGCCTTATTTTAGTTGAATTATTTTATTATGATTAAATTTTTTTCTTTTGTTTTATCTTTGTTAAAATATTTGTAAGAGTGTTTTGAATTCGGGTATTATTATTATTTGACAATTTTCGGATTTGGTTCCGGTTAGCGGTTGCATCATGGTTCGAATATCATTAAATTCCAAAAATTAATGAGCAGAAGGCAGATCAGCTTCTGAGCTCTGACAGCCTAAAGGCAGAAAGAAACAAATAAAATAGAGAGAGAGAGAGAAAGAAAGAAAGTTTTAGATTTGTGGCTGTTGTGATGCTGCGGCTGCTGAGACTGAAAGTTGGTTGGGTCGGTTTGTGGTGAAAAGTAAGGAAAAGCAAAAAAAACCTTTAATTAATTTTGTTTGTTGGCCTGGAGCAGAGATAAAAAAGGATTTAAAAAAAAAATAAATCATTATGTCTGCTTGTCAAGTCCAACACAATAAAGCTGCTTATTTATTTGCATTGTGTAAGCCATCATCTTAGATTATGCTGACGATGCAGTAATATCCTGAAGTTGAGACTGACTTTGACTTGAACCTTGAATCAGTGTTAATAAGAATTTCATATTTAAGCAGAATAGAGTTCAATGTGACCCAAACGATATGCCACACTTGAATGGCCAACAATACTATCTTGTAGCAGCAAATGGCAAAACATTATGGTCAGCTCTCTGTCTCTTTATTTGGTAATTTTTGTGTACTATAACAAGTTAAGACATTTTCACAGTGCACTGCCTTTTTGAAAAGATAGCCAACGGCATCAACAACAACAACAACAATGACAACAACGACAATGATAAGCTGGCGTTAAAGGTTCAATAGAGTACAACAAGCATTGGGGAACTGTTGTTTGGCAGCCATTGTCTACTGTTTAACCGCAAAATAATAGTTGTAGTTGCAACATGGTTGCCGATAGAGCAGCTTTGGCTGCATCGAATGGGTCAATTAATAATGGTCAGTGGCCCTTGACCGGCTCTAGGTTTTTAGGGCCCAAAGTGCAATCTTGCAGCCAATGAAGTGCGAAAGTTTCCTTTCAGTCAATACAACAATAAGTTCTTATGTTGCATGCGAATAACTTTTTGTGCTTTGAGATTTTCATTTGTGTGGACAAGGTTAAGGTATTGGGAAACTTTTAGTTATTATTGATATTGGTTTAATTTTGCTGCCATGTGGCATGTGATACCGAGTACAGGGCAACCCGGGCTAAGTGCCACAGCAATAAAATGGTTGTGCACACACACAAGGGCAAATCACTTGAACGGCTGAGTATGGCAACAAAAAGGTTAAACGCCTAACAAGTGAGCAATATAAACCAAAGGAAAATATGGCAAAAAGATAAAAGTCGAGGTGAGAAAAAGGTGTTAAGCAATTTGAGATTGTAAGAGGATAGTAAAAAACTTTTATAGCGCATCAATATAACTTTTAGTTAGTGATTTAATAAATGCAAAATTCATTAAATTAAAAGTTGCCAAAATCTTTCTTACATTTTATACAGTTTAACTTGATTTAAATTTAAGAAGCCAATTTTGACTTTTAATTGTTTTGAGTGCGTTAGAAATTTTGAAACTCAACTTCAAGCTCAAAATATTTGCTTAATTACTTGAAGGTTAATCCAATTTAAGTTCAAAGCATTCAGTATGGCAACATGCATTCGTTGTCTTTACAAAGAAGAGAAGGCAAAGTTCACACAAAGCCAAGACACAAAACTGGCAGACAGTCAGATGATGTTGATAAGAATAAGTATAAGGGCTGACAGATATGCAGACAGACCTGTCAAGTCAATCTCGGCTGCCATTTGGAAAATTACTCAATTTAATGCACGTCTCCATCTGATGGGAACTGAACCTATTCAACCTATTTGCGCCTTTCGGGCTTATGTGTGCTTGCTTGCGTATCCTTGGCATGTTTTATTTTAACCATGTTTTGCTTATTTTTTGCCACTGACAAGGTCATCATCATATTAACTCTCAGTGCACACAGAATATTATTCTTTTTATATAAATATATATTCTTTTTTTGTTGGGTTTAGTTAGTATAATAGAAAAACTTATGTTAAGGTATGGCTTATTAAACCTTAAAAATAAATGATAAGAGAGTCAAGTTTATGTCGAGCTGTGGCAAAACAACTGTTAAAAACTGAAGCTTTTGACCTTCCATAAAAAAAATCCTTATTCATTTTCAAAAAAAATATTTTATAAGAAATTAAGAAGTTAATTTGTTAGAATTGTAATGTTTTTTCATAAGGGTTCAAGACTTTGCAATAAAATAAGCATTAAAATTCGATTACCATTTAGACCAAATTCATTTCTGGGTGACATCATAAATTTACATTTGCTTTTCAATTTTGTAATGCTGTTTACATTTAAAAGTGGCATATTCAATGACAATACATTTATTTCTCACAGATATGTAAAGAAAAATTCGAGCAAGTCAACAATTTAGTTGGTATATAATTGCCCATCTCCTTTGAGCAGCACATTGGCGGAGTGTGCGTAATTGCTAACCAAATTTGAAATTGTATATGCAAAAATGTAAGCCAATTTCCAAAACGCACACAAACACACAAATCCTCAAACGAACACACACAACAACAACACGAGTTCTCGGTGTCTCTCTCAAGTTTCCAACCCCCCGTCCACTACTCGCCCACTATTTGCCCACTTGGTCTGCACGGCTCGTTTAACTTTGGCCAAAAGTGGCCGAGTGTAATTTGTATGAAATTCGCCTTAAGGCTCAAGAACTTTAAGTGCTCCGGTGATGGCAAACATTTCAATTTTCGAAATTGAATAGACACAAAAAAAAAAAACACCGATTTTAATGTGAAATATATAGAGAAAACAGCGGAACAGCAAGCAGTGCCAAGGCATAGTCAAATGATTGCCATATTTACGTTTAGCTGTTTTTTTTTTTTGTTTTGTTTGCTTGGGTGTTCGGTTGGGGTGTTTAGGGTCATTGCGATAGCGTTCCCTTCGGCCATAAATTCATGAAAGAACAATCTTATTAATGGCTATATGGGCCACCACACACGCCCACACACCCACATATAATGTTTAACTGCGTTTTTTTTTTTTGCAGTGAGCTTTTTTCATTTATACCGATAAAATATCAGCGGCTAGATTTCCTTTTGCTGTCTGCCAGTTGTTGTTTGCCAATTTTAGCTATTTAGTTTGATTTCAGTGTTATCTTTATGTGCATTAGCCGCTTATCGTTTGTCCATACATCCATAAATACATAGCCACGTAATGGGCTTAGCAAAATGTCCCCAAAGGCCTTACGGTGGGCATGACATTTATCACAAAGAAAATCACGAGAGCTCTTCGGGGCTCAAATCACTTTTACATATTTGACATGAATTAGGTTTTAGACGAGTGTGTGTATTTACTGAAGTGTTTATTCAACTTTTTGAGAGTAAGTGATATACAAAAGTTGGAATAGAAATACAAATTCATTTTAAATATTTTGTTTGTTGTTTAAAAGCAGTTTTTATCAAAATAGGTTAAGAAATTTTATTATGAATTTTGAAATAAATATTTTTATTTTTAATAAGTACTAGGGAATATTTAATATGTTTTAAATAAATACATATATTTTTATAATACTCAGGGTATTTGCACTTCGGTATTGTAATATTCTGCTCCTGACATTTGGAAATCCTTTGTACTATTTATTTGATGCCATACATCATAAAAAATGGAATGCAAATATGAATGAGCCATTGACGCACTCCGATATTTTAATGACTTTGACGAGTGCATTGTGCGCTAGAATGGAAATAAATGTACTAATTAGTTGTTGAACACATAAATCAACAATAAATAAATAAATGCGCCACACTTTATATGACTTTATATATTAAGCCCGCATACACGAGTAGCGACATTCTCGTATGAGTAATGTAATGTAATTTCAATAATTTGCAAAAGTGGTCGCTGCTGTTTTGGCTTTGGGTTTATTTTTCGAGCATCAATTTTAAGTGGTTGCTGCTGTCGATTTTTAATTAAATTTTGTTGTGGCATTTGAATTTTTTCGATTCAATTCGATTCGTTGCGATGCGAAGCCATGACACTGACATTATACACATGTTTAAATGTTTCAGTCTCTCAACTGTCTGTCTGTTTGTCTTTTCGTCTGTCTCGCTTGTCCATCAACGGCTGAGTAATTTCTTTGATGCTTGCGCAAAAGAAATGTATTGAAGCAAGAAAAACTATCTCACAAAGTTTGCTGTGAAAAACAAACTTTGTTTTTGATTGTAACAACAACAAAAAAACCTAGTTGATTAGCAAAAATTATCATTATCATTCATCATCAGTCAACTTATCAATTTGAAAAAACTTAGAAAACTTAGGAGTGGGCCGCCATTTGGTCTACTGGCATCATTAGTGATATTTACGGCTCCGTTAATGTCATAGTTTTCTCTACAGACTAAAAAGTTGCTTAAGTTTTTGATGCCGCTGGTTAAGTCACATTTTCTCGAATGCTTATATATTTTAACCATACAAACCACATGGCACAAATCTATCAGTGTATGCAAAATGAAATAGATTTTAAGACCATTTCAAAAGAATTGCATGTAAAATTCAACTAGTTTTTCACTTAATTCGAAATCACTAGTAAGTTCCACATTAAGTTTAGACAGAATTTGAATTAAATTAAACTTTTTACTAAGAAAAAAATTTCCTGCAAATAAATATATAGTGAAATATTTAAGATTATTACATTGGTCTTTAATATTGTCGACAAAATTTGACAGAATATCTTTACAGAAATTCAAGTCCTTAAGTATTTCTCACACACAAACTTTAACATTTTGTTTAAGATAAGCGTTTGCTCTGCTGATAAAATATTCACTCTTCCAGACAGACACGTAAACAAAAGCAATAATGCAAAGTGCTAAACAATGCATAAAAAGAGTAGAAGTGTTAGTAAAAGAGAAATGTTACGAACACAAAATGTCGGCGACAATACTTATTCTTTTATTATTAACTCATAAGCCAGAGGTCATCAACAGCCAGGCATAAAACGTTTCACGTGCGCCAATAAGTAGGCAACATTTGTTGTACTAAAAAAATATATATAAAGATGTCTATTCATTTTCGAGGGTAGAAGGTGCTTAATTCACCTAAAAAAAAAAAACACACAGCAAACGAAAATCCCATTAAAGTGAACGTTAAAACATAAATTGTTGTGCAGAAGAATTGGTGACAAATGCATCAAAATTACAAGCACCCAAGAAGATGGTAGCATGTAGCCGACATTTGGGTTCCAATAGAAAGACACAATCAAGCTGGTTTTGATAATGTGGCGCCTGACCAAACCGGAGCATAAGTATAAAAAGGATGATAATGATGCTTGATTATGATGATTATGCTGCCTGGCATAATGATTTTGTATGATGTTTATGGCTTGAGTAGTTACTAACTTTTGTTGCGGCCCTTTGCTCCTTGTTGCTGGTTGTTTGTTTGTTTTTGTGTTTGCGGGCAAAAGCGTTAATAAAAAATGGTTAACGCAGCTTCCGGCTATAGCAGTTCGTTGGCTTCTGGGGGCAACCCGTGCGTCCGAAGCCTTCGCTCACGTCCACCTATTAATTTAGCAAAATTATTATTATATTTTGAATGGGCCGCGGCCTATAAAGCAACTTCAAGTTGACTTATCTCAAAAGATGCTAAAGGCAGTTTGTTAAAATAAACTTTTAATTCCTCTTGCTTCATGTTTAAATCACTTGAAAAATCAGCTCAGTAAGCATAACATTAAGTTCACATCATAGGATTCAGTGTAAACATTTGCAATTGATAGTGCAAGCATATAATCCGATTGTTTTGTGTGCGTTGCATGCTTCATGGCAAATCCAATTAAATTTGCATTCACTTGTATAACATGCTCAAGCGATGAAACTAATTGCAGCTTTAATTAAATCTATATTGAATACTAAACAATTATCAAACTTTCATTTTGCTGCAACAAACTAAGAACAGAAACAGAGCCATCATGAACAAACACAGCAAAATGAGCAAAACAAAAGACAACTTGGGTTTCAATGTTAGGAAATTACTCATCCATTAAAATGCAACCATCAAAACGTATATAAATAATGTCGTATCAAAAATATTTATAATTCATTGAGCTTAAAATTACTAATTAAATTGTTTGAAAGTCATTAAACTTTTTTTTTATGAATATTAATAAAGGTTGATTATTATTGAGTTTACTTAAAAATATTTAATAATAAAAAATATAAATTCTTGGCTATTTGAAGTGAGTAAATTTTTAGTTTCATCTGCATTGATAATCAGTCAAAATATTTGCAAATAACACTTGCTGTTTCCAACTGACATTATTCCACTGACCCTTTGGAAACATTTATTTTGTTAGTTATGTAAACTGCCCTTTAGACAATATCAACTTGAAAGTAATGCCACACTTTTGTTTTCGCTGTTGCACTTGGCTGCCACATTGTTTTTAATAAGTTCAACGTTTGACTCCAATCCAAATCTAAAAACCCCCCCAGCGCTGACAAGACTGGCACAAACAGCGGGTGCAAGCGAGACAGCAACTTGAATATTCACATAAATGCAAGCTATGGCAACAACTTAATCCTCTGGGGGCGGTAAACAAAAACAATCAGGCCAAAATAGCAACGGAGCGAAAGAGGGTATTAAGTAGAATTTAGCTTTCAAAATTCCAACTAAAAACTAATTTTAATCTATAAACTTTCATATCCAATTATGTATGCTTTCTATTTATTTTCTAACGAAATTTTGTTTTCAAATTTATCTTTTTCGCAGAATCGACGCAATTAGCAATGATTTCAATATTAAAAGGAAACTTATTGAATAAATAAGCCATTCAAGTTGAACTTAAGACGTGACTAAGAGCTGAGCTAAGACGACGGAAATGGCTGCTTAAGTGGCGTACTTCCGGTAAGAGCCGAACAGGAATCAACATCAACAACAACAACAATACAAAACTTATCAGATAAGCAAACAAAAGTATGGCTCACATTAGCAATGAAACCTTGAATGCTTTGCTTGTCTCGGTCAGCACTCAGTTGCCCAAAGTTCTCGGCATGGACGGGGGCGTCGATTGGAGCAGCACAACAACAACAACAGCAGTCGCCACGCCCAGCAGTAGCACCCCAAGCATGCCTATCATACCGAGATATACGGATGTGGAAGGTGATAAGTCAATCGTTATACACAATCACTTAGTTCAGCTATTTTTCTATGTTCTGTATTCAACGGTCTTTGTCCTGGGCGTATTTGGCAATGTCCTTGTTTGTTATGTTGTATTGAGGAATCGTGCAATGCAAACGGTCACAAATATATTCATTACCAATTTGGCACTGTCGGATATATTGCTGTGTGTCCTGGCAGTGCCATTCACACCGCTCTACACGTTTATGGGTCGCTGGGCATTTGGCAGGACACTCTGTCATTTGGTATCATTTGCGCAGGGTTGCAGCATTTATATCTCAACGTTAACGCTGACCTCAATAGCAATTGATCGATACTTTGTGATCATCTATCCCTTCCATCCGCGCATGAAACTCTCCACCTGCATTGGCATCATTGTGAGCATTTGGGTGATTGCCTTGCTGGCAACCGTACCATATGGCATGTACATGAAAATGACAAATGAGCTGATCGACACACATCATTATAATAGGACTAGCATGAATGCTACGTCATACGCCACACCATCTGCGGCCCAGGCCTATATGCAGACTGTCCAGGAGGGCGTCACAGTTTGTGAGGAAAATTGGCCATCGGAACAATATAGGAAAATATTTGGTGCGATTACAACAACGCTGCAGTTTGTATTACCCTTCATCATTATATCCATTTGTTACATTTGTATATCGGTGAAGCTAAATCAGCGAGCTAGGGCCAAACCGGGCTCCAAATCTTCGAAGAGGGAGGAAGCAGATCGGGATCGTAAGAAGCGCACAAATCGTATGCTAATTTCTATGGTTGCGGTATTTGGACTCAGTTGGTTGCCCATCAATTTGGTGAATATCTTTGATGATTTCGATGACAAGTCCAATGAGTGGCATCTCTATATGCTGTTCTTCTTTGTGGCCCACTCGATTGCCATGAGCTCCACTTGCTATAATCCTTTTCTGTACGCCTGGCTGAACGAGAACTTTCGCAAGGAGTTTAAGCATGTGCTGCCCTGCTTCAATCCATCCAACAATAATATCATCAATATAACCCGTGGCTATAATCGCAGTGATCGCAATACCTGTGGTCCCCGACTGCATAATGGCAGTGTTGAGGGTGGTGGCCTTGCCGCCACAAGTATGGATGCCAACGATCAAGAGGATAATGGCTTAACACAAGAAAGTTCTCTGCCCAAGGAGAAACTTTTGATTGTACCGAGGGAACCCACCTATGGTAATGGCACTGGTGCTCTCTCACCTGTACTCAGTTTGCGTGGCATTAATGCTGCTCTCCTTCAACCTAACCCCCAATCACCACAACAGCAACAAGAGCCGAATCAGCAACAAGTGGAGCTGACGGGCCGCTTGAAGCGGCGCACAGATGAAGTTGGTGACCTCATGGACTCAGGAGATGAGCATACGGTTGAGGTGGGTTTCCGTGAGACCCCATTTGTTAGCTCCACCAATACAACGGCCAACAGCATGGTGAAGACGAGCGAAATAAATGACAAGGAGCAAGATGATGATGAGATTGCTGAACTAAGCAATATTGTTAGGCTTGTCGATGAAGATGCCAATAAACAATATAACTGAAATAAGGTGAGTCCTATTTAATCCCTGAACCTATTTAAAATGAAAACGAATGCATAATTATGTTGAGCAAATGTGTGTACAGGGCAAAGAGAATAATAATTTGTTATAGTGGTAAGTGAGGCATTTTGGATTAGAAACTTTGACATATAATAAATTATCTAGTAATATTTTATCAACATCAGTTGAGCAACACCCTGCTCGAGCATCAACTAACTAACGCTGGTTTCTATGAGAACTTAAAGAGTTGATAACTAAAGCCGGTTTCTTTGTGGTTCAGTTTTGATCAAATCATTCATTGCCTTTTTTGAATATCTAATAGCTTTCCAGCTAATGGACTCTTATTACAAATATGTTTCACACAAAACTTAATTTGACATATTTCATCAGAACCGAAAACCATTGTAGAAGCCAGAGAAATAGAAAGAGAATTGTTGAAACTTTTGTGCCAGTTCATCATTTTTGCTAACCACAAAATTGGGTAAGGAACAATTTTGAAAACGCAATTTGCTATTTGCTGTCAAAGCGCCGACCTTACTAACTGAGTTGGCAAAAACCGGCATGAAGTCTTATCAAATGTTGCCAAGAAAGGAATGTTCATTAAGACGAAGTAGAAAAGAGCATGTGGTTTGAGTTACTCTTGTTGTTGCTGTTGTGTGATAAGCCAAATTTCATTCGATTTGAGTTCTATCTCAAAGCAGTCGTTGTGAGTGCATTCTTCCCACATCATTGCAGCACAAAATGACAGTGAGTGCAAAAAGGTCAGTTATGAACTACTACTTAGCTTGCTATCGCACAAATCTTTTTCAGCAAATTGGCTGCGTTTTAATGTCGACCTTCTTATCAAGTGAAGAAAATTCCTGCTACATGATTATATCTTTTAGTTTTGCGTTTGCTGACGCAAGTTAGTTCTGGGAAGCCATTAAATTTATTCATAACATAAAGTATTCATAGTTCAAGATAAGTTTCTATAAATAATTGCGCAATTCAAGTTTTCCAACTAAAACTGCGTTTCTTAAGAAAATACTTCAAAGTCAAAGAAATAATACAAAATACTTCAAATGGCTCTACGAAAGCATTTCTCCCAGAAGTTGTGCACAACAAGCTGCTTACCATTAACAAGCTGCGTAAAAGCTGCAACACTTAGATAAATGCTCTTGCATAATGAACAACTGACGGTTAGGCGAATCTTTTCACTTACAAAACACACACGCTGACGAACACAACCTTAACGCTTTGACGCATTATAATTTTCATTGGGCTTATTTATTTATAATTTTAATGCGAAGCAGATTTACGGGTCAACTGTCTGGCCTCTGCTCAAAGTCTCAACTGTCTGCGTACTCAAACTGGAATGGCCTGTCATAAAATATATCTAAAAATATCGTCTGGCATTGAAATTCGATTTGATTAAAGGATTATTAGCTTCATTAAGATTTACTGAAAGCAGTTCAGTAGCAAGCAGTGCATTGATATCAGCAAAGCAGTTTAGTGAATGAAATATCCACGAATTTAATTCGATCAAATAGAAAATTTAATAATTAACTTTTTTATTAATTTTAGTTTGACTTCCGTTGATGAGCTTATTCAATTATAAAATCAATTTTCGTGTAAATGTTACCTAAAAATTTAACGGGCTGATCTCAAATTCTCCTGCTTTAAATAGAGCAGTCAACATTAAGCGCATTTAGTTATCTACTCATAAATAAATACTCACGCTCTTTATCTGCATGTGAACATGTGCACATACATACGTACATACAAACATACTGTACATGCTTTCATAAATTGAGGATGCATTGCTGTTGTTTACATTTTGGACTATGTTTGTGTGGTTTGGCTCTTCGGGTAGACCAAATAAAATATAAGAGAAGTCCAGACAAAGAGACAGAGCGGGCGAACGCAATTCCGAGATATATGTACATATGTATATGTCCGAATGGCCTTTAATTTATGAATTATTCAGCTCAGTCGTTAGTGCTACTCACACCACACCACTCACATGTGTATGTGTACAGTATGGCTCTTTAGCCTAATTAGCCGCTGGCATGTGGACATTGCTCACCATGAGAGGAGGAGGTCGGGTTTAGTGCAGATGTTGTCAGTAAATAAGCTGAATTGCATAGATTGTCGCATAGGTTCACATAACTTTATCAAAATCGCAAGCATACTGCTTCTTCTGTTTTAGCTTGTACTCGTACTCTCCCATTTGCACTTTAACCAGTGAGCTTCGGAATATGATGTTACACACCGCTGACTGACTAACGATAAGTGATTTAGTTGATAGTCTCTCTTTCTCCGTTAGGGGGCGCCAGCAGATGCATTTGATGCATTATGCACGAGAACAGCAGCTAAAAATTCCGAACGGCAATTGTCGGTACTCGCAGACAGAAAAACTG
Organism: Scaptomyza polygonia; assembly: GCA_035044585.1. Lineage (NCBI taxonomy): Eukaryota > Metazoa > Arthropoda > Insecta > Diptera > Drosophilidae > Scaptomyza > Scaptomyza polygonia. The sequence continues at coordinate 2,942,134 of JAWNNU010000962.1, read as the reverse complement.
AATAAAGTTTTGCACTCCTTGTGGGTGTGGGAAATTCAAAGGTGGTAAGGGGTAGTGAGATGGGTGTTGTGGGTGAAATAGTACTTCCTGCTGTCTCTGTAAACAAGTTTGCCAGCGAGTTGGTGCGTAACTTTTTACAACTAAATTGTATTTTGTTGTTCGCTGTCTGGTTTCCTGCGAATGGCGAATGGTTCAAAACGTCTGCTACTGAGCAATGGTTCGTGGGTGGCAGGCTTGAGGCGAGTCAAGCTGTTTTTTTTACAGTTGCATATCAAGCGATCATATTTTTGTTTTTGTACTTTTTGTTTGGCTGTTCTGTTGCCGTCATCATCATCATCATTGTCTGTTGCAGTTGCCTTTGATAAGCTTCGTTTGGCAAGTTGCCCATCATTCATGAGCAAAAAGTTGTGAAATCTTCACATTTTATATATTTAATCACTTTAACAATAACATTTTTCACTGCCACAAAGCATATAACCGCAGTTGATTTTTCTAAAGAACTTATGAATTAAAGTACAGAATTTAAGTTTAAAGTTTAGAAAGTTTTAAGGTTTTCCGATGGATCTAAAGTTGAATAAATAATATTATGTTCTCTAATTAGAGTAACGAATTTAAATGATTTCTTAAAACGCCAATCCATCACACTGAAAAAGTGTTAAGAATGCTAAGAGCCTGGTTAAAAACATCGAGCAAATCGTCGTCAAATAAAAATCAAACAGACAGGCAAATGTTTTTTTCATGGTTCCACCACACAAAAGAGATCAAATGGTTTATATACATACTTACATAGATACAGTCGGCGTAAAATGTTTTTGGCTATAAAAATGATTATTGGTTTGATTTTATTCGTATGATCTTTGCGTTTGACGTGTCATGAAACATGTGTTTCATTTTAAACATGTGGATAAGTTGTAAAAAGGGGAAGTTGGATGTTATGGCTAAGCTACAGCTACATTGATGATATTTTTACACAGCCATCCTTGGCAGCTGGCGCATAAAGCCAACTTGATTGACAGTAGCGAAAGGAAATAAACGCGATTAATAAAGTTCGTAGCGCCAAATGGAAAATGTCTAATTAACGATTGAAATCGTTTAGTCCTGTCTTTCATGTGCCACAGCCAGCAGGAAGTAAAAACCACCAACAACATTTAGCATTTTTATAGATGTGTATAAGTTTGTATGTATGCTTGTATGTATATATGTATATGATGTAATCGATAGCGTAACATCTGCAAGAGAGATTTACTGTTTACTGCCCCGTTCAATGAAGTGACTAAATCAACAGAAATGTATGCAAAGAAAATAGATAAATTTGCTAAAAGAGATTTTCCTTAATAATAATGTTGATTACTTACTTACTTAAACTTTTTCTGGTCAACTGTTAAGATCTCTGGCTCATTCTCTCTCACTCTTTGCAAGTAAAAATGCAGGTCGGGCCATACACGTGAATTATATATGAATCAGATGTATTATTTTTGTATGCGTTAATCGCTCATGTTCTTGGGCTTAGCACTTGCAAGAGAAGAGAGAAATCACGCTCCGATTTATTGTTGAGCCTTACGCTCATTCTCTTATTCTTGGGCAAGCTTTGCATGCAAAGCGACCAGCTTAATTTCTCTACCTCCTTTGCACGCACAAATCCAAACGAAACCCAGTGAAGGTAGTTGCTTTGCTTCAACTCACACATACTATAAAACCCATATGTCAAATCGCTAAAGTTTAAAGAAAAGACATCATATGTAAACCGTTTTTATATTTATCACTCAAACAAACACACCCACATGAGCATTTGCACTCGGACGTTGGCTTAGTATAAGTATTAGTATTACGGTATGCAAGAGCAGTTGTTCTGAGTGGTAAAACAAATCCGATCGAATTGCTGATTATTATTGTTATTATGTGCACAGAGGCGCAGTCGAAATGAAAATAAACCTTGTTTAATCAACATTTCTATCGTAAAGGTATAACTCACTTTCACATGTCATTAGGCAGAGTGAACTTTAAGTCAGCTTTGTAAAGTTAAACTCAACACGTTCCGGCTTGGTTTCGCTGTGTGCGTGTGTAAAGTTCTTATATACCTGTGACTCTATTTTTATTTCCTTTTTCCAGTTCTAATCAAACTAATGTGCAGGGCAGTGCAAGAACAACATTGTTATACGTGCTGCCGTTGCTTGAAGCCCTCTTTTCGCCGCCCCTGTGCTGTCCGACCAATTAAGCAATTACGTTAACAAGTCTTAATTGTGTTGTATGGCTAACAATAATGGTCAATGGTCAATGTCAATGCCGTAAGCCAGTAAGCTGGCCAAGGTGTTGAGCAAACAATTAAAGGGAATTGATAGAGAGAGAGAGAGAGACAGAGAGAGAGAACGATAATAACAACAAACTATTGGAAATGTGAGCGAAATGGATTTAAATTGATCAAGATTATGTGACAATAGTTGTTCAATTCAACTCCCAATCAATTGCGTACACAATGTTTGCCATTTATTGACCTTAATTATATAACAAAATACAAAACAAGGACAAAAGCCAGTCATAAAAAGAACAAACACTTTTTAGGTAAATGAAATTGGTGCTCCTAAGTATTATTTAAGTTGTTGCCTTGAAGGTAACCCATTAACTACAAAAGTACCAAAGGATATGTAATAAATAAATCATTAAAATAGCAACAGAAATTGAATTTTGCCACTTTTTGGCTAGCTAAGCAGCGGGTTTAAGTGTGCTTCTTAGTACGTAATGTATGTAAAATACTTAGCTTATTTAAATCTCTAACGAAATTGCTTTGAAAATCTCTAACTGTTTACTCATACTACTTTTAACAATATTATATTCTAAGGCGAAGCTTAAAAATTATAAATCCAACTTACTTTAAAAACAAATATTTCTTTAAATAGCTTAATATTAATCAAAATATGTAATAATAACTCAGAATAGAATATTTTTAGTGCTAAAATTTTTTTGGAATATTTTTAAGGTATTTCAAGTTTTGTTTGATAGCAAAATGGCAGTTACGGTTACTATTGATCGAAGGCGCAATTAAAATGTGGTAAGAGGATTCGATTCATGTTATTCATGCATAAATGTATGTGTGGTTGGGTGGGAGTGAGGCGTGTTCAACTCAATGTCAGGTGTGTGTCAAAGAGAAACACACACGTGTCAAGCAAGAAGAATAATATTTGCACACTTCGGCTATATATCAAGGCTTTTTCTAAACTTGTTTTCATATTTATAGTATATAAATAATTTATGGCACTTTGGCGCTTTTTTCAACACTGAACACGCTGACCTCCTCTAACAACCAGATTCAAAATCTTATATGTGTATTTACTTTCATCCTTATTTCGTTGTATATATATTATTGTTGACAACTTAAGGAAACCTAATTTGAGCCACTGCCATCGCTTGTTGGGTAGTGGGAGGGGGGTGAAGTTGACAAGGGTGTTGCCACGTTTATTAGCAACTTTATTAACAGTTAATTAAATTTTTGTGTTTATTGATTCGTGCCACAAAAGTAGTCAAGTTGAAGAGGCAAGCATAGAACAAAATTGCTTGGGGCTTAGCTTTGACGAAAAGTTGAAAAGCCAAAAGGTCGATTCTTGCTCAAAATGGATATTATTGTTTTTGTTAACAATATTGAACTGAGACAAATTTGTGCTCTGCCTCAGCTATTTTAATATAAAGCTTTTTGACTATAAAATGTTTCCGAATGGCTTTTTAATTGCTTTTTGAAGATAACGATTATTCATGAATTCGTTTTATTTTCCTTTAATTTGTTCAATCCTCTTGGGAAATGATTTTTTTTTCAAAATTTCAACACGACATTAACCGGATTCCTGTGTCAAATCCAATTTAGCTGCTTGTTATTTTATATGATCCTTCTGTTGTCGTTTTGAACAAAAGCAATAATGTACACACTCATAGCACGTATACTTAATATTATAACCATCAGCACTTGTTGAACATTTCACATCCATCTGCCACTTTAAGACAGCGTCTCAGACTTCTTTTTCAAGGATTTGCCCAAGCCACTTCTATCGCTGGTAAAATAATTATTTAAACAAAAAAGTCAGAAAAAAAAACGTCGAGTTTGTAGAGGCAAAAAGTCAACAGCGTAAAATGAACTTTCTCACAATGTATAATTATAATGGGAATTTAAAGAAAAATGATGGAACACATGATGGGAAGTCGTTCCAATTAAAGGTTCATATGTTTAAAAAAAAATAAATAAAATTAAGGCAAGAGGCAAATAAATTGAATATAAAAATGGTTTATTTTTTATATGAAATTAATTTTAATTGTTTTGTTATAATGTGAAAATTCAAATGTTCTTGTTACTCAAAACTCCCGTAACTTCGTTTCGTCGAGTGTAAGTTAAAGGAGCTCACTTCTCAGTGTTTTGCCCCTTGGGGCAAGCCAGCAAGGCATGTTAATTGCGTTGCAGCATTAAACACCTGCCAGCGGGTGGTTGCTCTTACAGCTCAGGGTCGGGATGTCAAGCTACCAAGCAACCAGCGAACGCAATTCAGAATCTGGCAGTCTAGGCATCAGCAACAACAACAACAACAACATCAACGAGTATTTGTTTTTCTCCTGCTCGACGTCATTTCTTTATTTTTGTGCGAGTAGAGCTAAAGAAAGCACAAAAGTATGAATGGGAAAGATAAACATAGACATCTCTCGACACAGCGGCCATAACTGTTATGCGCCGCTAAGTGATGCAAACAATTTTACAATCATTTACTCAGAGCTAACAGTTTAACATACCCTTTAAACTTTTTCTCAAAGGAATTTCAATACCAAATATGTAGTTAAAAACAATGAAAGAGGTAAAAAAAAGTTGGCAGGCGAATCCGAAAATAAAAATCATCTTGGCAAAGCTGTTAAAAATATTACCATAATGTGTGCCACAAGCGGCAGCTGTGCGAGTTCCCTTTTTGAGTGCGTGACCGCAAAAAATAAAAAAAACGAGAAAAAAATAATGAAAAATGGGGGAAAAAAATCTGGCAGCCGCACGGCTCTAGATTTATGGCCCAGGTAGGCACACGCACAACTGTGTAAGGTATAGCTTACAAAAAGAATAGTTTACGAATCAAAAATGTTAGAAAAGTGCTCGACTAAATCCTTCTATTCAGGCAATGCAACAAAGGTATTTTTCCATAAAAAATCCTAGTTGATGTTCATTAATAATAAATGTGATATATTCGTATAAGAAGTTGCCATCACCCATTCCACATTCGCTTATGTTCCTTAACTTTTTTCATAAAAATAATTTGTAAATGATGCTAGCTGTCGTTAGCGCATTTTTTTTTTTTTTGCCTTGTTTCTTGTAATTAACCCCGCTTTAATACAAATCAATCAAGACAAAGTTAACGCACACAAAAGATGATAAAATCAAAGGAAAAAGAAAAAGAATAAGCAGAAAGATGGCTGCAATATAGATATATACAAATAAAGCTCGATTCCGATTGATATCAACGCCAGAATTCCTTCTCTAACCTTCATAATATGCTTTACTGTTATTTAATTTCTTTGGTGTGTTCTTTCCTTTTTGTTTTTTCTGCTTTTATTGGCATTTTGCTTGACGAGCGACAGCTCATCAACATGTAGACGACGACCTGAATGTCATTAAGGCTCAAAGGAGAGTGGCTACGGCATTAGGTTGCTCAATAAGGATTGTGTGAGTGCTAACGGGTGATTGAAATATAATCATTCATTGCGAAAAAAAATCGTTTCTCTGAACAGATGTGTTTAGGCAAGAACAATCAGATTAGACAATGAAGCGAATGATGCTTCAGATTAAAAGGTAGGTATAACAATTGCATACGAAGTGGAAATTAAGAATGAAGATTAAACTGTTAACAAAACAACTAATGACAGGGAATACATTGCTTTGGAATATCTCCAACAAACTGGCATTCAACTAAAGACTGAATAAAATTCATTTCACACATTAAGCTGTTTTCGTCAAATAGGATTTCCTTGCTTAAATTACTTTTTCACATCACATAACATTTAATGATTTGCTTAAATCAAGCTAATATTATTTGAAAGCTGGACAGTTTGACAATTTAAGTGTCCATTTTCAAACATTTTCACTTAAACTTTTTTACTTGCATCGTTGAAAATTTCTTGATTACGATTTAAGCTCAATTTTCAGTGCATTTAATTTGAGCCATGAATCCAGGAGCGTTGACATTTTTATTATTATTATCGGCCGTGCTCAAACTTTTTTTTTTATCTTTGTTCGATTTGACGTCCCTTAATCAAGTTAATCTTCCAAAAAAAAATCCCTAGCTTGGGTAACTTTTAAGTTTATAATTGTTGTGAGTGAATTAATGTTAAAACTTTTTGAGCCTCCTTTGTCTGTGCCCCATCCACATACAATTAATACGAACTGTGCGCTTAAGCCGCAAGCAAATTAATTTTATAAAGTCTCTAAAAAACCGCAGGCAGAGCAAGTTGGAACGAGGGATGAACGATGTCAGTCTCTCTCCCAATAGCAAAAAAAAAAACGAATCTAACAAAGAAATCGTTTGTTAAATTGTGAATTTAATTTTGTTGAAGCTACATTCAACATGCTGTGCCGAGTCCTTGTTATACTTGCATTAATTTAATGAATAATATGGCATAATTTGAAAACATAAGCGACTCTTGGGCCAAGTCTAATTTATGTGCACATATATTTCAACAACTGCGACGACAGCAACAACAACAACAAAAACTGTAACAAAAAGACAATCAGTAGTTTGCAGCGTTTAAGTTTTTGCCATGGCAAATGGCTCATCATATTTCTTGGCAAACCAACCAAATTATGAGACAGCTTTCAGAAGTAAATGGAATGCGTGAAAGATATGAACTCGAGCAAGTCCTATTACGACGACAGTTATTTGAAAATGGAAATGTTTTTTTTATTATTTAAAATCATTATGATTATATTTTCTAGCATTTCAGTTGCTTATGCCACAAAAGCAGACATTTTGCACAATGATTAAATTTGAGTTGAGGTCCTTTTCTAAGAACATGGCGCCTGTTAAAGTCTTATTGTTTGAGCAGACTGCCTGCCTGCCTGCCTGCCTGTTGTATTGTTGACAAGCACAACAAATATTTGCATGTACGCTGCCCAGAATAAACTCACAAGCATTTGCAAGACAGTACAGTGAAAGTACCCTATAAAGAACTTAAGGTTACAAAAAGATGTAACGTTTTTAAATTCAGTTTTGTTTCCTGCACAGGTCTTTGCCAAGCATTTAAATCTATTGTAATTTATTCAGCAATTAAAATACATCACTTCGCTTTTTTTCCTGGTTCTCTTACATATTCTAGGGTTAGGGTGTTTCATGCATTTAAAGTGACAAATTTTTTAACTCATTAAATTTCAATGCGTTGCCATTGCCACTGAGTGTGTGTGTTAATGTGTGCGTTAAATGTTTTTAATGCCATGGCTTGGCATTATTTAGCATTTTGTTATATTTAAATATCCCTGCTGGTGCTTGTTATAATTATTTTTTTTGTGTTCGCATAATTTAAAAATATAAAAAAAAACCCAGCATTGGATGCGTTTTTGGCAAGGATATCACAATTTCATCGTTAAAAAAGATGATGTCACAAAGCTAACAAAGTGAGTGTGTGTGTGTGCCAAAAAAAAAATAAATAAATAAAAAACGCTCACGCCACTTAAATTCCAGGGCTATCAAGTGAAGAACGACATTATGTGCCTTTCGGTTTTTATTTGTTGGTTGTTTGCCTGCCTGCTTAATTACTAACTCATTTATTTTTTGATGGTTGTTTACTAAATTTAGCCAACTCGCTCGCTTACTGGCGATTCATTAAAAAGAACATTACCCAACACGTTTCTAGGTTGTGTCTGTCCTTACTGTTGCCTAAGGCCCATGCCACAAATACTGTGCTTCTGCTGGCCACTAATTGAGACTACTTTAACTTGGCCCAGCAACAGCAAAATCAGATGAACTGCCTTTTAAGGACAAGCAAGGAGCGCACTCTGTCTTAGTGGCATGAAAATGTGTAATAACATCCAAAGAAAATTAAGTACAACAAGTTCTTGAGTTTAATGAAAATCTATCAGATTTTTAAGTCTTAACTGTAAATCAACTTGTTCAGAAAGTATTTGTTTTCGCTTTCTTCAATTTAAGCAATTTTTTATAGCTTTACTTTCCGAGTTTGAACTTCTACCGTTGACATACTCATTAATTTATTAATTAATAATGCCGAGCAGCTAAACATTTTATTGCTCTACTTATTGGTCTTGTAGTTGTTGTTTTGCTGCCACACAAAAGAACTTTGTCAACACAAACACAAAAAAAAAGCCACAAAAAAAAAAAATAAGAAAAACTTTTGGCACACAAAAATAAAAAGAAATGAATGATGTGCCGCAGGCAATTATTGTGTTCAACGAAAAATATGCTGCTGGTTTAGTTACGACCACAACTAATCTTAAAGCAAATACAGAACTTTCTCAACATTTATCACTCGCCCTTGGCACACACAGTCCAACATCACAACCTTGAATAAAATGTATTTCAAGTTGACAATAATGAATACTTAATAAAGTGGCATTAAAGGTAGTTGGTTTTTCTGCCTGTATCACGTTGCCGTAGTCTTGTGCACTTTGCACGTTGGCCATCAAAAAGACTGGGACACGTTGATGGCTCAAGGCAAAAGTTTACCTTTTGTTTTCGGGTCACGGTGTCGTCTCTCTCTCTCTCTCTCTCTCTATGCTTCTCCTGGCTGTTGTTGTTGTTGTTGTTGACCGTCGGCAAGACCAGAAATTCCATTTTAATTATCAACACCAATGTGGGTAAGGTCTTCGGGTCGTCTTAATTAGTGTTGCGACCTGTCTTTAAAGATTCTGCCAACAATGTTTGAGTGACAATATTAAAGACTTTATAAATGTGATGTCTGTTAAGTGATTGTTAAAGCAATATTTTGGATATAAAACTTAAAGTTAAGGCTGAGACTGTTTAAAACTTATCGAATTTAATATATATTTTAATCGCCGCCCAATTAAAACCAGTCGTTCTTGAACGCTTTCCAAGTTTGACCATAATGCGAACTGCAAAATAATAACATACAATTTAGATACTTTTATCTTAAAAACACACAATATCAATACGTATTTATCACCGATTTTTGTGGTCTTGCATTGGAATTTGTTCAATGTTTTTTTTAGCAACTTCATAATTTCAATATGCATGGTTGACTAACAAGAGCCAAAGTGGACTTCAAAAAAAAAAAAAACAGTATAACCACAAATTGTTTGATAATAAAAACATATATCAACATGAAAACATTTTAAGTACTGTATTTCTGCAACGGTTCTCTACTAGACTTTTGTACGTTTAAATTAGAAGTAATGGAGCTGGCAACAATGTTTGAAGCTCAGAAACTTAGTGTATGTATTTTATAAAAAAGATTTCGTTTAATTCATTAAACATATTAAATTAAATTGTGGAAAAACCGTCAGGCTTTTGTGGTGTTTTTTTCATGTTCATAGAATTTTTTTTACTATTTTTGTTGCGCCAAAAGGCATGTTAATTGGCTTTAATTGATAAAAACGGAATGTAATAACAATTGTGAGTTGTGTGTGTTTGTGGCAATGTTACGTATACGTTATGTAATTTAATTATGAGGTTTGAAAGGAGCGTCCGCTTGCGTGGCCATAAATAAGCTGCAACACGTGGCTTATGCAAATTGCAAGCCAATGTGGGTGGTTCTCTGCAACTTTTAATTATTATTATTGTGTTCCCTATTTTTTTTGTATATTTTCCTTGACAGTGGCGATTAACACACCATGACATATAATCATTGTATCGAGGCCAACACAGTTTCTTTAACAATTATGCAGCAACTAAACAGATCTAATATTTTGTTTTTCATAACAACAGTTATACATTTGTCATCGCTGCTGCAAGCATTTGCCAGTAGAAACAACCATATATTAATAATATATTGTCATTCTAAGGCGCTTTGCTCTATCGTCTAGTTGGGAAACAAAGTTAGCAGACAAATTGCCATAAGCTGCTTTAAAAACGTTCGCTGAAAAATTAAGGAAATTCCTTACATTGAATATCAGATTGTATATTGTTATCGATAACTGTTCTATATATGTACTAGTACACAACACAAATTATCGATCATCTTACTACATCTGTTCTGTCTTTGGTTTCGGAGGGTTTGCATTTGAAATTCATATATTCTAAACATAAAGCATGAACTTTCCAATAAATTTTTACATTCTTTTTGCGCTCTAAAATAGTGCAATAAGCTTTGTAGCTAGGAAAGTTAATTCTATACAGATTTAACATTTGCATATTCTCAAGCATGTTAATATTTTACATATTTTCCTTTCTTGCAGATTTTCGAAACTCATTTCTAGGCGCATTTGTTAGTCATCGATGAGCGCAATGAAATCGACGAGCAAAAGGATGTCAAAGAAGAGCTCAGCAATGTGTCCTGGAATGTGACAAAGACTACAATGCTGTAAGTTTCAACCGAGACTTTGTGGGAATGTGGGAGTGGTGGCATGCAGCAATGTGCTGATAAATACCAAATAAAGTGACAACGATATAAAAATTGCTGCGCTAGGAGAAAAAAACAAAACACAGCAACAACAATAAGATTAACTGGGCCAAAGCAATTGGCTAAAAACAGCATCTCGAATTTTTGGTATCACATAAGTAAGTGTGTGTGTGTGTGTGTATATAAGTGGGTGCGACTGAGCCTCATTTCTGCGTCATTTCGCATATTAAGTTTGAGCTTTTTATTTCTCTACATTCCGATGTTGAACTTATTTTGGTTTGTGCGCGGAAATGTGTCGAGAAGCAGACATATTACATTGGTATAAAAAAAACAAGATTATAAAAGCGACAAAGCTGAAAGCCAAAAACCTTTAAGCCTTAAGAATATAACTTATCCAATATGAGCAATCGTTAACCAAACAAAACAATAAGCAAAAATTGATTTAAATGGGATTTCTTATGGCTATGTGTCAAACAATGCCAGTTAGAAAATAAATCTTGTTTGGCTTAATTAAATGGAACTTTAAATGACATTTGATTAAAATTAAGCTTCACTTTTGTTGTTCAAAAAATTACAAGTTATATGCTGTTGAAAACTTAATTGTGTTTTAAAATCTTTTTGTAAACAAATTCTAAATATTTCCGTGCACGAGAATCTTAAACTGTGCGAAAAGCAATGTAAAATGAAAAGGAGTTAATTAAATAGTAATAGTTGGGGATATCCCTTAGTATTTTTGATGTGTGTCTCAATAGTCAAATAAGTTTGTTACTTAAAAGCTATTCAAATATGTGGAAATTGTAATTAAAATAATAATTATTTAAGCTACGAATAGTTCAAAGTGTTTTGACATTACCAAAATTTTAATTAAGCATCCAACTTAATGGAAAATCTACACTTACAACAATTGTGTTTTTGACATTAAATAGTAACTAAAAAAAAACAACAGAGCGAACCAAAAGTATGCAAAAGTTGTTGTCAACAATGAGCCCCACTTTAGAAAGTTGATGTCAGGCAATGTTTGCATTTTGCAGAAAATGTGACATATCCGTTATATTTTTCAGTGCAACTATGTGGCAGTCCTGATAATAAAACTTTCAAACAACAACCAAAAATGTCTGCGACTTTTGTGTTCTTTCGGTTTGACATGTGTAAAAAGTTTCACTGCGTATACGTAATATTTGTTAGTTGTGTGACATTATTAAATGTTTTTTGTGGTTTTCATGAATATGAATATGAAAATACTCATAAGTTTTAACCCGTGTGGAATTGCAGACTTATTTGTTCTTTAAACGGGGAAAGAAAACCAAATAAGTGTTAAGCGTATTTAAAATTAAAAAGGATTTTAAGCACAGAAAGAGAATTACTACAATAATAAGTATTGATACACAAATATTACTTAAGACATTTAAAAGGTACAGAACGTACTAAACCACACACATTTAGGTTGAATAGTTATTTCGTAAGAATTTTATTTTAAAGACAAGCAAAATCCGAAAAAGAATACTTTACAAAGTTACACATTATATAAGTAGTATACATATGTGTCTATTATTTACGTGTGCAACTGTAGTAAAATCTTTATGAAAGACTTGCAAGTAAAAAGTCTCAGAAAAATAGCAAATTTTCATATAAATGTTTTAAAGAGTATCAATCTATAAATAAATAAAAAAACCATAAACTTATTGATATGCTTTTAAGAACTATAAATGTATTTGTTGCATGTTTAAACAATGTCTTACGCAAAACAAAATGCAAAAAAAAAAAAACAGTTAAGCAATTGCTTTCAAAAAATTATATAAATAAATAAATGTGAAAGGTAAATTGCACATAAATATTTTCAAATGTTACAAAAGCCGTTTATAAATGTGAAATGATAAATCAATTTATATCAACGATAAGTGTGAGTTGTTATGTGCAAGGTTTGGAAAACAAAATTTCCGTCGCAGCTGAGTATTAAAATTGATTCGACTATTAATATTAAATCCAAATGATATATATATATATACAATATATATATATATATATATATATGTATGTTATTATTGTATTATTAATAAAAATATATGGACAAAAATTATGAGTTTCAAATACAGAAATATCAAAAGCCCTTGTGTTTGTTTATTGAGTCATTAAAATTTTTCTCGAACTTTGCATTTTAGCTTAAATTTAATAAACTGAATATATATATATATATATATTTATTTCTTTACTAAATTGGTTTGAGAAAGCGATATTTTTCAAGCTAAGCCGCATTAATCTTGTGCTTTAAAACAATCAGCTGCTTATAAACAACTGGCGTAAGGTATGAGTTATCTTTTAAGAAAACTGCGTCAATTAGGTAATTGTTTTTCATATTCAACATATCAGAAGCAATTCGCATCGCCATTCTTTATGCTTGCAACTACACGTGTCAATTGTTGCATGTCAGGGTGTGTGTGGCAACCTTGTCATGTTTCCACTTTGAAAAGCAAACAAACAAGTGCCACATAGCACATAGGACAAATGTGCAGACAAGCGATTTGTCACTTGATAATTTACTACCAAATACACTGGGGTTGGCTGCATTTACGCTTCGCATGGAGCCAAGTTGAATAAGAGCCACAACCAAAACAAAAACACAGTCAACAAGTTGCTTTTGCTTTTGCTTCGAGGTGTGCCAGCTATTTTGCTCTTCAATTAAAATGTTATCATGCTCGAAGTTTTGACAAGGCTGCGAACAGGAGGCGTATGAGCAACGCTCCAAAATGGGTCGGCAAAGTTTTCGACGAAGTCAACAACAAGGAAAGTTTATTTATCTTTTATAAGCGTAGAGAAAACAACAACGAATTCATTTTAAAAGATATTTGTGTTTAAAAAATATATTTTCAAGGATTCAATATAAACAAAAGCCTGGGAAAAAAGCATATAAATTAAACATAATTGTGTTAGCTGTTTGGCATTTTGATTTATGTTTTCGTATAGGTTTCGTTCTGTTAACAAGTTAACAATGTATTAGATTTGTTGTATCAAAATCTTTAGCAAAAGTCTTGTTTAGGCTTCTTGATAAATACTATAAATTAAAAGTTTTCTTTAACAAGCTAATTCTGAAAAAAGAACCCTTAGCTGTAAATTTATATGGCATGCTAATGACATTTTTTATGGCAGCGAGCTAAGGTGAAACATATTTGCGTTTAATGTGGCTTAAATGTGTTGGCACTTCGCAGGTTATTTATATTCTTTCATAATGTGTTTGTCTATCGTTGAAAGGCCAAGTAAATTGATATAACTACGGATGTTTACAAAGCATCGAACTTCGTAAAGTACTTATTTATAGCTACGATTATTCGCCAGTACGTTTACTTTTTGTTTTAAGCATGTTGTTAACTTGGTAAGTCATTAATTTTCATAAATGTTTAGTTACTTCTTCTATCCCTTAACATCGTTCAACACTTGAATGAAACAATTGAACAAAAGAAATTACATTAGTTATTCTTTAAGAGAACTTTCTTCAAGAGAATTTGTCCAAGTGTCGTCTGGCATCGACAATCAGTTGGATATCAAAGGGCAACCAACCGACCGTTGTAGACCATTGTGGCCGAGTTGATTGCAATGAAATGCCATTATTATTGTATTTATAATTGAAATGGAATTGAGCGACACAAAAGGTTTGACAAACACCGTTCGGAGACTTGTCTGGCAGCTGCACGGTAGCACAAGTCAATCAATAATTGATGCAATTTGTCAAATTGACAGTGCGTTGCCCAAAGAGTTGAAAAATTCCTTTACTCACGAACACAACGTTAACGTATCGAACGTAAATAGAGAATTCGATGCTATATCGATAGTGGTACCTGAAATCAGTTAGTTTTACCTTTTGCACAATGAAAAGTTTAATTAGAGGGGACTGTAAAACAATAGTTGAGCAACTTATTGATGGCCAAGTGGAATTGTTATTTAATGGAGACATTTGCAACTATTCAATTTATCACTCAAAACTCAAAACAAATGTAGTTGAAGCTGTAATATTTCAATGCACAGGGTATTTTGTTGTCATAGCCTATGCTTTTGACGGAAAGAACATTTTATAATTCATGTTATAAACATATTAATAAATAATTTTATAATTATTTGCTGATGCATCTAGTTATTATGTTGATTTGCTGGTTATGCTGCAGCAAATGCTGAATGCAATTAAAATTTTGTAAACACGAAATGTTTGTTAACCGTTTTGCAACCACAACCGCAGCAGCCATTCCGTTTCGTTAAAATTAGAATTAAGCAATTGTGAAAATTGATAACATCGAAAAGGGTAGGTAAAGGAATAGAAAACATGGCTTAATTAAAACCATTGGAAAGCATACTTAAATGCATTGAAAAGTTTTAAGTTTTGAACTACAGTTCCTCGAAACTTTTGTTTGTGTCTCAACAAAGTTTTAGCTTTAAACATTTATAACTCTGTCTGCCAAAACATTAAATAAAACGAATCAAATTCAAAACGAGAGGAAAAAGATTTAAGCTGCTCAAAACTGAGCCTTGCAAATCAAATTTCAGATTTGCAGAACAAAGACAAAATTTCCGCGCAACAAAATTCATTTACGGCCACAATGTACTTTCGGCAAAAAGTTCAGGTTGTTTTGGCCCAGTACATTTTGGCCAGAACCACAGAGCTTATTAAGGCGTAGTGGTAGCTAGGTAACACTAAGTCGGCCTGTAGTTATTTCATTAAGAGCAACTCAATGCAATCGGCTTACTGAACAAATTTCAATGGCTACCATTATCATAACTAAAACTAAAATGGTTTGTTGAGATAGACCGAATACCGATGAAATTTTTCACTGCGATTGCTAATTGGAAGGCTTGCTGCTGTGCCGCACACATTGTTTCACAGCCGTCGAATGTGCGTCCAAGGTAGAACCAGCGGCAACATAATCATTACGAATGTGCGGCAGTTAGTTATGTACGGACAACACACACACAATTTGGAAGCTTTTGAAGTTGTCTGCCTGATTGAGTCATTAATATTTTTCTTTGCATCATAGCTTAGGCAACCCAGCATGATAAAGGAATAAGAAGCGAGTAGATGAAGATGAAAAATATTTCAAACAATACACACACACAAACACACACACACACACAATCCACACCCAAACTTTCATTGTGCGTATGGAATTTTCGGGCATTTCTGGCCAATAGCCTAATATTCATTTTTGGGAACACAAATATTTACGTACCTAGAATAAGTTGGCTGTAAACAACAAATTATAAATAAATCCTTTGATTTTTTTAGTGCAATTTGACTTTTAATAATGAAATGTGTAAAATAAGTTTTACATTTCTGATGAAGCCAAAAATGACTTTGAGAATGATAATTAATTTAATAAAATAATCTCAATTACTTAAAATTTCTCTGGTTTCCGAATAAAAGTTATGCAAAGTTAGATAAATAAACCGAATTTTTCGACGTGGCTTTTCTTGTTTCTGTTTAAGTGTGGTCAAAAAGTCTAGATATGTTACAACAAATGTTTTCAGTTAATTTAAGGTGTGTTAAATATGGACATTCAAACTAAAATAGCATAATTAAATGTAAAGTAGTTAAAAAAAACTAAAGGTAGGAAAAACTGTATTTACAATAAACATAAGGGAATTAAATGAAGGTACTGAACAATAAATTGCCATATGTAAATTGCATGTCAACCTCTACAGAATTCCCTGAAATAGTTTCACGCGTAAAACCGCCTAACCAAAACCAACAACAACATAAAAACAACGTTGTTAAACTTGCTCAGAACGCACAAGTTTTATATGCCACAAAATGTCACTCAACAACAGAGATGCGTGTGAAGTGCGGGTCGGTGGAAAATAAGAAAAGTTGTCGAAAGTGGCACGTCAGTTTGTCTGTCCAACAAGCCAGTTAGGCAGAGAGAGATGAAATGTGTTATAAGTTTTTAAGTGAAGTTGTTCAATGTTTAAGAGTAAGTTTAACTGTCATGCTATAATTACAACATTAACTTAAAACAAGTGTAAGCTAACCTATTGAAATATAGTACAATTTTATGTGAACGATAATAAAAACTATATTTTCAAACTTTAAAACTCGTAGATTATTATCTAAAAGTGTATATTAATTAAAATATTTGCATAGCTTTTACAAAATTTTAGCCCAATATCAAGCTAAAAGTTACTCACGTCTTTAGGTAAACTCCAAGCATATCGTTTTAGATTTCAATTAACATGCAACTCCACAGATTGACTAACAAAGTTTTGATGCAGTTAAAATTGTCAAGTAGCAACAGCAGAAACTTATGACAATCAAAAGATTTACAAACAAAATGCACAAAAAATTGTTGCAATTAAGTTTGCTCAAAATATTTCTTGTTGTAATTTGTATGATTTTGTATTTTCCATTTTGCAACGTATTTCAAATTTGCAAACTTATTTTTATCCTTCAACTTATGTTTACAACATACATCATTCAAAGGTCTGATTACCTTAATGTGTTCCTAATAAATCGAACTTTGTGTACTTTTCAGTCTTAAAACTTATAAATAAGCTAATTTAAACTGTTTATTTTTAAAAGTTGATTATTGTTCAAGTTAGTTTGAGTTGCGCATTAGCAAATTAAATAGCAAGGACGCAGCAGCTTTCATGTACATTAACAAAATGTAAACTTATGTCACAGCGATGAATATAATCATCAGCGGCTTTGGTGGTGGCAGTTTTCCTCTTATCTTACTTCGCTCAGCATGCTGTTTTCGTTAACTGCAACTAATGACTTTTTGCTCGAGGCTGACACGACTGACACGACTGTCCGGCAGCAATTCGAGCTCAGCTGCTCTGTCAACCCAAACACAATGCCACACACAAAGCACTGAGGCACTGCTCAGAGCATCTCTATCCTCTGGGCGGTTGGGTTAACATTAGATATAATAGGGAAAGGGGCAAACACAAAGTAGAAGCATGATGCGTAAACAAAATTTTAGAATCAACAACTTTGTATGCGTTTAATAACAGTCGGTACTTGACTAAAATATTACCCAGAGTATTTTATTTGTAACATCTAGAAGATGTTTGTTTGTTTTTGGAAAGATATTCTTATTTAACTGGCACTAATTATTATAGCTAGTTTTTAGTCGGCTTTTATTTATCTCAAGAAAATTGGAGCAATCTAACAGTAAACTGTTTCTGTTCACTCTTTAAACAGATACACCCAAGGCAGTTCTAACTTACAGGGTATAAAAAGTGGCAGATGTCCACTGAACAGCGAATTGGACTTGGCTTTCTCATATTTGCGCGTTTCTATGCCAACGGCAGAAGCTCTGCACTTTTTTTAGCTTTTGGCATTTGCACAGGCACAAACAAACACAAGTACAATTACACGCCAGTTCATGCACACATACATAAGTAATTGCATCTTTTGATGCTGCATAAAACACATCCGGTTCATTTAATCCTTGGCAAATGGTGCGGCTGCTGGTGATGGTTGCGTCGCTTTTGTTAGCGCCTCATATGGCGCCATTTTACTCTTCGCTCTCTCACGCGTAACTGATTTCAAAGCGATGAGAACATTTACATACATGTCTGAAGCACAACTAAAAACCAAAGTCAAGCATTTACAGGTTTCTAACTGCCAAGAGCAAAGCCATGAATCAGGATGTTTCACATTAGCTGCAACTTTTGTACGTGTATTTTTTTTTTGTGTTGAATTTGAATTGGATTAAGGCAAAAATGCAGCAGCCAAACATTCGCAAATATTTTCATATGTGGAGCGGAATGAAATTTTTTTTTCGAACTTGAAACGTCTATAGAATACTCTTTTCAGTCAAGTGTTGATTTTTGTGCATTTCCTGTAAGATTCTTTATATTAAACTCTCAAACATATATTTAAAAGTTTGTAAACAAAATACCTAAATTTATAAGCTTATGTGCGAATTTTTTTTTAAGCCACGCAGATGTGCTTTTATGATATACAATTTTTTATACATTAATATGGTTTTCCAAATAATTTTACAGGGTATAAATCTGCATTGAATCCCTGTTCGGCCAATGTTCGTTGAACTATAAACGTTTAGTTGTTGGCTTTCTTGTTGGCCAACATAAATATTTTTTATACTTGTTCAAGCAGCTACTACTACATCTAATCCTTCTACTAACTGGATATCCCATTTCCCTTATCGCCCATATGTAAATTTAAGCGATTTGTTTAGCTCGAGCATATGTTAAATGTTGATTTTTCATTTGCTGAATGCCTTGAACGTTTCGCATGTGTGACTAACTGATGTCGGGAACCTTGTCACACTCATAACTGGCAGAACAACAAGTTGAACAAGTTGTATTAAAACGAGTGTAACATGTGGTGAAACCAGAAAAATGGCAAAACACAAACAAAACTCAATGAAACCCTACAGCATGTTGATAAATTTTCGGGCGACCTAACCAAATACCAAAACCGAATGCCCAAAAATAAAGAAAAACCAAAACATTTTCGGATTTGACAAATGAGCATGAATCGTGCGTTTTGCTTGTTTAGCTGCTTGACAACAATGATACCGACAATAAAGAGCTAGTCGGTCGAAGAGGGGAAATCGGGGTTAAAGAATGTGACTCAAAATCAAATCCCTTTCCAACTCCATTCTGCCTGCGGACTGTCGCCTGTGGCCGACTGCCAATGTTGAAAGTGCCAACGATTCAGCTTATTTGTTGTGGGCTTAACTGTTGTTTTGTACTTTTCGTGGTAATCAAACAATATTTCAGCTACTTGTCTCAACCAGAAAAGCTGTCAGTATCAGATGCGCTTTCTTTGACGCAGCACAAAAGAAATAAATTGAGAAGGAACACAAGCTCAACAAAACTTATCGATAAACTTTAATCAAAGTTTTAAGTTTTATTGTAAAACTAAACAAATATAAAAGTTTCTCTCCTTTGTTTTTTAAAACAAGTTCTCAGGCGTTTATGTCATTATTTGATGTAAGAACTAAACGAACACAAAATAATTTTAAAAACATCAAATACAGAACATATCCTGAAGCAAATAAAAATCACAGGAAGATTCTTGAGAATTTTAAACAACAAGTATTTGACAACTTATCGTAAATATGTCAGCACCACAGAAGCCCAATAACGATGGAAACAATTACGCAAGTTTGAACTATCTAGATTCGTCAGATCCATTAAGATTTACGGAAAAGGAAAGGTCAGATCAGTATGCCTCTTCGGATGAGGATGACCCGAATGCATTACTCTGGAGGTTCTACAAGTTGGAAAATATGAATTCGCAGATCATAATGGGATTGCCTGCTTTTATTAGAGATAAACAGCAAATAATTATTATGATCGATGTGCTCGATTGTTTGGCTGGAGCGCGTGGCAATTTTGTTCATGTTTGTGCATATTAAATAATATTTTTTTACGATTTGTTTCTGAAGAAAAAGAGCTTTTGCAATGCATGAACATAACTTTATGCCCCCCAGTTTATCATTCTCTATTGTGCACCGCCTAATTTTTGCTTTAAAAATTCATAAACGTATTTGTACGACCAGACTCAACATTTCTGTTTGTGTTTCGATCTCGCTCCCATGTGGCAGAGGCAAATATATATATTTGTGTGTGTTTTCACACTTCCAGTTTCAGTGCCTTTATCGTTTTGGGCTTTCTGCCTTTTCAACTTTTTTTAATGCGTTCTTTTGCCAAAGGAAATGCATGAATTGAAAATTTAGTTTTACCAAAGGCATTTTTTATGCAACAACGACAATTTCATTGCAACAACGTATTGTTAAAATTGATTTAAAGAACGCCTGATTTAACACTTCATTAATGCTGGCAAAGCAGAGTCTTCGTCAATTTGCCATAACTTTTGGCGTTTCATAAACAACGCGACAGGTGAGATGACAAACAAAGATTGAAAAAATTGCCAAGGTGTTGATTAAATTTAGGCAAAGGGTCTGTTAATAAACAGGCTTACATATACAACTAAGTTTGTAAGTATATAATTTTCAAATAAATGAGCAATCACAGGGCTGGCAAATATTTAACAACCTTTATTGGCGGAACGGCTTTTTAATATTGCTCACAGAGCGCGAATATTATATAAATTGACAGATTGTAATAAGCCGTGACTTGCCAAGAGTAGAAGCACAGTTCGTTGTTGGCTAACCTATTTAAAAACGATAATTTAGTTTATAAATTTGTTTCATTTATGCCAAGCAGATGAATAATGACAAAATAAAAGTTAACCAAAAAATGGTTTCTTAACTGCCCGCTGTGCGTTGTCTTCAAAACTCTCTATCATGTTATGTGTGGTCCAATCAGTCAGTAAGTCAAGATAAGCTAAAATGTGTATTGAATTTTCAACCTTACTTCTAAGCTAACGTTCTGTGTAGAATGTTTTTAATTTAAACCCTAATTTGCAGCCACATTGGATGATTTAACATTTCGCTGACCACAGTCAAAATTCAAATTCAAAACTTCATAAATATTTTGGCTTTCCATCTCTTGCTTGTGATCTGTCCCATGCATCAATGCATCAATAATTTGTGTTTTAAATTTTAAAATTTGACTTATCATTTGCCTGTTACGAAGGGGTCTAAAAATTTACAGCCCCAGTGAAATAAACCATTGCCTACTTTTATGCGCATAATTACATTTTTTTTCCCCAACCTTGATGAAAGTTGAAATACGGCTTGAATGTAAATTAATGAAGATGGACTTATTTCATATTGAAATTTAAAACCAATTTGTCGGAGCTTTCTCTCTGCTACCAATTCAACGGCAATGGGCTTTTTGTGCTAATTAAGCCAAGCAACTGCAAAGAAAATTTTTTTAAAGCAGTCTCAAAGCAAAAAAAAATGAAAGTAAACCTTTTGGCGCTTGAAAAGTATCGCAAATGCCAAAACTTTTCACCGACCCAAATCAGAATCCCAACAAATTTCTCAATATGTACTTAAATATGCTTCCTGTTGCGCCTCTTTTGAAGTTGTCTTCTGTTTGCTTCGTTTCATCTGCTGCTTACTCAAATACATACGTAAATCAGACGCTCATTGTGAGCTACATCAAATTTCAGTAATTGCTCGATTCCCTTTGCGCATCGTATTAATTACTCGCCAGATTGTATTAACGATTCTAAGGCGCAATATTAATAAAGAAGACTGCGTGTCCGTGAAGTGAAAGCTTTACTTTTCAAGTTAAACTTAGTCTCTAAATAAAACATTTGTTCAATAGGCTTCATAACAACCATTAACAACAGTTGAAATTACTTTTTTAACTTCATTGTGTGTACTTATTTAATTGAAAAATAATTTCATTGAAATGTTGTCGACTTTTCGTTTAAAAATTAAATTATTTATGTACAGTTTATTATTCACACATTTTAAAAATTGTAATGATAAAAAGCATTTTGTTGAAAGAGCAATTTAGCTGAATTTTTTAAAAACCTAATTTTTTTTGATAGGCTACATTAATTAATTTGATAGGCACAAAAAAGTTGCATGAAAGCATTTCATTCACACATGAAGGATTTTGTGCTCTATGTTCAAACATTTGTTATAGGGTGTAATATATATTATTTGTGTGTGCGATAAGCGTTTGTCTGCCAAAATGAACATAACGGTATTAGCTATATTATTTGTTCTTCTCGCGGAGATTTAATATTTGTTTTTGCATATGCAAGCAGAAAATATTTGAAAAAATGCATATGCACGGAAAAAGCGCGATATGATATGAGTGTATGTGATAGTATGTTTGTGTGTGTGTGTGTGTGTGTGTGTGTGTGTGTGTGTGTGTGTGTGCGTGTCAGTGAGTAAGTAGATCCACATTAAGGTAAAACAAAGTTTGCGTTGCCGTTGCAGTAGTGATGCCATTTTCGATGAAAAGCTCCAACGCTTGCAGGCAAACACGTTTTGCAGTTTCCTTAATTTTCCCATAAAACTGAAAGTTGGGCACGTTTTTGGTGCAGCCCCGCTTTGAGTGAATATAAATGTTTTTCCTCAGAGATACATTAATAAATTCCATTAACTTGAGTTGGACTATTTATTAATTATCTCTCACCAACATTAAAAATAATCTTATTACTTATCATAAGCTCTTATATATTTAGATCTGATTCATTACAAATTGCTCACCTTCTTTATACTCAAATGACAGCTTGTTGTAAATGTACTTATATTCCTACTCTCACTTCTTTGATGACATAATATTCACAAACCTCAAAACCGAATTCACAACGCAATTTCAAGGACATAAAGCCAACTCTCGTTACCCTCTTCAAGCTCTCCTGGCAACACACACTAATTAAACTTAAGCGCCCACAAAAAGGCATAATGCTCATTGGCGGTTGGCGGTGACGAACTTAATACGTATGAACGTTGCCTTCATCTCAGTTAGGGTTATGGTTTGTTGCATGTAATTTGGTGATATCTTTTGCTCTGTAACCAACGTCACCACATTTAAGTATGTAAATTTAGTTTAACAACAAAGGGCATATTAGGTTTCGTTCTTATTATTAGATAAAAACTAATAAAAATAATTTAATCGAAATGCAATTGATTTTTAAATTGCATTGTGTCATTTGCTTTAAGCTTTGTTAGTTTAATAATATTTATTTAATGGGCATATGAGAGTCGTATATATATTTTACTATCTCGTGCGGTTTGTAGTGGTTGTTTCGCCACTTTATGTTTGCTTTGCGTAGAAGGTTTCGACTTCGCTGTTTGTCATATCACCGCTTATATTTGCAAGACGGTTCGAGTTTGTGTGTGTTTATTGTCAAATGTCAAATGCCAACGCAGACAGTCAACTTGAATTGAAATTCCATGTGAGCATGCAATGCACAATATTAATACTAAACGAAGAGACATCGAAATAATATTGTGCATTTCAAATGACATTCATTAAGTACAACGGTTACACGTTCTTAACTCTACATGTGCAGGCATATCATGGCGTTAGTGAAGCATTTGCTTAATTGGTGTTTATTTGAAAATCGACGGCAGGCAGAAGTTAACAACTTAAGGAAATGAGTATGAAATATTATTGAGGCTTAGCGAGTTTAAAGCTATGAATATGGGTTCAGTGAGTATGGGTTCATTCCCAAAACATATTTGTTAGTTTATCTTAATATATTGACTTCCAGTTAAGTTCTTAATAGTCAAAAGCGGCAATATTTATGTCACCCATACAATCAAATTCTAATTTATTTCTTGACCTCATTTAGCTTTTAATTTATGAACAGTGGAACAGGAAACTAAATGAATGGCCAAGAACATGTGTCTTTATTGCCAACTTTTAGCTTTACACGACCCACACGTGGCTTTAGCCAGACATAAAAACAACACAAAGACAAAGCCAAACTGGGCCAAGTATGCTGGTCATCCAAGCTCTTGGTGCTGCTTCTGTTTGCTTGCCATTTTTTCAATCTTCACTAATTTATTTCAATTAATTTATTTATTGAATGTGCCGTAGTGCAGCCAATAGCAACAGCAGCAGCTTTGGCCGAAACTCCATTAGCTTTGGCCACTGGGATCGCCATGGCCCATGGGATAACAATTTGTTATCGCTTTAATTAAATATTGAGAATCAAAAAAGATTAATTATTGAAATGGTTTTCGTTTTTCTGTAGCACGAACAGTTTGTGTATCAATTTATTAACGCAGCATGCTCTAATTTGATTTGACTAATCATATTGCCAATATTTCCCTTGTGCACGGCGCTATTAAACTAAATTGCTTGATTAGCTCGAAGCATGATCCCGGTTATGAGTACAAAAACCGGAAACAAGTCTTGTTGCAAACAATTTACTTTTTATAAACTAAAACCATTTGTCAAAAAATAATTCAAAATTTGATATAAAAATGCAATTTTCATTAGTAAAGAAGGTATGGCCATGACTTGAAGGCATCTTACCGATTGTCCAACTTTATTAGCATCGCAACATGGAAAAGCTGCCTCTCACAATTCGAGGACTTCATTAGGCATTTCTTGGCCACAGAAAATTATCCTTTAAGGGCAAACACCACGTTGTTGTATTCTTATCACACATTACTTTTTCTTACAAGGGGAAAGGTGCTGAGTTGTTATGTAAATTTGAGCAGGGTCTGCACTTTGAAAGCTATCGAGAAAAAATTTTAGTTTTATTGAATTTTCATTCTTGCCCTTGTTGCTTGCTTTCATATTCTGCCTGGCATGTGTTGTAGATTTATGGCTTAGAATTCAAAAGGGATGTGTGTGTGAGGTAGATTCATAAGCTATTTAAATAAGCAGAAAAAGCAAGTAATTCAAGCACCTTAGAAAAGAAGAATTTAAGTTGCCAGAAAATATTTGTTGGTATTTGTGGTTTGAGTAGAGGAACAAATGTGATAATGAATTTTTATTGCAGGGCATGGAAAAAGGATTTTATTTATTGGAACCAACATTTATGACCAGTTATTAACTCAAAAAAAAAATATATATATATATAAAAAGAGTAACCCAGCAATGTGGTATTTTTTAAAAGCACACACACAAATATACTTCACAAATCTCTTCTCGTAATGGCTCTTATATATAACTAACTTTCCTTCACCTTCAACAATATTGAATTCAAATTTGGAATTGATGGATTTTTTGTGTTGCGTTGGCCAAAAGCTTAGCCAAAAATGCAAGCAACAAAGTGATGATGAAGGCAAATCAGTTCAAAACTGTCAGAAACATTCAATAGTTTGTTATTTGCTTCTCGGTTTACCTGTCAATTTGCTGAAAACTGTTGAACCTTTGCCCTAATGGGGCTACAACACTGAAGTAGCCAGCTCTCTGCTCTTCAACATTTTGCTTCAAAAATGTAATTTTGTTTGTGTGTGTGGTTGAGCCGTGTGCATATTGAATGATTGATTAGGTTTTGATGCACATTAAATATTGCTTTTCCTTGGAAAATGGACGCTCATCTCTTACCATCTACTCAAAGCTTGCAGATAACATTTCGATTTTGACTCATTCTAGCAACAAACTTTAAAGAGCATAAAACAATGCAAATGTACCTTAAAGTGGTCAATTTATTAGCTACAAACAGCAAAATACGCGTGTCAATAATGCTCTCAGCAAATAATTGACCGCAATAAATTCTCTGGACTTAACCACAGCCAATGGCTCTGCCACGCTGCATTTGCAAAACGAAAGGACAAAATAACACATACACTCACAAACGTATAAACAACCACATCACATTAGCTATGATTTAAAAAACCATAAATTCTGGGAAAATGGAAAATACAAATCCAAAATTGGATGTGAAATGTTAGCCAAACCTTTAGTTGATTTTGAGATTTGAATATTTTCTACCCTAATGTCGAATCAGTTTATTGGTATTTTGCAAATGCAAACAAACTTTCAGAAATACCGACAACATTATCGTGATAATGTTCTGACCGGTACAGTAACTATGCATGCAATAAACAAACTGTTGAAATAATTCCAAGAATCGATCCAAATGTAATCCGTCGATATTTCAGGAATCCTTCACCTCCAGTCTTCCACCAGTATCCAATTACAATAAATATTCAGTTAGGATTGTTTTTATATATATATTTATTTATATTTTATATTTTCAATTTCACTGCGCTTGTTATCTAAATGATTTCCTTTTTATAGTATGCAAAACACATCCACACAGCTCAACGGAAAACACAAGAAGAAGAAGGTGGCCATAGTAGTGTGACCGCATATTAACCAAAACAAAATTACCAAACTAGTGTTTATTAAGGATATAATGTTTTTGCTCAGTATTAATATCGATATCATCGCTATGTCTATTTCAATGTGATATTTTTAATACACCTCCTCAAAAACATTATATTCTTAATCACTTGTTACTTATTACCTATACGTTAACATTAAAACAAGGCAGGCTATTATGGGAGTTAACATTATAGTCCAGCATTTGCTGCGAGGATTAGGGAAAACCCATAAAAACCTAATCAGACTATTTCAAATTGAAATTAAAATATTACGTTAAACAATTATATCAATTCAAAATTAAACAAAATTAAAAATTAAACAAAAAAAAATTATTTGAATAGTCAATCTTCATCCATGAGATCCATTCAGAGTTTTGTCTTTAGTTCATCAGACCCATTTGATTTCTTAGTTCAACGAATCTTGGTGCTGGCAACGTCTTCGTCAATATGTCTGCAATTTGTTTATCTGTTGGAATATAAATAAGATTAATCAAGTTCTTCTCAACTTGTTCCCTTGTAAAATGATATTTTATATCTATATGTTTTGAGCGTTTGTGACATGAGGGGTTATTGGCAATACTTATACAACCTTGGTTGTCTTCATATAACTTAATAGGATTCGTTAATTCTACTTTTAAACTAGCTAATAAAGATTTTAGCCAAATGGCCTCTCGAACCGCTTCAAATAAAGCCATATATTCTGCTTCTGTTGATGAAGCAGCTACTGAACTCTGTTTTCTTGTGTTCCAACAAATTACGTTTGATCCAAACATTTTGAATAGGTATCCAGTTGTGCTTCTTCTATCTGATTCGCTTCCCCCCCAGTCTGAATCTACATAGCCTATAATGTAATTATTTAAATTTTCTGTTTTGTGAAAAGTTAATTTCAAATCAATTGTACCTTTAAGGTACCTTAAAACTCGCTTTAAGCATTGCCAAAGTTCACTATTATTCTTTTCACAATAGCGACTTAAAAGATTAACAGAAATGCTTAAGTCTGGTCTTGTGCATAACATTAAGTACATTAAACATCCAATTAAATTTCGACAAGGAGCATCACACTTGTCATCTGAATTTAATGCTATGTGATTCAATTTATTAGGAAGAGGACAGTTTACTGGATTGCATTTATCCATATTAAATTTTAAAATAATATTTTTTATGTAAGCAACTTGACTCAAACTTATTTGACTATCATGTCTATCGACTTTAATTCCTAGGAAGAATTTTATTTCCTTTAAGTCAGTCATCCTAAATTTATTCATTAAATATGTTTTGAAGGAATTCATAGTTTTTATACTTTTAGTGGATATTACTAAATCATCCACATATAAAAGAACATATATATTATTAGATATATCACCTTTATCAAGGATATAAATACAACGATCAACAGATGAGTTTACAAATCCTATTTCCTTTAATGCATTTTCAAACATATCGAACCAGCACCTTGCAGCTTGTTTGAGACCATATATTGCTTTGTGTAATTTACAGACGTGGTTTTCTTCAGCTATTAGACCTTCAGGTATTTTCATATAAATCTCTTCTTTTAAAATACCATTCAAAAATGCAGTTTTTACATCCATGTGATGTACTTCAAGGTCATATTGATTAGAAAAGGACATAATTAATCTAAAACTTGTGATTCTTGCTACAGGGGCAAAAGTTTCATTATAATCAATTAAATATTCTTGCGTAAAACCCCGGGCAACAAGTCTTGCTTTATATTTTATTGGCTCACCGTATTCGTTCTGCTTAATTGTAAAAACCCATTTACAATCTACTATATTTTTATTTTCAGGCTTTTTCACAATTGACCAAGTTTTGTTTATAAAATGTGAGTTAAGTTCTTCTTTAACAGCTTCTTCCCAGTGTTCTTTATCTTTACTATATTTTATTTCATCAAACTTACAAGGCGTTGAATACAATAATATCTGTGCATTCATAACACAATTATTAATTAAATCTTGATATGACACTCTTGTTTTATTTTTTAACCTTTCACTTTTTCTAATATTTATCTGCGAGTCCAACTTTACGTTTTCATTACTTATTTCATTACATAAAATATCACCAGACACTTCTGGAACGGCATGCTCTAATATTGCTTCCACACCACTAGGCTGTTCTTCTGACTTATCAGAATTCTCTTCCAAATTTTCCAAATTGAAACCTTCATCATCTTCATCATTAAGATGTATGTTACTTTCAACCACAGCTCTAGATTTAGTCATATTTGTTTCGTCTACAATAACATCTCTTGCTATTACAAATTTTTCAGTTTCCACATTCCATACTCTATAACCATTTGGTTCATAACCAACAAGTATACCTTTCCATGCTTTTTCATCAAATTTTCTTTTTCTTATTTTGATATGCACATATACTGTTGAACCAAAAACCTTTAAGTATTTCAAGCACGGCTTTTTGTTGTGCCACATTTCGTATGGTGTCTTTATGCATTCTCTTAATACATTACTTGGGCTCCTATTTATTAAATAGGTAGCTGTCAGCACAGCTTCACCCCAGAAACTCTTCTGAAGGTCTGCCCCTATAACCAGAGAACGAGCTTTCTCTGTTATAGTTCTTATCATCCTTTCGGATACACCATTTAACTGAGGTGTATGTGGAACTGTCAAGTGGTAGCTGATGCCTTTTTCTACACAAAATTCTCGCATTTCATTTGATAAATACTCTCGGCCATTATCTATGTATAAATTTACTACCTTTAAATTAAAAAATGCTTCAGACTTTAAAATAAAATCTTTAAAAACAGCAAACACATCAGACTTGTAAGTTATTAAGTAGGTAACACAGTAATGTGTATACTGGTCTATAAAAACAACATAATAATTCTTTTTATCTATTGTTATAGGTGAAATTGGACCACACACGTCCGAATGAATAACAAACAATGGCCTATTTATGTGATCTTTATTTTTAACTTTTTCAAAAGGGAGTCTTGCTTGTTTTCCTTTTATACAACTCTCACATAACTCATCACTGGGTTGAACATTGTTTAAAATATCAGAATCCTCAAATAAATTTTTATGTTTTATTTCCAAGAATTTGCTTTTGCTTATATGCCCCAACCTCTCATGCCATATTTTATAATTTATTTTATTTGATGCAAATGCTTGCTTAGGTATTGTAAAACTAACGGACGGAACATTATCAAAATAATGTGCATTCATAATATTTATATCTTCTTTACTTACAAGTACACCTCCTGGGTGAAATACAACAGTAAAGCCAGCATCTTGCATTTTCTTAACAGATATTATATTTTGCGCGACTTCAGGACAAAATAATACATCTTTTAGGGCTATTGGGGTCATTATGTCAGTCGTTAGTTCTATTGTTCCCGTTTTTGTTGCTATGATATATTCGTTTGACTTTGCTACAGCAATTTTAATTGGCGATTTAAGTGTACTGACGTTGGATAAAAAGCTTTCATTATTAATTAGATGATCTGATGCACCCGAATCTAATAAAAATGAAATTTTGTTATTGCTAAGCTCATTATAACGTTTTAGCATAAATGCGAACCCGGAATTGCGAACTGGTTCATTTTGGCCTTGTGCCATTTGCGCTTGTTTTTCTTGATTATTTTCCATTTCTTTCTTATATTTAAAACAATCTTTTTTAATATGTCCAGCCTTGCCACAGTGGTAACACTTCAATTTATTGAATTTATTTTTGTATTTAAACTGAACTTTATTTTGGAATTTTGTTTTATTTTGGAAATTATTAATCTTATGTACTTTATTAACTGCTTGTAGCACTTTTAAGCTTGTATCTTTTGAGGACTGCTTTAACTTAATTTCGTGATCCAATAGTCTATTTTTAACGAAGGCTAAAGTCAAATTATTTTCTGCTAATGTCTCAATTGCGGTTATGACGCCATCATAAGAAGAAGGTAGAGTTAGCAGTAAATGGCTCACCTTGTCCATTTCGTCTAGCTTTGCACCAGACGCGATCAACTCTGTTACTAAGTCATCAAAAACTGTAAAATGGTTTAGTAATAACATGTCGCCTTTAAATTTTAACGACAGCAATTGTTTTCGGACAGACAGTTGGCTTGCTAAACTTTTTCTCTCATATATTTCGTCTAGGTTAGCAAATATTTCTTTAGCACTGCATTCACTGGTGGCAAAACTCAAAAAGGAATCACTCAAATATTCTATTATTGTATTCTTAGCTGATTTTTCAAGTTTTTTCCACTCATCGGATGCACCGTCACTAGTTTCGTCAATCACTTTTATGGTATCGTTTTCGCTCAATAAAGCCCTTATGCGAAATTTCCATATTGCGTACTTTTCCCCGTCGAATGGTTTAATATTTCTTTTTCCTTTTTCCATTCTGTTGTTATAATTAACAAATGAAATAAATGAAATATTATACTTATCTACAATGGTGGCCTGGGCCCATAACCTGTTGAAATAATTTCAAGAATCGATCCAAATGTAATCCGTCGATATTTCAGGAATCCTTCACCTCCAGTCTTCCACCAGTATCCAATTACAATAAATATTCAGTTAGGATTGTTTTTATATATATATTTATTTATATTTTATATTTTCAATTTCACTGCGCTTGTTATCTAAATGATTTCCTTTTTATAGTATGCAAAACACATCCACACAGCTCAACGGAAAACACAAGAAGAAGAAGGTGGCCATAGTAGTGTGACCGCATATTAACCAAAACAAAATTACCAAACTAGTGTTTATTAAGGATATAATGTTTTTGCTCAGTATTAATATCGATATCATCGCTATGTCTATTTCAATGTGATATTTTTAATACAAACTTTCATGCTTTTGTAGCAAAATAGTAACTAGAACGTTGGTAATGACAGGAAATTACCTACAAAGAAAGAAAATAAGTAAAGTCAATTGTAAGAGATGCACAGAAAAGAAAGTTGCAGTGAGCAAATGCTAAATTTGTTTTGATAAAGTTTGCAATTTCTATATTTTTGTTGGCAGATCAATAAAATTGATGGACATTTCAAGCACTCAGCTTGAGTGGACAATTTTAAATGTATTCTTTTATTTTGCAACTGATTTTTATTTGTTGCTCGCAACAAAAATCACTTGAATGCATAACAAAGCAAAAGCATAAAGCCGCTCCACGCATCATCAAATCTGTGCAAAGTCCAAGTTTAGTGCTCATTCCGACATTTTGTCAATGTTTTTCGTTTGATTTGCCAACAATAAAAATGGACAAACTAATGATACAAATGTCAACGCATAAAACTTTGCACAGCATGACAAAGGAAAGAATCGCAATGGAATAAAAAAAAAGGTTAGAAGAACTGAATTTGTGTATGTGTGTGAGAGATAAAATATATGTCTGTACTTTGTTATGGCTGGGTAGAATTGTCATTGAAAAAACAATTCAAATGAACTATACAATTTTGAGGAGCAGCTTTAAAGCGCTGTTCTAGAAACGTTTCTTAAACACATGCCACAAGTTGTATCAAATCAGTCAGGACATGCCACAAAATGCCATTTAGGTGTCAACTCTTGTGAAATTCATCAAGGCTAGGACAACGGCAGTTCACAGGATGCTCACCACAACAATGCCACAAATGTCAAATTAATTTACGCGGGCCGGAAAGGGGCTGGCTTTTCAATCAAGCGAGAAACAGCTTGATACTGTGAGGCTTTTGGCTTTAGTTAAACAGAATGCCTGTCACGTTTTATGAATTTGCTGCGCTTGCTAGGAGCACCAAGACTCTTCAAGGCTCAACCGAAAACCAAAAACCATTCTTGTATAACCAAACGGCCAACACGAATAAATTACTCAATTAGTAGTCAAGATACGCAGCAAGAAGGTCGCCACATGACAGTGCCACAGGAAGCCTTAAGGCCATACTGAGTAATCAAATGCCAGGACAATAAATATGCATTGAGGTTTTATTCTAACTTTCAGCCATAAAACACACACACACATAAATCTAATGATGGCCAATTGCTTCTCAAAACTGACACATTATTAACAGAGCCGTTCGGATTTTCTAATTACACCCAAAGAGAGTCTGATCCCATGGCAACGGGAATGTCCTGCCTGCTTCCTAAAAGCCCTCGCAAGCACAAAGGAAAAAGTAAATAAACAGTGCCCCAAGAATAAATCATATTTCAGATAAGTGAAATTTATGAAAGGCGCCCAAAAATGTATACTACGTATTTGGGTGGGAGAAAAGCAATTTCGTTACAATGAAAAAAGCAAAATAGCACCTTCTAGTTTTTTTTTTAATGCGTTTATGATGAATGTTAAAGTTAATGGCAAAAAATAGTATAAATGACAAATTTGAAAACCTCGTAATACGAAATCAACAGAATATTTTGTCCAGAAGCAATTTTTGATATCATAAAAAGTATAATAGGGACAATTTAATATTATTGGTCAACTGAAACAGTCTATCTATTGCTTGTTGATCATTTTGAGCATAATTTGTTTGCCTGGCACAAACAAGCTGCCCACATCGCAGTTGTTTACGTAGCTGCAGGACTCGCCTTGGCAATACGTGTCCCAAGTGTGTCAATGTGGCTATTTGTTTTATTTCTATTGATGTTTTGTTTGCCATTAGCAATTAGAAATCGCACTTGGTTATTATAAGAAAAGTCCAAACAGTAAGAGCTCTAACCCAGCTTGATGAACAATGGTCATTTGATGGCTATCATTAAACTTGTCTTGGCATCAATAAAACTATCATCGTCATAAAAACTACCTATAAACTCAATAAATTTGATTGTGAGGCATTCGAAACAAACAAAATGTAATAACGCTAAAGCAAATAACGAGTAAAGTTACTTGTAGTTATGAAGACTTGTTTGGTTAATTATACAACTTCTCAACGAACCTCTCTGTGAAGCCTGTTTCGGTTAGTTATCTGACCATTAGTCAGGTGTGGCTTTAATTAATTAATTATTAATGTATATTTGCTTATTTAAACTATGCGAATGTAATGCGCGTGCGAGTGTAGACATGGGTGTGTTGCAACAACAAAAATCAAGGCCAATTTTTGCTTCATTAATCACAGTGCACACACACGCTGAACAACATTCCAATCCGTTCAGGAGTAAGACAGCAGACACACCTCAAAGAGGACCAGTGGCATAATCCACCACGAATGTATCAAACCTGTCAGATTAGATGAAGACAGAGAACAGAGTTTGCTGCAACATGAGCAAAAATACATACACAGGCATCGCTTCGAGTTATGGTCTGAGTTGAGGCAAGGTGCGAAGCATAACGGTGCGTGTGATTGATGTTGTTCAATGTAAGGCCGACAGAACCATTATCTGAAAGTGTAAGTTTGTATGTGTTTTTTACAGTACTGCAACATGCACATTGCGATCAACTATAATCTTAACAATGACAGCACAGACTGAACTGAATAAAAAAACTAGGAAAAATGGAGAGCAATAGTAGCAAAATAATGAAATGAAAGCCAGCAGTTCTTGTTTTTTTTTTTTATGGGCAGGCAGCGTATGAGCTTCAAAACTCTTTCTCATTTTATCCGTCTGACTTATGACAGAGCAAACGAGTTTAAATGCAAAGTAACAACAAACAAACAATCCACAAAAATAAAATAGTAAAAATCCTGCTACAGAGCTTTGTAACATTCCTCGTAGAATAATATAATGCCCTATGACAAAGCAACTATGTTAATGAATATTAAATAAAGATTATCAGAACAGTTCAGTGCAACATTTTTTCAAGAGAATTTTCACTTATAACTTCGAGCATTTTCACGCTGATGTTGGCTAATGAATTAAATAAAATAAATAAAGTAGGGATATCAAGTTTGGCATCTGCACAAGCATGCTGAGGATGCAGGATGCATCTGTTAAAAAAATTGCCTATAATTGCTGAAGCGTACGTGTTGAACACAGAAGCTCATAAATGCAAATAGATTATACATAAAAATGTTTTATTCAGTCAAACCAGTTTTGTTCAATGCTGTTAATAGAACACGAAAAGCTGGTTAC
Source organism: Scaptomyza polygonia (assembly GCA_035044585.1). Classification (NCBI taxonomy): domain Eukaryota; kingdom Metazoa; phylum Arthropoda; class Insecta; order Diptera; family Drosophilidae; genus Scaptomyza; species Scaptomyza polygonia. Next base: position 2,907,918 of record JAWNNU010000962.1, on the reverse strand, counting down.
AATCAACGACAAAAAAGGAAACTTATTGAAGCTAGGCTTGAAATAAAATTTAAATTAAGTAACGTATTATTTACTATTTACGTTACTTAAAGCCAAGTTTATTATATACTAACTACTACTATTATATTTCATTTATTTTTAATTGCAATTTAGTTTCTTTGTTGTTGTATACATATATGCATTTTTTTCTTTGTATTTTGTTCTGATTGAATTTTGTAAGGTTATGAAAAAAATTTTGTTGACATTGTGCAAACCACAAAACGTTCAACATTCTTTTTGTAATAAAAATCTGACATAATTATTTTGCAAAACAAAATGTAAAATGTGTTTTTAATCGACAATTGAGAGGATTAAGATAATTAAATAACTAAAATGAGTCAATAACTAAGTTAAATGCAAACAAAATCATTTTATTTTGCAACAAAATAATATAACAATTGTTGTATTTGCGGCATGCAGCAACTATATTTAGTATCTGTTAATGGTGATTAGCACTTATGCCATTGCTGCAAAAGCAGTTTGCATTATATTTGTTCGAATTGCACCCAAGGTCAACCCGGCATGCATCTCAATATAAAAGTATGTAAATCAATTTGAAGCTGATTGACAGTTGCCACTTTTAAGCAGAACATTTATTATTGTATAAAAGTGGCAACTGAATAATGCTTGGATGCAACTTACGTTTCGCTATTTCTGAGACAGCAAAGAGGGCGCCAATTATGCAATTCGATCTTTATCTGAAGTCGCCTGTTGCCAAGCTTTTTGCTATTCAAATGAAAATGCAATTTTAACGAGACCTATAGTTCCTCCAGAGTTGCTTTTGCCAGAACCGTTAACAAGTAAAGTGATTCTAATAATAGAAATGGCAGATAAAAGATTTTAATACAATTAACAAATTCCAGGAACTTGTTTTCCAAGAAGAATAGCAAGAAATTTCGAAATTAATTTGCATCGCAGTGTGCTTCCTAGAAGAAATACTTTACTTCGCACCTTAACAAAAACATGTGAGTGGCATGCAACAGGTTAGCTTCAGTTTGTTAAAAAACAAAAAAAAAAGTATTGTTGCACAACGTTTAAGCAGCTTACTGTTGGAGTCAAATATTTGCGCATGCGTTTGTATAAAATACTCAACAAATGAGTTGAGAACATACGTGAGTGAGTTTTTCAATGCTTTTCTTTACTTTTGTGCTTGTGATGCTTCAGTGCAGGCAGCATTAAGAATTGTGCAATTTTTGTGATGCTTCAGGGCAACGACCGTTGCGTTTAATAGTTAAGAAAGCCGTATATGTTATTTCCGGCCCATTAAAGTACAAACTGAAAACCATAATTTGACCGCAAAGTGTGTCTGCTGCCCAAATCATTCCCAGAACAATTGGTCTACATATGTATGAATGTAGGGTATGCAACAAAGGGCGGGAAAAGACACGAGTATCTTTTTGATTTCCGCATCAAATTAAATTAAACGTTGCTTGTAATACGATTGCAATTGAGTCACCGGCAACGGAAGCAGCTACAAAATGGACAGCATACTGCAGGAAGCAAACAATAAAGGCATGACAGCGTTGCTGGAGTAGCAATCCTCAAAGGGTTGACCCGGCCAGCTATCAAGGACTGAAAAGATCGAATGGTGGACGAGTATTTAAGTGTGTCCATGTGACGACTTCTATGACTTTAGTCGACACTTTTTTTTATTGTAAGTGCTTTGCTTGATTGTTTTTTGCTCAACTCGCTCAACTTGTTTTTCTGGCTGCAGCTGTTTGTTGTTGTTGTTGAAGATGTCGTTGTTCTTGTTTTTTTGCTTTGTTTTGTGGCACTGCTGTTTGGTTTTCTTAAATGGTTGCTTTGTTGCCGCCATTCGTTGCTTATCGCTGGAGTGTCGAGCAGCTTTGGCCAAGACGACAGCGTTGGCAATGTCATCGTCATCTCGAGTTTCCACAGGGATAATATAAAAGTTATATGAGTGCATGGGTATGTGCGCTTAAGTTGGTTGTCCAATGCTCTTTAGGTATGCAAGAGTGATGTGTTGTCGGCAGTATAAACATATCGATAAACTGAAGAAAGAATTTTTGTGTTCAAATCATAGCTTAAAATAAAATCAATTGAAATTTAAGCTTATGCTAAGTATATTTTTCATTCAATGTATATGGCTTTTTTTATATTATGCAAATCCTATGACGAGGAGTTGAAAATTCAAGCATTTTTTACATCAAGTTTGTTTTTTCGGCAGAAACTTGCGATAACTTTAACCAAAAAACAAGCTACGCGTCATGATGTCACCTTATTGTCTCTGGTATGCCTAGTATTTCCTCTGCTGCTCAGCGGCACAATCACAATACTGAATTGGACAAGGGAAAGTGCCGCATTTACTTCCCTACAGCAAGTGGCTCTTGCTTATTGTGTTTTTTGAAATAGCTTATTGTTTATATGGTTGTTGTTTTTTGGCAGCTTATAAAGTTAGAGAATAAATAGCTTATTGTTCATATGTTTGTTGCTTTTTGGCAGCTTATAAAGTAACAGAATAAAGCGTTAAAAATGATTCGATTAACATTTTTTAATAACAAAATATGCGTTGGACTTCCAATTTATATTAAATCTTAAAGATCTTTTTAACTTGCAATCAAAAAATATAATTTCAGGTATGTATAAATATAAAGTTAAGAAACTGTTTATTTTCCACGCTTAACTCATACAATAATTGTTAAGTATAGTTATAAGCTCAAGTTTACTTTAAAGATTTTTGTACAGCTTATTTTATTTGTTTTCATTTTGCTTAACACCTGCCATACAGTGTTGTCTTTGGCCTTCAGCTTGCCACAGTTTGTTGCATAAGACGTTCAGCATACAAATTGTAACATTACGCGCAGAAAAAAGCATCGGCAAAAGGCATTACAGGCCTCAACAAGGTCTGGGAACTCCTCTGTTGATGGCTGCACTTCAGGCGCTTCTTACTGTTTTTTTTTTTTACGAGCTTTCTTTTGCATTTTGTAGCCTTTTCGACATGCTATAAAAGTCCACCCTCAAAGCAATCATTCGAAGGTCATAACTATTTCTCTAAGCCAGCACTTAACCATAAATCATAAACAGACAAATCTTTAAAGTTCTTTTAATACAGAAAAAAAATATATATATATATATCTATAAACATCAAATGCACTAAAAGTTAATGCAAAGGAGCAAAATAATGTTTAGTGGTCGCAATTTTATGGATATCACAAAAAACATTTTGCATAAAATGTGCATAAAATACTTCAGGTCAAATATCAATAAAATTTACAGCAACAACAATAAATTATAGTTGTTAAGTAAACACACACACACACACACACACACAAAAGTAAAAGGCATTAAACATTCCTGTCAGAAAGCAACGATTACGACAAGAACAGCAATTGTTGCTTATATTATTGCTGCATTGTAGCTCCGTGTGCCCAACAATGAGCTCAATATAATGCAAAGTTAATCAATTGAAAATCAGACATGAAAAAATACATATTGAAAATGTATAAGGAATCGTTAAGTTAATTTTATTCGACTTTTTGTCTTTCTTTGTTACAATGTTTATTTAACTAAAGATTATCTTAACATTTTGATTGAAAACAAATTGTAATTGGCTTTATTTCTTTTTTAACATCCATTTTTGACTGATTTTATCCGCAGCGTGTGCAAGTGCATCAGTATGATGTCACTCAATGTTGCCCTAATGGTTACTAATGACTCCTGTTGTTTTTGTTTTTGTTGTTGTACTTGTTGGTTGCTGTCAGTCAACCAATCAATGAGCTATCCCATAGCGTGCTCACGAAATTACGGTTGCAACAAGATCGGAAATTCCATTTACACGCTTGCCTGCTACTGGCAAAGACAGATGCCCACAATGAATGTTTTCTGGGCGCTGAGAGCTAGTTGTTTTTGTTTCTGATTACAATGCCAAAGGCGTAAACAAGCACTAAAATCCACACCCACACACATGCTCAAACACACACACACACACACCGACTGGCCACAACACTCTCGATATTTAGCTAACAAACATGGCCGCCAGCGTTGATAGCACTAATCACCTGATAAGTAAACGACACCAGTACATAACTATGTGGGCAAATGTCAACATCATCATGGTCAAAGCTGATTGAAAATCTTAATATAAGCTTAAAGTCATCAGAGTATCTTGTAAAGATGCGCATGAAATCACAGCGAGAAGAGAGACTTAAATGTATTTCATCAAATGAGTAACTACTTGAAAATTTTCTCAATATTTAAATAAGTTGAAGCAACGTGCTTAAATACTAGATTCTATGCTCACAATGTTAAATGAAAATAATTCTAAATAGATGTAATTTATCTTAACTACTGTATCATATGGTTTTTGTGTCCTGTTTCCTTAACTGAGATGTCTGTATATGTTTACGATTTAATTCAGCCATAACTCAAATTTGTGTTTGTTTCACAACTTCTTTGCAAAACGAACTGTTTTGTTGCCCTTGGGCCAAACCGCCAACTAAAACAACAAATTGCTGCCTAAACAAAAAACAAAGAAAAACCCCGACATATTACAAAAACTTAACTGTAAAGTCGTTTAAATGCAAAAATCTATTTCCCAACTTTGAACAAACAGAGACAGAGATAAAGTTAGAGATAGTGAATGAGAAAAGCCTTAACAGCTAAGACAAAACCCACAATATGCACAAGATTAATCGACACGATTTTCGAGAGTGGCAGTTGAGCCGCCGCCCGCATGCAAATAATTTTTGGCCAGAACGGAACTGTGTACACAAATCTACAACACAAACAAATGGGCCGCAAGAGTTGGAATTTCAGATAGACATAAAAGTTGCCCAAAACTTTTCGCAAGTCTAACCCACACTCACACTAGCACAATAACCCACTATAGTTGGGTCATAAGAAGACAAATTTCATAGCATACATCAAAGCGCCAAATGAGCCGTAGGCGTCTCCAAAGATGACAGATTAAAGCAGCTGTCGGTTTGTTTAATGGCAAAAGTTGAAAAGAAACTTCAATTACTTTTCACCTGCCAGCGTCAACAAAAAACAGCAGAAACAACAGCAATCAATGTCAGCAAAAGAACCACCCCGTCAAAGTGTAAATTGACCACTAAGAAAACGAGCTTAAGGAATCAACAAGTCAATCAAGTTTTATTTAACACATTTGTTTAAATTTACAAACGGCCAGGAGTATTTGCAAAGACAGTGAAATTATTCGAGAATATTATTATATGATTGGGTTTAAAATTACGTTTTTACATTGCTTTAGGTTCCTGTTCGTGGCAATCGTAAATTAACTACATACAAATGGTGCCAGCTTGACTGCTGTGAAGAAACTCTCTTTGATAAATCAAGGCTTGCAATCAATAACCTCAGAATTCAAGCGTTGTATACATTCAGCATTTCGTTGGCTTTAGCAAGAACCAAGAGCCAAGGACGGTGCGAGCAGTACGAAATAGAATTGCATTTGAAATGCATTTGGCGGTGTGTTCTATTTGCTTACGTGGCACTTTACTGTGATGCCACGTTTTTTTTGGGATATTTGAATTAACTGAATTTGTAAATATCTTAGCTTAAAACGCTGTCATCAAAATATTTTAAAGGTCTTTAAGTTTGCTTCATGGTATCGGCATTGCGAGAAAAGCAAGCTACAAATCAAGTTATACTATTTAAACAATATTTCTGGCTTTGGTAAAGAACTTTTATAAATAGCCCATTTAGTATTCAAATAAATATAAAAACGTTTGACAACTACAAAAAAATTCAACAACTTATCTCATTTGCATTGCATTTTGCATTTGAGCAACTTAAACTTTATTAGATTTAAAAAACGTTTATGAGCTGTTGTTAACCGACTAGCGCCTGAAGACAAAGTTAATTAAGCTAACAACGGCTAACCTAACAAGAATTAGAGAGCCAGATAAAATATTGAAGAGCATATTGTAACCAGCCAAGCAGAGCATAAAATATTATATTGGCATCGTCAATGTAATTCAAGTGTACCGAATACAATTTTCTTCATTTTTTTTTTTACCCTATCTTTGTTTGTCTAAGAGATCAAAAGTTGCGTTAGCTTTTAATTTAAATGTTTAAAAAATATATAGAGCATTATCAATTTAAAAGCCATCTCTAAACGGAAAGGAAGGGTCTTCAGATATTATTGCAACTGCATAAGAAACATGAATCAACCGTTAGTGCTTAAAAAACGCTGCAGGCGCACGTAGCAGCGAACATAAGGCTACTTGATGCGATAATCGGTAGCTATTCTATGTAAATTGGGTTTGGTTCGTTGGCTATGTGTGCGGCCCAGCCAATGGTGTAGTGAGAGTTTTTATGGCGTTGGCCTAATGTGAAATCGATGAGGTTAAAACTTTAACAAAACGTTTGTACACGTCAAGATTGAATCACAGCTGGGTTCCCTTAACTCCGCCAAATTATGCACATGTCTGCGTTAATCAAGTTTAATTGGATACCGTCTCAGTTGGGGAGAAAGTCTAGCGATGTCGTGGTGACTTTAATTTTTAATATTTTGTTTTGTTTTTGGCTGTTTAGGCTAATTGAAGTGTAAACAAATAGAAACAGCATGACACTCTTTAAAGTGAGACATTGTAAAAATGGTTAATGTCATTGCCGATTATATAAAAACATATATTGCCAGACAATAAAAATAAATCGAAAAAAATCATACGAATCTGACAGACATACATATGTATGTACATATGTCACGTGTTATGTCTATCAACAATTTGGCGAAACATCACGCAATTGAGTTATGATTTTTGACGCAGCTTCCGGAGCCAATGAAGACTGGCAAGCGAACAACTAATAGGTAACTGCTGTCAAAGCCTAACTAAGTTAAAATTGATGCCTCGTGCCAAGGGAAAACATTTCTGTTCCGTCACCTTAGTGGGTAGCTATTATGTAACTTTACGTTTAAGTTTATGGCGTTCAATTCAGTGAAAATATAGGTAAGCTCATTTGGTGTGTACTTGTTAAGAAGTGGGTTGGCAAAAAATAACCTTAAGAGATATTGAAATCTTTAGAGGAGTTGATTTTCATTGAGGAAAGAAAATTCAGTCAGTGAGTTAATTAATATTTGGTAAAAACTTTATCTGTACAACTTATTATGTATACATCCATAAATAAATGCTGTTAGCAATCATAAACTTAAATCGTATTCAAACACACAACAATCGATTGATAAAAGCGATAGCAAAGCAGTTGCGAGCGTGATCTGGTTCAGCTCATAACAATTAATCGAACTAAGTTGCTCTTCTGCAGAAAATATCAAAGTGTAAAAAAACGTAATTTCTTAAATAAATTTAACTTAGTTTGTGTTTGAATAAAATATGCAAACCAATAGTGTAGTATATAAAAATTACCAAGCCTAAAAATGAGCGGACACCACGCAAAAACTACTTCAGGTAAATTTTCTCACCAGCCTAACAATGAAAATAATGTATTAAGGTTTATTTTGTGTATCTGTTTTACACAACAGGGTATGGAAGTCACTCGGCGATACTCATACCCAGCATTGAACAAAAGAACAAGCAAATGCAACAGGAGACTATGATGGAGAAGCTAAGAGCCAAGTACAGGAACAAACCAAAGACATACGAGGAAATCAAGAAATCGGTTCGAATGTATTTCCTAGAGAAACATTATCCACTGGATCCACTTTGCAAGGCAGCGCTGCAGTCGGCTCTGGACAAACTGCAGCACTACATCAAAGTTACCTCAAGGCATGGGCTAGTAGAACGTTTGGAGAGTCTGTCTCGGCAACTTGGTCTTAAATTCATGGAGGATCAGCAGCTGCTATTCATTTCTACGGATATGTTCTATGTAGAGATACTGCTGGATGCAAACGGTAACCTAAACGACGTCAAGGTGCACCACGAGTGCAAAATAGAGCAGCAACCCAATTCCAGTCCCAGTTCCCGTGAGCTGCTTAACTGCCTTAAAGCAGGCGATTTTGCCGATTTCACTGTCCAACTGGAAGGTTTATCTTCCATCTACCAGCTTAACGCGGAGCCTAAAGTGAAGAAAAAGGCTTTTGTAGCTCTGCAAGCCATGGAGACAGACATTTTCAAAATGTATCAGCAGCAGCTACAGAAACAGAAAGAACAGCCGATCAGTTCTACTGATAGCTACAGCATCATGAATAAGTCATCATTGGGTTTGGTCATGGAGCGACGCGGTGGGCATCCCATGAAGCTGACATACTTCTGCCCGCCTCTACACCTCATTGAGAAAAAAGTAAAACTGGAAAAACAGGCGACGGCAACTGCAAGTGAAACCTCTAGCAAAGATTTTAATATTGAGCAGGTGATGAAGAGTCCCAATGGACTCAGTGCCACGCTCAATCTCGAGGGCTCTTCTGCAAACAAGCTACAAATACAACCCATTGTCAGCTTCACCAGTGAGTCGGGACTACAGCTGGAACAACCCAGCTATGCGCCGCTCACCCAAAACAACTCCATGCTGATGCCAGCTACTTATGTCCTGCGCCTCAACAAACCCATGCCTGTCTGTATTGAGTCCCTGCGAGCTTTGGCTCTGCCTGGCCTTGGTTTAAAGAGTGTTTCGACTGAAGCTAGAACGACTGTTATGAATCTAATTGTGCAGACTGCCTCGAAACAGCTTATAAAGAACACCCAGAAGGGCTTGTATGTTAACCTGCCGAAGGAGACTCACTGCTACTTCTTTACGGATAACCGCAGGTTACAGGGTACGCTGATATCATCACTTCCATTCACGGAGCCAGCGCAGGTGCCCAAGATAATTGCGTTCCTCAAAAAACAGGCACTCTTCTGCACGCTCCTCTCCAGCTGTGTCAGGGAACAGCAGAAACCATACAACGGTGAGTAAAGCACACTGCTTTAATTATGTATAAAGATATCAATACCAACACATTTTAGATATGGACAGCACAGTTATCTTGGAGGTGACTGCTGTTTCGCTTAGTCAGATCACTGTAGAGCTGCAGCATCCATACGAGGAATCGCTTGCTACTGTGGACTTTCTGCTGGAGGACGGCCAGGCAACTTGTACTATATACTGCCTTAGCAACGACTATGAAGCGCTTTCCCAGAAACTTACCAGGACAGTGCGCCAGGTGCTCTCTATACCCATGGTTATATACAAGTTGCTCAAATGCTGGGATGAGGATCATCAGCAGAAGTTTCATGGAGCTATTGGTCCAGGATCAGGCACAGGTAGCGGAACATCAGGTGGCTTTAGCAGTGCAGGAGCAGGAGGAGGTATGCATGGTGGAACCAGCAACTTTGGACAGTTTGCTATGGACTCGGGAGGAAGTGAAGGGAACAAGGGAAGTGGAGGTGGTTTCACTGGCAATCTTAAAATGGATTCCAAGGTGCGATCACTGGCAGATGCATTTGCTGCCTCCACCTCAGCAGCAGCGGCCATTGCAGGCCTCATGAGCCTTAAGCGTGGAACGGATCCACACCTAGGTGATGGCAACAACCCAAACATTAATCTCACCTCTTCCACACCGACATCTAAGTCGAGCGATATCGAAATCGCCGACAAGTACAAGAACATTTGGAAGGACAAGACGCCCAACTTGAAGCACTGCGTCAGCATCACGCCAATTGCTGGCGATGGAAAGGCTCCTCCACAGCAGCAACACCAGCAGCAAAACCAGCAGCAGCAGCAGGTAGATGTACAGCGAACCGGCGGCATTGAGATTATACCGCTGAATGCTCAAGGCAGTTTGGGAGCCACTCCCAGTGCAGGCTCTCCAGCCACGACGATCACCATAACTCCTATTACAGGCAAAGATGTTTCCAAAGATGCGAAGAAGTCAGCATCAAGTGGAAGTGCTAGCAAGCGTCCCCATGAGAGCAGTTCATCCTCCTCCTCATTATCTTCGAACTCGAATCTAAATTCGAGCAGCAGCACCTCGAGCGACACACAGAAGGAAAAAAAGCGCAAGAAGAAGAGAGATGACTCGCCGATGGGACCTCCTGAGAAGATCTACTCACGCCAGAACTCGCCTGCATCTGGTGGAATTGTGGATGGTACAGCAGGAAGCGGGGTGGTACGCAAGTTTTCGTCTCCCTCAGCTTCATCTTCATCTTCACCCAAGGCAGGAGGAGCGGGAGCTGGGAGTGGAGCTAGTTCTGGTTTGGGTCTAATGACCGGCCAACCATCAACACGTCCCAGCCCGAAACACTCGCCTGTCTACAGCAGTCCAAAGCACAACAGCAACAGTAACACAGCATCAAATAGTCCCAAGTCGCCTTTTGGAACTCTCTCGCCCAAGCATGGATCGTCTGGCAAGCCTAGCATGTCAACTCTGAAAAGTGCCACTGCAGCCACAAGCCTTAGCGTTAGTCCCAAGGCTGAAAAGTCTCTCGCTACAAGCGGAGGTGGCTCCAATGCAGCTCATCCAGTTCCTCTATCATCAAGTGCAACCGGCTCAAGCCCAGGCGGTAATCCTTCAATGATGCGCCCTGTACCTCCACTAGCTAGCAGCATCAGCAGCAACAGCAGCACATTGCCGGTTGGTATGAAGAAGGATAAGAATGTCGCCAACAGCTCCATATCTGGTGCTCCACCTGGGGTAGTTGCTGCTGCAGTAGCTGCACTGAAAAACTCTCAGCAGCAACAGCAGCTACAGCAACAGCAATTAAAGTCATCTGTGGCCAGCTTATCGCATCTGGCAGCAGGTGGCAATCTGAGCAACTATTCTGGTCCGTCAGTGGCCGCCATGGAGCTGAATGCATTGCGCAAGGGATTGGGATCGGGAATGGGTGCAGCTGCAGGAGCGGTAGGTGCGGTAAGTCCGTTTACAATTTATGAGTAGCTCTCGTTGTGTGCCGCCACCTCCGCCTCTGCCTCTGCCTCCACACCCATTCCTAAACCCACCATTAACTCCAACTGCACCATCTAACCCACTTTGTTTATCTCATGGCATACAACTAAAAGATTTATTGTAATAGTAATATTAGTTAATAATTCTGTAGTATTTGGTTTGATTTACTTCTAATGTTTTGTTTGTAAATATATTCACTATTATCTATTTTCTAACTGCATCCGTTTTATTTATTTCTAAATATTAATGATTGTGTTGGGTTCTTACGTCAGTGTAGCCCCTGTTTTCAGCGGATTCTTCTTAATGTTTAGTCGCATTTAATAATGTTCCTTTAATATTATTTTTGAAGTTAATAATAAACTTTATACTAACGGGTTACCTATTTCTCTTCTCTCTTGCTCTCTCCCTTGAACACTTGCTGATCCCTTTGCATGTATGTAATGGGATTCAATTCAATTTACCTACAATCGACACATGTGCTGCCTTTTCACACGTTTCTCGTTTGATTGGTTTTATTTGTATTCTCGGTTCGATTCTCATTTGTTTGTCTCCACACGCACACAAACACACACACACAACATACATACCACGCGCTTCCTTTGTCAGGTTAGTTTGATGACGTCGACAGCAGCTTTGACGGCAACCAACCAAACCACAACTTCATCAACAACAACAACAGCAGCAGTAGCAGCAGCAACAGCAGTGGATTCATCGGCCACAGCAGCAACAGCAGTGGAAACGGTAGTGGGATTGGGAGTGGGAGCAGCATCTGCAATACCAATACCAATACCAACAACAACAACAATACAGCAACAGCAGCAAGCACATAATAGCGACCAATGCAGTTCCAGTTCCAGCAGCATTACAGGAACAATCTCTGGCCCATCCACTGGGTACATGGTGAAGCCGAGTAGCCAAGAGGGCCTAAAGCTGACTATTAATAAAACAGGCAGCGGAAAGAGCAAAATAGCAATAACTGGCTCCTCCTTGTCAACCTCTTCGTCTGCATTAAGTGTTAAGAAGCAACATACGGGGTTAAAGCCAGGCGTCAACAGTGGACCTGCGTCAAAGAAGGCATCCTCATCAGGTCAACAGTCCAGCAAACATCTTTTCCAAAAGGCTAACTCTTCTGGCAATCTGAGCTGCAAACTTAGCGGACCATCCGCTTCCACTTCTTGTGGTGGTTTGCCGCTGACCAAGAGCAACAGCACCAACTCATTCCAGGAGCACAATGTACCTAGGCGAAGGCCCAGCATGGGCAACAGCAGTGCGAGCGCAGTCCAACGCAAGACACCATTAGCCTCCCCCGGATCTGGAGCAAGTGCGGGAACGGGTGCAGGTAGAATGTCACCAGCTGCAATGAGCGGATCGATGTCACAGCCCCCGCCTCGCTTCGATCACCACACAGACATGATGACCATTTTGCAATACGCATCGCCCACCATGGCAGCTAGCATGGAAGGTTTTATAAAGGGACTGCACAACAAGTTTCAGATACCAAAATTATCTCAGCGTCAAGGTGGCAATAGCAGCACAGTTGGAAACAGCATGACCAATACAGAGCAGACAGCTGCTTCATCTGCTCCCTCCTCTTCGCAGGAGCAGCAACAACAGCAGCAAACGAGTGCCTTGGCATCCAGCTTGACAGCTGCGAGCAGTGGCAACAGTGGAGTGCAGAAGCCAGCGACAGCTGCTAATGAAAACGATTTGCTGCTAAATTTAAGTAGCAGTGGTTCAATAGGTGATGGCATTGATGAGGAGCTGCTCGCCAGTTTGGCTGGTGAATGACATCTTGAACTGTATCTACAGCTAACGATTAACAAAAACATAAGTTGGTTTGAGTTGATACAACTCGACATATAATCTGTTGGTAGTTACTATTGCAAAATACTCAATAAGTTTAAATACCTATTCATAGTATAAACATAAACATAAGAAGCAGCTTATAAGATTATTAAATTTGTAAGCAAATAAAGTGGCTTAATAAAGTTATTTGAATAACGAAACATCGTCACCAATGAGTCAAAACTATATCTTGCAAATATCGAACACAATCGTTCAATTAGGGCCAATTTCTCAATGTCCGGTTAGCTTAACTAACCCAAGTATTGCAATGGCTGTAAGGGTTAAACGCGACACAAACAAACCGAAGCCTTGGGCTGTTTTGCATAAATACCTTTTGATTTAAATATTCATTATAGGCAATCTAAAAATAAAAGAATTTGGCAGTCCCAAAGCAAAGAACTGGAATCCTCGTAAGTTCCAACCTTATATGGCAGCACGATTATTGCGATAGTAGCTTAACGCTGAAAGGCTGCTCAAGCAATTCATTTACATATATCTCATCAAAGATATAGTCCAATACAAAATAATTTATTTCTTTGTCAAATTTTAAAATTATTATTCTATACAAACAACAAACATAAGTGTTTCTTGAGTACATATACATAAGAAATAAGCATATAATTACCATAAACTAACTATGTTAACATTATTAGTCTATGCTCTCAGCGACCACAGTTCCCCAGAGCGATCTCACAGCCCTCCACAGTTCCCCAGAGCGAGACCACAGCCCGCCACAGTTCACTAACCAAATAATGCGACCTTAACTGGACATTGCGAAATTGGGCCTTAATCGATTAAAGGCATTTTTTTTTATGTCGACTATGGTAACACTTAATTGCAATACAAACGCAACATGTGTTAATAATTTTCATTAGTCGAACAATTTAAGTAGCAACAAGTGGTTTGCAGCTAATATTTAACGTGGGCAAACAAGCAAATAAATAGCGAAATGTCCAACAATTATGAGGGTTACAAATCGCCGCTAAGCACTCGCTATGCCAGCAAGGAGATGCAGTTTCTGTTCAGTGACCAAAACAAGTTCTCCACTTGGCGTCAGCTGTGGGTATGGCTGGCCAAAGCGGAGAACACACTTGGTTTGGACATAACTGCCGAGCAGATATCACAAATGGAGCAGCATATCAAAGATATTGATTTTGAAGCAGCGGCAGCAGAGGAGCGTCTAACAAGGCACGACGTCATGGCACATGTTCATGTCTTTGCCAAGCAGTGCCCGGCGGCGGCACCAGTGATTCACTTGGGTGCCACCTCCTGTTATGTCGGCGACAACACGGATCTGATAGTGCTGCGCGATGCGTTGCAGCTGCTGCTGCCGCGCGTTGCAACCGTTGTTGGGCAGTTAAAGCAGTTCGCTGAGACATACAAGGCACTGCCTACCCTGGGATTCACGCATCTGCAGCCGGCCCAGCTGACCACAGTTGGCAAGCGTGCCTGTCTTTGGATGCAGGACTTGTTAATGGATGAGCGTGCGCTGCGTCGCTGTCTTGAAGATTTGCGCTTTCGTGGCGTCAAGGGCACCACAGGCACGCAGGCTTCGTTCCTGGAGCTCTTCAACGGCGATGGTCAGAAGGTTAAGCAGCTGGACTTGCTGGTCACCCAGCTGGCAGGATTTAGCAAGCCCTATGCTGTCACTGGACAGACATATACGCGCAAAGTGGATGTCGAAGTGATGGCTGCCCTGGCCAGTCTTGGCTGCACAATTCACAAAATGTGCTCCGACCTGCGCATACTTGCTTCGCGCAAGGAGCTGGAAGAGCCCTTCGAAAGCACTCAGATTGGTTCATCAGCGATGGCATACAAACGTAACCCAATGCGCTCCGAACGCTGCTGCGCACTGTCTCGCCATCTGATCACCCTGTTTAGCAATGCGGCGAATACGCATGCCACCCAGTGGCTGGAACGCACTCTTGACGACTCGGCGAACAGGCGCTTGACTTTGTCGGAAGGATTCTTGTCTGCGGATGCTGCTTTGCTCACGCTGCTAAATATCTCACAGGGTTTGGTCGTCTATCCAAGAGTCATTGAGCGGCACATTGCACAAGAGCTGCCATTTATGTCCACGGAGAACATCATCATGGCAATGGTGAAAGCAGGCGGCGATCGTCAGGTGTGTCATGAAAAGATTCGGGTCCTTTCGCAGGAAGCCGGTGCTCAAGTCAAGCAGCATGGCAAAGACAACGATCTAGTAGATCGTGTCCGCAATGACTCCTACTTCGCGCCCATATTGGACAAGCTGGATCACATCCTAGATGCGCGTACCTTCACCGGTCGTGCCAGCGAACAGGTTGACGAGTTTGTTGCAGAAGAAGTTCAGCCAGTGTTATCCCGCTATAGTGATGTCTTAAAGAGTGTGGAGCATGTGCAATTAAATATATAATCAACTGTTAATTAATCTCTCTAAGCTCCAAGCCATGTTATGACGTTTCATCTTGTTTATAGTATACCCATGATGTTTTTACCGTTCTGATGTTGAATTGCGGTCATCGCAGGTCGACTTATAAAGCGATTGCTACTTGTTTTGCACGTCTCTCTGACGTATTTATGTGCAAGCTGTAAGCTGAAAACCACAAACAAGCCTCCAGCAGTTTTGAAATGATTGATTTTTAATGCAACAGATAAGAGAAACCTTATTATACATTTATTTATAACTATTGCAGTACAATTTTATTTTCCATGCAACTTATAGAAATCTACTTGTCATAATGTATGAGCTATAATAAAATCTATCGTTATAATATTAACACGAACACAAATTGCTCAGTTAAAGGCCTTGTATTAATCCCAACCAACTTATGTTTTTGTTAAACGTTAGCTGAAGATACAGTTCAAGATGTCATTCACCAGCCAAACTGGCGAGCAGCTCCTCATCAATGCCATCACCTATTGAACCACTGCTACTTAAATTTAGCAGCAAATCGTTTTCATTAGCAGCTGTCGCTGGCTTCTGCACTCCACTGTTGCCACTGCTCGCAGCTGTCAAGCTGGATGCCAAGGCACTCGTTTGCTGCTGTTGTTGCTGCTCCTGCGAAGAGGAGGGAGCAGATGAAGCAGCTGTCTGCTCTGTATTGGTCATACTGTTTCCAACTGTGCTGCTATTGCCACCTTGACGCTGAGATAATTTTGGTATCTGAAACTTGTTGTGCAGTCCCTTTATAAAACCTTCCATGCTAGCTGCCATGGTGGGCGATGCGTATTGCAAAATGGTCATCATGTCTGTGTGGTGATCGAAGCGAGGCGGGGGCTGTGACATCGATCCGCTCATTGCAGCTGGTGACATTCTACCTGCACCCGTTCCCGCACTTGCTCCAGATCCGGGGGAGGCTAATGGTGTCTTGCGTTGGACTGCGCTCGCACTGCTGTTGCCCATGCTGGGCCTTCGCCTAGGTACATTGTGCTCCTGGAATGAGTTGGTGCTGTTGCTCTTGGTCAGCGGCAAACCACCACAAGAAGTGGAAGCGGATGGTCCGCTAAGTTTGCAGCTCAGATTGCCAGAAGAGTTAGCCTTTTGGAAAAGATGTTTGCTGGACTGTTGACCTGATGAGGATGCCTTCTTTGACGCAGGTCCACTGTTGACGCCTGGCTTTAACCCCGTATGTTGCTTCTTAACACTTAATGCAGACGAAGAGGTTGACAAGGAGGAGCCAGTTATTGCTATTTTGCTCTTTCCGCTGCCTGTTTTATTAATAGTCAGCTTTAGGCCCTCTTGGCTACTCGGCTTCACCATGTACCCAGTGGATGGGCCAGAGATTGTTCCTGTAATGCTGCTGGAACTGGAACTGCATTGGTCGCTATTATGTGCTTGCTGCTGTTGCTGTATTGTTGTTGTTGTTGGTATTGGTATTGGTATTGCAGATGCTGCTCCCACTCCCAATCCCACTACCGTTTCCACTGCTGTTGCTGCTGTGGCCGATGAATCCACTGCTGTTGCTGCTGCTACTGCTGCTGTTGTTGTTGTTGATGAAGTTGTGGTTTGGTTGGTTGCCGTCAAAGCTGCTGTCGACGTCATCAAACTAACCTGACAAAGGAAGCGCGTGGTATGTATGTTGTATGTGTGTGTTTGTGTGCGTGTGGAGACAAACAAATGAGAATCGAACCGAGAATACAAATAAAACCAATCAAACGAGAAACGTGTGAGAAGGCAGCACATGTGTCGATTGTAGGTAAATTGAATTTAATCCCATTACATACATGCAAAGGGATCAGCAAGTGTTCAAGGGAGAGAGCAAGAGAGAAGAGAAATAGGTAACCCGTTAGTATAAAGTTTATTATTAACTTCAAAAATAATATTAAAGGAACATTATTAAATGCGACTAAACATTAAGAAGAATCCGCTGAAAACAGGGGCTACACTGACATAAGAACCCAACACAATCATTAATATTTAGAAATAAATAAAACGGATGCAGTTAGAAAATAGATAATAGTGAATATATTTACAAACAAAACATTAGAAGTAAATCAAACCAAATACTACAGAATTATTAACTAATATTACTATTACAATAAATCTTTTAGTTGTATGCCATGAGATAAACAAAGTGGGTTAGATGGTGCAGTTGGAGTTAATGGTGGGTTTAGGAATGGGTGTGGAGGCAGAGGCAGAGGCGGAGGTGGCGGCACACAACGAGAGCTACTCATAAATTGTAAACGGACTTACCGCACCTACCGCTCCTGCAGCTGCACCCATTCCCGATCCCAATCCCTTGCGCAATGCATTCAGCTCCATGGCGGCCACTGACGGACCAGAATAGTTGCTCAGATTGCCACCTGCTGCCAGATGCGATAAGCTGGCCACAGATGACTTTAATTGCTGTTGCTGTAGCTGCTGTTGCTGCTGAGAGTTTTTCAGTGCAGCTACTGCAGCAGCAACTACCCCAGGTGGAGCACCAGATATGGAGCTGTTGGCGACATTCTTATCCTTCTTCATACCAACCGGCAATGTGCTGCTGTTGCTGCTGATGCTGCTAGCTAGTGGAGGTACAGGTCGCATCATTGAAGGAATACCGCCTGGGCTTGAGCCGGTTGCACTTGATGATAAAGGAACTGGATGAGCTGCATTGGAGCCACCTCCACTTGTAGCGAGAGACTTTTCAGCCTTGGGACTAACGCTAAGGCTTGTGGCTGCAGTGGCACTTTTCAGAGTTGACATGCTAGGCTTGCCAGACGATCCATGCTTGGGCGAGAGAGTTCCAAAAGGCGACTTGGGACTATTTGATGCTGTGTTACTGTTGCTGTTGTGCTTTGGACTGCTGTAGACAGGCGAGTGTTTCGGGCTGGGACGTGTTGATGGTTGGCCGGTCATTAGACCCAAACCAGAACTAGCTCCACTCCCAGCTCCCGCTCCTCCTGCCTTGGGTGAAGATGAAGATGAAGCTGAGGGAGACGAAAACTTGCGTACCACCCCGCTTCCTGCTGTACCATCCACAATTCCACCAGATGCAGGCGAGTTCTGGCGTGAGTAGATCTTCTCAGGAGGTCCCATCGGCGAGTCATCTCTCTTCTTCTTGCGCTTTTTTTCCTTCTGTGTGTCGCTCGAGGTGCTGCTGCTCGAATTTAGATTCGAGTTCGAAGATAATGAGGAGGAGGATGAACTGCTCTCATGGGGACGCTTGCTAGCACTTCCACTTGATGCTGACTTCTTCGCATCTTTGGAAACATCTTTGCCTGTAATAGGAGTTATGGTGATCGTCGTGGCTGGAGAGCCTGCACTGGGAGTGGCTCCCAAACTGCCTTGAGCATTCAGCGGTATAATCTCAATGCCGCCAGTTCGCTGTACATCTACCTGCTGCTGCTGCTGGTTTTGCTGCTGGTGTTGCTGCTGTGGAGGAGCCTTTCCATCGCCAGCAATTGGCGTGATGCTGACGCAGTGCTTCAAGTTGGGCGTCTTGTCCTTCCAAATGTTCTTGTACTTGTCGGCGATTTCGATATCGCTCGACTTAGATGTCGGTGTGGAAGAGGTGAGATTAATGTTTGGGTTGTTGCCATCACCTAGGTGTGGATCCGTTCCACGCTTGAGGCTCATGAGGCCCGCAATGGCCGCTGCTGCTGAGGTGGAGGCAGCAAATGCATCTGCCAGTGATCGCACCTTGGAGTCCATTTTAAGATTGCCAGTGAAACCACCTCCACTTCCCTTGTTCCCTTCACTTCCTCCCGACTCCATGGCAAACTGTCCAAAGTTGCTGGTTCCACCATGCATACCTCCTCCTGCTCCTGCACTGCTAAAGCCACCTGATGTTCCGCTACCTGTGCCTGATCCTGGACCAATAGCTCCATGAAACTTCTGCTGATGATCCTCATCCCAGCATTTGAGCAACTTGTATATAACCATGGGTATAGAGAGCACCTGGCGCACTGTCCTGGTAAGTTTCTGGGAAAGCGCTTCATAGTCGTTGCTAAGGCAGTATATAGTACAAGTTGCCTGGCCGTCCTCCAGCAGAAAGTCCACAGTAGCAAGCGATTCCTCGTATGGATGCTGCAGCTCTACAGTGATCTGACTAAGCGAAACAGCAGTCACCTCCAAGATAACTGTGCTGTCCATATCTAAAATGTGTTGGTATTGATATCTTTATACATAATTAAAGCAGTGTGCTTTACTCACCGTTGTATGGTTTCTGCTGTTCCCTGACACAGCTGGAGAGGAGCGTGCAGAAGAGTGCCTGTTTTTTGAGGAACGCAATTATCTTGGGCACCTGCGCTGGCTCCGTGAATGGAAGTGATGATATCAGCGTACCCTGTAACCTGCGGTTATCCGTAAAGAAGTAGCAGTGAGTCTCCTTCGGCAGGTTAACATACAAGCCCTTCTGGGTGTTCTTTATAAGCTGTTTCGAGGCAGTCTGCACAATTAGATTCATAACAGTCGTTCTAGCTTCAGTCGAAACACTCTTTAAACCAAGGCCAGGCAGAGCCAAAGCTCGCAGGGACTCAATACAGACAGGCATGGGTTTGTTGAGGCGCAGGACATAAGTAGCTGGCATCAGCATGGAGTTGTTTTGGGTGAGCGGCGCATAGCTGGGTTGTTCCAGCTGTAGTCCCGACTCACTGGTGAAGCTGACAATGGGTTGTATTTGTAGCTTGTTTGCAGAAGAGCCCTCGAGATTGAGCGTGGCACTGAGTCCATTGGGACTCTTCATCACCTGCTCAATATTAAAATCTTTGCTAGAGGTTTCACTTGCAGTTGCCGTCGCCTGTTTTTCCAGTTTTACTTTTTTCTCAATGAGGTGTAGAGGCGGGCAGAAGTAGGTCAGCTTCATGGGATGCCCACCGCGTCGCTCCATGACCAAACCTAATGATGATTTATTCATGATGCTGTAGCTATCAGTAGAACTGATCGGCTGTTCTTTCTGTTTCTGTAGCTGCTGCTGATACATTTTGAAAATGTCTGTCTCCATGGCTTGCAGAGCTACAAAAGCCTTTTTCTTCACTTTAGGCTCCGCGTTAAGCTGGTAGATGGAAGATAAACCTTCCAGTTGGACAGTGAAATCGGCAAAATCGCCTGCTTTAAGGCAGTTAAGCAGCTCACGAGAACTGGGACTGGAATTGGGTTGCTGCTCTATTTTGCACTCGTGGTGCACCTTGACGTCGTTTAGGTTACCGTTTGCATCCAGCAGTATCTCTACATAGAACATATCCGTAGAAATGAATAGCAGCTGCTGATCCTCCATGAATTTAAGACCAAGTTGCCGAGACAGACTCTCCAAACGTTCTACTAGCCCATGCCTTGAGGTAACTTTGATGTAGTGCTGCAGTTTGTCCAGAGCCGACTGCAGCGCTGCCTTGCAAAGTGGATCCAGTGGATAATGTTTCTCTAGGAAATACATTCGAACCGATTTCTTGATTTCCTCGTATGTCTTTGGTTTGTTCCTGTACTTGGCTCTTAGCTTCTCCATCATAGTCTCCTGTTGCATTTGCTTGTTCTTTTGTTCAATGCTGGGTATGGGTATCACCGAGTGACTTCCAAACCCTGTTGGGTAAAACAGATACACAAAATAAACCTTAATACATTTTTTTCATTGTTAGGCTGGTGCGAAAATTTACCTGAAGTAGTTTTTGCATGGTGTCCGCTCATTTTTTGTTTGTTCCTTTCCTTTTAAAATACTTTTAAGTTGGCCTATTATTCAAGGGAACTATTTAGTTGAATGAATACAAGAAACTGCATTAGAAACCATGTTTTAATTCGAAATATAATTTTTCTGCAGACAAGCGAAATTTTTCACTCTTTTTTCGATATTCACAGGTTTGCTAGTTCGCGTGAGCTGAACTAAATCAATATCGAATGCTCATGTACATACATACATATGTTATCGGTAGGAACAGTCAATCCGTTGTCTCACTAACTGATTCTATACTATATTGTCAACATCCTAAAATAATATAAGAAAATAATAATAATAAAGAAATAATGACTTCAATTGCTGGCGGACATGGGGGAACGGATCCCAATAGCTCTTGGTTACGTGCCCGGGGCTTCTGGTTGGCTTATTTCCTTGGATTGCTCTTTGTGCATTTGTTGCTGTTATCAGTGCCGTTTGTGACAATTTCATTTGCCTGGACGGCGACCAATTTGCTGCATAACGCTGTGAGTATTGACAAAACATACAAGTTTAGTCATAAAAATTATTAACCTTTCTTCCAGATACACTTGTATTTTTTGCACATCATCAAAGGCGCTCCTTGGCTGAGCATTGAGAATGACGCTAGTCGGCAATGGACTCACTGGGAGCAAATTGATGACGGCGTTCAAATGACACCTACTCGCAAATTTTTAACCGCAGTTCCAATCGTACTGTGAGTCGCAAGATACAACACTTTCACCTGAGTAAATACAGTTTTTTTACTTTTATTTTTCTTGCAGTTTCCTATTAACTTGCCTTTACACTCGCAATAGTACGGAACACTTTATTGCCAATTTTATATCGCTGGTTGTGGTGACGCTGCCAAAGCTGCCTCAGTTCCATGGCGTTCGATTATTTAACATCAATAAGTACTAAGCGGTGATTCTGTTTTGCGGTTTAGACAGGGCGGCTTATCGTCAAATAAGCCGATTGTATATATACTATTTATATGTAGATAATAGACTGAGCAGTTTGCTGGCTTTTTAGTTCAATTAATTGTTCTTGAAATTATGTAAATATAATTCTGTATGCGGCGTTGATGTACTCTTATGATTTAAAAAATCTGTTTGAACTTTCTTGCATTGAGAACACACAGAAATTGAGAGAGCGCCGCCTAAATAATATTAAAATCCAAGAGAGATGAGAATTGTTTACAAGTTCCCACGATTTTTACATTTGGCGCAATTGATGTGGCCTACAGATAGTGTGCAGTTGTGGTTTTGTTATCATTCAAGTTCTCTCAAGTTCTCACGAATTTCCCTCTCAGCTCAATTGAAGTGGCTTTTCTTAAGATAGTGCACCGACCATTTACTGCATTACCTAACACAACGCGTAAAAGCATACGTATGTATATGCATTGATGTGTGTGTATATCGTTATCAGTAATTTTTACAATTATAAAAAGAGCGTTTGCTTTGCAAAATGCATCAGTATAGTTAGCGCCGGGTTGCACGCTTCTACATACATATATATCGTATACATCACCCATTTGTGACTTTGCTTTTAATAGCTCGCGACCTTAACGATTGTCAAGTACAATATAGAAAGAGGTGTTCCAGGCTGCCTAGCAATATTTGTTAATTTTAAACTATAAACCCATAAACACAAAGTAAAAAAAATGTCTATCAAAATCGAGGAGGAAATCTTTGGCCTGGCCAAGAATCCAGTAACAAATATACCCGAAACAGTGCGTCGCTTCACAATGACCAATGCGAATCAGATGTCCGTTTCGGTAATTCAATTGGGTGCCATTATACAAAGCGTACGTATGCCGGACGCTTACCAAAAGGTTGAGGATGTGTGCCTTGGTTTTGATGACATTGCCAGCTATGTGAGTAGCAAAGCGGCCTACATTGGCGGAACATTGGGCCGTGTGGCAAATCGTGTGGCTAACGGAGAGTATTTTGTGGGTGAGACAAGGATCGAGGTGACCAAGAATTTTCGGGACACATACCAGTTGCATGGTGGCTTTGTTGGTTTCGATAGTGTCATTTGGGAAGTGGTGCGTATCTCGGATTTGGGAATTGTTTTCCGGCATGTATCACCCGATGGCCATGAGGGTTATCCTGGCCAGCTGACGACACTGATAACCTACTGGCTGGACAACAGCAACCGTTTTGGCGTACGCTACGAATCGGTTACGACCAAAATGACTCCCGTTAACTTATCGAATCATGCGTACTTCAACTTGGCTGGTCATGCTGCTGGTCCAAAGGGACTTGCCGAGCATACCGTTGAGATAATGTCATCTAAGATTGTCGATACGGATGACAAGCAAATTCCAAATGGTGAATTTGTTAATGTGGACGATACGGTTTTCGATATGCGAATTCCAGTGCTACTGGGAGATCGTCTTAAGCAGTTTGAAAATCGTCTTATTAAGGGCTATGACAATTGCTTTGTGGTCAACGCAGGCAAAGAAACTGGCGTTAATCTAATCGCCAAGCTGAAGCATCGACCAAGCGGACGTGTTCTCGAAGTTTATTCTAATCAGCCGGGTCTGCAATTCTATACGGCCAACAATATGCCGGATGAAGAAAATGGCGATATGCCAATGATTGGCAAGGAATGCAAACATTATCGCAAACATGGTTCGTTCTGTGTGGAAACCGAAAAGTTTCCCGATTCCATGAACCACCCGGAATTCCCGACGGTCTTTCTCAATCCAGGCGAAAAGTATTTGCATGAGGTCATTTATAAATTTAATGTAGAAGAATCGTGGAAATGCTGTTCTGAAAATAAATAAACAAATTTTCAGTAAGTGGCAGACCTTTTTCTATTTCTCGCATCTATCACTTATTTTCTCTTTCTCTATTTAAAACGATATTCTTTCGGAGTTCTACCAGTTACCCGTAAACATTTGGTTTGATTGGTGTTTTACTAGGTTTCCCCAATCCTTGCAATAAAGTTGGACTTTTTTGCATGAAATACTCCCAGATTCTATTTTGTTTCTTATATGTTTTTAATCTACTCATAAATTAAATAGTAAATACCATATGTACGTTTTTAATACAAATAAAATTTTACATTCTGAATACTCATTTATCTTTAGTTTTTGCTGTTTAGCGAATTACAGTCGAATTTCCATACAACGAATCTCAAAGGGACAAAAGGGACGTTCGGTTGGCTTATTTCCTTGGATTTCTCTTTTCCCTCTCAGCACAATTGATGTTGCTCTCCGAGAGATATCAATACCATTCAAGTTCACTCAAATATTCTATCTCAAGTTCCCACAAATTAACGCCGCAAGGTAGAGTACTTGGACCGATCTTTTAAACGCTCTACACAGCCGACCTACCAGTCACTCAGGATAAGTGTTTAGCAGTTGCCGCCTTTGCCGACGACACCGCCTTCCTAGCAACCTCCTGCTCCCGAATCGATGGCTTTGCATCGATACAGAGACAGCTGGATGCATTTGAGCCTTAGCTGCGCATATAGAATGTCACCAAAAAAGAGGAAAAATCCACGCAGACCACTTTTACTCTTCTCAAGGGAAACTGCCCGCCTGTCACTGTCAAGGGAATCACCAACCCCGTGGAAACCACACTCATATGACTAGATATGAAGATTGTAAGGCGTCGAGCATCGGGTACCCCCCTCGTTTATTTTGCTGCCTACAACGATTGTCAAGTACAACAAAGCAGAAGTGTGTCAGGCATTATTTGTTATTTCTAAATAATAAACTTATAAATTATTTCAGTTGAACTATTTAGACAATAAAAAAAAAAAAAAATGTCTATCAAAATCGAGGAGGAAATCTTTGGCCTGGCCAAGAATCCAGTAACAAATATACCCGAAACAGTGCGTCGCTTCACAATGACCAATGCGAATGAGATGTCCGTTTCGGTAATTCAATTGGGTGCCATTATACAAAGCGTACGTACGCCGGACGCTTACCATAATGTTGAGGATGTGTGCCTTGGTTTTGATGACATTGCCAGATATGTGAGTAGCAAAGCGGCCTACATTGGCGGCACCTTGGGCCGTGTGGCAAATCGTGTGGCCAACGGAGAGTATTTTGTGGGTAAGAAAAAGATCGAGGTGACCAAGAATTTTCGGGACACATACCAGCTGCATGGTGGCTTTGTTGGTTTCGATAGTGTCATTTGGGAGGTGGTTCTTGTTTCGGATTTAGGTATTGTTTTCCGACATATATCACCCGATGGCGATGAGGGCTATCCTGGCCAGCTGACGACACTGATAACCTACTGGCTGGACAACAGCAACCGTTTTGGCGTACGCTACGAATCGGTTACGACCAAAATGACTCCCGTTAACTTATCGAATCATGCGTACTTCAACTTGGCTGGTCATGCTGCTGGTCCAAAGGGACTTGCCGAGCATACCGTTGAGATAATGTCATCTAAGATTGTCGATACGGATGACAAGCAAATTCCAAATGGTCAATTTATTAATGTGGACGATACGGTTTTCGATATGCGAAATCCAGTGCTTCTAGGAGATCGTCTCAAGCAGTTTAAAAACCGTCTTATTAAGGGCTATGACAATTGCTTTGTGGTCAACGAAGGCAAAGAAACTGGAGTTAATCTAATCGCCAAGCTGAAGCATCGACCAAGCGGACGTGTTCTCGAAGTTTATTCAAATCAGCCGGGTCTGCAATTCTATACGGCCAACAATATGCCGGATGAAGAAAATGGCGATATGCCAATGATTGGCAAGGAATGCAAACATTATCGCAAACATGGTTCGTTCTGTGTGGAAACCGAAAAGTTTCCCGATTCCATGAACCACCCGGAATTCCCGACGGTCTTTCTCAATCCAGGCGAAAGGTATTTGCATGAGGTCATTTACAAATTTAATGTAGAAAAATGCTGCAAATGCTGTTCTGATAAAAAATAAACAAATTTTCAGTTATTTGCAGACCTGTCTTCATTATTCTACTTTTGGTATGCACCAAATACCTATTAACATTTTGTTTAATTTGTGTTTTTATACTGGGTTTCCCCAATCTTTGCAATAATTGTTGGACTATTTTGCATGTAGTACTCCCAGATGATGTTATGTTTCTTATATTTATTTCTTTACTTTACCTTCTGAAAATGAATTGGTTTTAAAGAAAACTTCGTAATTCGGAAGTTATATTGAAGTTCGACTGTAAAAATAGAACCCAATCAAAGTAGCTGTTAAAATTTCACTTAATACAATTCACACAACTTGCTAGTTAGTCATATTTCTTAGAATCCAGGATGTCGTTTGACCAAAAGGAAATATTAAACCTGATGTACAAACTGGCGCGTCTAACCGTGCCGGATACTCGCGTTGAACATGATGCAATGGGTCCGATTAGCATTCCATTGGATCGCATGTTTGGCCCACAGACAATGCGTTCCGTTATGAATTTGCCTATTGGTGGCATGGAGGAGCGTATGCCGGTAAGCAGTTAGCAAAGGTTAAGCCAAACAGTTATGTTGCAAGCCCTATTCCAAACAGCGTCCTATAATAATTGCCATGGGCGTAATAAAGAAAGCTGGCGCTGAGGTTAATAAGGAGTTTGGCTTAGACCATCGCGTCTATGAGGCGATTTCAAAGGCATCAGATGATATTATCTCTGGCAAATTATACGATGATCATCATTTTCCATTGGCTATCTGGCAGGCGGGATCTGGCAAACAGACCAATATGAATGTCAATGAGGTGATTTGTAATCGTGCCATTGAAATAATGGGCGGTCAGCTGGGTAGCAAAAATCCGGTAGATCCTGTCGTGCATGTTAATATGTCACAAAGCACAAATGATTGTTTCGCCTCGGCTACAAACATAGCTGTGGTAATGCAGTTAAAGGAAAAGCTATTTCCAGCCCTACATCTGATGGTTGAAGCGCTGGAGAAGAAGGAGCATCTGTGGAAAGATGTCGTTAAGATGGGACGCGCCAACCTAATGGATGACATGCCCTTGACACTTGGCCAAGAGTTTAGCGGGTACAAGCAAATGATGATTAACTGTCGCAATAGACTCTACTCCAGCATGGAACGTTTGTTTCAGCTTTCTCTGGGTGCCTGCGCAGTGGGAACAGCTATATTAAGCTATCCCGACTTTGGAGTCCAATGCGCAAAACAAATTGCGGCAATCACCGGCCTTCGCTTCGTTTCCGCTCCTAATATACTTGAAGCTATTGGTTCACGGGACTCCTTGGTTGAGGTTCATGGAGAACTCAATTCAATCGCCGTTAGCACCATGAAGATAGTCAATGATATAAGATTTTTGGCATCGGGTCCACGTTGTGGCTTTGGAGAGCTACAACTGCCAGAGAACGAGCCAGGAAGCTCTATAATGCCAGGCAAGGTGAATCCAACCCAATGCGAGGCTCTGACAATGATTTGTGCCCAGGTAATGGGAAATCAAGTGGCAGTCACAGTCGGTGGCTTCAATGGACACTTTGAGCTCAATGCTTTTATGCCGATGATTGCCTCAAATGTCCTACGTTCCATTGTCCTGTTAAGCGATGGTCTTCAAGCTTTTGTTAACAATTGCCTGGTAGATGCTCAAGCAAATATCGAAAAAATTAATATATTAGTAAGCGATTCCCTAACGCTGGCAACAGCACTCGATCCTCATATTGGCTACCCCAGAGCAGTGGAGATTGCCAACGCGGCACACCAAAATGGAACCACTCTAAAACAAGAAGCTCTGAAGAGAGGCATTACAGAGTTTAATTTTGATTTGTGGGTGCAACCGATTGAAATGTTGGGACCCACTGAGGAAATACAAAATTAATTGTTATACAAATAAACTAAAAGGTTTCGTAGAAGCGCTGTATGAAGATGGGTTTGATAAACTTAAGTAAGAGTTGACAATTCTTGGGTAAGGTTTGGCCCGCTGACCCTCTCAAAAGAGTATCGCAAAAAGACCACTCAGTTCTTATTCTTAGTGGGTAGACAATTCTTAGTGTTAGAACTTTGGTACAACTTTTTGATCCAAATAATCGATAAAAATCAAGCAGGCTTTGCCCTAAACTATTAAACAACCCCAGTCATACCTCATATTTGTTTT
Organism: Scaptomyza polygonia; assembly: GCA_035044585.1. Taxonomy (NCBI): domain Eukaryota; kingdom Metazoa; phylum Arthropoda; class Insecta; order Diptera; family Drosophilidae; genus Scaptomyza; species Scaptomyza polygonia. Next base: position 2,880,096 of record JAWNNU010000962.1, on the reverse strand, counting down.
AAAAATAACTATACACACATAACAATTGTTAAGATTCGTTTTTAAATTGCGCAATGAAAAGAATGTCAAGTCCACCTGCCACCACGTCCACCACAAAGTCGGCAGTTCGCATTGAAAGCGATTCTCTTGGCCAAATGGAAGTTCCTGCAGATCGTTACTATGGTGCACAGACAATGCGTTGTGTCATCAACTTTCCCATCGGTGGCACAGATGAACGTATGCCGGTAACTCTAATCCCACATACGTATATGTTTTCGAATCGCTTAAAAACCCTTTTGACATTCGTAGAAACCCGTCATACAGGCCATGGGCATTTTAAAGAAGGCTGCCGCTGAGGTTAACCAGGAGTTTGGGCTGGACAGTAAAATTGGCACAGCGATTTCGAGTGCCTGCGATGAGGTGGTTTGTGGCAAACTGTATGACGAAGGTCATTTTCCATTGCCTATCTGGCAAACGGGTTCGGGCACACAGACCAATATGAACATCAACGAGGTGATAAGCAATCGCTGCATTGAAATGCTTGGTGGCGAAATGGGCTCTAAGACTCCGGTGCATCCAAATGACCATGTGAACAAGTCCCAGAGTTCCAATGACACTTTTCCAACGGCCATACACATTGCCGTTGGCATTGAGCTGGTGCGATGCCTAAAACCTGCTGTGACCCAGCTGCGTGATGCACTCAAAACCAAGTCCATTGAATGGAAGGACATTATTAAAATTGGACGCACTCATACACAGGATGCTGTGCCGTTGACATTGGGCCAAGAGTTTAGCGGTTATACACAGCAGCTGACTAACGGCCTGGAGAGGATTAATGCTGTTCTTCCGCATGTCTATCAGCTGGCATTAGGTGGTACTGCCGTAGGCACCGGCTTGAACACCCGAAAGGGCTTTGCGGAAAAGGCTGCAAGTCGAATTGCTCAGCTAACATCTTTGCCATTTGTCAGTGCTCCCAACTTCTTTGAAGCTTTGGGTTCTAGAGATGCTATGGTAGAGGTACATGGTGCACTGAATACCATCGCAGTCAGCCTCATGAAAATCGCCAATGACATACGATTCTTAGGCTCTGGTCCACGTTGTGGCCTAGGTGAGCTCACCTTGCCCGCCAATGAACCAGGCAGCTCCATAATGCCAGGCAAAGTGAATCCCACCCAATGCGAGGCTCTGACAATGATTTGTGCCCAGGTCATGGGCAATCATGTGGCTGTCTCTGTGGGTGGCTCAAATGGACACTTTGAGCTGAATACATTTAAGCCACTGATTGTCTCCAATGTTCTACGTTCGATTAAGCTGTTATGTAAGTTGTACTTTTAGAGTTGCTATCAGACTCAATTTTTACATTTTACAGCTGATGGTTGCAATACTTTTGCCAAAAATTGTGTGATGGGCATTAAGGCGAATACGGCTAAAATTGCCAAGATTGTTAACGAGTCTCTGATGCTTGTGACAGCACTAAATCCACATATTGGCTATGATAAGTCGGCTGAAATAGCCAAGACTGCACACCAGAATAACACCACCCTTAGGGAGGAGGCAATCAAAGCTGGCATCTCGGAGAAGGATTTTGATGACTGGGTACGACCTGAAAAGATGCTGGGACCCTGTTAATAAAAATTCTTTAGTTTTTGCAATTAAAATAGTTCGTTGGAAAAATATGTTAATAAATGCCAAACTAGTAGCACTCAATTAAATACAAAATGTTTAGCCATTTTTTATAGTCGATACCGAAGGTAAAGAGTATATTGGGTTTGTGCAATGTCCTTCATGGTGTCTGTCCGTCTGTATGTTCGCAACTTTTTTCCACATCCTTCAAGCTAGAGACTTGAAACTTTGCAAATGTCTTTATCTATGGCATAGTAAATTAAAGTGTTAAGATAGGAGTTCTACGATAACTGGGGGACTGGCAAATCGATAAGCTCGATAAAGCAAAATCGATAGATCCAGCTATTTCGCAAGCACTTACAGCTAGAACTTCCAAACTTGGGGAGAAGATAGCTACTAACAACCCCCAAAAAACTGCATCAAAACTTTTGGAGCCACGCCTACCCATTCCGCCCCCAGCCTCCCGCAGTTTAAAACCAAAAATGCCTTTATCTTCTACAGTTTTTGAGCTAGAGCCACCAAATTTGGTGCCAAGATTTTTCATGTAGAAACAAAAAAATTGGATGCCGCCCCAACCCATACCGCCCACAGCCCCCACCAAATTCTACTAGCTTTGGTCTAGACTTTAGAGTCACCAAATTTGGTATGAGGATAGCAATTGACAAGATACACAGATCTTGAGCAAGAATTTGGATGCCACGCCCCCATAGCGCCCTCAGCCCCCCTTTTCCCACCTTTAACAAACTTTGAGCTAGAGTCACCAAATTTTGAAGGAAGTTACCCCATCTGCATCAGACGATCTTTGTGGAAGCGTACGCCCCTGCCGTATCCGCACCCCTATGCAATCTGGTCTCTTTTTGTCGGTTTTATTACTGGTATCGAGTATACCGCAGTCGGATGCGTCCGACTGCAACGTTTCTACTTGTTTAGTCAAAGCAAGTGACTTTTTCAAGTCACTGAATAGGCTTAGAAATATTGAATTGATCAGACGGCTTAGACTGTACACAGAAATCAGAAAGCAAAATTTATTTTATGAAATTCAAAATTTAAGTTTAGATAAAGGTTTAAAACATAACATGGTTCGCGTCATAGAAGATACTTTTGGCATTGCCGTCAATCCCATGACGCAAAAAACGGATCATGTGCGTCGCTTCACATTGACCACGGAGAAAGGCATGTCTGTTGCCATATTAACACTGGGCGCCATTATACAAAGCGTTAAGGTTCCCGATTTTAATGGTAAGCTAAAGGATGTGTGTCTCGGCTACGATGACGTTGCCGGCTATTATCGCAATCAGAAATGTTATATTGGAGCAACTATTGGGCGCGTGGCAAATCGTGTGGCCAACGGCCAATTCAAATTGTGCAGCAAGCAAATTTACTTGACCTGCAACTATAAGGATAGACATCATCTACATGGTGGTTATGTTGGCTTTGATAGCGTCATTTGGGACGTGGTCGGCATACATAAGGATGGTGTGACTATGCAGCACGTTTCCCCACACGGACACGAAGGTTATCCCGGCGAGGTAACAGTCAACATTAACTTCTCGCTGAATGAAACGGGCTGCTTTGGCATGAGAATCGAGGCGCGTGCCAAGGCAACAACTTGCATCAATATAACGAATCATAGTTACTTTAATTTGGCTGGACATTGTTCAGGCAGGGATGCGCTCTTCCAGCACATGGTTATGATCAAGGCTGATTCAATTTTAGACACTGATCAGGAGCAATTGCCCACCGGCAAGACAATGCCTGTGCGAAATACACCCTATGACTTTAGCACCTTAACAAATTTGGGCAAGCGATTAAATCAGGTATATAGATGTCCCGTTTGTGGCTTTGACAATAACTACTGCACCAACGTGGATCCAAATCAAGTTAAATTGGTGGCTCGGGCTGTGCATCCTTGCACAGGTCGATTTATGGAGATCCATACCAATCAGCCTGGATTGCAATTCTTTACGGCAAACGATTTTCCAGATGAGGAGCGTGGAGATGTTCCAAACATAGGAAAGGATGGTTCACATTATGTTAAGCATGGTGCTTTCTCGATGCAGACTCAACGGTTTCCCGATGCAATGAATAACCCGGATTTTCCATCAATCGTTTTAAATCCAGGCTATTTGTACGATCATCAGGTGGTCTACAGATTTGGTGCATGCCCAAAACGTACATAAGTTTAGATAAAATAACGAACTATCACAATGTTATACAAATTAACTCATAATTAAAGGCTTGTAACTCTAACAACACATCCGTTCATTATTAATTAATTTCGCATATCTAGCATATGGCAAATAATGTTTTCGATTTTGCGATAAGTAGCGACAGTGTGCTCGTGTGTTCGTCAAAGCGATACATCGATACAAATTGCAACTATCGTGTTTCATCGATTGGATTACAAGCAGTGCACTTAAGAAAAATACGAGAGTAATTGCTTAGTTTAACAAAACTTGTCGGAGTTGTGTGTTGCCACGTCTTAAACAATTACCAAAAATTAAAAGCTGCCTTCAAGCTGTTCAATTTACCGCAAATCTATAAGCATACCACGGCAGACTCGAGCCGTCCGACCAGCAGCTTTTGCAGGATGACCGTAAGTTCACACATATGTACATATGTATATACCTGTGTGTTGACATGCATACATAAGTGCCTGTGCCAGTATGTGTTGACATTTTATTTCTTAAATTTTTAATTTTTAGGTACATGAATTCAAAGTGGAGATGACTTGTGGGGGCTGTTCCAGCGCCGTGGAACGTGTCCTGGGCAAATTGGGTGGTATGTACAAGAACACAAACTAATTAACTTACCAATATTTGTGCTAGTGCTTAATTCTGGTATTAGTTATTTGTATTTTGTCAAGTACACACTAATACTGAAAGCACAAGACCTTATCAGACAGTTGGTGTTAATTGTTTTGTTGCCGTTGCCAACTAAAAAGTCTGTTTTTGGCATTTCACAGATAAAGTGGAAAAAGTGAGCGTCAATCTGGATGAAAGAACAGTTACCGTCACCTCAAATTTATCGTCCGATGAACTCATGGAACAGCTGCGCAAGACTGGCAAATCGGTATCGTACATAGGTGTGAAGAAATGAGACGAGTTTTTCAGCAAGTTTCAGAAATACGGCAAATTGAAACTTGAAGTCTAACAAATATGGAATCCCCAAATGAATCCTGTGATTGCCGTGGCTGTTAATGTCATTTTAAATCATTCATTCAAAAGAACAGCATGATGATAGACACATAAAATGCGTACACTCTTAAAAAGATGAGATATTCATTAATAATATTTAAACATTTAATCAAATGATGAGAACGAAGATGTATGAGAAACTTATCTACAAAGTTTGCTTATAAATTTACTCTTGCTCCAAATTTTAAGTAGTTGATTATTAAATTGTCGTAGCTCAAGATGAGAGTATTTAGAATTAAAAAAATAGATTCCGAATTTAAAATTCAATTATTTAAAACTAAGTAGTGAAAGCAAATTTATCAAATACATAGTACTTGCCTTAATTAAATATTTAGAAATATTTAAAATATTTCCAATGTAGTTCAGCCAATTAATACGAATATATACTTACACATAAATGCCAATTACCTTCTTATGATAAATCATAATTACAATATACAAATTTTAAAAATTTTGCAATTCGTATGATTATTAATATATACTTAAAATAAACAATTTATTGCGCAAACCTTAAATTATATGCTGTTTGGAATAAGAATATTTCTAGTTGAGGATACCCATTAAATCAAACCCACTGTTTTAAAATTTCCAAACGGATTATGGATGAGAACGGTTCTTAAGCTACTGTGAAAGCTAACCCAATTGTTTGACATGTGGGAAAGTCAGTCTATTAGCTTTTGAGCCATGTAAAACATAGAATCCAATCATATGCGGGTAGTTAGTCATGCTCGGTGCATTTCTCCAAACACATCAACAGCGACAAATATCATGCTAACGGTTTAATAACAATAGAGACTCTAAAGACCATACCCATATCATAAATCTCAAGAAACGGCAATCCATAAACTTATCAAAATGTGTATTTTTTTGAAACATGTTCAAGGCGTAACGAAATTATCAATCAAATGCCACATTGGCATGCAAAGAATGCAACACACACAAAACACTAATTGAGTTTAGAGTTGGGTCGGCAAACGGAACGTTGCGTTTGTTTGTTGGAGTCATTGGAATTTGATGTTGTCGTCGTTGATGGTGTTGTTGGTGTAGCTACCTGCGTTATACCTTTGGCTTTGTTGTGGTTGCATTTTGCGGCTCGTGTTGATTTATGCCCCATGCAGAGACACACACAGGAGGCACATAACGCAACGGCACTGAGAGACCTACGCAACCTGACTAAGGAAACCAAAAGCAAAGGGACAGGAGTCTGGTGAAGGTAAGTACCCAAAACAGTCAAAGCATTCACTGCGCCTCTGTCATAATAAACGTCAACGACACAGTCACGTCCTTGCTCAAATGATGATTCTCAAGTGTGGCAAGGAGATATTTCAGAGATTACCCGAACAGGTCTCTCTATCTCTCTGCCTCCGCAAAGCTGTACAGGTAGAAAGCATATTATTAGCGCTAATGCCGCTTAAATTACCTCAGTTGGATAACAGCTGCTGCTGTTGCCCCGAACATTGCTACACAATCAATGCAATAGCATTACAAATTCCAAGCTACATTGCCTGTTAATGTTTAATGGTCAACTGGTTAATGAAACGTTTTGAACGTGCATTATTTTTTAATAATAAAAAGTATAGTTCTTAAGACTCTTACTACAATTTTACTGGGATTATTATCATTAAATTATTCTATTCAGTTTTAAGAAATTCTTGTTATATATATAAACATTGTTTTTATTGGTCATAGCTTACCTTAAAGAAATCTTCTTTAAAACTCTCTTCCAAAAATTTAAGTAATTTACAATAATCAATATAATAATCAATAAATAATTACGCACATAGTTGTTATTTTAATTTAGAGTACAAGGTGTTGTCGACTAACGTTTTCTGGTCTATTCTGTAGTTTCTCTTAACTGCAGTTGTTGCAGCCGTCATTCCTTTGCACACACTAACAGGCAATAGGCATGCTTCATTTGTCATTAAATGTGGCTTAATGACTCTAGAAAATGTGACTAAATATGACTCTATGACTTTAAAAATAAATTATGCATATTAAATATAAGCGACTTGACAAGCTTAAGGCTTTTGAGGGGCATACAAGTTTTACCTCTTATACTGAAGAGCATTCTAACTTCAGCAGATGGTTTTTGGATGATTTAAACGTTTTCGTTCTTCATTGTTTTGTTTTTGGTGTTTGCACACTTGGTACATTGAAAACATTCCAAAAATTGTTGGCTAAATTCTTTGGCGCATGCTTTTCAGCAAGTCTTAACCAGTTGGTGGTTGCCGCTGCTGCTGCCAGTTGATCAAGTGACTGCCCTGGCATTCGGTTTGGGTTCGGTTCACGATTGGGGCATTGGCAGGAGCAGAGCACACACAGCACTGAGTACTGCCAGCGACTGGTTTCCACTTTGCGGCAGCTTCAAGCAAACTACTTACTTATATATGTATGTATGTAGGTTTATAAAAAAAAAGACCATGAAAAAATGCCGCTCTTTATTGTCAAAAGATTTGAAAAGAACCGACACACGATCAGAACAATGGCACACTAAACCAGCCTAAGACCAAGACGGCCGGTGCAAATAAATTCAAAATAAGACTTGAAACTTGCAGAGAAGATGTTGCCCACTGCTTGAAATCTTTGAAACACATACACGACAAGGTCGTTTCATTGTCTCTCCTTCCCTTTCCCTTGCTCTCTCTCTCTCTCTCTCTCTCTTTTGCTCGCTCGCAGGCTCGGTTCATTGAACTAAACTCCTACGCTACACATAAAATCGAAATCCTAACCAAATGCACATTTGGCAACTGGAAAAGAAAAACAAAACAGTAGCCAATATATATTTGTACGCCAACTGCAACTGCAGGGGATATCGAGCAAGCGAACGCTGCGAAACCTGTCGCCGCCACCATGGACATTCCTGGGCCGGGGGTTGAGGTTGAGCGTGTGCCAAGCCCACGACAGCAACAACAGCCACAACAGCCACAACAGCAACAACAACAACAACAACGACAGCAATATAGCCACGTCTGGTCATAACAAGAGCAAAAATGCTAAGCGTAAATAACTCATAGATAATAATGCCAATGCATTTACGAGTAAAAAGCAATTGCAATGCAGGCAAAACAAAAGACTTAGGACACGAACTAAACCTAAGGAGCCACAACGAACGATCGACCGAACGAACGAACGCACGCTCGATCCGAGAGTCATGTAACAGCAGCCCCAGTCGAAGTCGAAGTCGAAGTCGCAGTCGGAGTCGGAGTCAAAGCAACATTAGCAGCAGCAGCAGCAGCAGCAGCAGCAGCACCAGTAAAATTGTCTCAGAAACACGATCAACTGGTTTTAACAACAGCAAGCAGCCAACTACATAGTGTATACAACAATAACAAAAACAAAACAAAAAATGCAGAGAAGCAAAAAAAAAAACTCACTCAAAATGTTTTTTAAAGAGCTCAAGACCTGTTGAGAGACCAGCAAACGACCAAGACTAAGACCCATTGTTGGTCTATTGCGCGTGCCGTGGTGCTGTAAACTGACTTTTTCCAAAAGAAGTTTCAGTTGTGTTTTTGACTTTTCGTCGTGCAGAACGATTCTTCGCTCTCTCTCGCAACGTGATTAACACCAGATCTTCAGCTAAAGCCGCGGGCGTTTTCATCATTGGATGTGTGCGAGTGTGTGTGTTGGTGTATGTAATATGCGCGAAAAGTTGTTTTTGCTACTTCTTAGAGAGCTGCATGTATCGGAGTGTATATCCTATCTATGTGTGTGTGTGTGTGTGTGTGTGTGTGTGTGTGGATGTGTGCATACACAAACATAATTGTATATATAGTCAATTTTCCTGTTAACGAAACCTGCCAAAACAGCAGCAACAGCAACAACACAACAAATATGCATGTGCAACATAAGTAAATTTTTTGGTGTCGAGTGCAAGTCTGCGAGTGATGTGCTAAATGCTAAATGTCTAGCAATTCAAAATTTATGTACTCGTAAATATAAAAAAAAAAATACAACGCAAATAATTGTTATTGTCGCGTATGCAACGCATTTAATACTCAGGTGAAAGTAAAGCAATTAGTTTCAATAATTGCACGCAAGCAAAGTCTCTTTATATGTACATATATGTATGATATAAAGTCGATATCCATAAAAAAAAAACATTTGTGTGTCAAGTTTAAGCTAACTTAACAAGCGAGTGCCACTCAGTGACAGTGTGAAAAGAACTGAAAGCATTTTCTATTCAATAAAAACAATTTTGGATAATCGGTGCAACAGTGCGGCAGTTGCAAAAGTGATTGGATTGCTTTGCTACCGTTGAATGGATTTAACTCTTTGGAGGTGAGTAAGAACTTCAAGATACAAATCTAAAGCAAAGCGGTTTATCACGTAAAGAAAGTAAAGTTGTACAAAGCTAATCATAATTAATGTTTATTAAGGTATTTCGACTCTAAGCTTAAAGCCCGAATTAAACACCTGTTTGATTATGTAGATAGGTTCAATTCAGTTGCCTTTAAACATCAGTAAACTCAATTTTTCAAAAAACATTTAATTCATCTTTCGTAAGTGGCTAATTAACTTCCAAATCTGCATAACTAATGAATTAATTCTTAGTCCAAGTTTATCAAAATATGAATAAAATCATGTAACTCGGAACTTGGGTCAAGATTGAACGGATTTATGTAAATGTAGAAGCTTACAATGGCTCAAACGATTTCGTTGTGTCCCGCAACCCAATTTTTCTAGTTTTTGGACAAGCTTTTTTTTTGGCATCGACTCTTTGACAATGCGGCCAAGCCGCCTTTTTGGCAGTAAGCTAAACAAATATGTCGCAAGCCAAATATATACTTTTGCTCTTTTTACTTTTATGCTGTTCTGATTTTAAGTGGAAAATAAACAATCTCAGTAACAAAGAGAAATACATATATGTATTCATGTATACCAACAGCTAATGGGTAACCATTTTTATTGACTTTAGCTTTGACGTTTGACACCTTTGCGCTTTTGTTTACGATCTTGTCCAATGAGACAGAGAGTGAGAGAGAGCAAGAACTGCTTTTTTTTTTTAGGTAAAGTCATCTAAAGTATGTTAAGAAACAGGAAAGACGACATTTTAGGGCTTATGAAAACGATTTTTAAATGAGCCACTTAAAGAATTGGTTATTAATGTTATTCGAATTTAATAACGTAAGCAAGGGGAAATTTATGTTCGGGAAAAACAGTTTTGGAATTTAATACATAGTTTTAATAGATATTAAATGAGTATAAAATAAGCGCTGGATGGATTTTGATTGACTTTCGGTAAAAATATTTGATTATTGAGATATTTACTTAAATTGATATATTTATACAAGGCCCACAGATGTTCTAGTTTATTAAGGTCAAATTCCTAGCTGCTACAGCTGCCCAATTGAGATTTTGTTTGTTAGTTTGTTATAATAATAAAAAAAAAAAAACACGCTCGTGCCGACCGACACACCTGAGAATGTGACTCAACATAGCAAACATTATGAGACCATTTTCTAGGGCCGCAAGGGAAACAAAAGAGATATATACAAAATGAAAAGACGAAATAAGAAAAGACTTGCACCTTTGTCAACTGCAATCAGCGATCATAGATTCAGCTAGGTTTTAATAACCAATGGAGCTCAATTGTGTGTGTGTGTTTGATTGGCGTATAATCAAGACCGTTAGGCTGACAACTTGATACCGTTTGTATGCTCCAAAGTCTGTCAAGCAATATGAGTAGAGCTTAAGCGGGGAGCGGCCAGAAGCCAATTGTCCATTAAGTGCAGGCAAAGATATATTTGCTCTCCGATTGCATAAGCTGTGAGCTCAAAAAAAAAAAACACAACAACAACATATTTTTCACTGTCAGAGATTTTTGTTGGTTGGCTATAAGTTGGCTAAGCTATTTGCCCCCACGCGATACCCGAGGAGCTGAATACAAAAAAATGTTGTTTCGGTGGCATTTTCGTGGCCCCAAAAAAGAAATGTACACGAAATGTGGTAGTGCAGTGCGCTTTAACATAATTTAAATGTCAATGAGCGAAAGAGCAGCCAGTGAACCAACAACTCAAACCAAACTAAACAGCTGGGAGCCGCAATATCAGCAGAGACTGACCCGATTTTTGGAGAAGCCTCGCAAACCCGCATCTTATACTCGGCACAGAAACACTTTCTCTTGATCGGGTTCTCGCACGGACTGACTGCAATTAAGAGAAAATTGAATTTTTGAATTTATTAACGAAGAAAATAAAAAAAAAAAACATACGAACATGCGACAGCAGCAGCAGTAGCAGAAGCTGAAGCTGAAACTTTAAAAGGCAAAATCATTCGGTTCGTTCCTTTTGACATTAATCAAAAAATTAACTTTGCCTCGTTCTCTCATATACGATAAAATATAATTTATACTTTGGTATGTGGTGAGGTGTATATTCATATGTACATATATAATCAAGTTCAGGTTGAAAGCAGATGGTATTATAATTAGACACGTTATAGATTGAGAATCTTTAACGAATCATAAATAAGGCAGTGGTAAACTTAATTTTCTTCGTCTTATTATTTATCTTCTGTTCTTTAATAATTTCAGCACAATATTTATCAAGCGGGAGTTAAAGAGTTATGAATGCGGGCTGTACAAGAAATGTATAAAAAAATGTAATCTTCAATAAAAATTAAACAATTCTCATGAAACTGATATGCTTGGAATTTAACAGCTGCATTTGAAATACAAATTCTTTGAAACAATAATCAAATCAATTCATTTACTTAGCCAGATATAGATACTTGGCTACTCTGGCAGCAGCAGACCCGCAAAATGCTCCAATCAAGGTAAAATTTATAAGACAACAATAAAAAACACTCTAATATGTCTTGAAAGGCGAGTCCAATGGAGATGGAGATGGAGTTGGAGTTGGAGTCGGAATGAAAACTCGTTCCATTTTCAAGTGTTTGGACTATAGTACTTGACAGCAAAGCGCAGCCGATGAAATTCCTTGAGAGTATCAGTTACAAAACGTTTCAATTTTTTTTTTCTTTTTTATAGTATTTTTTTTGTTGCCTCACTCCGACCGTTGTAGTCCATTTGAAAAAGTTATTTCGGATTGGTTATCGTTGGACCATTTGATTTTGTTTTTTTGAGACACTTTAACACGATATTGAGCCAAACAAACAAAACAAAGACAGACGGACAGTCAGACAGTTGAATAGACAACAAGGCCTTGGTTCGAGAACGACAGTGAATGGGTTTTTTGCAAAGACAATGCTCAAAAGAAATCAGATACTTATTTTTATTTTAATTTTATTTTGGCACATAGTTAAGAATGCTAATCAAATCGGCTATAAAAAATGTGTTGGTTTGTATTTTATATCGATGAAATATTTAAGATAGCTCGAGCCTAAACTGGCCAAACTGTATCTGTGTATCTGTAGCTTAATCGAAGTATCTTACGCTCAACTGCCACCGCATCTTTTGCCTTTAAATGGCTAATGACAATCGATTTGCATAAGCAGCACAATTAATCTTTGTAATAACTAGTTGAAACCGAATCCGAAACCGAAACCAATACCCAAAAACCCAACCAACACCACAAAGACAAACATAACGAATCACGCCAGAGGCATGAAAATTATACTTTCAACGTATGTAGTATCTCGCTAGCCATGATTAATGAATGGAATCCAACGACAAACGATGGGCAAGCTAAGCTAAGCTTATCGAAGGCACAGATAGACAAACAGATAGAGTTTCTACATATTTTAAAATGATTATTAAGGGCGTAGAGGCTTGCATCTATTAATGTCACGTACAATGTCTAAGCGGCTAGAACAGAGAGAGAACCGATAGATAACACCAGCTCAGTCTCTGGCTCTGGCCAGGTTTTCTCTCTCTCTCTCTCTCTTTCTATCCACATTGTTGCATATATTAATGTGGCATGCCAGCTGCAAAACAGTTAAGTTCCATGTGCGGCATATTAATTATGAAATTTCTTGTTGGGCAACAAAATACTCCTGCGTGTCTGACCATGCGTGTGTATGTATGTGCGTGTGTGTTTTTAAAAGTATCTTTCATGGTCTCTCTCTCGCTCTCTCTCTCTGTCTCTGGCTTTGTGGCCTTTCACTTTGGAATGCGGTAGCCGCGTAAAGCAGCCCATAAAGCACATAAAAAAGAAAAAAAAAACAAGCCAAGTAAGTTCGGATTCCATTTAGCAGTTAAGCAGTGCAATCAGATTTGGCCAAATATTTGCACAGGCAACACAAAAAAAAAAAACAAAATCAAGGCATAATATTTTATAAATTGCTAAGGGGCGTGCTATAACGAATATTAAGCTGTAGATCTTAACTTTTGCAAGTAGGTTAGAGAATTTAATGCGCTTGGATGGTTGGTTTAATATTTTTGATAATTACACAATCAATAAATAGCTTTAGCATTAAACTCATTTTGTAAACCTTTTCTGGTAAGATTGAGAAGTAAAATAAGATGTTTAAAGTTTTTAAGCAGATCAAGTTGTTAGTGTTAATAGCTTCCCGCTTCCCAAGAACATAAAGCTAAAATCTTTATAGTAGAATATAGTTTTCCATTTAATCTAATCAAAAATATTTTTTCAATGAAAGAATGTGTTAATCTAAACATATTCGCTTTCAGTATGAGTCCATGAACGACTTTACAAAGATCGTATTACACACACAGTATAAACGTTTAAAGCGTTTTGTATGATATGAAAGTCGGTTTCAAGAATACCACCAACTGAAATCGCAGTTCGATAAAAAAAGACGTAAATGCATAATTAATTCTTGGGAATAGCAACTGCTAGAAGACCATAAACACTGTAAATTGATATCGCTGATTCAAAAACAGATATATTTCTTGGTGTTCACACAGCTTTCTCGCTTGGCGCCATAAATCTGTTAAATAGCATTTGAATAGCTTGAAATTCTACTAAAACAACAACTAATCCCATTTAAAATGAGGCAGCTTCGATGCTTCTTTGTCTTGGTTCTATCGAGGCTTTTTCGATTGGCAAGCTGACAAACAGCAATCAGTTAACTAACGCAAAGCAGAGGAAGATGTAGTAAAAAATAAATAGAAACTTCCCAGAGATATTCAACAGATGACCCCAAAAATCATATAATTTTATAGCATCAATAAAGCGCCAGCCAGTGTAAATATTGAAGAATCGTAAGTTCGCAGCGAGGTTAAATTGAACTTGAGTAGGGCTCTTCACATACAAAAACGGAAGGGGCCCGCACTATCTAAAAAAGAAAAAATAAAACCGAAGCTGAACTTATATGTATTATGAAACTCGTGTATGGGCAATAAGGTCATGTATGTTGCGACTAACCAGCAGTCATTAATCATGGATCACACATTGTGCGTTCAAAGTGTATATACATATTGCAAACGGATCGCTAACCGAAACCAGATGTGTGAAAGATGCTTGTTTTGAAGCTTTTGTCTTTGAGTTTAGCCATAAACCGTTGCCAATGCACTCACATCTCACTCTTCATCTTCTCTCGCACACATGCATACACATACACACACACATCACCTTGTCCCATTGGACACTTCCGATACGATCGGTGCAGCGTTCAATAAAATTGAGAGAACGGAAGGCTTCGCCACAGCCCCAACCACAGCCGTTAAGAACCTGAAGCATTTTTAACAGGAACAATAAAATCACAAGCTACATAACAAGAAGCTTGTTCTTCTCTTGCCCCTAAGAGTATCCAACTAACTTGATGCTCTGTGGATAGTTCTTCAAAAAACTAAAAGCACTTTAATTAATTTTTTCTGTTGTTATAAAATTAAATTTCGTCTTATTTACTTTAACTGCTAGCTTAATTTTTTTTTTTTTATTTAGAATCAGAAGATGATTATTTTAGATAGATTTTTAATATTAGTATAATACAGTAGAACTTCTATATAAAGAGTTTCAAGGGCATAAGAAAACACTTCGTTATAGAGAAAATATAAAAGTACAGAAATAAAAACAAATTGTTCTGGAAATGAATTTTTACTATCGATAACTACGTTGCACGGAAGTAAATACATTTGAATTAACATAATATTTAAAATTTTACTTTAAGTTTTACCATTTCTAGTTCTACTTTTTTACTTCTCCCTATAATTATATTTTTTCTTTTATTCCTTGCTCCCTTTCTCTAACTAAGCTTTTATTCTGCTTCCTTATTAACTTCTTCTCGTAATTTTACTTCTCCCTCTACTTTTACTTCTTCCTCTACTTTTACTTCTTACTATACTTTTCCTTCTTAATCTACTTTTACTTCTTCTCTTATTTATACCCACTTCTTCTTTTACTTCTGCTTCTATTTTTTCATTGTTTTTATCTTTTTCCACTTTTACTAACATATTTATACGTTAACCACTGTATCAACTGCTGTTTCTAACTACTTAAGTCTATAAACTTTAAGCACACAAATTAACAAATTGCAAACTTGTTTCACAAGTATCTTCCTTTATTAGATATGCAATGCAATATGAGAAAACATTTATAGCAAAAATCTCTGGTATTATACTATATTACCGTCCACACACACACACATAAACAGACACACACACAATGTTCAAACTGAAATGAAATCGAACGGCATTGATTGCATGCCAAAGTGGCTCCAAAGTTCTTGACTGACACCTGCAAGCTACAGAGGCGTAGACAGAGAGACGGAAAGATGGAGAGAAAAGAAACAAGAGCCAGACAACAAGTGACCATTTATAGAGTAGCAAGACGATCAACAGACGATCAAGATTTCCTTTTTTTTTATTCAAGGCAATGACGCAAAGCACGCAATGCCACCACCAACACCACCACCGCCACCCCCTTTCCATACCCCTTCTCGTTGCTGGACCAGCTTCTATCCTTCTTGTCTCAGAAGTCTTTGACTTTGCTTTTCTTTTTCCATTGGCTTTCTCTGTCAGCGTTGGCTTAATTATTATGAGCAGAGGAAGTGGAGACGTCGCCAACGTTGGCAGCGGCTAATTGCGCACTGGGTGCCTGCTTAATTTGTAGAACCGGGCCGACTAGACACCTAACTAGCCTGGGACCGACTCCACTTCCCACTGACTGAATCTCTTTGTCAAACTACTGAAATCAATCATTTTTAATATGTTTGTTTTTCATTAATTATTTATTTACAGCGTCAACAAAATGCTGCAGTTGCAACTACTATCATAAAGTTATTGCTTCACTAATTTGTTCCAAAAATGCCCACTCGCCACAATTGGGATACGGAGCGTGTGGGTGTGGCACATTTGGCTGGCGCTCTAAGTCCACTCTGCATAACAGATGCCAATCATGAGATATTGCGACCAAAACCACGCAGGTAAGAAACACAAATTTATCGCTTGGTTTATTTTTTATAACTTAAGTGTGTATAGTTATTGGGTAGTAAAAGTTAACCAACTTCTAACAAAAATGCATGCTCACATGCATATAACGAGCTATAGATGGCGGCACTTTATTTTACTTAAGAAAAACTGCCTAAAAGTATGCAGCGTTTTTTGTACGAAAAGTGTTAACGATGAATTTGGTTAAAAGAAATGTAGTCAAATTTTATTTTATTTGTTTTAATTAAAAGAGAAATCTGAAAGGGACCTGTATTAAAATACTAATATAATAATATATATAGAAGAACGATTTGAACTTACATGCAGTATATTTAATTATTATAAGAATTCCTGCTTGACGTTTGGATTTGCAAGTATAATGCTTCATTAAGATTGCGACCCGTAAGATATGTAAACACTTAAAAATTATATCGCCAAGTCATATAGCTAAACATGAGAAGAGTTTTTAAGGTAATTATATTCCAAGAATCTCAAGAGTATGTAAATTTCGATTCAACTCAGATAGGGTAGATAGTATTTCCATCTGATTATTGGGTGTTGTTTTGTTTTGTTTCTGGTTCTTATATCTGTTGTTTCCGATACGTGCGAGTGTCTGCACAATTGTGCAGAAAAGCGTGAAGCGTCCGAATTTGAATGGACAATAAACTTTTGTGTGTTCTCTTTATTTTTTTCGTTTCGCGGCGGTCAACTTGTTCTTTTCGGAAGTAGTAATAGTAATAGTACAACATCTCTGCGACGCATGAAAAGAATGCGATTGTTACTGTTGAAGTCGATGAAACGAGCACAACTCGTCTAGATATCTTTTTTTTCTTTGTCTTGTAGTCGCATTGTAGAGCCGGTCAAGGTTAATTTAGTGAAAATTAATGTCAGACGATGAAGAGCAGAAGATCACTTGGTTACAGCGGATGTGTGCCAAACTGTACAAAAATAAACTCTAAACAAAAGACACTAGCTTGCTGACTTTTAAGGTTATGAATGCCAAAATGAATATTACAAAAAAAATAACAAAAAAAAAAAAAAAATGACCAACCCGTTCAGACAAGACTAATTCAATTAGTTTGAAACTGGAGCTGAGAGTAACTATTATGGTTTTTTTTTTAAACATTTTCATACTCGATTTCTCAATCAAACAATGCCGCAACAATCTGTGGGTACAACTATGTACAAATGTACACACAGGAAGCCAAAATATGACTGGCATTTTCGAAACTTTTATTTTTCGCATTGGACAAACAATTAAGAGTTTGTGAAATAAACAAATGAACAAAAAATGACAGTCGTAGAAATTCACACAAATGAAAGTGAAAATGGCCAAATGTGAATAATTAGCTGCCAACAATAATAACAATAATGCAAACAGTAACGAACTCAAATAGGAAAAATTTGCCACACAATTCGCCCAGCTACATGTAGTAGCAATAACAACAAATTATATCTGTATCTATAGCAAGCCAAGTTAACATCAACATCAACAACAACATCAACAACATCCACACGCCAATGACAATGGAATATGGCTCTGGGCTCTGGGTATCTCTTTGAGGTCTGGGCCTAGGCCCTGGGTCTGGAACTGAGGGCATTAAACCCCCCCTATGGTTGTTACATTTTTATTTTCTTCATTTCATTGCTATTAAAAGCATCTTCAGCGCAGCATTGAATAAAATAGAAAAAAAAAAATATATAAATGCGATGCCATTGCGATGCGACGACACGACGCAAGTGAAAATGTTGTTACCTTTTTACCTGTGTTGCCGCTGCCGGTGTCTTTGCCCAGTGCCATGTACTTTCTTTCATACACAAACACACAGGCACACACACAGACACACACACACACACACACACACTTATAGAGTAGTAAAGCACAGCGAAACGCGGCACATTACCCATACGTATCTTTGAGATAGTTTTTAAAGTTTGTCAAAATACAACTACTACTAAAGCTAAAACTGCTGTTGCATCTGTAATTTTTTGGGAATTGACTAAAAGATGCCCTGCAATAAAATAAAATATGTTAAAAACAAATATTTAATAAATATTTGGCGTTCTTAAATGTCATTTATTCAAGCAGTCCATTTGTAGAAAACCTCTTATACAATTCATTGCAAAGCAGTGCAGGACTAGCATATTCTATACTATAGAATCTATAGTATATTAGTACATTATTAGTCTAAGCTTCGATTTGCTTAATAAAGCATTGCACTTTCCTAAGCTAAATCCAAACAGTGCTACTGCCTTATATCATTATTGGGTACAGGGTATAGCAATAATACAATAAAAATTAACTGCTAGACGCGAAAGTGTGGGAGTTGCATGCAATGCCGTCAGCTGTTGCCAGCAGCCACATGCTATAGATATCTAAATCCAGCTGGCGTTGATAGCGTTGATAGACATACAAAAAACCGTCACTCGCTCAACTTATTTAGCCGTTGAGGCCAAATGCGATTTGAACAAATGTCTGGTCTGTTGTTCGAAAAAAGCGGAAGCGCATCTGCTGATGACTTACTCTCTATATCTCTATGGTTAATGGCCAAGTGTAAAGCAACAATAACCGTATGCGGATATCTTATTAGCGCCACGCACAATCACTGCATACATACATATATACTATCTACAAATCAGGTGGCGCTGTGAATGGCGCGAGTCATAAGATGTAATAATGTTAGGGCTAGTAATGGCGCGCATACAAATGTGTTGTGTTTCATAAGAGTTGAGCTAAATAAACGTTAACAAAACTAAAAAAAATAGCTACAATATAGCTGATTACTTTGGTTATGGCATTTATATAAACAGTGAACTTAAAAAACAACAACTACTGCAATTAGCTGCATAAACAAAGATTAAAAAATAACAACAACAACAACCAAAATAACTCAAACTCGAAGCAAACGCACATCAAAGTCACTCTGGTCTTTGACCTCTTTTTAACACTTCCGGTTTTCAATTGTCTACACAAAATGCATAATAGTTTAAATAGATTCAACTAATCATTTTCGTAAACATATCAATGATTCGATAATTACGACTTTTATTATGATTAATTGATGGAGTTGTTACTGAAAATTGCTAATTATCTTTGCAATCTACAAATATTGATACATTTTACAGCTATGTTTCAGAAGTGTGAAATACTTTTCTATCTCAAGAACTAAGTGTTTTTCTTTGCACTCTTCTAATCAAGCTTACTTCATATTTGTACTCAACATGAAGATATTTCCCAGGCATGACTTGCGACTTTATCGAAATTTATGTCAAAGATGTGTTGAAAACCAACAAACAGAAAGCTGTAAACTTAAGTGTTCTAATCATAAAAAAAAGTACGACTATAGTTCAGATTTAAAGCATTGACTAACCTTGTCAGAGTTTTTAACATTTATTTCCATTTGTCTTAACGATGGCCAACACAAAATAATTAATGGCTAATGCCACAAACGCTAAACTGACTAACTAGTAGAGCGAGTTCTAATGATCTATCTATCTACAATCTAAAAACCGAAAGAAAAAAAAAACAACACAAAAATAGCTCAAACTATTTCCTGTCCGGCCGCCGGCCGTCAGCGTGAAAAACGAAAGTTCCTTTTTGGTTTTGAGTTTTGTTTGGTTTTTTTGTTTATACTGCAAGCCAAATCTCATTAGTTGGCCAACTTAAATGACACACATATTTTGGATACTTTGGATATAGTATACATATATGTTTATTGCTGCAGCCCCATAGGGTCGGGCACAACTAATAGGTTTTTAGGTTTATCTTTGGCTATTGCTTTTGGGCTGTTTACTGAATTGCAGTTGCCGCCTTTGGCCAGTTTTCCAAATCGAGATTTTTCTTGTTACCAACACGCAAATATTACATTAGACTTAAAGCTGTTATACTTTGGCTTTGGTTTTGGTTTTGTTTTTTATTATTAACGCTTAATGGGCAGGCATATTTATAGTCTTGTCGTTACGATTCCGTAAATTAAACTTTTTAATGCGCAAATTGTACATAGCATAATGTTTTTCGTTTCGTTTTTTGTAAGTAAATAAAAAACGCAGGCGAAACTCATGACAGAGAAATGAAGAAAGTTTGGGTTATTGTGTAATCCTAAAGTCGGCGAGTCTTGTCTCTAATAGGGGTACTACAATAACTTTTCTGCTTTTCCGCATTACGTGGGCGATTTTTCTTGCTGACTGGCATTTGACCAAATGACCAAGCAATGGGTCATAACTTTCTAATTGCTTGTTGTTGGGTTTGGGGCTCATTTTTTTTTTTTGTTTAGTCTAGAATCTAACGATCACTGTTAATTCATTATGGCAACAAAAGAACCTCAAGAATACCGTTACATCAACAAGATGAACTGTGATATATCATTGGAAGCAGGTTACGCTCAATGCTCAACGATTTATCTCTGCTACACATGAAATGTATCTAGAAGATATACAAACGTGCTTAGATTTGTTTGTGTGTATATTTTAAAACTTACGCGTGTCTGCACATGCTCAGAACAGATACAAGATACAAGTGAACTTGTGTGCTGCGAGAGACCAAGACCCAGGCGCGGAAGGAAACTAACAAAACGATCTGATAAGTGTCAAGATTGTATAACCTTCGAGTGCGTCCCAGGCCACAAGCACTTCAATAGCCAGCCAGCCCCTCTCTCAACTGCTGTACATATAATTAAATTCACATACAGGTCTAAGAAATAGAGATGAGCAAACCTTGAAGCAAGCTTCGCTGAAGATTTGAAAAAAAAAACAAAACAATCTCTATTAATTTTACTTAATACTAAAAAAGACAAAACATATTTAAGCGCTTTGCTCTTTAAACTAGTCTAAATAAATACTGACGAGCTTTGCAAGGGAATAAAAACCATCGAAATGGCGAAAAATCGTAGCATAAAAAGTTGTTTGATTAATGAATTCGATGTAAAGTTAACTTTGTTGAACGGAAGCTCGACTTTAGATTATACTAAATATTTATTTAAATTAATAAACTGTTTTGATTACCTTTAAAGCCTCATAAATATTTAAAAATTGAATAAGACTAAACATTCAGTCACTGTGATTTGAATAGCACACAGTAGAGTAATATCGGTTTCATTGTGCAGTACTCAGAGCTGATGGAATCTGGCCTGGAGTAAATCTCTGCCTGCTGCTGGTGCTGCTTGCTGCTGCTTGATGCCTGCTGTTGTTATTGTTGTTAGTTGAATGTTACAGTTGTGCCATTGTTTTGGTCACACAGCTGAGAAACAACAAACTCACGGCAGCTGAAATTACCCAAGCCAAAGACCTGCAAGGTGGCATGGGGCCCAAAGGCCTATTGCTTGCTACACACACACACACACACACACACACTCCTCTCTCGCTCTCCTCTCCTTATGAAAATCAGGAAAAACACCGCGCGTAGACAATGACTCGACAGCGCAGCTGACGTCGTCGTCGTCGTCGACAGCGGCAAACGGCTAGGCAGCAGCTAGTCGCATTTTGGCTTTGAAACGCCGTCGCTCAGTTTCAGTCAGCTTCAGTCGAGCTTGATGTTCGAGCGCAAGCGGTGGTAGTGTCTAACACACTAAGAACACTTAAAACGAAGTCGCACTGTGATTCGGATTCGGAGTCAAATTCGGTTTTGGATACGTTAAAACGTCGGGGACACGCAAAGCTGCGCACGGCGCTAGAGCAATGAAAATTTATAATTTGCATAATTGTTGTTATTACTATTTTGTGAATTAAATTGTGTTGTTGTTGTTGTTGTAGTATGTCAGTTAAACGCAACTGTGCGGTATTATGGTGTGCAAAGTGAAATGAAACCAAAGCAAAAGTTTTAACATAATTTACAAAAAGAAAACCAAAACAAATATTCAAATTTGAAATTCAAATTGAAACTTCATCATCATCATCATAAGCGATCTTCTTGCAGCAGCATTTGCATTTGCAACATGTACTGCAGCAAAGATTGCAGCTGCCGCTTATGCCGCGAGCTGCGTGACTTTAAGCTCAGCTCCAAGAAGTCTCTGTTCTCTGCACAGCAACAATTGCAATCCAAGTCGAGCAAGCTAACCGGCAAAGGAACGCCTCCCAGCTCCCTGCTGGGTCGCATGCTAAATGAGAATTTTATACTGAGACGACGCGGCATCTCGCTGAAGAACTTTCAGCCACAATCGCTGCGCAATAGCGAAATGTGCCAGTCGCCGTCGCAGTTGGTGCGCGATGCAATTGCAATGCCACGCCCCTCGCAGACACCATCGCCCACGCCCATCGAGGAGCTGCCCGATTGGGCGGCCACACAGCGCAGGCGGGAACCAGATCGACGCGATGCCAATGCCAATGGGAATGGCAATGGCAATGGGAACGGGAATGGGAATCTAGGCGATCGAGAGGTCAAACCAAATCATAAGGTGGTCATCTATTTTGGTGACTCCATGAATCGAGCTCAGCAACAGCAACAGCAGCAGCCCGCATCCAAGCAATTGCCCGCAGATCTTCATTCGCAGCTGTTGCAGGAGATGTCCCACAAACTGCAATCGGCCAATGACAAAGTCAAACTGCAGC
The DNA here is from genome assembly GCA_035044585.1 of Scaptomyza polygonia. NCBI lineage: Eukaryota > Metazoa > Arthropoda > Insecta > Diptera > Drosophilidae > Scaptomyza > Scaptomyza polygonia. The sequence continues at coordinate 2,857,467 of JAWNNU010000962.1, read as the reverse complement.
CAGTGGATGAGGTAGAGAGTGCGGAGGTGGAGGTGGAGATGGAAATGGAGGCTGATCCAACAACAGTTGATGATGAACTGCCGCCCTACATTGAGAGCGTGCAGAATGGCGTAATTAATATCAAAATTGAAGGCAATTACCGGCGCGCCAGTGCTCTGGTGGAAACGGTGGCAAAGCCAACTCTAGCTGTTGTTGGCCAAATGAAATCCGATGCTGCTGACAGCAAAACTAATGCTGATGCAGATGCTGCTGACGATGATGATGATGACGATGACGATGACGATGATGACAGCGACCCTGGGCACGATGCAGAGACCGCCAGTCAGTCAGATTCATGTGATTGGAGCTATGTTCAGGAGTGGCGACGAGCTGCGAGACGGTAGTGAAAATACTTCCAAATGATTTGCTATTATTTAAGGTTTTTGTTTTTTTCTATTTCATTTTCAGCTTATTGGTTTTTGTTTGTCCGCTATTGTTGTTGTTGATGTAAATGTTGTCTGGGCTTCCATTCTAGTATTGTGAAAGCAATTGAAAAATAGCCAACAATGTAGCAAGTGAAAACATTTTGGTCTTTTTTGCTGGTTTCTTATTTGCGCTCATCATTTGCATGAAAAGGGAATTACGTTTAGAGTAAAAGGGAAAACTAAAAGAGTTGAGTTAACATTAAGTCGATCGTGAAATCGATAAATATAGAGAGACGTATAGAGTTTGAGTAGTTAACTTTTGGCTTTATTTATGATTGTTAAGAACTTTTATCATAGAATATAATTTGATAAAAACTTTGTACTTGACTTTATTTATTAAGTTTTTTCATATATCTCTTTCTTAGATCCATTGAGCTTTAAAAACAACTAAACAGATATAGTTTCTTTAAAAATATATTCTGTCATATTTAAAATTAATGTCAAAAGGTCACTGATCGTCAGAGAAGTCGAAGAGTCCGTCAAATGAGATCATGTCCCAGCATTGTTAAAAACCAATTCAAATGCAATAAATCGTATTTGGCGCAACAAGCAGACAAAAATATTCTTGGTCAGAAGAACAATGAACACATTTTAAAAGATATAAAAATACGTCTGCTGAAATTCTGGGTCAATCAAATATAAGAACAACGTTTTATGTTACAACATTAAATCAAAAATCATAATAAAAGCAAACGATTCAGCTTTGAAACTTGGCGGCATGCAAATGAATCGTAACTGCCTCTTAAATTTTTGGATTTAGCTTTTTTAGCCGAACCCAGTTAGACGAATGTTGTTGTTATTGTTATTGTTGTGCAGTGCAGAATTGTGAGAACGAATGGCAACCCACTTTCATAAACAAAAGGAAACGTTAATCTTCTGTTGGCAAACAGAATTTGGCATACTCTTATAAACTCTTACAAACGACACTAAATAAAAAAAACCTTGGCTTTGTTTAAATTATTCTATAGAGGAAACTTCTACAACTTCTACACATTTATTTAAATTAACAGCAATATTTTAAATAAGACTACTGTTGAGGTTAATATATGTAAGATTGGGATTATGTTTTTGGTTATTAAATCATAGTCATAAAAACTTCAAACGGTATTAGGTGCTGTCTGTTTTGTTCTTAGCATAGCAAACAGCATTAGTTAGTCGTTATTCCCCTTTTATGCAAAAAGTCTTTTGCAAAGATTTGCAGTTCAAGAAGAAAAAAACAGAAGACGCAAGCTCAGCATCGACCTACGGATTGTACTTCTCTGCTTTTAATTAGGTGCCACCATCCAACCTCAAGCTCAAGCTCAAGCTCATGACCACACTTCTTCTTTCAGAATACATAGTGGCAAATTTATGCAAAAAGTAAGATATACAAAGATGGCCAAGTAGATTGGCAAGAGAGTGTGAAAGATAAGCGGTAATATGACAGGTATAACTTTGTGACAGCAGTGACAACAGCTCTACCTTGACCGTTAGCTAAAGTATTGTTTGTTTTCGGTAACATTCTTCAATTCTGTTGAATTCTAACTAGTTGCATAACTGATTGGCTTCTGTGGCTATTGAAAATGGGTCAAGTCGGTGTTGATACATATATTATTATGGTATTATATTCTGCTTTGATCTTTTTAAATTTTTTTTGACATTTCATAAAAGAAACAGTTTAATGCTCAAATCATACCTATAAATACTAGAACGGTAAATACATTTAACTTTTAAAATATGTTCCTCTCTGATCCAAACTTATTTCAATAATTTTAAGGACTCTTTAGTTGTTAGTTACTTTCAGTTTTGTTGTTTTTATTTATTTAAATGCAGATTTTAATAAAGTGTTCTATCAAAAAAGTATTTTTATGCAGATCCAAACTACAATAAGCTTTAAGTAATTTATTTGTAGAGTTAATGATTTCTTAAAAACTTGAGATTCTTTAAATTTAACCAAACACACTCTCTCTCTTTCTTTCATTTTAAATAGGCCCACGGGTAACTTGCCACCAAGTTTTGCTGGACAGCAGGCGCCCGTTCAGATAACGGGATTGCCACCTGCGCCGCTCCAGTCGCAGTTGGCGTCACATCAACAACAGACACAATCACCGCTTGCCAATGTACCACCACAAGGAGGAGGGTTGGCAGTAGCAATGGCCACACCAGCGCCACGCATATTCAAGGAGCTGGCACAGCAGCCCCTAAAGGCACCAGTGGGCAGTAATAAGACACCAGTTCCATTGGTAACCAGTCCACTGCCACATCATCAGCTGACATCACCTGTCTCCAAGGCAGCGATGCCCCAGCGTGCAGTTGCTGGACCCGCTCGCCTGACCGTTCAAAGCACGCCGGTGAAGTCGCAACCTCCACAGCTGAGTGGCAGTCTGCAGGGAACTCCTAGCCGAGCTACCTTGGGTATACCCACAGCAACGTCGGCAACGCGAACGCATCCACATGAACAGTTCCGGGCATTGCAGCGGGTGCAGGAATGCCACAGTTCCTCGGATGAGAATCGAAGCTCAGGTCATGCAAGCATGTCGGATACAGGTGGACATAGTTCGTCGCCGGCTGGTGGGATGACCTTGGGACCGTTGCCAGAGGATCGTTTGGCTGCGGGGGTTACCAATCGGAGCACGCGCTCAAGACGTCATCGCGGGATCATGCCAGCGGGCAAGGCACCATGGAGTGGCAGTGGATTAGAAGACATCAAGTTGGCCATACAGCAGCTGACGATGCGTTCCCAGACGAGTAGTAGCACCTACAGCAGCCTGAGTGCCGGTTCGGAGAGTTCAGAGCCGGCTAGGCGTCTGGGTCGTTACTCATCCCTGGAGACGGTCATCACCAGCACCAGTGCAGATGAGTTTGTCTGGGTGGATTCACATAATCGTTTGGTGGAGCTCCAACATCCACCCTGGAGCCAGCAGTGCATAATGAGAGTGCTACGGAATGGTCGTTGCAAACAGCAAGCTGAGCACATTACCGTCGAAAGCATCTCCAGGTTGGGCTACCTACTTCAGCGTGCTCTAGTGCGCATTGCGCGAGAGATTCAACGCTTTTCAGCGGGTTTGGGTCTATGCTCCAAGCAGGAGGTCATTGGCGCCTTTAAGGTAGTTCTCTGTTCCACCCTAGCCGATTCCTGCACCAAGGCATGTCTCCGTGCTGCAGCCATGTTTGCGGTTCCGGGCGAGAGTGCTCTCAAACAGAGCAAATCCTCACGAGCAGGACTACAGCTGTCAGTGGGCAGCTTTTTCCGATGGATGACGGATGCAAGGCTGGGCAAGTTCATTCACGAGTATGCCGCGGTCTATCTCTGCGCAGGCATTGAGAATCTGCTCGAGGAGATCATGCTGCAATGTGGTGGCGTTAACAGTTCAACAGCTGCCGCTCTCGATCAGAGCATTGCCAGCTCTGGGGATTTCTGGGGTTTGCTTCAACCATTCGCCCACTTAAATGCCGGTCGGATTGCATCCGGCGCTTTGGCCATGCCACGCTGGGCGAGTCCCTTCTCGCTAGCTACCTGTGTGGGCAGCATAAGAGAGTTGAAGGAGAAGGCATTGCGTACTCAGCAGGAGTTTCAACATGCTGCTGCATTATCCAATGCGGCTTTGAGTGCTTTGTTCTATTTCATGCGCTGCTCCCAGTTGGAGCATACAGAGCTAGCTGCCCAGAGCTCAACGGCTGGACGGGCACCACCTAACAGTGGCACCCAAAATGTGCAAGAGTTGTGCTATGAACGTGCCTATGTTGTTCTACCTCCACTCGCCGAGTGGTTGCGTGTGGCATCCGCACATGCTGAGCACCGAAGTGGTTTAATGATCGATAAGGATGATATCTTGCAGGTAGGTTTAATATTTGAGAGTAAATTTTCGTTACCGATATCAACAGAGCCGGTCTCTGAAGCAACATAAAATTTACAGATTTTTCCCGATCGTTAGGAAATAAATTGTTCCTTAACCGACCAACCTCATCTGTACAATATCTCTATAGTGAACTTTGCTTTCTATCTCTTATCAGTCTGCTCGCTTGTTACTACCGGGTGTTGACTGTCCCATTCGACCCATTGCCCATGATGAAGAGCTGCCTACAAAAAAGACACACTTTGCCAACAGCAACAGCAGTGCCAGCAGTCCGGGGGGAAGTGCAACGGGCAGTTCTACAAGTAGCTGCAGTACACCAGCTGTGAGCAGCATTGGAGAGGACACCTCAGAGTTGGGTCGACGAGCCACAATTGGTGTTGCCTTCAAGTTGCTGCTGACGGGTCGAGCAGAACTGTTGGCTCAGGCTGCTCAATTGTTGCCTCCAACCACTCGCTATGATACACAGAATAGTGCTGGATTGACGGCATTGATGATTGCCAGCATACGAAATGATGAAGTGGCTCTGCATGCCCTGCTCGATGCTGGATGTGATCCCAATGTGGAGGTACCAGCAACCGGAAGCACGGGCTATCCGGCCATCCAACCGGACACACAGCACTGGACGGCTCTGTGCTTCGCGGCCAGTCGAGCCAACTATATGGCACTGCGCATTCTCTTAGAGCGTGGCGGTAAGGTGGAAGGTGGAGCTCGCAGAAGCGAGGAGAAGTGCACATTGACACCACTCCAACTGGCAGCGGGAACTGGCAATCTGGAGATGGTAGCACTGCTTCTAGCACATGGCGCTAATGCGTTTATGTCCACACAACAGAAGGATACATTATGCTTTGCCGGATCCGCACAGAAGGGTTGCTTCTGTGCCATCTCTGTGGCAGCAGCACATGGGCATCGCTCCTGTCTGCGCAAGCTTCTCACACATCCAGTCTCCCCTGGAACAAGGGATGTGCTCTCGCTGGAAGAGATGCTAGCCGAAGGCGATGTTGTAGGTGTTCGTGGCTCTAACTCAGCTGCAGTTATTGTTGCTGGTGAGGATCTGTTGCCGCTGCTCAACAAGACACAGATCAAACGACTACAGGAAGCCATGTATCACAGTGCCGAAAACAATCATTTGGGTGTGTAGACAAACCTCTCATACTGACATCTGACTTTATTAATATCTCTCTTTCCCACTCGCTAGACATCACGATTGAGCTCCGCAAGCTTGGTGTTCCCTGGACACTACACTGCTGGATGCACGCCCTGTCAGCGGCTCATGACCTACGTCTTGATGCTGTTATAGATCAGCTGCTGCAGGACTTTCTACAGGTCTGCCCGGATGACTATAGCGCTCAGTTTGTCAGCGAATGTTTGCCTTTGCTTTTCAACATCTTTCGTAATAAGAACGAGGGAACCACATTACTGCTGGCTGATATATTTGCTACTTGCTTTGGCTGGGAGGCACTGCATCCGCTGAAGGAGCAGCCACCAATGCAGCCAGTACAAGGCACACGCATCGATCCAAAGTTTGTCAATAATCCGGAATTAAGCGATGTTACCTTTCGGTAGGTAACATTTAAAATTGTTTCCTAAAGATTTGAGTAAATTGTCTTCGACTTTGATTTTATTATTTGCAGCGTTGAGGGCAAAATCTTTTATGGCCACAAAATAGTTTTGGTCACTGCCTCCCCACGTTTCCAGAGCATGCTCAGCTCCAAGTTGAGTGATGCCAATGCCACGCCCACTGTGCAGATCAATGATATACGCTATCACATCTTCCAGCTGATTATGCAGTTCCTGTACAGTGGTGGATGCGGTGCATTGGATGTATCGCACGGCGATGTGCTGGAACTGATGGCAGCCGCTAGCTTCTTTCAGTTGGAGGCGCTGTTGCGCTACACAGAGGCACGTTGCTCCGAAATGGTCGATGTGGACAATGTGGTTGCAATGTACATACATGCCAAGGTGAGTTCAAGATCACAACTAATTGAATATGAATATTAATCATGTGATTTTCATTTAAGGTTTATAATGCCAATAATCTGTTGGAATATTGCCAGTGTTTTCTGCTCCAGAACATGGTCGCACTATTGACTTATGATGATTCAGTTAAGCGTTTGCTGTTTGCCAAGAAGATACCAAATCATGATGTCCTCGCTGGCCTGCTTCAGGCACTACAGCAGCGCTTGAAGACCCGCAAGCCAAATGCTGGAGGATTGGTCAATTCCTATCGTTCACCGCCAGCAACGCCAGTAAAAAAGTAGAAGGAGCAGAAAGAATAACTCTTAATCTGGAGTTTCATAGGCTTGCATATATGTCATATTTATTGCATTGTTTTTTTTTATCTAACGAATTCGAAATCGTTTCGTATGTATTATATATAACGTCCTCCCATATAACTAGATCCATATACCTAAATAATAGTAGTTGTAGTTTATATATTTTGTACTCTCAACTTGTTCAGTGCACTGTTAATTATAAAATTTTTAATGGCTAGATAACGTGTGTCCTGTGTAGCAAACCTGTAGTTAGTTGAAATTGTTTCTCCAAAATAATAAAAAATAAATAAATATATAACAAAAATAAAAACTTCATAGTGTAAATTTGTTTTTTTTTTTTTATCAGTAATTCAGCTCATCAATTTATTAGTATTTTGGTGGTTTTTTGTAATCCGTATCGGGCAACGATGGTTTTTGCTCACTGGTCAACTTGGCTGCCAATGATATTTGTGGCAAGATGTTGCCACCCTCAGGCACAAAACCATGATCATCGGCTTTGTAGTGCACCACCACCTCCTTGCCATCGGCATCGAAGTATGAATAGGAGCCATTCACCTCCAGAAATTCATTATCACTGCCGGCATTGTGCACCACAGCAGTCTCGTCACGATGTGTGCCATCCTCGCCCTGATAGTGGAAGTGATAGGAGCCATCATTGTTCTTCTCCTGGGCAGAGTCCACAATAGCCACTGGAGGCATTGTTGAGCTTGAATAGACATCAGCTGGTGCAGCCAATGCACCAATCAAGCAGCAGCCAAAAACTAGTAGCTGCATATGGAAAAATTAGTATTATATTGCATATATGAGTAATCCGTTAAGTTTTTGGAATCTTTACTTACAAGCTTCAACATTTTGTTGTGGTTTGTTCGTTAGCTCAGTTCAGTTTGATTGTGGTCCAGTTAAGACGCCGGCTTATATAGTCCAAAACGCAACAAATTTAGTGGTCATCTTCCTTACCGGTTTTGATCCGCTCTGTATTTGTGACATACATTAAAACGCGAAAAATTAAGAAGAAAAAAATAATAAATAAAATGGTTTAAACTCAAAACTCGTTCTAAGAATTAATTTGAGATCAATTAACTGCATGTATACGCCCTACAATTTCAGGCATTCAATTTCAGATCATCCAGCGAGATACACTTACAGACACACACACACACACACACACACATCGATCCCGTAATACCACATAAAAAATTCATAAGTATTCATGAGTATTCAGATCGCATTCTTTTGCACTTGTTTACTTTGCTCTTAACGCCATCCGAGTTGCACTCCAGTTTGCATTCATTATTTAGCATGATTATTATATGATTATTATAGTTTGATGATGGTGCGGTATGCCAACGTTTCTGCATGCATTGTTTCGCCGCCTCCTCAGCCGTGTCCTCAACATGTTCAGTTATGGTCTCATATATGTACTGTATACTGGAAATGGAATTCGTATTGGAATTGAAATTATTGAATGCTTGCGAATTCGTTTGTTTTTAGCACAAACTTTTCATCGATATTTCTCGAACAACCAACGATTGCTCCATTGCAAAATATGTTAAGATGGAAAAACTATAAACAATTCTCTCTAGCCCTCCCCTCAAATCTCTAGCTCTGCTCTGCGACTCGCCTAGCGATTGTTATTTTTGGCTCAGTTCGTGCGGGAAGCACATTAAATTTTCCAGCCCATTTTAAATACAATGCGTTCCACACAGATCAGGGGCAATGTGGGGTTTAGTATAGAAACTGGAGGTACCACAAAGGCTGGTAAGGGGGCAGGAGGGGCCACAAAACGAAATACTTAAAGGTGCCACATGCGCTTCGGTTGCGTTTCGTTCGATTTTCTATACGGTTTCTTGCCTTTTGTTTATGCAACAATAAATTATACATTTAATTTCGTTTCATTAGAAATGCTACAAGAATAAATATGTAAGCTTTTGTGATTTGGTTGGTGGGGGTGGTATTCTCTTATATATGAGCTATATATAAGTATACCACTGGAAATATAGCTAAGGTATATTTTCGGAGATATGTTAGCATGATTTATAGTATGTATGCATATACTAATATACATTTTTGCCAGTTCTAAATGCAAAAGCAATTTTTTGTTATTTGTTTTTCTTATTGATTACATTCCCGTTTTAATTGTAAAGTCATTAAGCATTGATATATATCAAATATATAAATTTTTGAATTTTGATTTGGTTGTCTAATTTTAGTAAATGAGTTGTATTGATTTGTTTTTGTTTTTAAATATATTGAAAGCCATATGGCAACAGCTCTTTCTAATGAAGCTGTAAATATTGTTTTAACGTTAACTTAAATAAAAATAAATTGATTTAGTGTGGAATATTTTTGAGGATACATTCATGTGCCTAAGGATATCAAGCTTCAAACAACCTACCAATTTATTTTTTTAAAGATTCCATTATTTTCTTAAACTAATCACTATAAAGATGTACAGCAAATAATAGTTTTATTTGAAAAGCAGTTGCTCGTGCAAATATTTAGATTTGTTTTTTGTTCATAATTAAGTTGTATTATGATATTAAGCGTAAAATTGCTTACACGCTTCGTTTAAGATGTTGGCTATGATTACCGAATAAAGAACATGGTTGTAGAGAGAGAGAGAGAGAGACAAAATAAAAGATTACTCACCAGTTCCTAAGATTTTGGGATAGCTACGATATGATTTGTTGATTAAATTCATAGTTAATACGCCATTTTCCCTTTCCTGTCGTTCCTCAATTATAAAGACAGTAAGCGGAAAAAGACAAATCGACTAGAATTCACTGAAGATTGCTAAAAATTTGGAATACTTAATACTTTGTGGTATTAAACACATTGCTTGCCCGTTCGCTTGTAGATAAAAAAAGATTTTGATTTTGTATTTGAATTTGAATTGAATTAATTGAATGTGCCATGATTGATTTATGCATGATAGATACAAGTGTGGCGAAGGGGGAAATGCTGTCTGGAAAACTGTGCCAAGAGGCAAAAAGCCAAATACTCTTCATCTGATCATAAACGACAACATGCCTGTAGTACGTACGAAAATAGTTTTATTTTTATAACTGTGCGCTAGTTTTGTTTGTTTTATTTTTATTTTTATTTTTATTTTATGGACTTCCCCCACAAACGCAGCATGGCATCTGCCAAGCAGAACACACAGCTTTCTTCCCATAGCACAAATAGTATATCTTTTCATTTTCTCTTGCACATTTTGTATAGTTTTACTTTTTTTCTTTATATACCAGAAAGTTTATACGCTATATTATCAAGGAAGTTGTAAACTACGCGTCGTTGCCTATTAAATTGTGATTTGTTTTATTAGACAAGCTGTTTTAATTCCTTGCGTTCATCCTCTCCAAAGACAAAAACAAAGGCCGCGAAAAACTGTGCAAACTGTGAAAACTGTGATGTGTGCGGGGGTAAACAAAAACGACGACATGCGAAAATTCGAAAAATGAGCGAAACGCAACGAAAGCGAAAATCTTTATACATATATGTATAGTATATATGATAAATAAATAAATAAAGATGAAAAATTATGAAAAACAGGCGGCAGGCACTGAGACAAGTGGGTTTTTTTCTTGCTTGTTTTCGATTTCTTCTTGGATTTTTCAACGTTTTTAACGGAACATATTTTTAGCCAAAGTAAAAATATTGGAAAGCCGAAAACTGAGTATATATATATATATATATGCATGTGTGTTGGTGTCTATGTGCATATACTTATATGGAACTTGGCACCAAGCAAAAACCCGCCCACTTCCGCAGTTAAAAGGAACACTTTAAACAAAATATCCTGAGATTAATTTTAAAGAAAACACTTTCAGTTAAAATTCGTTGAAAACTATTATGTAGCACCATAAATCGCCAAGAATACATAGCTTTTATTTCCAATATTTATTTTCAATATTTCTTTTATTTTCGTTATTGGGTTAAGAACTGTAGCACCGACCGATCCGAACACGCTGACGCGTCGCGACGCACTGCACCTACGCTCCAAAATTTTGAAAACTCTTAGACAACCAAATTGTTGAAAAATTCTATTCAAAAAAAAAAAAAAAAGCTAGAAGAAGCAGCAGGAAAATATAATAACATGCCGACATAAAACGAAACGAACTGTAAGAGATGGCATATATTGGGTATGGTATTTTGTGAAGTGTGAGTGAGTACGGGAGAGAGATGAAGAGCGAGCAAGCGAGCAATCGGAGGAACGGAACTCAAGTGCACGAACGACGATCTACGATCCACGAGCAGGGAGACGGCAATTCATGTTCGATGCTCAGCAGCTGGCCTCCCATGGTCCACATACTGTTAGTCGCCACATGCCACCCCTCTTGCTTTCCCATTACACCTCACACCCCATCCCCCATCCCCCATCGCTATGCATCATCATCTCCACCCACACACAAACGTTTCCGCTGCTGCTGCTCGTACTGTTGTTGTTGTTGTGGCATAAAAATTGTTTCTAAAAACGGCCAAAATAGAAGGAGGAAACCAACTACCGCTACCATACGAAAAAGAGAGTGCCAAGATCCGATGGCTGCAGTTCACGTCAAAGTTCAAGCCGCTTGCATTCGACTGATTAAAAAGCAAATCGAAGAAAAGGAAAGGAAACGTTTTTGTTTAGACTTAAACATGCACTGGCCACACCCAAGACACCCATAAGCAGTACCGTGATTCTGTCAGTTCTCAGCAAAAAATAAACAACAACAGCGAAAAAAAAAAAAAAAAAAAACAAAAAACTCCTCAAAGAACTGAGCAGAACCAACCGAACAAACTAAACTCAAATATGTAGTATGTTCGTCTGGAATATGAATACCTTATTTTTATTTTAATTCTCTAAACATTCCGATTGTTTATGTTTTCTGTGATGCTTGGTTGCTAGGGCTGCTGCTGATGCTTGAAATGCTTCTGCTCAAGTGCCGTTTTTGTACTATTGGAAAATCGGAAAATTCTTAGGCAGCCATTTCATTTAGAACTTTCTCTACCGCTCATTGTAAACATTTCACTTGACGCGTTGCTAAAATAAGCATTCAATAAATTACAGAAATAAACAAACTACAACAAAGCAACATTGAAAAACTATTAAATTGTACCTGAATCTTCTCTTAATAGATTATTTGATCGACTATTTTCCATAATGTGTATATTTCCATTCTAAGATCAATATATTCCTGAATACAAAACATCTGTACTTTTTAATTTTTGTCGAATCAACATTCTCAAACATAAATATTATAATATTTTATTTATTTTGTAGTTTAAATTTTTGATCAATTTCTTTAATTCGCCATGGATAGGGAAGAAATGAATTCAATAGTACAGGCTGATCGAAATTCGGAAGCCATAGCCGAATTGGCCGAGTTAATACGGAATAGCGTCAACGCGAAGCGAGGCAGTGTCATTGAAAATATTTGCAAGCGTCTCAAAATTGTTCATTTCGATTTGGATAAGGTGCTGAAGGCTAAAGAGCTGCTGTCGAACTTGCAGCGCCGTAAGGCATTTAATGATTTGATTGGTTTGGAAGACAATGAATCCTTTTCGATCTATAATACAAATTTCGACGACCTGAAGCGACTGACTTCTGTGCACAGCTTGAGCAGAATGGTGCTTCCGCAGAACGTTGATTCCACTGAGAATAGCAAAATAGCCGAAGAAATGAGCGAGGATATATGCCAGAATGTCTTTGATGAGGAGCGTTGGGGTAATTGCTTTGAGGGTTTCCAGATACTTCATACACCTGAAAGTGCAATCGGCAATGACAATAGCAAGTGCATTGAATTGGGCCCTGAACAATGTGATGATGATCTGCAGACATATTTATGTAAGTAGAACCCGGTTCAATAGCCTCTAGTACATCGTTGAATTAATGCCATGATATAGTGTCGGGAGTTCGTTGTTTTATGCTTGATTTATTTCGTGGTCCGTTGCGTGTGACGCAAGAGATGATTGTGCGATTGCGTGAGGCAGAGATTTGTGTCTCCAAACAGTACAAATTCCCAGTTGTGTCCTCCATCATTGCCAAGTTGTCGCCGCGTCATCAGTACACTGGTTACTTGGATACGACGGAAAACATCGAAATTGTCAAGGGATTCAAAGTTTTAGTTACTGTTGATCGCAACTATTCCAATATGTGTACATCGCGTGTGATCTATATAAATGCTCGTTTCCTGCTATGCGATGTTCATCGATATGACATCATACTCATTGGCCAGGATATTCAGCTGATGGTGCGCTCTGTGCGTCAGGATCATCTGTATTGCTGCGTTTGCCGTGGTGGCACTCTGAGATCGTTTATGCCTGTGCTGATGCCGGCACGCTGTAATAGACATCGCATCTCCTACGAGGAGATTGAGGACGCCACCTTTGCAAAGGAGGTGGGCGTCAATGTGCTGGTATCTCATATATATGGCACTCAAACGTATCGGGAAGATCTGGAACGAGTTATGTCATCGCTGCAGTGCGATCATATTCGAATTTATGCGCGAGTGGTGCTCAACGAGATTCAAGGCTGCGGTGGTGAACTTAATTGGATTGCAGAGCGCTACGATGGATTGCTGGTTGAGCTAGCAGCGCCATCTTTAGTGCCAGACATAATGCAGCTGTGTCCTAGTGCCGAGTGCATCATGCAACTGGCCTACAACGCCAAAAAGCCCATCATCTTTGATCCCAGCGAGATAAATGAGCAACGCTTGCGGGTCGATCCCGCCCATTATTACTATACTTTCTTCTATCCGGACAAGTATGTGGTCAAGTGTCAACAGTCGCGTAAAGCATGCTATTTTCGTTTTCTGCAGAGTGCAATATTTGAACAGATCTTGCCTGTGGCGCTGGCTAAGATGCCCCATTGTGACCGATCGCATACAGGTGCCGATAGCTTGGCACGTGCCGTTGTCACCGCCTCCATGGAGCTGCAAGCCAAGGCAATTGTTGTTTGCGGTGTGACCACGCGAATGGTACAGAAGATATCGCACTATAGGCCAAAGGCGCCCATTCTATTTGTCAGTCAAATGCGATCTGCCGAGGATTATGTATCCATGTATCATAATGTCACAATGCTCTCATTTCGAACCACCTACTTTAAAAGCCATCGACGAAACATTTTTCGCAAATCTGTTTTTGCATTGGCCTATTTGGCATCGCTGCATATTGTAAGGCAAGGTGATTATGTAATAATGGTTTATAATTATGCGACGGGTACAACGTTTCCAGAGAAATATATTGTCTACAAATTTGATAAACTTAACTTTGTGCAACATCTAACCATATCCTTGTTTCCATCGAGTAAAACGGATGACGAGGAGCTTATCGACAATCCAAATGCATGTAATCATTAAATTGACCAAATAAATGTAAGCAAATTGATATAAATAAATTGTGTACATATATATTATTGATTTGTTTAAATGGGAATGTGTTAATCTTAAATTTTAATAAACTATACTGTTTTATGATAAAACTAATACAGTTACATTTACATACATATAATACACAGTTCATCGCGATACCCCCTTAACGACTCTACAGTTTAATAACAAGCCTAAGGTATAGCCTATATACAGTCTATATATATAACGAATTCACATACTACAATTTTTTAACAGTTTAAGTAAGCATTAGATTGATCGTTGCATATAAAGCCATAACAATTATAATAATATTTTTGATCAAACAATTCTTTGAAGCGTTCGCATTGTGACATGCTCGTAGGCAGCTTTAAGCGTTGTATAACAATAGCCTGCCATACCATTCATTTCAGCCTGGAAGTTAGGTCCACCCGTCAGGTCGTCGAGCAGCGCTAGCTCTGCACCCAAATGTGGCACAGCGGCACGCAGCATGCCCAGCATTGACAGGGGAATCATGTTGTCCGCATTAAGCTGTGCACCATTTGCTGCAACTAACAAAACCAATGAGTATAGCAGAAGCAGTTGGTTTTGATTTAGCAAAATACTCACTGGCCATAGCATGCTCATATGCCTCTGTTAGCAGTTCCATGCTGCGCTGTATCACATTCAACATATCTTGGGGACTGAATTTCTCCTGCAGTTGTTTCAGCATCTGTACAGACGCATCGAATTTCGCATCCAGCATCACCGTGATGAGGCAACTGTTAAAAACAAATTATCATTAATGGTGTAGGAGTTGTGGACAAGTTAAACTTGTTTAAGACTTTGTCAACTTGCATTACTTTTAAACTGTTCGTTAAAATTTATATTGTTCGTTCCGATCCGATAAGCTAAACATTTTAACAAGCAGACAAATTATTTGTTTGGCAATAACTTTTAGCTCATATCACTGATTAACTTAATGAAGGAATTAATGCAATAAATGACAAGGTGACCTAAATAATAACATTATAAGGAATAATTATTGCTGATTCGTCGTTAACAGTTACTTTGGAAACCTTTTACCTTCTCAACTTTACAATTTGTGCATGTAACAGATTATAGTTGATATCATATTTGTGACTCATAAACAACGCTTTACAATTTAATTCAATTTTGTTTACCTGTCATGACCGAGAAGTTTGACCAGTTCCTCATCTTTTAACTTTTCGGCATGATTTAGATTTTGTCTATAGAGCTCATCTTTGCGATTGTACTTGTTGGCATAGAGCACAAAGAGCGTGGAATAAATGCCTTCAGATAGCACCAGCGGATAGAGTAGCGTAATGTGTGAGATGACCTCTCTTGTACCATCGAGATGACAGTAATCCTCTGGTAGGGCAGGAAACATTTTGCGTACAAACCGATAAATACGTCGCGATATTGATTCCCATTCACGCATCGCTTGTTTGGCCAGAATGGGTGTTGGTTTCACCTTCCAATATCCGTAGGAGTAATGGAAACAGTTGGCGATGCGTTCGTTTAACGCATACAACGGATGATAGGGATCCTTGAAAGCCTGCTCCAAATACGAACGAATACAGCTTACATCGTGCTCGCTAAGTGTGGATGCCATGCCAAAGCTGGGCACCTGATCCAGCATTGTGCTATTGTTGGATGTTGTGGATGTAATTGAACAGTGGCTATTTTTTCGATGCTTGGACATGTTGTTGTTGTTGGTGGTGTTGTTGGAATTGTTGTTATGATTCAGTGACATGTTGCCAAAGCTGGTTCTCAGATTGCCCGGTCCAGCATCACCATTAAAGCTGCGATCCAATAGACTTTCATTTAATCCAAAGCTGACCAAACTTCTCGTATCTATTGTCGAGCTTTGACCAATGGAGAGCAAACTGTCTGAACGTTGGAGGCTATCTAGTTTCCTGCACAATGTCTCCTGCGAGTGAATGCGTCGCGGCGTCGAGTTTTGCAGATCCAGCATAGACGTTTGCTTGCCAGACACCAACGATGCCTGCGACGTTGGTGTACTGCTCGTTGCGGGCATGGCTGGCGATGATTTCGGTGGCAGCGGCAAACTTAGCAGAATGTTGTTGAAGTAATTGCCTGGCTTGGAGCCATCTTGGGAACGCTGCTTGTTCATATAAACGGCAATGCAGTTCCATATTTGTGCAGTACTTAATGTAGATTTAACGGACTTTTTGAGCGTGCTGCCTGTTATGGCAGCCAAGGCATTGCTGCTGCTAAGCGTAGAACAGCAATTTGCCAAATCCGATTCAAAGTTGTTGAACAAAGCGCGCCACTTGCGATTGTGATCCACAACCATGCGACCAAGTGAACTGAAATAAGAACAATAATAATAAGATTAGGCGAAGATATCGATTTATTTTACTCACCTGGGATACTTGGAGAAACGTCGGTTAAGCACCAATTCACCTGTTTGAATACGTACCGTTTCCCAACTTCCGCTGAGCTGTCCAAACATCTTATTGCCTATAAGCTCATAGTTGTCATCATCCTCTTCACCAACACTCATAACACTACAGCCGGCATCGCCATAGGGCATAAAGTAGTCACCACGTCCAGTTGGTCCCTGCAGCGTCAGTTCACCCTCATAGTAGTAGTCATTCTCAAAGACCGCCACGCCACTGCCACAAAGATCATCGCCAGCAAAGTTGCCTTCGAAGTAGTCACCACGATTTGTAATGCAGGTGCCAATGCCACAACGTTTATTGTCCACAAACATGCCCATATATTTGTCGCCACTTATCAGATCCTCCATAACACCATAACCGCTGCGAGCATTTGCCACATACTCGCCCACATAGATGTACCGATTGCTGCGCATCATTCCATGTCCATGAAAGAGACCCTCGCAAAAGTTTCCCTCATAGATCTCGCTGTTATTGCCTCCACTGCCATTAAGCTCATAGACACCAAATCCATGAAAGCGGCCACCTTTAAAGTTGCCCACATAGACACCAGTTGAGGGTATCACCATTTTTCCATAGCCTGTTCAAATATATGTATAGAGAATAGTTATAGGCATTAACTATGTATCTGCAAACTACTCACCATCGATGACGCCATGATGAACCTCCCCACAATAGACACTGCCATCGGGATAATCCAGATAGCAATTACCATGCAGTATGCCCTTGCGCCAGGTGCCACAAGCCTTGACACGTGCGTACATTGGGTGCTCGCGACTATACTCATATGCAGTGGAACGAACATTGGGCACCGGACTGCCCAACGGGCGACCCAAGGCTGCAACAATGCTCGACTGCAGCTGATCCAGCCATACTTTACGCGATTCCGCCTTGCGAGTGATCATCACAAAGGTCTTTTCGGGCGTTACAATGCGCAGTCCAAATTGACCCTCGGTCCAGACCCACAACGCGCTCAATGGATATGTCTGAAGTGCTTTGCTGCCCAGTTGGCATAGAAAGTCGGAGAAGAGTATAAAGCTGTGGCTGGAAAAGCTCAGCCCACTGTCCAGTTTGAGCGGCACCAGGGCAGAGGTAAGAATAACACGTCGCTGTCGATGCCTCAAGTGGGCAATCCGTGGCGTGCACTCCTTGCTGCTCCAGAACTCTTTGGTATTGACAGCCAGTTCCTGACTAATGCAGCTTGTACGAGCAAATTCTGACCATGCCACGCGATGCTCGTCGTATTCGGGCTGGGTCTTCACCAACAGCTCCATAAACTGCATGAACAGCTGATAGATGCCAAACGGTTGCTGGAACAGGCGGATCAGATAGCTTTCCTCGGCTAGTTCTGCCAGAGGATTGTGATTGCTCAATGGTGGCTGCCCAATTGCAGTCACTGCATCACCAAATCCATTCACAGAAAGCACATCGCAATAGGATCGGGTGTACCCTTCAAAAAGTTCAATAAACTCGCGATGGTAGCAGATAAATAGCAAATCAGCCGGCTGCACAAAGTCTGCCCGATAGAAACCTTCTAGTGAGTGCAGCGTAGCGGCCACCAGGCACACAATCCGCTCCCAGTTAAGAAGCAGCGGCGCCATTGCGGGTAATTCCCATATGAGCAGTGTCTGTACAGCTTGTCGTTGTTTGAGAAGTAGCTGCAGCTGCGACTCTAGATGACTGAGAAAGTAGTGATATTGCCGCTGGAATTGACGGCAATTCTGAAGCGTATAGCTGCCGGCGCAGTGCAGCAGACGCATCTGGCGTGGCCAAGCGGCACCTAGCTGCAAATGCAGCAGTGTTTGGGCATAAGTGCTTGATTGGGAGGGAGCTTGTGGCACAGTTAGGATCTGCCCAGCTGCATTTA
Organism: Scaptomyza polygonia; assembly: GCA_035044585.1. Lineage (NCBI taxonomy): Eukaryota > Metazoa > Arthropoda > Insecta > Diptera > Drosophilidae > Scaptomyza > Scaptomyza polygonia. The sequence continues at coordinate 2,839,252 of JAWNNU010000962.1, read as the reverse complement.
GGAGCAGCGTGCGATAATCTCCACACGTTGCCTCTAACGCTGTGTGCTGCTCCGGCGTTAGTTGTTCTGCCAAGCAAATCTCTGTGGGTGAACTGAGATCCTCGCCAAGCTGTTGTCGTTTATTGATGCCCCAATGATAGAGACGTCCATCTAGGGTGCGTGCCACACTATGCTGCCTGCCTGCTGCAATACTGCAGACCCCCATGCCATCGAGTTTCTCTAGGCGTGCGACATGGGAGCGTCTTATGTGATCTCCGGTGCCCAACAACCCGCCGTTGGAGGCCCCAAAGGTAAACAGTTGCGTGTGGAGCAGTGCAAATCCCTGATGGAGCAGATGACGCGTATTGGCTGCAAAGCTGCGCTCCGAGCTGCCGCTGTGCAGGGATTTGAGTGAGCCACGCTCCTCTGGAACACTGTGCTCCTGCTGTAGCTGCAGCACGTCATCGGCCAGCTGATGCGGTGCCACAAGCATCACGAAATGCTCGTTTCCAGCAGCCAAATCTAACAGTTGCTTTCCCTCCTCACATAGACGCATGTGGCGCGGATGCTCAGCGTTGAACACCTCCCCACAGCTGCCCAGTACATAGGTTGCGCCACTTAGACTAACAAAGACGACGCCCTGCTCGGAGCAGCAGACTCGTCGCATGCAGACACCTTCGTCGTGAAGCTCGAGGGGATCAAAGCTCAACGTTTGCCATGCACTTGCCCGATAGCTGTCGACACCGCCGTGTATGAGCTGAAGTTGTACGCTGCCATTGGTGAGCACCAAAAATAGCTGCCGGCTGCCTTGACAGAAATCCACATCCACAACATCCGTGCGAAGCAAAGTAAGCTCCAAAGTACGCAAGCCATGCAGCGTTAACAGCTCGCCGGAATAAAGCGATTGATCTGCCGTCAAAAGCAAAAGCCAATTTGGCTCTGATGAGTACTTAGTTGCCTCATCATTTCTCTCTCTATCAGTGTTGCTGCCCATGTAGCAGAGTCTCAATGCGGGCGTACGGGTCAGTGGTGGCACGCCCTTCCATTGCAGCTGCAGAGCTTTGCCCTCGTAATAAATGTAAAAGGCTTCGCTGGCACTGTTAGCGGGTCCAGTGGAGCTGGACATGGTGGTGATTTTGTTTTTTTTTTTTATTTTAAATTCTTTGTTATTGTATTTGTTGTTGTTTTGTAACACGCAATTGCAATCTAAACTAATTGAACCATATTAAACATTATAATTACACTGTGCTCAAATGCTTAGTGCATTTTAAGAGCACATTTTAATTTAAGTCCAAATTGACAACGTTGCGCGAATCGCTTATGGTTTAAATAATTGTTAAACATTTAAATTTTGCAAATTTCTTATAAGATTTTTATTTGTGATGGTTTTGATGGCAAGTGTGACCGAAGCACGAGCAGTAAATACCCGATAGCTTACACTAGTTAACAAAATAAAGCTAAAATTGAGGGGCACATAATCGTTGCTGTTTGGGATATGTATTCATTGTTCAAAACAAAAAATATTTGCTTGCTGATTATATTATAATGCATTTGTCTGTGTTTTGTTAGAAACTTTATGATCTCTGAGCAGGATTATTTTAAGATCTATTTGTGAACTCACTTGGTATTTAATTCTCTTTAGTGTTCTATAATAAGCCAAAGACGGTCACATTCATACCGTATTAACAGCTGCGCATCTGAATAAAGGTTATTTCGTAGATCGTTTGTTTACAATGCCAAAAATGTAGTTTTTCCAAAACCCTTCAACGAACGCAACTTACCAAACAATTACACAAACTATTTGGGCAACGTGAAAGAGCAGCTAGCTGGTGAGCAAAAGTTATATGCATGAATATATCTTGACCTTGACCAAATTTCGTTTTGTAGGTCGCGTGCCACGCAATGGACTCTGACAGTTCTGGGGGCGTAGCTCTGTTTGATGACTCTGGTCTTTTCAGCGGCAGCAGTGACGTTGATGAGGCAGCCACGTCATGGAAACAGCAGAAAGACCTCGAGCCTCGTGAGTCACTGTTTCAGGTCTCGCAGGAGCTGCGCAAGTCTCGCAACGAGGTGGAGCGTCTTAGCAAATCGGAGCAATGGTACAAACAAGAACTGCTGTCTCAAAAGCATAGTCGTCTCGAAACACTGGAGCGCCTCTATGCCCAAGAGCGTAAATATATGCTGGAGAATCAAAAATTACAACAAGAAGCGCAGCGGCTTCAAACGAAATGCGCCGCATTGGAGGTCAATGGACAGACAGAAGCAGCGGCTACAGCAACTGCAATTGCGACGCCATCAGCAAGAAATGTAAGTTCCAATGCCTGCGAATCTTTTGAGGTGCAACAACAGCAGGCAAAGCTGAGCGATCAACGCCAGCTCACCGAAGTGCTGCGCAAGCAGAAAAAACTGCTACTGGAAGACATACAGCGTATGAGTCTGGAGCATGATAACAAGCAGCTGGAACTGCAACGCCAGGTAGCCGGCATCGAGTTGGAAAACAAACACATGACACGTCAATGCAAGCAGCTTATTGACGCACAGCGCGAATTGTCACACAAACTAGAGCTTAAAGCAGGCACACTTCGCAGCGTTACAGCGGAACGTGAGCAGCTGCGTCAGGTTGTCACGGAACTTAATGAAACGCTGCAAACCCAAGAACAGTTGCTGTCGATGAAAGAGGTCGAATTTCTGGACTTGAAACAACACTATCAGGAGAAGTTGAGCAGCGAGTGTAGCATTGATGCAATGCACAAATATAGCATGGCATTCCATGACGAGATCATTGCCAAGACGAGTGAAATAGCAAAACTAAAGCATGCGCTCTTTGAGCTGCAAACTGAACTATTGCTAATGTCGAAGCTACAGGCACAAAACGAGGAGCAGCAGCGGCAACTGGAACAGCTGAACTTTCAGCTGGAGGCACAACAATTGGAGCAGACTTTTAAGGATGATCATCTTAACAATTTGTTAACAGAGAAATCGGAGCTAAGTCAAAAGCTGCAGGAAACGCAACAAACACTGCAAAACTTGAAGCAACAACTTTTTGAACTTCACAAGCAAAATGCAGAAACGTGTGCCAAATGTGAGCAGACCAAGTGCCAACTGGAGGTGCAACAAAGTCAAAATGCTGAGCAACAACAGCAGCTTGATGAGCTTCGGGAGCAGCTTAAGCTTTATGTGCAGCAATGCAGTCAGCTTAGCTCCCAAATGGAGAAACAACAGCAAGTGCAGCTGGTTAGCGAATGTACCCAAACGGTAGAGAATAATCCTGTGCTGGAACAGCGCATTGAATCACTCGAACAGCAGCTAATGGCTGCTAACAAACAGAAGCAGCAAACGGTTGCACTGTTGCAGAGTCTACTTCAGCAGCAAGATGCAAAAATAAGAAACACAAATGAAATGGAGGAGGATTGGAGACAGTTGCTCGAAGCTCTGCAAGCTACTCAGCAAATGGAGCTCCAGGTTGAACTAAAGCTACAGCAAAAGTCTGATGAGCTGCAGCAGCTCAACGAACTGTTTGCCCAACAAAATGAGCAGCTGCAACAGTTGCAACTGCTTAGCCGCGTACACGAAACGCAAAACAGCAAAGAACTGCAGCAACTGAAACAGTCGCAAGCTGATGATGCAGCGAATCTCAGCCAGCTCCAAACTCAAGTTGAGAAGCTGCTGAAAGAGCGTGAAACTGCACCTAAAAAGCAACACAATAGTCTTGTGCAAGTGTTGGAAATGGAAACAGGTCGCAAGCTTCAACATGTCAAAAATTGGCCGCAGTTAACCAAAATGCTGCGACAGGAATTGCGTGCAGGTAAAGCTGCAAAGGAGCTCCCACTACTGAAGATAAAGTTGGCCAAAATCAGTGGCAAATACGAGCAAGCGCTGGCTAGAATTAAGGTAAGTTTAAGGTTAAACGATATTATTTAAAAGTAACATCTTTCCGTTCAGCTACTGGAGCAAACTTTGGCCGCAGAGCAATTTCACTTTGAGGCTTCGGACTTAGGCAAATCAAGCACAAGTTCGTTGCCGTTGGAACCAGCACATGAGGTGGCCAATCTGATTGACGACTACAAAAAGGCAAGTTCACAATATCGATTCACAACGTTTGCATTTTCTTTAATGCTTATGATCCACAGCTCATTCAACAAACTGCAAAAGAGACAGGCCGACCGCGCAATAGCTATATCATGAAGCTCATCGAGCGCAGTCAACGCTGCCAGCCAAATTTGTGCCAACTAAGCGAGGGAGTCGCCGCTTGCCGTGAGGATATGCTGGATCTTAGCAAGCTGCTATCCGAATTGGAGTCAGGCACAACACGATCGGAGGCAATGCCATCGTTGATGGAGGAGCTGCGTGCCGTGGCTGAGAAAACTTAAGAGGCGTTACGTCAGCCATTTATTTATTTATAAACGTAGTCAATTAGATTATTAAGTAGCTGTTAATTTAGTTGCAATTTTGTGCGTTTCTAATTGGTTTGCTATAGTATGAGCTATCTTTCAAAAAGAAACTTTATGTTTGTTAATTTTGTCATTTAAAGTGTGAAATTCTGTGTATAACCCACCTAACTAGTCCCACTGTTTATGTTTAATATAAGAGCATTTCTCTTTATACCCTCTGTAGTGATTTCAAGTTAAGAACTATATGTGTCGACGAAGCTATATTTATAATTTTTTCGAATATACATATTTTCTAAAACTAATTAAGAATGCCAAATTTCTTATTAATGTGTGTACTTAGTCTATTAATTAATAAAATATATTTTTCATAATTGAATAGTGAAGACAGAAAATTTAATTAATCCTGAAAGTATGCAATGGTTTTATTAATTTTGCAAAAATATATAAAATTCTCTCTTCCTTTTTTTTCTTAGTTAAAAAAAAGTGTTTGCAACCTGGTATTCAATCTGAAAGTATTCAAAAAAGTTACAATATCGTTTTTCTCTTGATTATTTAATGTGTTCAAAAATGTATTGAACAAGATCAAATGTTTCTAAGATCATTATGAAGTGCCTCATGCTTTGAAATGTTGCTATGATATTTATCTAGATAAATAGAGGGACCACAGCTGATGTTTGTAGTCAAGTCAAATCGATTATTCATATAAACATTGCTCACAATTTAAACGGAGGTGGGGCGGCATCGTTTTCTATACATAAAAAGAATCTGGCATTGTCAACGCCTGGTTCTGAACCCGGTGGATACTGATGCTTGCGTCGTACTGCTGCTAAGGTTGTGCTCCAAGGTTCCATAGGTTCGCAACTTGCCCACTTGGGTATTGATAAATGCGTTGAAAACTAAGCGACCGCCCAGTAGATTTGCACCCAAACGTCGGCTTGCCCTTCCTTCCGCATTACTTCTTGTTTTTTTTTTTTGTGGCAAAGCAAAATCGTTGGCCAAATTCAATTGGCGCAATTTTTCATCGTTCGCAGTGCCTTTAAGGGGTACCGCGGATCCATTGCTGCTGTTGCTGTTGTTGTCTATTGTGCCTGTTGCTCATCTTGTTGTAGCTGTTGCTGTTGTTGTTGTTGTTGTTGCACTGGCAATTGTTCTTTGCAGCATCGGCTCAAGGTTGTTTATTTTGAAAAATCACCAACTGATGGTGGCGAGGGCGAGGGAGGTTGAAACGAACATCGTAGCGTTGTGGCGTTGTGGCGGCCTGGGATTTAATTCAATGCCTGGACATTTATAAATTGCATTCAATTTATACACAACACGAAAGCGTGATTTTTACATTTTTACAATCTGGTGAATAATAGATCAGCGTCGCGTTATTTGCCGACTGCTCGTTACTGCCCTTAATGCCACAGCCAGTCTCTGGATACTTCTCGCACGTACATATATATTTTTGACACTATGATACTTGGCGGTTCATAGTCAAGTGTAACTTAAACTTTAAGTCAAAGTTAGTTTTCTCATCGCATTGACATTGTAATTTAATTACAGTTCTCACACAATTTGATTAACCAATATCAATATTTAAGTGCAACAACATTGTTTTTCTTTATTTCAGCAACATTTTAACATTTAGATTGCCGTGCAATCGATTGCTGTATATTGCCTATCAGGTATCAGTTGCTTCGGCCGGTGAGTGCTTTTTGCTGTACACAGTGAAGGGGCAAGGGTTAGTGGGGAGCGGGAGCTATTGGAGCATTGGTTGAGGTCGCTCATTAAATTGGTGCTGGGCAAACACCAAAGCCATAAACATTTAATTCTCACCAAAGCGATTGATGCTGCAGCCGTAGCAGGAGCACTAGGAGTAGAAGAAGGGTCGTCGGTCGTCTTACCCAAATTGCAAATGCAACTTGTTAACCTTGAAACTAAGCAGACAAACGTACAAACAGACAGACTGACAGACAGACTGACAGACACAGAGCGACTTGGCCAAGTGCCTGGTCTGCAGGAGCAGCCTCAGTAACAGCAACATCAGACCCACAAGACCCCTGCGCAGTATGAGGCATTTAGTCAGACGTCGCCGTTGTTGTTCGTCTGCCGATCACTCGTTTGTCTAGCTGCGGCAGTCCTACAGCTCCCCCCCCCCCCCTCTATGCCACCCCTGTTACCACTCTGACTGTTCTGCCTGCTGGCTGCTGCTGCTAGCGCTACTACACTATGAGAAATAAAGATAAAAAACCAGAAGTTAAAGTAGAAGTTCAATGCTCAAAGCTTAAAGGCTCAATGTGTATACCATGTGTTCTAGATCGAATAATGTGGCACAAGTTTTAGAACATTTATAAAGATTCTAGATATTTTGGGAACAAGCAAAAGTCAATAACGAATTTTTTTTTTTTAGTAAAGAAAGTATTTTCTTCTTACTAATTAAACACAAATTTTCATTGTTTTGTGAAGAGACTTTTCGAGCTCCATATTTTTAATTTGTGTTTTGTTTTTTTCTGCCAGTGTAACATCCTGCACAACAGTATAAGTATATTGAATAATGCGTTTATGGGCAGATGAATGACACTTCATACAGGCGGCTGTCTGTTCTAGCTGCTGCTGCCGCTGCTGCTCCACCAACCACCTCTGCCTTCGGCTTCCTGTCGTCTGTTGGTGGTGGTGATGATGCTGATGGTGGTGCTGTTAGTGGTTGTACTGTTGGTGGCGGCTTAAGATGCATTTTTCATGCGTAAACTTCGGCCCCCAGGCGGCAAAAAGAAGAGCTGCTGCGACTGACTGACTATTCGTCATATGTGCCTGGGCCACATGTCAGTGCTGTGTTTGAAAGAAATTCGTTTAAATTGTCAATTGTCTGCGATCTGTGTGCTCCTGAAAACTGGTTTCCATCCACTGTTTGCCACTCCTAATGAGGTGCATCAACGCGGGGCAGCAGCAATAGCATAAGAAAAAAAAAACAAAAAAAAAACCTACAACAACAAAAAATATATAAAGCTAAATAAACTAAAATAAAATCAACGAATCCAAGCCAAAACCCTTTTAGCATTCAACTGCGACACGGTGGCCACGGTGGCCACGGTGGCTCTTTTGTAGATTTTCTTCTGGGCTGCTGCTGTAGTGCGTTTGCATTTAGCAGGCAAACTACATTAAATTCAACTTACCCACTCACATACACACACACACAGAAACACACAGACATACATAAACTGCATCTTTAGTGGCAGTGATTCTGTGATTGGGATTTCTGACGCTGATGCGACTTCTTCTTGGCTCTTGTGCCGGGTGTTGTAATGTCATTCGTGGCATTTTATGCACTTTACGGCCGAACTGAAGAATACTCGTGAACTTGGCGCTGTCCATAAATAAACTTGTATCTATACAGATACAGCGAAAAAAAAAAAATAGTCGTAAAAAATCTGCAAATAACCCCAAAGCTGTAGGTACTTGAACTTTTGAGCTTTTAGCTAAATGCGCCCATTAGGCCACAAGGGAACTGGCCAGACCACAAACAGCAGCATCTCTCTCGACCATCATCTGCACACACACACACACACACAGACAGAGAAGTATGTATGTTAAGCGGCAATATTAAATTTTATATTTAGCGCACGTTTTGAGGGCTTTTGCATACAATGGAGTGCAAAAGAAGAACTGGTAGCCAGCCTATAAGAACTGATTTGATTTAGCAGCAGATCGTGATTGAATCCTAAAAATAGAGCAATGCTTAATCTTTCAAACTTTCCCATTCCCTTTTTCATATAATCTTCATCACGATTATTGAATGAACTCCTTTAATTAGTAAAAATGAGTTTTCAAACATCTTTATTGGGAAAAACTCTACTCTATGTTTTTTTTCTACCATAACTACTTTCCTTATACATACATAAATCACAATTAAACAGTTTCTTAAATGCACAACTCTTCGACTTTTCTTTACCACAAGCACATTACTTTCAACAGCTCAATCACCAAAACAAAACAAAACAGCAAGAAATCCAAACAATAACACAAACCATCAACCCAACATGAACTTGCATTTCGTCGCTTCAGGCAATAAACAAGACAAAAATAAAAAGAAAAACCAACACACTTATTTCAATCTTCTTAACGCTGTTGAAACACTTTAGCCCTAATTCAATCCAAAGAACCGAAGCATTTAAAGTTCAGCCACACAAAGAAGGCAACCAAAAATTAATGGCATACAGATAAGTTACGAGGCCAGAGTAGATACGAGAGATGTGAGAGAAGAATATGATGATGAGTCGGTAGCCATTTCACAGAAGATCATAAAAAATAATTACATGATTCGTATGTACTTCGTTTACTATTGTTGCGTAATGCCCTCTCTTTGAACTTGGAGCATATCAGACTTTACGCTTTGTTTACAAACAAAAAATCAATGAAAAGTGAACTCCAAAATAAAAATGTGTTCAAAAACAACTTGCGTATTAAAATTCAGTACGAATGATATATTAATTATTTATTTATTTATTTAATATTAAAATTTACCATCATTATAGAAGTTGTATCTTACTTTGTTATAACTAAATACAAATTTGTCGAATGATTTTCATTTAATTCTTGAGTTTGAAACTCCCAAAGATAGTGTATACCATTGTCAGTGTATTGAACATCGACAAAGTCTTTTTCGCTGGGATTATTTAATCAATGAAGCGTGTGCATAAAAGGGCATAAGAGCCAAGCTGAATGATACTCCATGAACCACAAACAGAATCCAAATCCAAATCTCATGAGTCTCACAGGCGCATTGATCTCTTGCGCCACACTAAGACAGAAAACCGTTATGATTCAAAGATATTGCGTTGGCTAAAAAGAATTCAATGACCCAAACATTTTCGGTCCATTGTGTTGATAACGTCAAATGGTGATGGTGTCTAGTATGATATGGCATGCTATAGGCATGTTATGGTTTTTGTCTGGGTCTGGGAAAGATCTGGGCGGCTACGGCAGCGGCGGCAGCGGCGGCTGCGTCGATTTTCCTCGCCAAAATGCATTAACATTGCTCACAAGATGCTCAAGTCAATGGCAAATCTTGTTACTAGTAGTACAACAACTCCGATTACTGCTCTCTGCTCGTCTCTCTGTTGAGCATGCAAATACCGCTGCTGACGTTGGCGTCGCTGTTGGCAGCTGTATGAGCTGGAGCCGAAGGCGAATGAGGCCCTGTCCATGGCCATGCAATTTAGTCAAAGGCCCTAACGGCATTTGAGCCAAATGCGTTTACGCATCCGCTATAAACTTGTATGTGCCGGCTTTATGCCGGTTCTCTCTCTCTCTCTCTCTGTCTCACTCTTTAAGCTCTAAGGTGTTGGTTGCTTGGTTTTACTTGAGTATCTGGTTGGTATTCTTGGTTAGTTGGTTGGTTGGTTGGTTAGTTTGTTGGCTGGTTTGCTTCTGCTTGAATGCTTTGGTCGGTTTGTCGGTCGAACTCAGGAACCAGTTATACTATATATATATATCTATCTATATATATATATATAGAGTGCTATAAGCAGGAGCATGCCCACAAGTCAACTGTGACTTCCTTCCAGGACGGGACAGGCACGACATATAGTTAGAACGACGTCGCCGTCGTCGTCGTCTCTTTCTGGGTACTGTTAATTGGACTTACACTGCAGCCTGTCCGGCTTACCCAGCTTCCCCATTTTGTGTGTTTGTGTGCGTGGCGCACTTAAACGAGGTTAACTGTACTCACTGCCCAGGCACTGCCCCAACAACAACAAAGCAAAGCAATATGCTACACAGTCTTACCTCAAAATTTAATTTGCAACTTACGTCAGCTCCAGCTTGAGCTTCAGGGCTGCGGTCAATGCACGCATTACCAGTTCTGCTTCAGCTTCAGATTCATCTGAAGCTTATCAACAGTCGATCGCCAGACCGCAACTTTAACTCCATCTCTTTATCTGGGGAACTGCATCAACCCACCACCACCACCACCACCACCAAGCCCATCAAATCAGCAACGTGACGCTGCCCTTGGGCCCCATAAAAGTGTTATGCTCATTCCCGCCAAACTTTATTATACAAACCCTCCACACTCTATATAATATATATAAAGTATAACGCGCAGCCATAACATTTGCACCGCAATAATAGTAGTAATAGTAACTGAGTTTGCCTGCAGTCATTTTGTGATTTTTTTGCTTCATTCATTCAAGGATAATGTTACGGTTAAGGTACTCGTAATTTAATTTGCCAACGTGCCCCAAACACGAATTATTTATTATACAAAAAATTGCCCCAAAACCATTAAACAATAAAAAAAAAGGCAGCCAGACAAAAAGAGAGAGAGAGAGAGAGAGATCCAAAAGCTAGACGAAATGAGATTCCGCGACTCAAGGAGATGAACTTTAATTCTAAACGCTGTTTAAGTTTTCTAGCACTTTTTGCTCATAAACTGACAGTTTTATGGCTAATAACAGCAAAGATTGCAAAAAATAGCACCTCAAAAAATAACAAGGAGCAAGCACATAGGCCATAAACCATTAAAAGTTCAGTTCAAACAGATTTATTTTTTAACAATCTACAACTACTGAAAGTATTGGCAAAACAGAAACTTTGCAGGAAAGGTGAAAGAAAAAAAATAAAACATATTTTTTATGTCCATTTCTATTGCACTTTAGATGTTACCTTCTCACGCTTTTGAGAGTGTTTTCCATTTAAATATGTTATGTTTTATTGGTTTTTCTGTCATATCGGAAGTGTTGTTTGACTTTCTAATTAAATAGCTCGAGGTAAAGTGAGCTTAACGACCTTTTTTGCTTAATAACATAATGTCTAGTATTTTTATTTTTTTTAATAGGTTGAGTTCTTCATTTGAAAACCCTGAAACGAGCATAAGGAACTAATTGCACTTTACAAAGGTTTTATGTTTATGAATTACTTTTAAACAGCTGGAAATTTATGAATCAAAGAGGTGTTTGTCTTAAACTTTGGTTAGATAAATGTAGGTTCAAAAATTGCATCAATAATTATTTAAAGTCGATATAAAGCTAAGCTTCTTTAAATGGTATGATTGCAAGGCAATAAAGTTTTCAAAAAAGATTGAATCCAATTCAAGCTAAAGTTATAAAGTTCAATTATTTTACTTTATTGATAACGTTTCCAATTCATACTAACCTTTCCTCAACTCAGTTTTTATTGGCATCAACGAGTCTTTTACTCATAATTCTTGAAGCTTAACATTTTTGAGTTGTAATAAATACTCAATTATTATTTAGTTTTGAATACTCACTATATTATTTGATATTCATTTTTTAGTGACTTGTTATAATTTCACTATCACTGCTCATCTCTGACATGCAGTCAAATAGAAAGAAAGATAGAGAGAAAGAGAGAGAGAGAGAGAGACGCTTCCGTCCTGAGTAAACCGCGCCCATTTTACCATGATGTGTAACAACAGCATTTGAGGCAACATCAAAGTTGTCTTGCTCCGTTATAGGCATAAAGCGTTGCCAAACGCCATTTGCACGTAAATACTGGGGACTCCCCTTTGGGTGTTAAAAAAAAGAAAAGGAAATGCAGCATTGATAGGCATCGAAACACGAATAGATCAAATTGGGACTTCATATCAGATAATCATGATGATGATGATAATGATGGGGTTGATGATGAAATGAAATTGTTTGCTTTTGATTTTGGCTAATTGCCGAGTCCATTGAAATGCCTACTTAGGGCTAATTGGTCCCATCGGAAGCGCCGCCGTGTACATGTAACAAACATTTCACGCTGTGCTGTCATAGATGTTGTAATTGATGCCGCCGCTGTGCCATGTCACAGATGTCAACCAGCGTTCAGTCTGAGAAAAGCGACTGGAATTGATCTTCGGCCAGACTAGAGACTTCCAGTGTCCCAGAGTCTTTCAGAGTCCGAAAGTCTCCTCCGTACGGCAAAATGGCAAAAAGGACGGCAAATCTAACAACTTTGATTGACTTGTGATTTGAAGGCGCGCCTAATTGAAGCGAGGAGAGCCAGGCTATAGCCACAGTCTAAGATTGTAGCAACTGCAACTGCAACTGCAACGGCGACTGAGATGCAGACTGAGACTGACATGCCTTGGAGACTGGACACACACTGGACATGACAATGTCTTTCAGTATGTGTATGTTTGTGTGTGTGTGTGTGTGTGTGTGTGTGTGTGTGTATTCTGTCTCAGGTAGCTTTAGCAAAATGTTCGTGAGAAATGTCATTAATACGAACGACGTGTTGTGTTCTGTTTGTGGCTGTGAATCTTGTAAACTATTCTAGTACTACACTGAGAGAAAACATTTTACTTTTCTTCTTTTATATTGTTTTAATCTATAAGAAATTCTCCTGACTTTTCCTTTGGCCATGTAATTTCTTTGGCTTAAATTTCGTTTTGAAAATTTGAAGTTTCATTATAGAAATCATGTGAACATCTTTCCAATTTCCCTTCACTTAAGTCTGAAGCAGTTTTATTTGTAAATTTTTCTAAGTGTACTGCATGTGTCCATCTTCAGGGACAGCATTTGTGATCTGAAGAGTCTGTGTGTGTTGCATTGTTGCACTTAATTAATGCGAGGCTCACTTGATGCCGCTCTATACACGCCCTCGGCATGCAATGTGTGTGTGTGTGTGTGTGTGTGTGTGTGTGTGTGTGTCTGTTTGCCATATAAGGTCAAGTCATAGGCGTTGGTCGTGTAAACGAAATTGCTATAAGGCACTTACAGACAGACAGACAAAGAAAGGGAGAGATAAAGAGAGAGAAAGAGAGAGCCTGGCGATAATAGCTTAACATTAACAAAACGTTTACCCAACTGGCACCCAATCGCTTGGCAAAAAGCGTTAACAAATTATTTGAAACATGCAGCGGCGCTGCAGCATTGGCATCCAACAATAATAAATATGCCCCCCCCCTCCCACACACACACCACTACCATATGGTATGTGTGTGAGTATGTGTTTGATTCGAATACCAGTTACAAAGAGCCCCAGCTGTTGGCTGTTTGAAGGCGTTAATAGGCGCTGCTATGCCAATAATTTGCAATTATACTTAATTGTAATTGTTAATGTAATTGTAATCGTTGCAGTAAAGTACAACAAAGACACAAAAACAACAACAAGAACAACAACTCTTGTAATTGAGTGTGAGTGTAAGTTTGTTGTTGGTTTTCTCAACATCTTCGTTTGTGTTTTTTATCTTGTATCGGTATTTTATTGAGAGTATTTGCTCATCGTGTGTGCCGCCTGCAGGCACATTATATACATTATAACAACATTTTTCGTGTTGGCTTAAACGATCGATTTACTTGGCTAAATAAATGTCTTCTTTTTATTCTTATTTGGCCCTAATTGCTTAAAGGCATAAATCTCTCTGAAGTATTTGAGCGAACAGAAACAAAAGTTTGAAGTGCTTAAAATTTGTTAGATTTAATCAAGAACTTCAATTGAAGATTGAAAGTTTTTTTTTTTACCAGATTTGCACCTCTATAAAACATAATTATTATTATTGCTTAGACTATATTGCCTGTGAAAAGTGTTGAAATCTTTATTGTAGTATTTAGATACAAACAAAAAATCTTGCAATATGTTTGTTAACTGATACAACCATTATGTACAATGTGCCGTTACTTTTCACCATTATTGCAGACTTAATGAGAATTGCTTTAGTCAAAATGATTAGATCAACGTAAGTACATACAAATATATGGCCTGTGTAAATGGTGAAAATTGTGAGTTCTTTTGTTATTATATTCTATATATGTGTATATATATTTGTTTAAGACTACAAATTGCAAATCCATATCGAGTTCGAGTGCAAGATCTTAACTTAACATAATTAGTTTATAAAAAAAGTATTTTCGTTTAGTTAGCTATTCAAATATTATTTATATATATATATCTTATCAACTAAGAACTTAGACGGTATGACAAAAATATTATACTAAGTAATCGATATATATGTAGTTTACTTATTGCTGCTCCTTGGGAGCTGTAATTTTAAGGGCGTGGGGCGCTTGGTGTGTGTTTAAGGAGCGGGAAGGGTGTGCAGGGGAGCGCTATGTGCTGCAAGCTTAATATATTATGAAAAAAATACTCAGTTCCAGTGTTCTCGATAGCTCTGTTTCTGTTCCTGCTTCATGCTGAATCAGTACAATATGCCCGGATGTACAGCACCACTGCGCTGGAAATAAACATTTGGATTGCTGCTCATTGTTGGCTCCAGCGTCGTATAGAGATTCGTTTCATCGGGTCGTATAAACATGCCTAAGAAAAGATGTGAAGCATTGATAAGAATGATAGAAATAGTTCGGTGATAAAGTTAATGCATGGATTATGAATATATGTTTAAATTAAAGTTAAGCTTGATTAACATCTAAGCAAAAATTTGGTTAATATACTTTTTGTTTGTTATTACCTGGCGCATAGCGCAGCGTTTTGGCCAACTGCGCCGCCTGTGTCATGGAGGTAAGCGAGTTACCCAACTGTTTTAGGGTCAACGGTGTATGGGCCAGCTGTGTGGGCGGTGCAGGCAATTGTGGTGGCGGTGGTGGTGGTGGAGCGGGTGGGTAATAGCAGAACGGGTGCGCGCTCAAATGTGCTGGAAAATAGTGATACATACGTGTATAGCTCGGCGGTGCGGCGGTAACCAATGCGACTCGATCTGCTCGATCCCAGCCAAACGATGGTGTGGCGTGCAAGGGTTTGTTCAAGTTGTGTGTGTGTGTGTGGTGGGTGTGTGCGTGTTTGCGTTTGTGCGTTTTAACGATAGCCATTCCAATAAAAACAATAAACCAAAATCCAAAAACCAGCCGCCAGAGACACACACACACAAATAATATTTATTTGTATAAAAGGTAAATATATATATATGTATTTACAGTAATTATTGTTTTGGTTGTGCCAGACATATATAAATATATATGTATATTATTTTAACAAGAAATGTAATTTTGATTAAATTTCAATGAGTTGAAGTACCGGAAACATAACCAAATATGTGGAAAAAAGTATTCAAAATGATTGATGAATAAAATACAACAACAACATGAAATAATTATGTAATGTATGTTGTTGTGAGATTTTGTTTGTGAGTGTGTGTGATTCGTGAGCGTGACAAGAATTTTTGTATGCATGATTGTTGACATATTCGATGATGAGGTTAGACCATTGGTTTTTTATGTTGCCGGTGATGTAATTTCGATATGTTTTTGTTTTTGTTTTTTGTATATATTTTGATGATAGTGTGATGATAATGAAGATGATGATGACGATGTTGTTGATGAAGATGATGATGATGAGTAATCGGTTGACAAAAATATAGTAGAAAAATAAAGTTTATGTGAAGTGAATTGAGTGCAAGGCAGCTTAAATGTATATATATATTTTAAATAACTCAAAAAGATGTCACAATTTTTTTTGATTATTTTGCATTGGGGACACATTGCGGCCCTTAACCATTGACCACTCACCACTGACCCAGCTCAACACAAGCCTAATTATTAAATTGCCCAGCGATATTTCGCAATTTATAAAACTTAATGATGCCAAAAAAAAAAAAAAAATCTGAACTTTCGTGGTCAATGGGCCAACGTTATTATAACACCCTCGAGCCATAGAGAAAGTCTCACATTTTATAGCTCGAATATTGAGCAAAACCCCTAAGCGATTTCATAGGAATTTCAAAAAATGATTTTGTTTATTACGGTTTATGTTTTGCGACAAGGTCATTAACAGCACATTGATTTATATGAACGTTTATAACTCACACAAACATAAATCAGATATGGTGTATTGCACTCATCACAGTCCCCTTATAAACCAGCCAGATTTAAAGTTTGAACTATGAAAATTATCATCAAATACAATCTTTAACCTAGATAAGTTAATTTTGAGCCATTCGTAAGGTCTTTTTGAGCTAAGTTTCACAAGTTTGTTGCCTAAGTCTTTTGATATTAAGCTCAAAATGGGTTTGATTTGAATTTTTCTAAGAATTTATATGATTATTTCAGACATAATAGTAGATTTCGTTATTGACTCCAACGTTAAATCAACAAACTTGTCATAATTAACCAACGCACTCCATCAAGTTTGTTGCCTAAGTCTTTTGTCAGGCAGCACTTTAAGTTCTATTTTCAGGCTTATCATTAAAGCGAACAGCAAACTATATATATAAAGTTTATAAATAAGTAACTTAACATGCAAAGCCAAAAAAATGTGAGCCAATCAGCAGCGTGGCAGCAGGAATGAACCAGTAGCTGGCCGCTGCCCGATTTTTCAGTCATGCTTATAAATTATGATTATTATTATTATATTTTCAGCAGCTTGCTTCCAGGCTACAATGTATGGCTAAGAAAACGGCAAGCACACATACACACACACACACACACACACACTTGCATACACATTGTAAACTATGTTAATGACATAAAAGCCGAACAAAAATAACAGAGGCTGAGATAAAAACGTTGACTTGAGAATTGCTAAACTGGGCATTGGAGTTGCAACTGGAACGGCTGAGTTTGGGGCAGCCAGCTGAACTCTTGACAGTGTTAAATGCAGCAGTTACACACATGAGACTATCTATGTATCTGACTGCCGCCTGGCGTTTTTTCTTTCGCCTTTTAAGCTTTTTGTTACGTTACGTAACTGCCCCTCCCCCCGCCCCGTTGCTTCTTCGGCTGAGTTTGCGGTCTTGGTTTTCTAATTAACTTAGAACAAATACTGCAATTAAGCTCGCTTGTTTCTTTTGCATTTGGTTGCTGAACTGGCAGCGGCGCACGAGCTGTGAATCTGGAATTATGTGTCAGAAAATGAAAATACATGTGTACACATATGCGCTTGTGTGTGTTTAAGTGTGTGTGTTTGCATGCACTTTTGCAAACTAGTTTGTGGCAACTGCTATTGCTGTTTGTTGCTACTGCTGTTTGCCGCCAGCTGAAGCGGCAAATTTGGCTTAATTCTGAGACTATGGGCCATGTTGTTGCCTGCTGCCTGCTGACTGATTTTCGAATGAGATTTCTTATTTTCTACTTACAAAAGTTTTTAGCTTTTTTAGCTTTTCAGCTAAAGTGTCTGTCAGTCTCGCTTAACAATTATGAATTATGAATTATGCTCGCTTGCATATTAAATATGCAAGTTAGCGGCAAACTGCCACTTGCCACAACTACCATAGAAGCAAAGAGTGAAAAAGTACAAAAATGCAGTTAAAAGAAATGAAGAAAAACAACAACAACAACAACAACAACTAAAATAAGCGGCTTATTAAGTGCAAATATGTATGACCAGGCACAACAACAAATGCTGCTGCGTGTTTCGCATCGTATATGTATTGGTTACATCCATGTTTGCATGTGTGGGCGGCTAAAGTCACAGTTCGCTAGAGATGCCAGCGATGCTCAGTGATGATAGTGTTAGTTCTTCAGTGATTTATCACTGGGTAAATATACATTCAGAATTAATTACCAAACTTCTAAGCAATGAAGTAATAATTTTGGTACGGAAAAACTTTAAGCTGCAATATCCTTAAACAAAAGAAGAAGAAGAATAATAATGTACGCTTAAAATATCTCGAACAAAATGATATCTTAATTTATGAATGTAAGCCCCATACTCTTAGCAAACATTGAAATAAAATTTCAAACATAAATGTCCAATAATCGACAGTAAAAACTAAGACGTTTAGCCTTAGGGCTTCCATTGCTGTAGCTGAGTTTTTCGGTTTCAATAGCATCCATTCCATAAAATTATTATGTTGACAATAACTTTTATTGAAATATTATCTAAGAACTGCAAAGAAACAGTTACAACTTACAACATAAAATGTTTTTTTTTATTTATATTTAACTTTGTTTTAAAAGGCTTCTCATATTAGTTATTAATCTATGCTAATAGCTTTAATAAAAACATTTTCCCTCTATTTCTTTATTGCTATAACTTCCTTTCTCATCACTTTAGCTAAATATCATCGCCTTGCTCATCACTGTTGACAGTCAACTAACCGCTAAACTTTTTCCACGTTTTGCATTTTGCAGTTGTCGTTTACGGGAAGTTCTCGGATCTACCCAATCTCTCCAACTCCTCAACCTCCACCCCTCCTGCTTTCAATCTCTCACACTCTCCCTCTCTTTCGCTCACACACATACGTTGCGAGTACGTAGTACTATCGCCTTGCCAACAACAACAACAACAACAACAAGTTAAAAGTTTAACCAACTGCCGCACGTTGACTGATTGCTACGTGCAGATTGTCATTGTTCTTGCTCTTGTTTTTGTTGTTGTTGTTGTCGTTGTTGTTCTATCCGTATTGCAAAGAATTCGTTTTGTTGCTGTTTGTTGTTGCTACATACTTTGCAGACTTGAGTAATTTCCTTGGCGAGCGTCGAGTTTTTCCTTATTGGCTTGAACAGTTCTTTGGGCTCTGAGCACTGTTTTTCACTGAGCTCTCTCTGTGTGTGTGTGCTTCGAGAGTGAGTTGCCAGATGTTGTGATATCACGAAGCAGCATTATAACTAATTGGCCACGTTCGTTGGGAGCTCCTAGCCTACCTCATCATTGTGTGTGTGTGTGTGTGTTTATGTGTGTGTGTGAGTTCATTGTCATGAACGCTGGCTGCTTGGTCTTGGTCTTGGTTCGTGGCGGAAGCAAAACATTTTCTCACATGCCCACAACAAATCTGCCGAGTGCAGCGCTAAATTTGCATATTTCGGCTAAGGGCGTATGACCTTCAAATTGCTACAATTCAATTTGCATTATGTGCGTGCTAACAATCAAAAAACGTAAAAAAATAACTAGCGAATACCGTTTGCAGCGTCTTGGCCAATTTAGCGTAATAATTTAACGTATGCAGTTGGCATGGCTCATTGGCTGTTGGCTGTTAGCTGTTAGCTGTTTGCCAGCGCCTGCCAGCCTGCCTGGCTGACAACTACAACAACAACAACTTCGATTGCTTGGCTTTTTCCGCTTTCGGTTTCATTGCAACAATTCGGAACTGGTTATCGATTACGTTTACATCGTCGTCGTCGTTGTCGTCGTCGTCGTCGTCCAGAGACCAAGACCAAGTCCAAGTCAAAGTCGTTGGCTAGGCAAAACTTAAATATCATCCCAGTGAGAAAAAAAAACACAGAGATATAGAGATTCACGCTGGCAACTTTGAGTGGGGCGCTGGCTGACTGCTGAACTGCTAGCTATTGCTGTTATTGCAAAACCGCTATAATTTTGTGGTAATATACAGCGACGCTCGTCTCGAGCACGTGCTACAGCGTTTACTACACTCATATATTAAGTTACAAGCACACACACACACACACACACACACCACACTTTTATACATTCTACTCGGATACTGAGCAGCACGTACTTCACAGATTTGTACGTTACGCCATCGTCGTTGGTTCTTTGCGGTCCATATTTTGTTCGGTTCGGTTCAATCTGTATTTCAGTATTTTGAGTTTTTTTTTTTTCAATTTCAAGTTCGTTGCCTAAGTCTTTGGCTTTTAGTGTGTGTGTGTATGCTTTGAAGAGGGCTTAGAACAATTGAGGCTAATCGATATTTTTTTTTTTGTGTTTTAACCAACTTTGCTGCTGCATTTTGACAGCTTTGATGCTGTACAAAGCAATTCAATGAACCATTCAAATCTAATTTTTCTTTTTTGCTGAGGAACCCAAAAAATACTATTATGTATTGAAATATGTATACGCTAGTTACTATAACTTAATAACAATCGATTATATAATATTTAACCATTTTAATTTAAGATAAGTAATCTTTTGGTTTTTGCTAAGCATCATCTGTCTGTCGACTATAAATGGTTTTTAGCTACAAAATCGATTAACAAAAACAATTTTGTATGGAGTTTTTGTTGAATGCTGATGTCCTAGAAAAATCTACGTTTCAGAAGCTTGGTAATTATATATTGGCAACAAGCATAAGGAAGCCAATCGAAGATTGCCGATCATCAGCCAAAAAATAGAAACCAAAATCTTGTTTTTGTAACTTTCTTTAGAAAGAACAATTCTATTGTTAACTTTTTAAGTATTTTTACCGTTTCTGTTCTTGGTGAAATGTAAAATTTTGTTTAGCTAGACTAAATACAATGTAATCATTATGATTAGAATGCAAACAAGAATTTGCAAAAATATTCGCAAATGTTTAAAAAAAAAAACCCAACGAAACTTATTTATGTATGTATTTGATTTGCATTCCATTGTAGGATTCGTTTATGAATAATTTTGTAGTCTAACAGAACTTTATTCTTGGCAAGTTTCTGAATGAGCATTGGCAAAAAAATCGATCAGCAACTTCAGTGTCTAAGCTCTTAAAGCTCTCCGAACAGTTAAATTGATATTGGTTATTATGGCCTCCTTGACTGCGGCTGCGGCTTATTGTATCTATAAGTATTGACATATCCCATACATAAACATACACAAGCAAGGCAAAAAACTTCCGCTTGTGTTTTTTTAACCTTCCAAGGTGGGTAAGTACTACAACAACAACAACAGCAACACAAGTAAAGTGAATTAGCATTGTTGCTGCTGATTGGTGTTGTTATTGTTATTGCTGTTGTTGTTGTTGTCGCTCCATGAATGATTGATTTTGTGTATGTAGCAGCCTGGCATAAAGTCACTCAATAAAATTACGAAAAAATGCGCAGTCGCATAGAACAAAGGCCAAAATGGCAAAGGCAAAGGCAAAGGCAGATGCATTTGTATCTCCTCTCATCTCTCTCTCTCTATCTCTCTCTCTCCTTCTCTCTCTCTTTCTCTACCTTACTGACCAAGTCGTGATGGCCATCGTCTCAGATCAAGTGCCCGATGACGACGAAGACGGCACATCATTGAAATGACAACAATAAGAGCAACAGAAAACGTTAAAAAAACGAACCCAACAAAAAAAAAAACAACTGAAGCATATTTTGTCATGCAACAAGCCGCGGAAGTACCTATAAAATTAATAGGGTGTTTCATTAAGTACTAAGACGGTGTTAAGAAGAGCTAAGCTTTATTAAAAAAATATATATATGTACATGATTTTACTTCTTGAATGATTTTCTTGAATGGTCTTACTGTTGTTGCAGTTTATTGTTTGTAGTTTTTTTTAAGAAGAAGAACCGAAAGAAACTTAGGAAAGACTTAAGAAATTGATACTTGACGGTCATGAGCTTGCAGTTTTTAAGTTTGGATTGCGAAATTTTGCTAATTCCTATAATAATTTATAAATTTTTTTTAAACATATATGTTTAGATTGAGCTTTTAATAGAAAAACTCAATTTTTGATATTTCTTCCGGTAATAAAAATATATATTTTGCTTTCCCAAAACTCAATTCAATATTAAAACTGTTATAATGCTTAAGATTTGCTTTTTATAGTAAAATAAAAATCAGCTAGTTGCTGAACCTCCCTACGAAGTATGAGTTTGAGTATATATATATTTTTGTGACTACGCCTGTCAACGCGCCTTGTTTGTTTAGTTGCTCCCTGTTGCTGTCGTCGTCATCATCGTTGTGGTTGTAGTTACAACAATGCGCCTTCAATTAAAGCAAACAACCTTGAACTCTTTTCAAGCGGTTTATGCGCGTTCAATCAACGGCAAAACAGCGGCTGCTCATATCGGCCATATCGCGAGTCAGTCAGTTAGCAAGCCAGCCGCATTGCCGATCCTTGGCCATGTTGGCGACGCGTCGCAAACAACAACAACTAGATCTGGTATGCTCTGCTTATTGTTGAAACCCAAGCTGTAGCTGAAGCTGTCAATCTGCGTTCCTCGTTCCTTTTGCCTTTACCTTTACCTTCGACAATCTTCAAGTCGTTGGCTCATTCCTTGGCGTCAACGCCGTTAGCTGTCGTTTAGTTTATTGTTGCAAATTGCTCAGTGAATTATGTGCCGAACTGCTTACTGGGAATGACGACCACACACACACACACCACACACAAGGGGACAGGAAATTTGAGATTGTGGGTTTTTATTAGAAACGATTCGACTGTGGGTTCTGCCTTGCCCATAAGAACGGTTTAAAGCTAATTTTTGATTTCAATTTAATTGACAAACTTCTTTGGAAGAATGAGCATGGAAATGGGCTTAAAAATACATTTATAATTATAATTTATCTGATTTAATTTATTTTTTTATAATGAACGTCTTTAAGAACAAACATAATTTGACATAGCCTGTCATATTATTCTTAATAGAGAAAGGAATTGTCGTTACTTTTTCACTCTGTCAGTTTGTTGCCTAAGTCATTTTTTTTTTTGTTGTATTCAAGAGACAAACTTTTGCTTTGTGCTTTGCACCTTATGTAAATTTATTTGTTTCTTATTTGCTTTAAGACAACCCACGTACACAGCTCCAGTTCACTTATTATACTCGATACCGAAGGTAAAGAGTATATTGGGTTTGTGCAATGTCCGTCATGGTGTCTGTCCGTCCGTCCGTCTGTCCGTCTGTCCGTCTGTCCGTCTGTCCGTCTGTATGTTCGCAACTTTTTTCCACACCCTTCAAGTTAGAGACTTCAAACTTTGCAAATCTCTTTATCTATGGCATAGTAAATTAAAGTGTCAAGATTGGAGTTCTACGATAACTAGGAGGCTGGCAAATCGATAAACTCGATAACGCAAAATCGATAGATCCAGCTATTTCGCAAGCCCTTACAGCTAGAACTACCAAATTTGGAGAGAAAATAGCTACTAACAATCCCCAAAAAACTGCATCAAAAATTTTGGAGCCACGCCCACCCATTCCGCCCCCAGCCCCCCCGCAGTTTAACACTAAAAATGCCTATATCTTCGACAGTTTTTTAGCTAGACCCACCAAATTTGGTGCCAAGATAGGTGTTGATGATCTCCAACCAAATTCATAAAAACTTTGGATGCCACGCCCATCTATACTGCCCTATCCGCCCTCAACCACCCCAAAGCTTCGCTAAAAACGGTAGTGCGTGTATCTTCCATAGTGTTTGAGCTAGAGTCACAAAATTTGGTAGGTAGATAACTGGTAATGATCCCCCAAAAACTGCATCAAAGTTTTGGAGCCCCACCCACCCATTCAGCCCCCAGCACCCCCGCAGTGTAAAAACAGAAATGCTTACATCTTTTACAGTTTTTGAGTTAGAGCCACCAAATTTTGTGCCAAAATAGGTAATTATAACCCCCAAAAAAATTCATAAAAACTTTGGATACCACGCCAATCCATACTGC
The DNA here is from genome assembly GCA_035044585.1 of Scaptomyza polygonia. Classification (NCBI taxonomy): domain Eukaryota; kingdom Metazoa; phylum Arthropoda; class Insecta; order Diptera; family Drosophilidae; genus Scaptomyza; species Scaptomyza polygonia. Next base: position 2,815,714 of record JAWNNU010000962.1, on the reverse strand, counting down.
CCAAGCTGCCCCAAACCGCCCCAATGCTTCACTAAAAACGGGAATGCGTGTATTTTCCAAAGCGTTTAGGCTAGAGTCACCAAATTTGGTAGGAAAATAGCTATTAACGATCGTCAAAAAACTGCATCAAAGTTTTGGAGCCACGCCCCCCGTTCCCCAGCCCCCTGCATTTTGAAATCAAAAACGCCTATATTTTCCACATTTTTTGAGCTAGAGACGCCAAATTTGATGCCAAGATTGGTGATGAAGAAACCCAAAAATTTTGGATGGCGGCCCCACCCATACCGCCCCCAGCCCCCCTTCACCATATTCTACTAACTTTGAGCTAGAGTCACCAAATTTGGTATGAAGATAGCAATTGACATCATAAATAGATCTACAGCAAAACTTTGGACGCCACGCCCCCCATACCAGCCCCCAGCCCCCCTTCCACCATATTCTACTAACTTTGAGCTAGAGTCACCAAATTTGGTATGAGGATAGCAATTAACATCATAAATAGATCTGCAGCTAAACTTTGGACGCCACGCCCCCCATACCAGCCCCCAGACCCCAGCCCCCCTTCCACCATATTCTACTAAGTTTGAGCTAAAGTCTCCAAATTCGGTTTGAGGATAGCTATTGACATGATACATAGATCTGTAGCAAAAATTTTGATGCCACGCCCCCATACCGCCCCAGCCCCTACCTTTAACAAACTTTGAGCTAGAGTCACCAAATTTAGAAGGAAGATAGCTTTTTGGCATCCCCATCTGCACCAGACAATCGTTGAGGCAGCGTACACCCCTGCCGTATCCACACACCATTGCAATCAGCTCTCTTTTAATCTGTTTTACTACTGGTATCGAGTATACCGCAGTCGGGTGGGTCCGACTGCAACGTTTCTACTTGTTTTTTTCTTACTTTTTGGTCTTACCAACTTTTTCATGTTCAATTTTTGCCCTTAATCAAGCGAAAAATATAAGAAAAAATGAAACCCTTTTGCTTGTACCTCGCTTTGGCACTTCACTCAAGTCAACTGTTTGGCTGTTGGCTTGGCTCAAATCACAAACATACAACCCACACACACATGCCATCGGTCTGGGAGACCGATAATGTCAGCTCAGCTTGGATCAGCTTTGGGTTGCTCCGCTTCGCTTGTTAAGAGCCCTGTGCCAACTTTGATTTTAAGCCTTATGTCTCCAGACATTTCTGGGTCTCTTTTCCTCTTTCTGATTTTTGTCGTTGTTGTTATTGTTGTTGTTGTTACCCTCAAATGCACTTTCAATTGCAGACAGTTTGACGTATATATGTGTAGCTAGCAAAAGTACTATATCTCTTTCATTTATCTATCTATATACACGTACCTACCTATATTTTGTGTGTCGTCTGTCTATCTGTCTGTCTGTCTGTCTGTCTGTCTGTACTGTAGCTGTCTTGGCTTTCTTTATGCACCGATAGCACCATGAGCCAAGAGACGCAAAGTGAGGCTGCCCACAAGGCACACTTGGCGTGAGTCGAAGCGTTTCAGCTGTGGGCTGTGTGTATGCAGCTCTAACTCCAGCACTAGCTTTAGCTCCAGCTTTGATTTTGGCTTTGGATTCAGTTCCAGCTATAGCTTCAGCTATGAATTGGTATCTTGGCTGTATTTGCTTTCATGCGTGGCAACAGAGCATTATATACGTTGTCGGAATCGTCGTCAAGTAGCTGCCATGTAAAACGCTTCCTACTTAAGCCCAGCGGCTCATTGTTACAGTTTCGTAAATTATTGCAACATTCATACTCTAACCAATAAAAAGGAATTGTTGCATAAGTCTTGCTAGTTAGATCTCAACAAAGGCAGGCGGATAAATTAATTACAGATTTTTAGTTATTGATTATTACTCGGATTTATTTCAGTTAACTGAACAATTATAAACTCAACTAAATATGAAAAGCCAAGCAAAGAAATCAAATCGCTTGTAACTAATAAATGTTATAGCATTAATAACAATCCCAGGAAGAGCATTTCGTTTTCGTCTACTTTTCGATTGCAAAATTTTATTGTGGCATAAAAAGTTTGTTGATTGTTTGTTGTAAGCATAATTTTTAATGTAATTTCATTAATTTAATTACGTAAAAGTGTAAAATGTGTCTTACATGTTTTTTTCGGACACGCACATCTATTTACCTTCTCTACTCCCATCTCACTCGCTCACTTCATTTTTCGACTAGCCTTCTCGCACACTCTCGCTGGCAACTTAAAAAACAGTTTTTGCTTTCATTAGAAAGCCAACATAAAAGGCTTTTTGTTATCCAAATATTGTTTTTGTCTTTAAAAAAAAGCTATATAATTCAATAATCAAATATTTTTTATGTGTTAAGCCGCAACATAAATCGCCGAAACGAACAATTGGCAAAAGTTGGATGCCTTTGATGATGGCAATATTTTATTTTTTGGCATGCCAAGTTTCACTTGATCGTTTTTTTTGCTAATCATATGTTAACCTTTACTAGGAGTAGGTCGTGGTATAACCTGACAATGGCCAATTTAACACCTCATTATGACCAGATGTGAAATCTGGCTAAGAGATACGAGTATAGTCATGTAAATGACTTCATTAGAACAACAATAACAACAGAAGCAGCAGTTATCAAAAATAATTAAGAAAGCCGCCACACAGCAGCAACTAAATCAAAAGACTTAAGCAACAAACCTGCGCGACGTTCTCACCAACGAAAATGAAAGCAGCCAGCAAGCAAGGCAAGCGCAAAAGGCAACAAATAGACAAATGAACATAAAAACGGAGAAAGATAGTTAGTCAGATAGCCAGACAGACAGTTAGACTGAAAGACTGACTGGCAGATAGACAGATAGATAGCAGTAGCAGCAGCAGTAGCAGCAGTTTCATGCATGCACTTTTTCTTACACACACACACACACACACACACACGGCCCCAAGAAAATTAATATGCCAAACAATTACAAGGCATGGCAAAACAATTTTAAGCCCATTTAATGTCGCTGTTTACAGTGGGGCCAGGAATTAAACTTATTTAATTTGTATACAGTTATGAGATATGGTGAGTACTGTTTGAAGGAAAGTACGGTCATAAGAAAATTGTTATGTTAATGTGATTTAAGTTTGTTGCCTAAGTCATTTGATTGCTTCGCTAATTGAGTTCGTTGCCTAAGTCATTTGTTTTTTGAGGAACATCCAAAACTTTTTAATAAACAAAGACTTCTTTCCAAAGAAAACTATTATGTTCTTCAAGAAAATATATTGCTATAATATGAAATTTGATTTATTAAACGATTTTGAAGGATTCAGTTGGAATAAATATTTGTTTTTCCAATGTTCACTTTAAAAATCTTTTACCAAACTAAAAGCTAACATTTTCAACTTCAAATATTTGCCAGTTTTGAATTGTGTGCCACTGTGTTTTGTGTATTTGTCGTGTTGTTTTTGTTTTTGGCTGCCACTTTGTAATTTGTAGCTATGAAAGTTAAGACTTTTGCTTTTCTTTGGGCTTTTGTTTTTAGAAAGAGCGAAACGCAACAACAACAGTTCAAGAGTTCGGCCCTGAGGCAAGCTGCAACCCACCCAAAACCCATTCCCCCCCTTCTCCACACACTAGCGCCCCGTTCCTGCCACACTCGCTTGCTTTGCTCGACATGTGAGGCAAGAGAAAAGAAAGTTATATCAACATTTAACAAAAACTGACAGCTGACAAGGGACACCCTGGAGTTTAAAGCTGGGCTGGGCTGAGTTCCGCAAGAACCGAAAAATGTGATTCGATGCAGACAATTGTGACAAATTTTTGGAAATTTCAATTGTTACAAAACATTTTACGAACACTTACCTCCGCCATTGTTGGCACTTGAGCAATGCTTGGAGCTGAGTCCCTGGCCCGTATTTGTTGCGGAATTTGGTAATCCACAGCCGCTCATGACGCCATACTTGATTGGCTTGAAGTGGAAGAACGATGGCGAATAGCCCGATCCGGCACGACTCAACGAACTAAACTGCTCCTCACGATCCTCCACATACAGGCCCTCCTTGCCCATGGCCGCCAACTGTCTGCCCTTGGGCATGAACATCACAAGGAACACAGTTGCCGATGTGGCCACCAAGCCAAAGGCAATGCATGCATCCTTATGCCGCTCCGCAACGGCCAACCCGCACAGCATCCAGCCCAGCCAAATGGGTATGGCACCGCCGATGGCCAGGCCAATATATGTTGCCTCCCGATAGTTGTCGCGTATGCCACGCGATTTAATCGCCAGCACCGCAATGAACACAATGAGGAACACTATGTAGATCAGGGAGAAGAGCAGCTCCGAGAACTGAGTCTTGCACAGTGGTATCAGAACAGTGCTAACAGCTGCTATTCTCGTATAGATCTCCGGAGTACCATCCAAGGTGGTGTACGAGGTGGGATAGAAGAGGGCAGAGTAGTTTGTTTGGGATGCCACAGTTGTGGACAGAAATCCACTGCCCAACACTGGCACACTGGTCGTATATATCTCTGGTGGTTGGGTTAGCAACCACTGTGCACCAATTGCCACCTGAATGAGCAGCGCAAAGAGCAACAACAAGCCCTGATATGGTGCCGGCAGATAGACGCCACCATTCAAACTGATGAGGAAGACACATTTGACAAGCAGGGCGGCGAAGACCATGGCATATGCCACGCCCACACCAAAGCGTATGGCGCCACAGCTAAGCAGAGTGGGCTGAGCCGTTATCACAGCACCCAATCCCGCACAGGCGAACAGACCCAGCAGCAGCATCTGGCCCAGAAACAGATGACGACGCGAGGGTGAAGTGCGCCAAGCTTTGAACAGCACAAAGATCTCGAAGGCGCCCATCATAAGCATGGTTAGGCTTGCCAGGACCAGCACGGGCACCACCCAAACCTCCTTGCGCAGACCGGCAAACGGCAGATGTGTGGTGGACACAATGCTTGGTGGTGTGGCACTGCCACTTTGTGTGGCACGCGGCGTATTCGCTCTAGCCCGGGCGCCCGAGCTGCGTGTTGGCGTTAGTGTGGCAGTGGTGCTATTATTAATTTTGTTGGTGGTTATGGTGTGGCTGTGTGTTAACGTGGGCACCACAAAGAACTCCGTCGACATTTCCAATCTTGCCGCACTCGAAATATTATTATTATTATTATTGTTATTATTATTATTATTGCTATCCAGCACATTGAGATCCTCACGACGCAAGAGCAATTGTTTGGGACTGCGACGTGTTGGTGGTGCCGGCGTTGTTGTTGTTGATGTGCTGGTGGTTGAGGTGGTGCTAGTTGTGGTGCTGGTGCTGCTATTTGACTTTAACAGCTGATAAGCATTGCGTTCGGAACTGACGCTGGTCACCAAACGAACGCGTCGCCAAATATTATTATTATTATTATTGTTATTGTTATTGTTATTATGGTTATTATTATTATTATTGTTATTATTGTTGTTGTTGTTGTTGCTGTTGGTGTATGCGTTGCGCATTGCTGGCGTCAGGGCGATAAGCTGCAGGATGATTAGAAGCAACAGCAGCAGCCGACTGCTGGCCTCGATCCTGCAACAAGCCGTTAATGACCAATTGGCCATTTGGATCGAAAGACGCGTTATTGCCGTTACAACTCAAATGCAGCACATGTTCACTACAAACACATACACACACACGCACACACACACACACACGAACACTCGCGATTTGGTTTCGTTTGCTTTTGATGTTCGTCTTTTCTTATCTTCGAGTATCGTTTTTTTGATTTATTTTGTTTCGTCTTCTTTTCCTATTTTTAACGCGCTCAGACGTCCGCTCGCCAAGCCCAACCAACATCGACTGCTGCTTGGCTTCTGCAAGTTCGACTTTGGTTTGGTTCTGCGTCTGCGAGACGTTTGAGACATGTTTGAAGCCACTTGCAACTCATACCAAATGTCTTTTGCTGGGTTCGCTTCAATGCTTCAATGCTTTTGCTCTGCATTTGCTTTGCTTTGTCTGTGAGTTGTTTGCCTAGCGAATTGGAGCTTGTTATAGAGAACACTTTCATTCGTTCTTTGCACATGTGAATAGTCAGCGTTTGTCTTATTTTCTTTCATCTTCTTCTTCTTCTTGTTGTTGCTCTCTTTTGACTGGAAAGTGCTATTAGTAGCAGTCAGAGATACATTTGCAATGCTTACCAATCGCCAAAAATGGGCGCAACAAAGGCCAAAAATAACAAACAAAGGCGATTGTAAATCAAAAAGCCTGCTAATGATATATCGATATTTTGGTATCAGGCTCAGCAGAGTCCACAGCGGCATATATTCTGATCTTCATGGTGTTTGTTTATTTTATTGTTTCGGATCACCGTTACATTAAAGCCAAAGCCTTGCAAATCTATTATAAACTGTTTGAACATTTGAAAGTGTACAAAATTACAAAAACTTTAAATTATAGTAAAAAGTTTAGAGTCTCTCTTTCTCTTTTCTGAAAATATTTTTTTTTTTTTTTTTAACTAATCTTATTAACTTAACGTTTAATCTTAGTTATGCATTTCAAACAAGAAATATATTTTGTTTTTTTTTTAAGGACGAACAATTATTCAAATTATTTCATAATGACTTAATAATGTAATGTATACAAATACTAAATGGCAATGTTTTATTAATCTGTATTACTGTGGAACTGCCATATGACGAATCACAAAGAGTCAAGAATAAACTTTGTTATAGAGTACATTTTTAATACAGACAGGGTATTTGAATGAACTTAATTGCTGGGTTCTGTAAATGAGTTCATTTTACTGAAGTTCGACTGTAGTATTTTGATAGATTTCCCTAGAAAATGTTCAGTTTTGTTATTGGTCATCTAATCCAAGTCAAAATCCACATCGAAATCCGTATCCCATTCCATTTTCATTTATTTCTAACCATATTTGACACAGCACAGCGCACATCGAGCCATTAGCCGCAGTAAATGTTATGTAGATCGTGTCGAAGTCGGCTCGCACTGTAAGCAGTTGATGATTCGTTGCGGGGGTGAGACAGCGAGGGGGGAAACTGCCCCGCAATATACGGTATCGTTAGTAGAGATCTGTCTGTTGGCCAGTCTTTCAGTCTGACAGTCTGACAATCCGGCTTGTTCTTATTATTATATATTGACGCAAAGGCGGGTAAATAACCTTTTGGCATGCCCCGAAAACCCTCCTCCTGTCCCTTCTCACATACAAACTGTATACACTCGTTCTAAAGTGTAGTTGTATATATGACGGATTGTCGGTTGGAGGTGTCAGCAATATGAGGATAATTATTCGTATTCTTATTCGTATTGTGCTGCTGACATTGATTTAACTTCTTGAAGAGAACATTATACAGCAAAGTAATTGTTCAATAATATGGAATAGAAAGTAAAAACGTTTTAATCAACATCAATCATAATCAAGCGAAATCAATCAAATGAAAAGCAGTTGCAAGTCAATTGGAAAGGTAGCTTAGTAGAAGCTTTGATCAGCAGAAATGTGATCCAACTATAATTAACTATTTTGCTTGAGCACGAGCCACAAAATGCCAATAATCCTTGCCAATGTGCACTCATCAGTTAATAACGCAATGTGTCTCAAGTTTGTCAATGAAATTTGATCGAGCCAAACCAAGCGGCTAAATATCAGTCTTAAGTCATGTTCTACAGACCTGACTGAGAAAGCGGCAGCAAGAATTTTGTAAGATGTAGCTTAGTTGGAGTTTTAGCTGGGGCTTATGCTAATGCTTTAGCTCAAGAGTTGAAGGCATTCAAATTTGCTGGGTGACACTTTAATTACAGCGCAGCAAATGAGTTGAAGAAGATTGTTGTTAAGACAGCATAAGCTGGGATTAGGCCAAAACTGACTTCTGACAGGGCGACAACACGTTTGCAGTCACTTTGAGGTGAAAAGTTTATTTAGTTCTGAAATTAAGCAAATATGCTTTTTTTTCATATCCAACTTGTTTTCTTTTCAAGTTCTTAAGAGTATGAACAAAATAATCTTAGACCAAAACATAAAGTATTTCTCTCAATTGGTGTTTTCGCTTTATTAATTACATATTTATTTTTATTTAAAAGTCTTTCCTTGACTTCTTTTAAGCTCATTAATTTGTTCTTCTTATATTTGTTAGTTTCTGTTACCGTTTCAAGTTTCTTTCTATCTAGTGATGATCTGTTGAAAGATTAAACAGCAACTGCTGTCCTAATGACAGATCATTTGAAATCTTTCTAATCAAGAACCATTCTGATTTGGGGCATATTGCAGCTAAACCAAATTGATCGTCAATTTGCTGCAGTTGGCTTAGACTTTGACTTGGTTTGGGTTTGGGTTTGCGGCATATCTTTGAACGCCTTAATTTATGGGCTACAAGACGCGCCGGCGCCAGGGTCAAAAAGTCAAAGCCATGGACGCCGATTTCTTTTTGTTTTGTGAATTTTGTTCTTGGCCAGATTCTTGTTTATTACTAAGTTCAATTTGGATCGTAAAGCATGCTCAAATTAATTTTGGCAATACAATCGCAACGTGCAGCGGATAAAAAGATGCTGCGCATAAATCATTCAAATTTTTTAATTTAAACCAGTTGAACGCAAGTGCAATGAACTTTTACGAAAAAATATACAAAAACCATCAGGTGTATATAAAAGACAAAAGCCTTTGGCGAACTTATTTATTTATCAATATGTGTTGCGTTTCCATCTGCCCCCCCTTCGCCCATCGTTGCATTGTCGACGTCATTGTGGGACCAAAACTGAATTCTGATTTATAAGCATGCATCGCGCCCGCTTTTCAGCAGTGCCTGCCCCCGCTTCCCTGTTCCCTGTTCCCGGCTGCTCTGCTCAACGGGGCTGCGCTTTAATCACGTGCGTGCAATGCGCACATGATGCGACTGCTCTCCAATCCAACCATCCCTCATCTCCCCTCACATATGCATGCCTCAAGCTCAGCTCCCCTTGCCCATTCCCCGATGCTCATGTCGATGCCGATGCCGTGTCTGGGCCAAACACCCAGCCAAAGTCAGCCAAAGTCAGCCAGCGAGCCCCTTTGACAATGCTGTTCACTTTTATAAGGCAAGCTGCCCTAAATTGAATAAAGTAATTCAAAGTCAAAGTCAAACAAGAGAAGAATATTTGCTCTTGTCTTTAGTTCATTTTTACTTGATTTTATCATTTTAATTCGAGCTCAAGATCGGTTATTATGTATTACAAACATTTTAATCGATATGTTTATAAAATACTGGTTTTGCAATTTTTTTTTAAATTTTTCTGATTAGGAATGGAAAAATATTCATATATCTTATACATAAAAACTCACTTACCTAAGGGCTATTGGAAATAAATGACAAAAAACTTAAATTTCAATATTATATATTCTTAAATTTTGTATTTAAATGATTTGATGGCTATAATATATATTTTTATTTTGAGAGTTCCAGTGAATAATTTCACGAATTGTTATTCCGAAGAAGTTAACAAATGTTAGATAATTTACAAATTCATCAAGTACATATTTTTAAGCCATATTTTTTATCCTTACCCTAAACATATATCCCGCATCGTACTAGTATTTTGATGGCCATTATGCAGCAGCAGCATTTTGCTAGTGTGTGTGTTGTTGTTGTAAATTGAATGTGTGTGCGCGCATGCGTGAAGAGTCCGTTTTAATCGTCGCTTGGCCATCGAATATTTCTTTCGCCACGACGACGGCGACGGTGACGTCGTCGACTTGGCTCGTAAATCCGCCGTATAAAAAGGCACATTGCGCGCTCCATTGGCTTAGGCAGGCGGCCATTGTTGTGGGTCTCTCGCTCTCTGTTGGGTTGGGTTGGCAAACTGAGGCTAGGCCATCGTCTATGGCCAACCAAAGGCTGATTTACTATGATCCGCTTGAGTTTTATGTGCAGAAAGATAACATTTTTAAGATATTGACACCTTGTTAGGCGTTTGAAAGAGTCGAGAGGCCGCAACTTGGCAACAACAACCTTTGGCCAGGGTTAGACATGGCCAGCAGCAAAAAAACGTTTGCAAAAACAAAATCAAAAAGAACAAAATAGCCCTTGCTGCTTGCTGCCTGCTCCACCTTTATGCTAGTTTCAGCTTTAGCATTTTGCGTGGCTAATTGTTGCCTTAAAATTAAATGCATAAACATTGCCAACCAGATAATCAATGCGGCGATGTGCCAGATGCAAAGGAAATAAAATCACACACAAACTAAAACACTAAGCCATTATTCTTTATTTTTGTTTTTTTTTTTCGCTCGAATGCCCTCTTTGATTTCCATGTGGGTGTCACAGGCGGCTCTTAGCTAAATTTATGGCATACGAATAATACATATTTTTATGGCTTCATTAGCGAAAAGCCGTTCAGCAACCAAAAACGCCCCACTCCAAGAGCTCTATGTATGGAATATAGCCAACAGCACTGCATCACCGCAACACCGCATTACTGCCCCAAACTCAACCATCAATATCCGCATAACCCATTCGACACGCTGTCTGTCTTTAAGCAGCGCCAAAAGGATCGACATCGATGCAGTCGTCAAAAGACTTCGTCTCAGCTTAAACCTCTCTCTCTCTCTCTCTCTCTCTCTTTCTCTCTTTCTCTCACATCATTCAGTTGGCCCCATAGCACTTGAGACATTGTATGCCCACTTCAAAGATGTTCTTTTAAATGCCCTTGTGTTTTATGCATATGCAAAGTGAAGTTATGTTGGTTTCCAGTAATCCTGATGCTACATAAATACATATGTCATCAACAATATACTCAAGAAAAACTCAAAAAAATTGCATTCAAAGTAATAGCCTTACAAAGCTCGCTTTAAAATATTATCTAAGAACTTCTTGTTCAATTTTCAAATGGATGGAAGTCTCATCTTTGGTCCAAAACTAAGTAAACACAAACATAAACAAGTAGAAACGTTGCAGTCGGACGCACCCGACTGCGGTATACTCGATACCAGTAGTAAAACAGATTAAAAGAGAGCTGATTGCAATGGTGTGTGGATACGGCAGGGGTGTACGCTGCCTCAACGATTGTCTGGTGCAGATGGGGATGCCAAAAAGCTATCTTCCTTCCAAATTTGGTGACTCTAGCTCAAAGTTTGTTAAAGGTAGGAGCTGGGGCGGTATGGGGGCGTGGCATCAAAATTTTTGCTACAGATCTATGTATCATGTCAATAGCTATCCTCAAACCGAATTTGGAGACTTTAGCTCAAACTTAGTAGAATATGGTGGAAGGGGGGCTGGGGTCTGGGGGCTGGTATGGGGGGCGTGGCGTCCAAAGTTTAGCTGCAGATCTATTTATGATGTTAATTGCTATCCTCATACCAAATTTGGTGACTCTAGCTCAAAGTTAGTAGAATATGGTGGAAGGGGGGCTGGGGGCTGGTATGGGGGGCGTGGCGTCCAAAGTTTTGCTGTAGATCTATTTATGATGTTAATTGCTATCTTCATACCAAATTTGGTGACTCTAGCTCAAAGTTAGTAGAATATGGTGAAGGGGTGGCTGGGGGAGGTATGGGTGGGGGCCGCCATCCAAAATTTTTGGGTTTCTTCATCACTAATCTTGGCATCAAATTTGGCGTCTCTAGCTCAAAAAATGTGGAAAATATAGGCGTTTTTGATTTCAAAATGCAGGGGGCTGGGGAACGGGGGGGCGTGGCTCCAAAACTTTGATGCAGTTTTTTGACAATCGTTAATAGCTATTTTCCTACCAAATTTGGTGACTCTAGCCTAAACGCTTTGGAAAATACACGCATTCCCGTTTTTAGTGAAGCATTGGGGCGGTTTGGGGCAGCTTGGGCAGTATGGATTGGCGTGGTATCCAAAGTTTTTATGAATTTTTTTGGGGGTTATAATTACCTCTTTTGGCACAAAATTTGGTGGCTCTAATTCAAAAACTGTAAAAGATGTAAGCATTTCTGTTTTTAAACTGCGGGGGTGCTGGGGGCTGAATGGGTGGGTGGGGCTCCAAAACTTTGATGTCGTTTTTGGGTTGTCGTTTCCAGTTATCTACCTACCAAATTTTGAGACTCTAGCTCAAACACTTTCGAAGATACACGCACTACCGTTTTTAGCGAAGCGTTGGGGTGGTTGAGGGCGGATAGGGCAGTATAGATGGGCGTGGCATCCAAAGTTTTTATGAATTTGGTTGGAGATCGTCAACACCTATCTTGGCACCAAATTTGGTGGGTCTAGCTAAAAAACTGTCGAAGATATAGGCATTTTTAGTGTTAAACTGCGGGGGGGGCTGGGGGCGGAATGGGTGGGCGTGGCTCCAAAATTTTTGATGCAGTTTTTTGGGGATTGTTAGTAGCTATTTTCTCTCCAAATTTGGTAGTTCTAGCTGTAAGGGCTTGCGAAATAGCTGGATCTATCGATTTTGCGTTATCGAGTTTATCGATTTGCCAGCCTCCTAGTTATCGTAGAACTCCAATCTTGACACTTTAATTTACTATGCCATAGATAAAGAGGTTTGCAAAGTTTGAAGTCTCTAACTTGAAGGGTGTGGAAAAAAGTTGCGAACATACAGACGGACAGACGGACAGACGGACAGACGGACGGACGGACAGACACCATGACGGACATTGCACAAACCCAATATACTCTTTACCTTCGGTATCGAGTATAAAAATCATTTCAAAATCTTCTTAAAATATTAATGAGACAAACTCAAATGTCTTTTATGTTTTTTATAACATCTCTTCACATAATTTATTCACAGAAAGAAATGTGTCGTAAATCTACTTCGGGTAGATTTAAGGAGCATCTCTCAGGTCGAGTAACTATTGTTTTTTGTTGTGCCCACATATTTGACTTTTTTAGGGGGTTTTTTTATGCTGTAGTTGCTGTTGTTGTTGTAAAGTTCTTCGCGCACAGATTGATTGAGCCTTTTATTAAAGCGCACGTACAGCGTATTAAATAAATTGTTAGTTACGTTGCATGGCAACAACAATAGCACCAACAACAACAAGATCTCATATGCCATGCAAGCAACAGATACCTGGTCCCAGCCCTTCTTTCTTAAGTTCTTAGTTGTTGTTGCTGTTGTTGGAGTGCAGCATCTCTGGTGTCGTATGGCAAACGGCACAAAACGCCCCCGAGGTGTTGTATAAGAAAATCTCTATGTTAGTGTGTGTGTGTGTGTGTGCTTGTAGCAAGAAACAGCACAGCATGAAAATGCCGCTCAACGTGCTGCCATTTTTACAACGTCATTTGATGTTATGTGGTGATCCAAGAGGTTGGTTTCTATGCT